>JAMAGJ010000013.1:386883-986883 GCA_023626115.1 Talaromyces sp. PX2406
TTGCTTTGCTTTTGCTTTGCTTTTGCTTTGCTTTTGCTTTGCTTTTGCTTTGCTTTTGCTTTGCTTTTGCTTTGCTTTTGCTTTGCTTTGCTTTTGCTTTGCTTTTGCTTTGCTTTGCTTTTGCTTTGCTTTTGCCTCCGACGCAGGTCGTTGGTCTTGATGCTTCTTGTCTTCCCTAAGCTCGACCAAGCGAACCATATTGAGATTCGGGGGATATTTTTATTTGTTGTTGTTGTTGTTGTGCCTGGCCCGCATGGGTTTTCCTTTGGTAAGTACACCCGACATGACTATGACAACTTCTAATTTCGTCTCAGCCTGTTGAACGGGTTTGCGACCATCTCCTTTTTGGTTGCCTGATTTATTCTGTGCCCAGCTCGCATGGTTTTCCTCTTGGTAAGTACTCTCAACATATGCTTAGGACAAAAGCTAATGTCATCTCAGTTGTCGATCGGTCTGCGACCATCTCCCTTTTGTTGCGCGATTGGCCCATGCATACACACCAGTCCTGGTAAGGATCTGGGATCAGCTCGTGTCTGGTCATTGGAGCTCGTGTCTCCGTAGACCTGGGATAGGTCTTTTCGTCTTGTCTAGCTCGTGTCTAGTCACTCTCTGGACTCTCGACTCTCGACTTTCGGCATTCGACCTTCGACCTTCGACTTTCGACTTTCGACTTTCGACACATATCATACACACCGGTTATTCTTGATACATGTTTTTGACACATTCTCGCCTTTGGGCTTCTTTCACGACATACTTGGTACAAATCTTCGAACTCTTTTTCGATCCGGAATCTTGTCTCCCGAGGCTCTTGCCTCACCAACTCCTCGCCCTATTCAGGTCCTCGGTCTGGACCACTGGTAAGTCCAAGGTATGTATGACCCGTCCCCTCCCTAGTATTATTATGCCCTCATCAAGTAATCTCGTAAACCGAGGGGCTTGGAGAGGACAACCGCACTTTTCATTTGTTGTTTCTTTGTCGTGTCGTTGACGGACGACATCGTGTGACTGTAATCATCAATTAAATATGTATATATATATATTATTTGTTCAAATGAATCATCCGTTGTGAACGAATGCATATCTTGTAAAGTAACTATTTGTTGTAGGTCCGGTGCGAGGTGGTGTGGTGACGTCGAAAAAGAGCTGGAGCCACCCGCGGCTCGCCGAGCCGCAGCGATACGTCATGTGACCTCTTCGTAGCCCTAACTCTGTATTTTTATCGATGAGTTGAGAGGGACAAGCTACTCCGTAGTACTACTTCTTTTCTGAGTAAGAAACATTTTTGGTTATAAAGTGCAGAGATAATTTTTTGCAGATTTATGATGTATTTAGCAGATCCGAGGCGATAAACAACAATGTTGGATAGGAGCCCTTCGCTAGACCCAGCGCACCCGTGGCCGGCCGGCCCTTGTTGGCTTATATGCCTGTGTGAACAAATAAATCACCCATAAAGGAAACTGTTCTGGGTACTTCTATTTACTGCGGGGGGCATAAATGCTAGTGGGACGCAGAACGCAATTTAGAATCCTGTTCTACATAATCTGCTTCTAAATTTTAAAAGACTATATAGAGGGGGGTTGGCAGTGTACTCAGGAAGCTTGGAAGTTTACAGACGGCAAAGGAGCTCATGGTTGCAGATAAGATTTATCAGTATCAACACCAGATATGAGATTCTGGAGCTTAGAACAGGAATACATGATTTGACCTATTCATAGATCGATGGAGTTGTTGGTTTATGTATTCGATGGGTGTAGAAAATACCTGCTGCGGCGAGAAAAACAGCAGACCCGCTGTCGTGCAATAATAGAAAATTTGCTTTCTTAAATGTTCGTTTTTGCCATGGATATTCTCAACACTGCTTCCAAAGGAAAACTGACTTGATTGTTTTGAAGTGAGAGCGAGTGATTTTCGGCATCTCATAATTGAATTTTATTAGTCAGGCCCATGACCTATTTACCAGCGTTGGATGTTTTTGATCTTCCCGTATAAACTATTGATTCTCTCTTGCTTTTTCCGAATCTCTCTCTCCAGTTTTTTCAATCTTTGCTTATCTTCCATCATACTAGCCGCCTCGATCCTCGGATTCTCTTCTAATCTTCCTTTCTTGCCAGCTGTGCCACTGTCAGGCCGCCGAGGAAGGCGAAGGAACCGGAGGTGAGGGGGGGCGCCGGGGACAAATGCAGGGCCGGGAAGATGTAGGAAAGGGGATGCGTGAAAGAGGTGAGGTAGTCGAAGTGAGTTTGGAGACCCGTAGCGTTAGCTGGAGCGGCAGAGCTCTTGTCCAACTTGCTTTTTTAACGAGATTTTGCCTCCTCGGGGCTATCGGCATCGGCATCTTCGTCGTCGTCGTCGGTGGTCTATATAATTGAATCGTATCGTTGCTTGCATAGATTTCGTTTGAAATAGCAATACCCGTTTTATTCTTGCCATGAACTAGAAGTAATGATTAGCTTGATACTTTGAAACGTAACTACAAAGTGTACTTACTTGCTTGAACATTTTTTCTTCCTTCTTCTTCTTCAAGGCCTTCTTCTCCGCGGCGGGGGCATTCTCCCTGGGGGTTTGACCTTGTCGTCGTAGATTTGCAACTCAAAATTATCCTATCAATTATCGTCAGTGATATAATGGTATACATAGGTACTAGTATACCCTAATTATTACTCACGTCTTAAGGCAGAGCAGGAGCAGGAGCAGGCTGAGCGGGGCCGGCAGGCAGAGCGCCGGGCCCACAGAAGTCTTCCATTTTCGAATCTATAAATAATCGATTAGTATCAAGGCATAGTACCGGGACGAAATTGAGGATGAAGATCGACGATAACAACAAGGGCAACGACAACGAAGGTGGTGATGATGATGAAAATTGAGGACGACAACAACGACAACGAAAAAAAAGGCCATGAAGATGATGACAATGAGTGGTGGTGATGATAGTGATGAGTTGGATTAATTACCAGAAAAGTATTCCTGAACAAAACTAGCACCTGTGCGGCTTCCTACATGTTAGTCCAGCGCCCATCCTATGCCACTGAACGACATAATTCCATGTGGTAGTGTGGTCAGAGCCCAACAGGAATCGTACTTGATATCGAGTTAGTCGTCAATTGTTGATGACAAAGGTGAAGACCGGTCCCAGGGTCAAAAGTCGCTCGGGGTCTTCTCAAGCCAGGGGTTGACAGGAGGGAAGGGGAAAGGGGACAGGGGAGAGAGATTTTATTCTTGTGTGGAATCCTCTAGAAAGCGCTAATACAAACTAGGAATTTGTTCGCTTAACTGCTATTATCTTCAATTTGAAACTACATTGATCAGATCTATATATTAAATTGTATATACATTCGATCAAATTATAATTGTCGTGAAGTTGGGTACTACTAACTTAATTAGGAAATATTTCCACAAGACTAGTCCTAATTAAGCTAGGGGTGACTTCACCCTCTCTCATAAACTAGGTGAAGCTCGTCTGAATAGTTTTGGGCAAATTTGTTAGGACTTGGCTAAGTTTTATAAAGTCGATGATTTTTAACCACCCCCCGAACATCAATTTCCCCTTGTTTGATACCAATGAAGCAAAATAAAATCCGAAACCACTGCAGATGGAGTCGGAAGGGAACACAACTCATCAACCACTCTTCCCCCCAAATGTGTTTGGTGTCTTAAGAAATGTCCCT
Source organism: Talaromyces sp. PX2406 (assembly GCA_023626115.1). Taxonomy (NCBI): domain Eukaryota; kingdom Fungi; phylum Ascomycota; class Eurotiomycetes; order Eurotiales; family Trichocomaceae; genus Talaromyces; species Talaromyces sp. PX2406. The sequence continues at coordinate 390,549 of JAMAGJ010000013.1, forward strand.
GGTGAAATTGGGACTTTTGATTCAACCCACAGTCTTTCGCAAGGACAGGCCTTTGGCGGTATGATTCAACAGGTCCAACTGGCTTGACTGGAAGAGCTCGAGGAGCGTATTGAGACCGAATCAAATTCCATAAAGGTTGAAAATGTTGAACTGGATGGAAATTTCTCATCCGGCACTAATAGTTAAAAACCGCCAAAAGACGATTAATGGATTACTTCCTACTGCGCACATCCTAGCCAGCGACGTCCGTGTTTGTAAAACGTATGCTCCAAGAGGTCAAGGGGACTTGATGTCAAGAAATTTCTTGGCCCGCAAATAGCCCAAATTTCTGCCCAAGTCTTAGTCGGAGTGTTGCGACCTCTACGTTTGAAAATACTCACCCCCGAGATGTGGATTGTTGCTAACTTTTCCATCATGGTCAATATACTGGTTCTAAACCGAGTAGCCTAGGTCTCGCGCGAGTCTTGGTCAGAGCATTGTGACCTTCATGTATGAAAATACCACCGTACCAAGAGGTCAAGGGAACTCGATTCATGTCATTAAATGTCTTGTTGCCAAGAAATTTCTTACCACGAAAATCCCATCGACCTTAGGTTATCGGCTCAACCTTTGTATTTCTAAACTGAATGGTCGGGGATTGCAAAAGGCGTGTCATAGTTTTGATAGGCTGATCGCTAATGCCTATTTCAAATTGCTGTAGGAGGGCGTGTTTGGAGTGATTGATATTATAGATGTTACTTTGTATGTAAGTATAGGTAGGATAGCTGGACTTAGCCCTTCAAGAAAGGATAAAAGACGAATAAAAATAAATGGTTATTGGCCAGGTTGTAATGCGATAGGCATACGTCAGTGTGAAGGAACATGAAAGATGCTTCGTTCAGTAGCTATCTTGCTACATACATAAAGGGATCGTCAGAGATGTCATGTAACACAATGCCATGTGATATAAGTTACATGACCCAACGTCTAGTTATATGATAAATCCTGGTGTTTGAAAAAAGGAGATGGCGTCCTTGCTGTCCATCTGACTGGGTATAAAAGGGTAAAAGGAAAAGGCAAGAAGCGCTAGTCATGCTGTGTTACTGTCAAGCTGATTGGATATAGAAGGGCTGAAGATACGACATTATGCTGCATTAGGGAAGATCTTAGGATTAGCGTTGGTCTAAGCTAGGCGAAACAGCTTGTATCGGCAATCGATATTGTAAACTTTGTATTGAATTGCGAACGCTTAGAACTTGTTCCCGTCGAGGAGAGCGCCAGTATACTCCTGTTGGAGGCGGGCTTCGGATGGCCATTGGAGAACCTGCTAGATTTCAGTCAACAGTCTTTTCAATAAATAAGGAATATTAGTACTCACTTCTTGATCCCATTGGGGTATGCAATCATCGCCATCAGTATCCCTGCCACTGGGGCCCTTGATCAGAGTGTACAACTTCTTGACCGTATCGGTGGTGATGTAGATGATGACCAACAGCCTCAGGTCATTGTCTAGGTGGCCACTGGTGGTGGTCAGGTTGCTGAGGAAGCCCTTGGCCGCAGTGAAGATACAAAAGAAAATGCACTCGCCATTGATGTTGTACCGTACTCCGTTCGATATAGTGATAGCGATGTATCTATGCGACAGTAGCATCATGTCGTTCGTTACAAACATGTCGAGACCTATAATCTTGAGGTTGAACGTCTGCATGCGCGTCTTGGCACCTGATCTTGTTATCAAAGAAAACGTGCAGCGAGGCTTGTCGGCCTCACTGGGGTAGGCTTCCAAGCTTCCTGAGTACGCTGCCAGATTGGTCAAATAATGCGCGCAGTCCACCCTGCAGGCCAGGTTTGCACGTTTGCAAACTTTCTGGGTACGCTACCAACCTCCCCCTAGATCATCTTCATCTTTTCTCTCGGTATCTCGAGCTTCTTCTGGTAGTCTTCAACTACCAGTTCACGCTGGGATACTTCCTCACGACCTTTTTCAGCTCGTCCTTCTCACTCTTAATAAGACCAATAGTGGTCCTATATTTTCCCCGAAGCTCCTTCAAGTAGTTGGGCTCTTTTTGGCTCGACTTTGAGTCATCATATTTGGTTTTTTTAATGAGATTTCCCTTCCTCGTTCTTCCCTTCTTCTTGCTCTCGCGCTTATAGTAGTTGTATTCGTGAAGTGCTTCGGCGATTTTTATTTGATGAGATTGAGATGATACCCTTTTGCAAGCTCGGGGCTAGACTTTATAGTTAGCTTGGGACTTGGGGCGTGTATATGTATAGATATACTTTCCCATCCCAGCCGCCTGGCCATCTCCGCTCTGTCTCACACCCCATCGGCCAAATCCTGCATCTCCCTCTATAAGTTGTTAGTTATACGTTCCACTTGTAGGCTATATGCCCTCTTTCGTCACTACTTACGTCATGGACAGGGGGGAGTCTCATGGTAGTATCTTTGGCGTCATGAATTTTTCTCCCTTGGCCTTTTTCAATGCCTTCTTCTCCTTGCCATAGTGTATCTGTAGCTTGAAGCTATCCTATCAATTATCGTCAGCCATATAATGGTATGCACAGACATCAGTATATTCCAATAATTACTCACATCTTGGTCGAGGAGAAGGGTATTGGTCGTTGAGATTCTGTTCGAAATAATCCATATCAATATCCTCTGCTTGTAAATATAATATTAGCATTTGTTCTCTGATGATCAAACCACCAATATAAAAGTAAACAGCAAACATGACATTAGGATACATCGGATATGAACATGGATATGAGATATTGCACAAGCTCATTACTTACCGACCGGCAGTGGCGCCGGGGTCAGCGCCTGACAAAGCCATCCATCACTGCTCTTTCGTAAAAGCCTCGCTGCACACCAGATTCAAACACAGCTGGTCGCGGAACGCCCAGACATGGCACACACATTGCCTTCTCATAATTTCCAACCCAGGGACAACAGGTGCAGGTAGAGCATCGAGGGCAGCTGGGTCGCGGCGGAGGTTTGCATATTGAAAGCTGTAAATAATCGATTAGTATCAAGACCCTCAGGCTGAAGATGAGGATTGAAGATGAAGATCGACGACGACAACGAAGAGAATGATGATGATGATACATCAAATAGGAAGGAATTAGCTACCGATTTGGATTGAAGAAAATTCAAGGGTGTTCAGGATAAGAATTATTATGGCGAGCGAGGGGGACTCGGCAGGGAAAAAAAAGAAAGAAAAAAGAGAAAATTCTTACTCTAATGTGGGATTATCCAGAAAGCACTAGGCCTACTTCGGAATTTATTCGTTCAAATACTATCATATTTATTTAAAAACACATTGATCAGGTCGATATAATAGATGGTATGTAGATTTGATCGTATACATTGTTTTGACTACCTTGTCTATTATTAGATATCATTAACCTAATCAGGAAAGGGTTCCATGCTATTAGTTCAAATTAGGTTAGAAGAGTTTAAGAAAAAGCGAGAAGGAAACCCTAGTTTATTATGGGCACCCTTAAATCCAAATAGAAAAGACTATATTGGACGGATTGGATTTAGGGGGCAACAATTCTCAGTCCAATAATACGTACGTAGCTTTCCAAGACTATACCCCTTTCTTCTACAGGGCTGATGGAGTTCACTGGTGCCAAGACGGCGATCACAGACAAAAATAAAATATAAATAAACGCGCGAACCACTCTCCCAGGGCTGATGTTTTAATCCCGTTTTGGCATGGTATAGGAGTTCAGCTGGGTCCCAACTAAGCCACTCTTGTAGGGAATCCAGCGCTGCTGGTAGACGCTGGGGTTACATAACAGCTGAGACAGGGAGGTTTGTCTCAGTCTGATTTTTGTCAGCCTATTTAAAGTTAGTACGGGGTATAATCATTTTTAGAGATGATGGCTGGTGGGCTACTTATAGCCCAGCCGCATCTACTTTCCAAATGGTATTTTTTCATGCACCATCAAGATGAAGTATCTACACCTGCTCAGTCTAGGCCTCGCGCCTCTGGCAGCATGCGCCTCCTTCTCAGAGCACAACTTCTCCGTCCCAATTGACCATTTCCACAACGAGACTCAATACGAACCACACACCAACGCTTCCTTCAACCTGCGCTACTGGTTCGATGCTAGCCACTACCAACCCGGCGGCCCCGTTTTTGTCATGGCAGGCGGCGAGACAGACGCCTCTGCAATCTTGCCTGTTCTCTCGCATGGCATTTTCGCGAAGCTGATGAAGACGTACCATGGCGTTGGCCTGGTGCTGGAGCATCGCTACTACGGCACTAGTTACCCAGTCGACCAGGTCACGCCCGAGAGTCTCAGGTTTTTAACCACGGAGCAGGCCATGGCAGACTATGCTTATTTCGCAGAGCATGTTACTCTGCCCGGTATGGAGCATGTTGATATCACGCCGCAGAGTAAAAATGGGTCGACCCCGTGGATTGCCTATGGCGTGTCGTATGCCGGTGGCTTTGTTTCATTTCTGCGCAAGCTCTATCCGAATACGTTCTACGGGGCGATTTCCTCGTCTGGAACGACTGCTGCAGTCGTCGACTTCTGGAAATACTTTGAGCCCATCCGCCAGTATGCGCCTGAAGCATGTGTCTCGGCGATTCAGGACTTTGTGGATATCTTTGATCGCGTGCTGATCAACCACGCTGACAACAAGACGCTGGCGCTGCAACTGAAAACTGCGGTGGGCGCCAAGAATGATACTACTAATGTGCAATTTGTTCAGCAGCTGGCCCAGGGTGTAACCTCGTGGCAGTCCCGGAATTGGAATCCGCCAAATGGATCGTTGTTTTTCCATGATTTTTGTGGGAATATCACGACTTCGGATCATGTGTTGTATGAGAATATAGCCCCAACCAAGGACTTTTTCAAGGGGATTGTTGGGCTGGCTGGGTATAATGCTTCAGACAAGGATTTGGTGACGAGGGTTGTCAACCAGGCGGGCTTTTTCAAGAATCGGCTCTACAAATTCATTAACCCTTCAATCTCCTCCTCCTCTTCTTCTTCTTCTTCTTCTTCTTCGTCCTCTGGAGAAATAGCTGCAACAAATGATACCGTCCTCCCCAGAAGCGACGGGTTCAACTGGGTATACCAGCAATGCACGGAATGGGGCAATTTCAACACCGGCGCAGGATACCCAGAGCACATTCGTCCCCTTATTTCCCGCCTTATTGACGTCTCCTCCCAATCCAAAACCTGTACCATGTTCGACGTCACCTCCCCGCCAGATATACAACGCATAAACCGCTACGGCGGTCTGAATTTTACGTTCCCCCGTGTAGCTGCGATTGGCGGGTTTGCGGACCCATGGCGTGCAGCAACCCCTTTAGCGGAAGAGTTGTACCCGCTTCGTCCGTCGACGGATGATGAGCCAGTCATTCAGATTGATTTGCATGAGGATGAGGTTTATGATGGTCTGCGTGGTGCGGTGCACCATTGGGAAATAGTAGGCGAGACAACGGATACGTTTCCGGTAGGGCTGCCGCCAAAAGGGATTACGGATGCATGGGACGAGATTATTCGGTTCGTTGGGGTGTGGTTGAAGGATAGATGATGTGTTTGTAAAAGTTGATTTGTATAGAAAAGAAGACTGGCTTTCAGAAACTTGCGGCCTGCAATATATCTAATATTTTTGTCTTACAAACGTTCAAATGTTACAAGATTAAATTTCTCACTATTTATACTTCATCCTCAAGTGTGTGTTATATGTTGAATCATTCTGCGAGGACGCCCGATAATAAAAGGAATGAGACCAGGTGAAGTCTTAAAGGTTGATACTTGACTCGGAATTGACTCTGTTGCTTGTATACCAAGGTTAATTATGGGGTTTATGCATGGTCCACTAATATACTTGGTTATTTTTCAAGGTTCTCCGACTGAAACAAGCGTCTTCAACGGCACAACCATTGCAACAAAGGCCCAGATCTGCTTCGACACCACCAAACCCGCATCAGAGCTGGTGAAAACACATACTAAAGAACCCTGAAGTGGCAGTCGCGGGCAGGAAGATCATGGCCATTACAGCAATAATCTCCATGGAAGCAGTATCATACCCGAGGCCATATTCCATCGTACAAGAAAAAAAGAGTCATTGATCTTATCACGTCTTAGCCTCGTTACTTTATGACGTCGCATGTACGAAAAGCGAGGCTTCGGCCCTTTTTACTTGCCCAAAGTCGGTACATGATATTTCTGCTTAGCTTAAAAACTTATATCAATGCAAGATAGCCTATACAGTTGTGTATTAGCGTCATACAAGGCAAAGTGATATCCTTGAACTGGAAGCTGTAGCGATTGGTCATTGTAGAAATTCTGCCTGCACTAGTCCTGATATGGTATTTTCGTAAGATGATGTCATATTGATCATCCACCTGAACAGCCCTAATTGACTTTGGGTCTCACTAGTGTTAAGACAGTTAACGAAATTTCTTTATATTAAAAACATTACTTCTTGAGGCGTACTCTAATTGTACATTAACGGCGTGACAGCCACACGTCTTGGTTGCGTCAACGATGGCAATGGCGACGCTGAGAGTGTACCTCACTGGCTATCCAGATAGGACGGGGTGGTGGCACTTTCCACCCATCATACTTATAAACCACGTAGACTTGATATCTAAAACAGCTACAACCGCAATATTTTTGAGAGAGAAAAAAAAATGTCCCACCAACAACCACGATCAACGCTCCAGTTCCGCAACCTCGTGCATCAACGAGCTCGCCAGAATGAGCCTCTTTCAAACGAAGAGGTTGCCCAGATTACTCGTGAATCGACGGAATTGGCTGGTGTTGACCCAGGTAAGTTTCTCCATCTTATCAATATATTTGTCACTTATGCTGAATCGATATCATTCCCTCCCAAAAAGCACCCGGAGACCCAAACCAATCGCAATGGCTCGAATCTGCAAACAACGTGCTACACGAAAAGCCAGCTAGTGCAATGACTAAACAAGATGCCAAGAATGTTCATCGACAGGAGGTTAGTTTTGAATTTGCCCTACTTTTGAACGAGACCTGGGGATTATGAGCGGCAGATAAACTGAGTTGTGTCTAGATGAAGGCTTTTCAGGATTTGCCGGCGCAGGGATCAGTGGCGAGTCATGTTCAGAGCCAGGCTGATCGGAATGAGGAGTAGTAGATAGTGGTAGATGTTATCCATTTAAATAGAAAGGGGTTGTTCGTGTTCATTCTCGCATTTAAGTTGCTAGGACCGCCGCCGGCGATTATCATTAGATAGGAAACTTGCTCATCGCTCTAGATCTTAAATACAAGATCCTGTAAATATGTGCCCTACTATATAGTAACAAACATTCCCATACATGGAGGCATCCTCTTGTCATCCTCGTTTATAGTGTGAATTGGGGCAAGGTAATATCTTCAAGTGAGGAGTCTAAGGACATGTTAGTGCAAATACTCTAATTGTATTCCCCACCTAACCTAGACTATAAGCAGTCTCCAGGGAGAGAACTATCCAATAAGCTATAAAGAAGCCTCCGGTCTTAATTATAATTATTATCTAGGCACTTAAAAGAGCAACAGACTATAGTCGACTACCGCACGAGAACGCCACGATACCGCATCTTCCCCGTCTTGAGCTTCTCAATCGCTTCTTCGGCACCCTCTACAGTCATCGGAAACGTCTCCACAGTGGGCACAATGTTGTGTTGCGCGACAAAGTCGAGCAGTTTGTTGATCGTCGACCGCGACGCCGTCAGGGAGGCCTGGATTCGGATTCCCTTGGTGATCATCCCGGTCAGCCTGACCGGCGTGTTCTCGCCGGATACGCCGAGAGGATAGATTGCGCCGTTGACGGACATTAGTTCAAATAGTCTGGAATAGCATGAACTGTTAGCATGGAACATGGAAATATGGGACAGAAAGAAAAAACTAACGTGTTGAAGCCTTCGCTTGGTGCCTTGGCTGTCAATATCAAATGCTTCAGCCCACGCTCATCCCACCCCTCGGGCTTCCCCTTGGTCGGATCAAAGACGTAAAACTCGTTCGCTCCATAGCTCATCGCCTCAGCCCTCTTATCCTCTGATCTCGACAGCACAACGACATGACAGCCTATACCAGCAGCCAACTTGATAGCCAAATGGCCCAATCCACCAATGCCCATAATACCCACACGATCCGTCGGCCTAACATCATAGTCGTTCAGGATAGTAAAAATAGTCGCGCCGGCGCATAACATGGGCGCGGCGTTTTCACTCGCATAGCCCTCTGGAATCTTAAACACAGTGTTTGCACTCCACACCACGCCAGACGCAAACGAGCCCATATTGACGAGTTTGCGCGAGTAGTCGCTCCGGTTCACACAGTACTGGTCGACACCCGTCAGACAGCTCTCGCACGCGCCGCACACCGAGTGCGTAAAGCCAAATCCCACTCTATCCCCCTCGCTCACGTTGGTAACGCCATCGCCGAGTTTGCGCACGATCCCGATACCTTCATGCCCCAAAACGGTACCTCGTGTGAGCTGGCTGAGGTCGGTGCCGCAGAGGCCCGAGTGTGTCGTCTCAATGTAAACTTGCCCATACCCAAGAGTCGCTTCGATGGTGCCTTCGGCGACTGCGCCGGACGGGGCCGTGCCGTGGAGGACTTTGAGGTTGTATTTCTGTTCAGTCATTTTGTTACGAAGGAACAAAAACTACAAAAGTAGGTTTATAGAATTGTCGTGGTTTGGGGGTTTTATGTAACAAAAGATTGTGCGCTATCAGAGGAGGGGCACGAGGACAGGTCGATGATCGCCATTGTGGAGAGAGGTCCCGCTACTCCGGAACTCGCGATACTACTCCACCATCACTGCTTTCGTCGTTGATTTGGAATTTCTGTCTGCCCGTGGAGCTTTTTGTCTGTTGGTTGAGTTCTTTCGGAGTTTGGGGGGGAAATATTAGATTCGTCGAATGATGTCATCGGTGACGAATCAGACACTCTTCTGAGGTTTGTATATAATATCATACTCAGCGATGTCTGGTTTTTAGGTAAAAAAAGAGAGAAGTTTTTCATGTTCATAAATATTCAATACTATCTAGCAGACGACGCCACCAGACAATGGAACGGTTTCAGTTGTACGTAAGGATGGAGGCGCTAACGCGTAAATACTAAAAAGGAAATCTGTGTTGTAGATCGACCAATTCAAAAATGGTCCAGGTTTTAATGTTCCCTGTAGAAGAGAATTATAAATATATGGTCGCAGAATTGTCGCAAAGATAGATTTAGCTACCATACTATATGTTGTTAGATACCAGTGCGGAGAATGTTTCCGATCAATTGTGTTACACTGTGTTTCTCTCAAACGGCGTTAATTAATACTAAAATATAGCCACATGTCGATATGTTATGACAAGTTAGTATATATATAAGAGATTCAACTTTGGAACCAGATTGTCGGGTTTCAAAGCAACATTGAACGCGGGGTAAACTCTCGCAAACCTAAAAATTGCAGCTCAGTTGTCGAAATATATTTTTCACACCGTGAGTTGATAGCCATCTCAACATATATATATATATATTTCAAATGGTGTGAGCGCCTTTATGCACCACACGGGCGGTGTGATGCCTGCGCAGCCTTGCAGCCTTTATGCATGCACTGTTGTATTTGAAATCTACATCGGTCGATGAAGTACCACGTACCTTTCTTGCCTCTAGCCCTAATGGCGGGGGTCAATGTCGTGCTCAAGCCTCAAGGTTGGAGTGTCACATGATCGTCTTGTTACAGATGATAGATCACTTTGTAGCATGATTATGTTCGTACGACACGAGCTACTCTGTATGCAATGATAGGCATTTGATAGAGTATGTAGAGGTTCCTATTGGTGGGGGTCATGGCCTGCATGAACCAGATTACTTTTAATTAATATTATTTAATAGTAGGGCCCACGGTTAAAGGGAAAAAAAATCTGTTCCTTGGCTTCCCCTCACAAGTGCCGTGCCCGGGGCTAGTCCGAGAGTTCATTGAGTCGACTGAGTTGTCGTTGCGTCATTAGCTTTGCATAACTGCAGAATAATAATCTACCAGCTAGGTAGCTGCAGGTCAACAAGTCGAGTTTTTTTAGTAATTAACAATCTATTGCAGCAGAATTCCAAGCAAGAAAAGTGCTCTCCCATGCCCGCGCCAATGCCAATGCTACGTGGAAATTTCCCACGACCCGAAAAACTTCGTGGCTGGAGTCGCAAACCAGATCTCGGGCGCGAACAGCTCCACCAATTGGACTGGGAGATCTGCGATGAACTGGGAGAAAGTTATCGCCGAGCTGGTTAGTAGCTGCTAGCCTTTGCAATCTCGCTTCTAGTGCGCCGGATTAGGGCGATGGTAGTGTCGATAGCGTGCATAGGAGCCGTGCTAAGACCAACCATCGCGCGTCTATCGATCGAGGGAATTGGCGCTAGTGCGTAGCTCCAACTGAATGACGATATGTCTGGAGTGACAGGCTGGGAAAAAACAAGGGGTCTGAAATAAATAAAATAAATAATGATGAGAGAGACACAGAGAGAGACAGAAAGAGAGGAATATCGTCATTGCAGACACTGCGCCACATAAAATGCAAGCCCCGCAGTAGTGCGCCAATAAGACGAGGACCCAGCACCAGCCACATTCCGGGCCGGCGTCCAATCGCCAGTCGTTGCCGCGTGGCTGAAGCGCCTGCCCCACTCAAGCTCTGCAGGTGGGGCAAATTACGCATTCTGCCCATTTATGCGCCGATCATTGGTCCGTGTCTCCAGTTCGGGCTGGAAGCGGCTAGCGCGCCGGCCGAGCCAAGGGCAAGGCAGGAGCCTGCCCAGCCCGCCGGTCCCAGTGCCTTGCTGCCTGTCAGTCTCTTCTATCTTGCATTATTCACTCCTGTTTCTCTCTCTCTCTCTCTCTTCTCCATTCCGATTACTCCTCATTTTCTAACCCCCCCCCTTCTCCTGGACCTCTCACAATCCCTTGCGAGCCAGCCCAGCTGCCAATCGCATTGCTCCCTCGTTGTCCTGCGGCCCTGGAGCCGCCCGCGCTGAACCGGTGACGTCGACTCACTCAAATCCTGAAACAGCCACAGCACAGCCCATTGTCTCGACGGTCGTGACGGCTGCTGGCATTTGCAGCCTGTGCCAGTTTCTTCCTCTTTCATTTTCCTTCTTACCAGCCCACCATGGCTTCAGAAACCGCCTCCAATGCCGAGGCCAAGCAGCAGGGCATCATCGAGACCGCCCAGGCAGCTGGAAACGACCCTCAATCGCACATCCGGCCTGAATTGGCCGAGGAGAAGCTCGTCGACGAGAGTCTCAAAGCAGGCGCGCCAGCTTTCCAGTTCAACCCAGATGATTCCCCTCAAGAGAAAGCGGAGGCTGCCAAATCGGTGAGTTGCTGCGCCAGAACATGATCTCCCGCTGTCTTGCTTACATTTTTCCGTGTCCTGTGCAGGCCCTACCTCCCCAATTCCCTAAGCCTAAAGCTTTAGCCGGCGCGGCCTTAGTATCAGACCAGGTAGGCACCTGTTTTTTCCAGATCAAAATACAATCCACGAGCGACTCACTGAAATCGATGTAGACAAAGGGCCCCGCTGATTATGACTTGCCATCAACAAATAAAGCAACTGAGATGGTGACAACAGCTCCCGCAGCAAAGGACGACGAGAAGAAATCTCTCGCCCCCGGAGAACTGACTGACGAACAACGCTGGGCACGGGACCGTACAGGGTGGGCGCCGCAATTCGCCAAGCCCGATGCATCTCCAGAAGATGAAGAGACATTGCTGGATCACCGCACATTTTTGGAAGACAAAATAAGTGACAAGTTCTTTGGAGGTTTGTCATGTCCCGTTCTGCTACTGCGGACTAGTAGCTAATGGACTTAGATTGGTACCACAATGCCGCCGTTATTGTCTTTGCGTGTCTTATATCCTGGACCATCGCCGTTCTCGGAGGTGGCCTTGGTTGGGTCTTTTTGGTGATGGCTGCTTGTGGCACTTATTATCGCACTTCAATTCGACGCGTTCGGCGCAACTTCAGGGACGACATCCACAGAGAAATGGCCAAACAGCGTTTGGAGACCGATACTGAGAGTTTGGAATGGATCAACAGCTTCCTGGTTAAATTCTGGCCAATTTACTCCCCAGTCCTGTGCGACACCATCATCAACTCGGTAGATCAAGTGTTGAGTACTTCGACTCCTGCCTTCCTGGACAGCTTGCGCATGAAGACATTTGTTCTCGGCACCAAGCCTCCACGCCTAGAGCACGTGAAGACGTACCCCAAGACCGAAGTCGACACTGTCGTTATGGACTGGAAGTTTAGCTTCACCCCCAACGACACCATGGATATGACTGCCCGCCAAGTCAAGGACAAAATTAACCCCAAGGTCGTATTAGAGGTACGAGTTGGTAAGGGAGTGGTCAGCCATGGCCTGGATGTCATTGTCGAGGATTTCGCCTTTTCTGGCTTGATGCGAGTAAAGATGAAGCTCCAGATCCCCTTCCCCCATATGGAGCGTGTCGACATCTGTTTTATTGGACGTCCTGAGATTGACTACGTTTGCAAGCCTCTTGGTGGAGACACCTTAGGTTTCGACATCAATTTTATTCCCGGTCTCGAAGGCTTCATTAAGGAGCAGATCCACGGCAACCTTGGCCCAATGATGTACGAGCCCAATGTCTTCCCGATCGAAATTGCCAAGATGCTGGCAGGTAACCCAGTTGATAACGCAATTGGTGTTATCGCTGTCACTCTTTCTGGTGCTGCCAACTTGAAAGGTTCCGGCAGAATCGGAAACACAGTCGATCCTTATGTTTCTCTTTCCCTCAACAGCCGCAACGAACTGGCGCGCACAAAGACTATACAAGACACGAACAATCCTCGATGGAACGAAACTGTGTACATTATCATCACCTCGTTTACCGATGCATTGACCATGGCTGTGTGGGACTACAACGAATTTCGCAAAGACCAGGAATTGGGTATTGCCACTTTCCCCCTTGACAAGCTCGAATCGGAACACGAGCATGAAGGTCTTAACTTGGACGTTTCTTTCAGTGGCCGTAATCGCGGTGTTTTGCAAGCCGAAGTGCGCTTCTTCCCCGTTTTGGAAGGTCGCAAGTTGGAGGACGGTACCGAGGAGCCTGCACCAGAACTCAACACTGGTATTGCACGATTTACCGTTGAACAAGCGAAAGAGCTGGACGGAAGCAAGAGCTTGGTTGGATCCCTCAGCCCGTATGCTGTCCTCTTGGTGAATGGCAAAGAAGCACATGTGACAGGCAAGCTCAAGCGTACCAATAACCCCATCTTCAAAGACGCGTCTAAGGAACTCCTTATCACGGACCGCAAGAACGCCAAACTAGGCCTCGTCATTAAAGACGATCGTGATTTGTCGACTGATCCTGTCATTGGAAAATACCAGATCAAGTTGAATGATATGCTTAAAATGATGGAGAAGGGTCATGAATGGTACCACTTGGCTGGTGCCAAGAGCGGTCGCGTCAAGATGATGCTCGACTGGAAGCCTGTTGGGCTGAGAGGTATCGTAGGTGGCGCAGGTTATATTTCCCCAATTGGCGTTGTACGGATTCATTTCAAAGGTGCAAGTGATCTACGCAACATGGAAACTATGGGCAAGTCAGACCCGTATGGTCGTCCTTTGCTAAACGGCGTCCCAAGCGGCCGTACTGTTACGTTCAAGAACAATCTTAACCCGGACTGGGATGAAATTATTTATGTTCCCGTTCACAGTGCACGCGAGAAGCTTACTTTGGAGGTCATGGATGAAGAAAGCCTCGGTAAGGATCGCAGTCTTGGTGAGGTCGAGATTTCCTTGGCAGATTACATCCGTGACGATGAGAACGGTGAATACGAAGTCGACGATGAGAAGCAGGACACGAAGAGCGGACTCCGTATGCACGGACGTGGCGCTGCCAAGGGCCTCCTTAACTATACCATCGCGTTTTATCCAACAGTCAATGTGGTTGACCCAGATGAAGAGTCGGAAGAAGCAGAGGAAGAAGCGGCAGAGGCCGCAGAAGGCTCTCGCAAAAGCGTTGATTCTACTGCACGCAACAGCGTGGATCGTCGTAGCACCGATGCGGGCAGAACCAGTACCGACGTCAAATCAAATGGTCGACCCAGCCTCGACACTGCTGTATCCAAGCGTACAGGTAACGGGGGTCCTATCTCCCCCCGTTCTTCCTCATTTCCAGCATCTCCATCGTCTTCTATACGCAAAGAGATTCCTAAGATTCGTATCGGACCAGAGGACTTGTCTAACTACGGTAAGTCTTTACGAGTTGTGGTTACGCCTTGCTTAAGAAAATAATTACTAATCCTGTTATAGAATCCGGTTTGATCGTGTTCAAATTCATCGACGGAAACCTCTCGCACTCTAACGTCTTTCTCGAGGTTGTCATTGATGACCACATGTTCCCCTCATACACTTCAATGAAGATCAAGTCGAAAACTGCAACATTTGAAGATAGTAAGTTATTCTGCACTGCGAAATTTGGATAAAAATCTAACCAACTTGGTGTAGTTGGCGACGCATTTGTGCGTGAATTGGAAGCGTCTCAAATCACACTTCGACTTGTTGAAGGTGACAGTGATGATACACACGTCCTTGCCAAGCTGACCGGCCCAACACTGCCCACGCTGCAACAGTGTCTCTATACGCCTACCGAGTTACAGCTTCGGTCGGACAGTGGCGCAATCAGCAAGGTCAAGGTCAGCCTGCGGTTCATTCCGGTGTCGATGAAACTCGATCCCTCAGAGTCAATTAACAATTCGGGCGATCTTCGTGTCGACGTTCTTGATGCGGCCGACCTTCCATCCGCTGACCGCAACGGTTTTAGTGATCCGTATTGTAAATTCAAAGTGGATGGCAAGGACGTTTACAAGACCAAAGTGCAAAAGAAAACCCTGCACCCGGCCTGGAACGAATACTTTGAGACGCCGATCAAATCGAGAATTGGGGGAGACTTCCGCGTGGATGTGTATGATTGGGACTTTGGTGACAAGGCAGACCTGCTGGGCGGAACTGTCATCAATTTGGAGAAGCTCGAGCCATTCCAGTCGGAAGAAGTAACGCTCAAACTGGACGGCAAGTCTGGCGCTATCCGATTGAAATTGGTCTTCAAGCCATCATACGTGACGCGTGCCCGTCAAGGACAGTCAACCTTTTCAGGAACGTTTGCGACGCCCGGCAAGATTGTCGGAGCGCCTGTCAAGACCGTCGGCCTCGTGGGTGGCGGTGTTGTCAAGGGAGCATCGTTTATTGGCCGGGGCCTGAGGAATCGCTTCCAGAAAGATAAAGATCACGGCGAAGCAGAAGTAGCAACGCCTCCTCGTGAAGAGTCGCCTCCAAGGACACCTGCAAAGGCAGACACTGGTCTCCCGCGTGCCCCTGGACTGGTTGTGGACCCGGCATCGCCATCTTCTCCCCTAGGTTCGCCGGACCTGCAACGCCGCCATAGCCGTACTCGCAGCATCAGGTCTCAATTTGGCAATGGGTCTGCAGAGGGTGGAACTGCATTATTCACAGTTGTTTCAGCCACCGGATTTCCTCCTTCGGCAAATATTCGCTGCCTTGTTCGGCTTTTGGGCGCCAAGGGTGCCAAGGACATTCACAAGACCAAGGCGATCAAGAGCGCTGACGGCTCTGTTCAGTTTGACAGCACACACGAGACATTCAAGGTCCCCAATGTCACAGCGGATGCTCAATATCTGTTGAAGGTGGTCAACCACAGCACGTTCGGAGCAGACGAGGCGCTTGGCGAGGCACACTTCTTTGTCGATGATCAGGGATCGTCTATGAGCAAAGAAAAGACCGTGGGTGTGGGATCAGGCAAAGTGGTGATTAAGAGCAGCTTTACGCCGAATGAAATCGCCAATGGCCGTCCCAGCACTGCAACTTCTATAAACGGGGATGCGCTTGACGCTGGAGGCGAAACACCAGACAAGAAGCGACGTAGCTTCCTGTCGAAGCGCAACGCTAGTGGTGTTTAGATGAATTGTTTACTTTTTGATGAACTGTTGATATTCTTAGCTACAGATGAGTGGTACAAAAAGAAAACTAGGTCCGATGACCTCGGGTAGTTTCGTGGTTATTCTTGTTTTGTGATATCCTTTTTCTTATATTTTATGTCGTACTACGAATGAAATCTTATAAAAACGTGATCTTCCGACGACTAGTAAGTAGTATTAGTGTGATCGACAGCCAAGGTAAAATTATGATGTGGTAGCAGCGTGAGGAATATCCCGGAAGCGACCGATAACGAACAGAAATTTTTCTCTCTCGGATGGATGATGATCTTCATTCCAGTAAATATTATTAATATTAATTGCTGACACACTGCCACATTCGGCGCTATTTTAGAGGGGCTCCTCTACGATTCGTGATCTGGGCCGGGTAGCTGCAGAACGTTTCTTTTATCATTATGGGTAGGATGGGAGGGATTATGTGGTTGTATTCAGGGCCGGGTGGGGCAACGGGATGTTGAAATGTATCGATCTAGATTCTAGAGTCGTAGACGTGCATTGCATGTCTTGAGTTTTTAACTAGGGTGGTTGAAAAATTTTTCTTTTTCCAAAAGATAGACCTTAAAAAGGAGGGGTGTCATGTCTGGAAGATCTAGACCCGAAATTATTACCTAGTAGGCACACGTTTCCGATGTGGATAGCTTATCTTATTTGATTAAGCTAGGAGCTCCGTGTGATGAAATTAAAAAAAAAAAAAGGGGGGCATTTTTTTGGGCTGCTCCGTGAATAATAAGCCTAATAGGAGACGTAATAGGGCTAGGGTCGATTTTTGTTTTCGTGGGTAGAATTAAAATTATACTCCGGTGCTAGGTACAGAGTAGCGTTGTAGTGGTAGTATGTCTGTACGGAGTAGTTCAATCGATTTTTCTAGACTGACCGGGTAATACAGTAATACTACTAATGGCAGTGTAACGGTGTCGATCATTTGTGTACATAATTAATTGATATGATGATGAATTTTTGTGAAGAATCTACAGGCTGTGAAAGAGAAAGAGAGAAATTAGGCAAGTCATGAATCATGGCTCAGGGGAAAAAGGCCGAGTCCATCGATGGGGAATGCCATTCAAGGGGGGACACATTCCTCAATTCCTCAATGCAGTAGTGCACAGCCGCCGGGTAAACGGAGCGAGAGCGTGGGACAAATTCGAAACGGTATTAATAGTACATCACATAGTGCACAATTAGTTGGAAGTAAGTACGTAGTAGTAAACCAGCGAGCGTGCGTTCTTGGTTGGATATTGACAGGGCCGGGTGAGATACGTAGTCGATCAAAAAAAAGGGGTTCGTATTAGCTCCTTTCTTGGATAATACCAATCGGACAAAGAATTTGATGATAGTCTTGTGTGCTATTGACGACCGGCCAGTTGCTTTGACAACGAAATAATCAACGGTATAAGAGAGAGTCAATTGAGAGACGGATGTGGTCTGACGTGGTGGTTGAGTATTGAGCCTAGAGTCTAGTCTAGATAGAGCGAAACGGAGTATACTGCTAGCAGTTATGTCACTGGCGAGCACAAACCTAATACTAACAGCCTCAGCTGCTAGCCTCGCAGTCGTGCCTGTACGGAGTAATCGTGCTAATAATATCGACGATTAGCTGTAGATGACAGGAGAGACATCGAGAGGGGCACTGGAGCTGTCCCGGCGTAACGTGACCGGCGCCCCACCTGCCTGCCTCTGCGGCCCCTGGCGACGACACGCAGGGAAGGAGCTCGATCAAGCACAACAATAATAAATAACTAGACCAGACCTCGCTCTATCTTTTCCCTCTCTCTCTCTCTCTTCCTCTCTCTCCCCCCTCGCCTCTTGTCTTCCTCGCTCTCAATTCAATTGCTCCTCTGGTAAGTCTGCGAGTCAAACGCCCCGTCGTTACGTGCCCCTCTGCCTTTTGCTGTCGATCGTGCCCACCCCGTCCAATCGACGCTCCTGCTCGCCCACGCCGCACGGGATCGACAGTTCTGCGTGGCGACCGCAACTTGCCCGCCATTGCTGTCCTCTCCCTCACCATGTTGTCATTTTTCGTTTAGCCTTTTTTTTCCTCTTCCTTTTTGCCTCTTACTCACAACCCCTCAATCTCGTTCTCTCGTCGCCCTTTTGTGTGTTGTGCCTCAGAATCGCTGAGACAAGAGTTCACTACTAACAAGCCACTGTTTCGGTCCAGATCCCATCAATCCGCTTCTCACTAGTCCACCGACTTCTCGGGACGTTGACCCTGCCTGTCTGACCATGGCCGCCGCTAAAGCGATCCCCTCCCACTTGAGGGCTCAAGCAGAATCTGGCTCCCAGGGCGATTCTGCTTTTGAGCGCAAACACCACGGGAAGTCTCAGTCGCACATGGTAAGTAGTGTCTTTGCGGGGTGCTCCGTGTTCTGGTCGATTCTGGTCTCAGGGCTTGTCTGGAATCGAAGAGCTAACCATCGCAAAAATACAGGCCTTCGAAAATGCCTCCACCAGCGTGGCGGCTTCGCAGATGCGCAATGCCTTGAACGCGCTCTCCGAAACCGTCGAGGACCCCAACATTAAGAACCGCTTCGAGGCCGAGATGGACAACTTCTTTGCCCTCTTCCGTCGCTTCCTCAATGACCGCGCCAAGGGCAATGCCGTCAACTGGGACCGCATCGCCCCCCCCCAACCCAGCCAGGTCGTTGATTACGCCGACCTTGGCAACTCCGCCTCGGTCGAGTTCCTCAACAAGCTGGCCGTCCTCAAGCTCAACGGTGGTCTCGGTACCTCCATGGGCTGTGTCGGCCCCAAGTCCGTCATCGAGGTCCGCGAGGGCATGTCCTTCCTTGACTTGTCCGTTCGCCAGATCGAGTACCTCAACCGCACCTACAACGTCAACGTTCCCTTTGTGCTCATGAACTCCTTCAACACCGATGACGATACCTCCAGCATCATCAAGAAGTACGAGGGTCACAACATCGACATCATCACTTTCAACCAGTCCCGCTACCCCCGTGTGCTGAAGGACTCGTTGCTCCCAGCTCCCAAGAGCTTCGATTCCCAGATCTCCGACTGGTACCCTCCCGGCCACGGTGACGTCTTCGAGTCTCTGTACAACTCCGGAACCCTCGACAAGCTCCTCGAGCGCGGTGTTGAGATCCTCTTCCTTTCCAATGCCGACAACTTGGGTGCTGTTGTTGATCTGCGCATTTTGCAGCACATGGTTGACTCCAAGTCTGAATACATCATGGAATTGACCGACAAGACCAAGGCTGATGTCAAGGGTGGTACCATCATTGACTACGATGGCCGCGTCCGTTTGCTCGAAATTGCCCAGGTGCCCAAGGAGCACGTCAACGAATTCAAGTCTATCAAGAAATTCAAGTACTTCAACACCAACAACATCTGGATGAACCTCCGCGCCATCAAGCGTGTTGTGGAAGAAAATGAGCTCGAGATGGAGATCATTCCCAACGAAAAGTCTATCCCCGCCGACAAGAAGGGAGAGGCCGACCTGTCCATCATTCAGCTCGAGACCGCCGTCGGTGCCGCCATCCGCCACTTCCGCAACGCTCACGGTGTTAACGTTCCCCGTCGTCGTTTCTTGCCCGTCAAGACCTGCTCTGACCTCATGCTTGTCAAATCCGACCTTTACAGCTTGCAGCACGGCCAGTTGGTCATTGACGCCAACCGTTTCGGTGGCGCCCCCATCATCAAGCTTGGGTCTGATTTCAAGAAGGTCTCTGATTTCCAGAAGCGCATTCCTAGCATCCCACGCATTGCGGAGCTTGACCATCTTACAATCACCGGTCCCGTGAACCTGGGCCGCAACGTCACTCTTAAGGGAACCGTCATCATTGTTGCTACTGAAGGCAGCACGATCGACGTCCCCCCTGGTTCTGTTCTGGAGAACTGTGTCGTCCAAGGCAGTCTGAGAATCTTGGAACACTAATTTTCTTATTTTTCGTTGCTGCATTCCAAATAATTTCCGTGCAGACTACTTCACCTATATGGATCAGGGCTTTTAATCAATCATTTCTACATCTCGTGTTTTGCTTTCATTACAACGAATGAGTACGTGTATGGAGTGAAAAGTGGAAAGTAGATGCTGCGAAAGTGCAGGCTTGATGAAAAGTTCGGTGTTACGACTAGGCTGCGTTGGACCTCCAGTGTCACCTAGAAACGCATTTTTTTTTGTTACATAAATTACGCTCCAGCTAACGATATTAATTCCATATCCTATCTCTCTGGGAGATGGGCATTTTAAATATTCCGTCAGTAGCTTGTACGTACATGTGGTTGGTGTTGTTGGCCTGAGGCATCACATGCAGCCTATACAACCGTGCTTTCCCCGTGGTTCGGAACCGCAGGCAGCTGAACAAAAATGATATCAACTCAACGTCACCCCTTTTATTCTCTCACGTCACGTTGTGTTCCTGGCTTTGGTATGTCCCGATATGCTGGGACATCGCCTTGGGACGATATACACTTATTCGTACCCTAGACATCCTAAAATTTCCCGAACCAAGGCCGCCGTCTCAAAAAAAAGATGAGCAGCTCAGTGCCATTCAGGCCCATTGTACCAGGCTCCTCGCTAGCGACTCCTCACACGAGCGGCGAGGCATCAACAAGTCGCGGTAGGAATCTGGTGCCGGGATGGAAGAAGAGAGTATCAACGGCATGCCTGGCGTGCAAAAAGTCAAAACGCAAGGTAGGGAGGGATATCCTCCGTCTTTTTTTTCCCTTTCTTCTTCCTTTTTTTTTTTTTTTTTTTTTTGGATAACTAACTGTGAACCAGTGCTCAGGGACTGCGCCGTGCGAAAACTGTCGCACGCTTCGAAGAGAATGCATCTTCGACGAGTCGCTCGACCAACGCCGTCGCGTCGCCGCAAAACGGACTGCAGAAGAGCTCGAGTATCATCGCGACATGCTTAATGATCTCCTCAAAGTGATACGCTCTGCGGGCGACCCACAGGCCCAAAAGCTAATGGAACTCATCCGAAACGACGCCACACCAGAAGAGATCCGCCTCTTCATTGACGAGATCCTCGCTGAGTTGCAGGCCACAGGACCACCCAGTAAAGACAGGCAAGAAGCTGCGGCTCAACTGAAAGTGCTCCGAGATAGTGCCAATATGCAAGGTGCTGCCCCATCTTTTCGTAGAAAAGTTATGGATGTGAATTTTCTATGTGATACTCCTCCAATCCGGGTCCCCGCCAAGCCGTGGACAACGGTGAGCGATGACGATTCATTTGTGTCTCATCTGGTCTCGTTGTACTTTACTTGGGATTATCCGTTTAATGCATTCTTGGATCGGGATGTGCTGGTGGATTATATGCGTGCTGGAAACGCGGATTCGGATTATTGTTCGCCGTTCCTGGTTAACGCTCTACTTGCGCAGGCTTGTGTAAGTTATTCATTATTTGAAGCTATCTCTGTGAGCACATTCTTAGTTGTCCGTTTTTTTGCAACAGCATTTTTCCGAGTATTCAGAAGCATATGGAGACCCAGGCGATGTGGCTACCAAGGGACAAGGGTTTCTTCACGAGGCCGAGAAACACTACAAGCAAGAGGCGGATAAGCTGAAGCTCGCTACGCTCCAGGGTACTCTGATTCTTTATGAACGGTACTTCACAGCTGGATAATCGTTCTGGGGAATGACTAAGGACTTTTCACAGATACTCTATATCAGGTCAAGATGACCTGGGCTATGCGATGCTGAAAAAGGCAACCGAGTTGGCCGTCAGGATGGGATATGTAGATGAAGATGAAGGATTGAAGGTAGAAGACCAGGATCTGAGCGGAAAGCCTATTGATATGACTACATCGATAACAAAATCAATTTGGGGGCTATTTCAAGTCGATACGTTGGTGTTTCACTCCCTTTTTCTCTTCCTGTATGCTAGGCTGATGAGTTCCAGGGTCTGTCATACTGGATTTCTGAAACCAAATCGAATCAGAAATGTTCATTTGAAGAGACCTCCGCGTATATCACTGCAAAACGATGCCGAGCCCTGGGCACCGTATCCTGCTCAAAAACCGCCACAGCCGGCCTACGTCACTACTTACTTTGATGAATCTTGCACTCTTAGTGAGATCTCGAGGGATATCTCTCATACCCTTTTCACAGATGACGAAGCGCTGGATGATGACAAAGCGCATCTCTCGCAGACTATTGAGGCTCTCTACCGGAGACTTCGGAGGTGGCACGATAATCTCCCTGATGAATTCAATCCGGCGCATAAACCTGCTCCTCATATTCTCCTACTTCAGTATCTCCCCCCTTTCACGATTTTTACTGTGAATAAACTAACAAAAGAAGCATACGGTACTACACCACCCTCATAAACATGTTCAACTGTCCCAGAGGACACAACCACCAATCCAAACCCACCACAGTCGAATCACCCGCCGGCGAGGGCCAGAGCACAAACTACATCGCCATCTCATCGGCGCGCGAAATCGCAAGACTAGTCAGCATCCACCAAAGGGAATACGGCATGAGTCGCTCGCACATTTTTGCTTTGTATGCTGTCAACCTGGCCCTTTTTGTGCTTCTTGAGCGCGGCGCTTTTCGGATTTCGGATCCTGACTGTATCGCGCTTACCTCTGCCTTTGCGGTTATCACGACACGGTCTATTCTCGGCAACCGCGTGCTTTCTATATTCCGACGGTCCATACGGAAAACGCAGGATAACCGTGAATCAACACGTTTGGATGAGCTGCCTGAAGGGTTGAGGGAAATACTTGAGGAAGAGGAAGAGTCGTCGACGTACTCAGAGTCGCAAATAGGGGATAGCCGTAGCACGTCATCTGATGACGGCGAGGCTACGAGCGATAATTATGACCATGACGACCCGATGGTGTCGTCGCCTGCCGAGGTTGAAAAGGAAGAGTCTGCGTCTCGCCACGGTACTACTCATCAGCATGAAGGGGGGGGAGGGTTGTGTGAAATGTTATGCCGTTATGAGGTGATGAGTTTGGGTCGAGATGAAAATACATAAAGGAAAAGGTTCCAAGAGAAGTCATACTTCTGGTTAATTGACTTTTGTAACTGTTGGTTTGTTGTAAAAACATGTGTAACTAGGTGTGTAAAAATTTAAAAATTTGTGTTTTCTGGGCTGGTTTAAGATAGATCGACTTTTAAATGTTAGTATGTATCATAGCATACAGTAAACAGAGAGTTGTCGAGGTTTGTAGTTGCCAAGTCGTACGATGACGTTCAAATGTTGAGGCGCACCTTGCGCAACCCTGTATTCCGCTTTAGGAAATATTTTCACCTGCCTATTTTGGATTCTCACAACCGAATTTACATCGGCAGGAATCAACACCAAATTTACGGATGGAAAAAGAAATACATATATAACAAAAAGCCTGGGAAAGTAATGTTACATTTTTCACTGCCCTAAGTTAACTACTACCTAACAAAGTCGCAAGCTAGTGAATAGTTTCAACTAGTTAGTTCCCATCACCAATTTAGCCACCTGCTAATATAGAAAATTGGCCTAGTGTCTAGCTAGATGATGTGGAGCCTTGCACGCGGGGTAAAGCAGAACTTTTTACCCCGAGGATAGTTCAAGTTTTGAGAAAGAAACACCAGACGCAGTGTGTAACTGTCGATTGGTGGTTGTATAAACTACAAAAAAAGATGTTAGCCCTAAAAGCAATAACTGTGGGGTTCTTCATTGGACCATGTATTACATTCCAACTATATCCGAATGATTTCAGTTTCAACCCCCGACAGGGAATTGAAGAGAACGACCGAGCGGTTTCGTACGACACGCGGGCGCTTCAGAAAGATGCCTTTTTGGACACACTTGTCGCGAACATGACTGTGTTAGAGCTGGGTAAGTTTAGCTAGTGACTGTTAACAGAATGCACCTCGACTGATTGAATCAAATTTTTAGCTCTTCAGCTCCAGCTCATGTTTGCCGATAGTATCATTGGACCAAACTCTGACAATGCACTATGGGGTTCGTCTCTGTCTTTCTTCAAAATTAAAATAAGGCTAAAAAAAAATAACACGGAATAGACGAACGAATGCATCTCGCACCCAACGCCCCCATCGGATTCATGCACGACTGGTACCCAACCAACAAATCCCAATACAACGACATGCAACGCCTAAACACACGCAAATCCCGCATAGACATCCCCATCCTGCAAACAGGCGAGTGTCTGCACGGTATCGGCTCTTTTAAACAATCCATGTTCCCGCAATCCATTGGCATGGCTGCCTCGTTTGATACTGGCCTTGTGCACCGCGTGGGCAGGGCGATTGGCGAAGAAGCGAGTTCGATTGGTATTAGGGCATGTTTTGCGCCCGTGCTAGATTTGGGCAAAGATCCTAGGTGGGGGAGGGCTCAGGGTTTGCTAGATCTCTTTTTTTTTTGATCTTGTTGGATGGAATGTGGTAAAACTGACGCAAGAGTAGAGGCCTGGGGCGAGGATATGGTACTAACTGCGCACATGGGCGTTGCATACGCTTCCGGCCTGTCGAAAAATAGCACTTGGTCGGATCCTGATGCGGTTGTTCCGGTGATGAAGGTATTCTTCCGGAAATTATGAAACTCATCCCAACTTGCTAATAATTAGTTACAGCATTTTGCTGCACATGGCTCGCCTCAGGCAGGTCACAATGCAGCTCCTTTCATGGGATATGGAGTTAGACAGGTTCTCCAAGAAATGTTGGTGCCGTTCAAGGCGGTTGTTGATCTTGGTGGTGCGAAGGGGGTTATGATGTGAGCATTGTAACGAGGGGTTGAAAAAACACATGTTAATTTGAAGGGCAGGGCATATAATGAACTCGATGACGTTCCGTGCTCAGTAAACCCAATTCTGTACAAAGCATTGGATGATTGGGGGTTTGATGGTGAGCTGAAAAAAACTGCTATAAACTATAGATGGTTGAGAGCTGACTTGAGAACAGGTTATATCACTGCTGATGATACTGGTTAGACAAAATTGAACAATATTTGAGGCAATGCTAAAATATTTGCTAGGCCTGGCCGAACTTCTCTCTACACATATGGTGACCAGCTCGACTGGGGATACCCTGACTCAATGGTTCAACGCCGGTGGCATGGTCCAATACTACGACTTTCCGCTGGACACATTTCTCACCGTAAGACAAGCAGCATCTTGAGTAGGGCTACCTAACATATCCAGACAATTGAAGATCTCGTCAAAAACGGCACACTACAAAAATAAACCCTACAATCCCGCGCCAAAAGAGTACTAGGGGTAAAGTATGACCTTGGCCTCTTCGACAACCGCTTTATTGCCGACGATATCGACTCGGACGCGATCACCCAGTCTCATATCCCTCTAGCGTTGGAGGCTGCTCAAAAAAGTATAGTTTTGCTGGAAAACGGCAATTCAACACTTCCTCTCGTCCCTAGCGAACAAAACATTAAAAAAATAGCCCTGCTTGGCCCCTTTGTGGATACATTCAATTATGGAGACTATTCTGGGCAGTTTGGCGGATACCCCGTTGAGCATGCAACCACAATACGCCAGGCAGCATCCAAATATCTTACGAAAAATTTCCCCGAGACGAAGATGGTGACGAGCTGGGGCGCCAATTCGTGGACGTACAACGGACAGTACAATATCCCGCCTTACCTGCTTTCTACTAACAACGGAACATCTGGCGGCCTACGGGCTACATATTACGCAAATCCCAACTTTACAGAGCCCATGATTGAGAAAATCGAAACACCAACTCTGGACTGGGGTCTGTATCCGCCAAGCGGCCTGCCTTCAAACAATTTCAGCGTGGTATGGGAAGGGAGCCTGTCGAGTCCCGTTGACGCAGACGTTGATGGCTGGCTCGGTATTGCAGTGTACGCAAACACGACTTCAAAGTTATGCATTGACGGGAAACTTTTTGTCGAGGCATCAAAATCAACTTCCGGAAATCTTCTGTCGAATATACCGGGAATAGAGTACTCGGCAGTGAATAGCACCGTAGCCCCTCCTGGATCCGCACCGTTTACCTTTAGAAAGGGGGCTGTGCATAAGATTAGGGTTGAGTATCAGGCTTGGAATTACAATCAGAAGATTGAGAATATGAATTCTCTCAATGCGCAGATTATCCTGTTTTGGAATTTGGTGGATCGGAAAGATCCGGTTGGAAAGGTAATGCCCTGGTTTATTCAAGTATTATTTGAGGTTTGTTTCTTCTAATTTGAATTAATAGGCAGTGGACCTAGCCAAGTCCTCAGATGTGATTGTCCTCGCTGTTGGGGCAAACTGGAACTCTGATGGCGAGAGTGCGGATCGAGCTACTCTAAGCTTGCCGTCGGATCAGAGTGAGTTCTCCTTTGACCAGTACACATCATCATTCTAATAATGTCGATCAGCGGTGTTAGCAGACGCAATTTATGCCCTTGGGAAGCCCGTCATTTTGATTCTTGAGGGCGGCCGGCCATTCGCCATCCCAGACTACTATCGCAAATCCGCGGCAGTCTTGAATACGGCACGTCAAATTACACCCAGCTATGAAGGAAATGGCATGCTAACTCTCGATACTACATGTAGTTCTTCGGCGGTCAATCAGCCGGCCAGGCAATCTCAGATACAATCTTTGGGGTCGTGAATCCCGGCGGTCGAGTGCCGTTGAGTGTGCCGTACGATGTTGGCACGATTCCGGTTTATTACAAGTATGACACTGTTCATGCTAACAAGTATCTTGATACTAACCGTGTTTAAGTTATAAGCCGTCGTTTCCTCGAAACTACACCGACATTCAGTCAACAGCAATTGTATGTTTATTGTTCTTATTAGCTATCCGCCTTCGCTGACGAATATACCCTCAAGTACCCATTCGGCTACGGTCTCTCATACACCACATTCCAAGCCTCTAATTTCAACGCTCGCGTCAGCGACAACAACACCACAACCAACAGCGCAAGCAAAACCTTCTCCGCAACATCGACAATTCAATTCACGTGCCAAATCAAAAACAACGGAACCCGACCAGGCAGCTACGTCGCACAAGTCTATCTGCTTGGCCGCGTTTCATCCATCACGCGTCCCGTCCGACAACTCGTAGGCTTTTCGCGCGTATATCTGGATCCGAATGAGGTGGTGCGGGCTGAAATAGATGTTGATGTTGCTCGGTATCTGACTATGTTGGATAGAAGCTACGAGTGGACGGTGGAGGATGGGGAGTATGTGTTTGCGTTGATGGAGAATGGAGGGGAGATGGCGTCGGCGGGGGTGAATGTTACTTTGATGATGGGGTAGTTTTCCTTTTTCTTCTTTTTTTTTGGGAATGTTTAGGATAGATGTGGTGTTTGGTAAAGCCGGTGAGTAGAATGCCAAAGCCCTAGCCCTAACCCTATCCGGGAACCCTGTTTCAAAGGCATACTGATTTACATCAAACTCCCGACAGGGTGATGGTTAAAACAGGAGTTACGTGTAGTGATCAATACGTTTATAATCTACAAGTTGTTATAATTTAAAAGCCAGTCTCGTCAAATAACATATATTAATTAGCATTTACATCATCACTACTATACTTCAACTATTTTCCCTCCTGAGTAGCAGGAGCCACACCATGTTGGTCTGGGCCATACTCGTCAGCATCCAATGCGTTCAGTTCCTCTTCCTTGGCGTTCAATTTGTAGAAGCAGCCGAAGAAGATAATACCAGCAACAAAGGAAGCGACGGCCAAGCCGACAAACATCCACAGGATGGCCGGGTCGTAGGCAACGGGCGTCAAGGCCTCGCCAATGGCAGATCCAAAGGCGTTGGTCAACAGATACATGGACTGGACAAACGATTTCATGGAAGGAGGAGCCTTGGTGTAGGCGTACTCGAGGCCAGATACGGAAGCGAAAATCTCGGAGAGACCGATCAACACGTAGGCTGGGGTCTGGATGGCAATATGGACTTTATTGCCCGTAGCAACGCCATCGACTATGGAGGCATCGCAGAGTGGAGAATCGTAGCAAGGGCCGGCGGAGTAGATCAGGTGCTGTACAATGGCGGCGTAGACCATGGCGAGGGAAGCAACGCAGAATCCCACGGCGATACGGGTGATGGGCTTGAAGGGGATGTGCAGCTTGCGCATAACAGGGTAAATGGCCAATTCAAGGATAGGAAGGAACACAATGATAGAGATGGGATCGAAGTTTTGCATCAAATCGTTGGGAATTCCATGTGCCTCCATCTGGCCGGCCTGGGTGACGAAGTTGTTGGAGAATTGATTGTAGACAACCCAGTAGATAGGATAGAAACAAAAGACCTTGCAGGCAATAATGGCACGCTTCACCTCGTCAACAAAGTGGTCGTCCCAGCGCATGACGCTGTTATGGCCGTTCTCAGCTTGCCAGGTGGGCTTGGCAGCATCCATGTTGAAGTGCTTGATCATGAGACCCATGCAGCGGAAAGCATCGGTGATGATCTGGCCTTGGGGTGGGCGCACCACGTAGTACTTGCGGCCGAGAACTAAGGCGCCAGTACCGACGAGGAACATGCACAGACAGAGTAGGAAAGCGGACCAGAAGCCAACGTCGCGCTCCATGTAAGGGGTGGCGAGCAGCGAGAGCGAACCGATGTTGATACAACCGTAAAAAATCATGTAGATCCGTTGCACTGTCACCGCGGGGTCGAGAATGACACGTTCGCCATTGGGCTTGGTCTGGATGGCCATCTTCTTGCGCGTGTACTGGTCGGCAATCAGGGGAGCGACGTTACTCTTGATACCGCCGGTACCCAGACCAATGACGATGATAGCAACAATGAAACCACCGAGACCAGAACCATGTTCAAGGGCGGGTGGGAGAGCGGTGAGGAGCAGAATAAGAAGACCAACGATATAGACACCGCAGAACAGAGCAATGGTCTTGTATTTACCCAAGTACTGATCAGCAATAACGGCACCAAGAATAGGAGTCACTGTTTCAATAATTAGTCACAAATTTATTTGCGCGCGACAAGGATATTACTTACCGTAGCACCAAAACTGGAAAAAGGTGGAAAGACCAGTGGCACCCTGGTGGCCCATACCCAAAGCACCGCGACCCTGGCTGCCGTCGAGAGGACGCTGAATGTAGTTCTGGAAGATACCCTGTGTACCGTAGTAGGTGAATCGCTCGGACAGCTCGATGACGGCGACCAGCCAGGCAGAGGCGGGCAAGTGCTCAGCGACGCGCTTCAGCGTGCGCTTCTCCTCCTCGTTGGGCTCCTCTCCATCTGGGGTGACGAAGGGGGCCTTTTCGTCGACGACATCGGAGACGGCAACATCAGTAGTAGCTACTTTTTCGACATTGTCGGTAGACTGGTGCACCCTAAGCGCGAGGAGAGTTAGAAATTTCTTCCTTTCCATGTTCGCGCAAACCAAGACTTACTGGGCAACCTCAGACTCGTGCTCGGCCATGGCGAAAGAAGTGCTCCGTGCTTCAGACGAGTTTGACGGGAAGCAAGCAGGATCAACGAGGTGAAAGTGAGGCGAGGATGGAAGGAGGAAGAGAAAGAAAAAAAAAAACAGAAAAATGGGACGGGGCCAGGCGAGGTTATAGACAAACAGCAAAACGCGTGCGGGCACGCTGTTCCTGATGTGGCCGAGGCAAGAGCAGGCCCCGCTGGTGCGCCAAGCTTTCAGGAGCGCATGGCACCCTCGATAAGCTGCGCAACGCTCAGTGGCCCAGCCGAGGCGCGCCAAGACGGCCGATGTTCCACCCCCCGCCCAGCTGTCGCTGCTTGCGGCCCCGTGACTGGCGGAGCTGTGGTCTTGGCGTGGCGGTGGAGCGCGGCCCTCGATGTAACCCTGGCGCTAATTAGCCGGCGAGCATTCTTTGCCTGCTTCCAGAAGAGTTCCGCCGGGTGGAAAATACGGAAAGGGGAAAAATGGAAAATGTTAAAATATCTGCATCGGACATTTGCCACAGCCGGGACGTCCGTGAACCTTGTCAAGCTGGTTATTATTATATTCTTCTTATTTATTTAATCTCGTAAAGTAGCACGCCTGGAAGAATAAATGGGGACGGGGTCTCTTAGATGTTGCATCGAACGCATGGACTGGATTCGCACGCCAAGCAAATTTCCGCGCTAGCCTATTTAGGACCTAATGCGCTCCGATGCCAACCGAATAGGTAACAGAAACCGCTCCTCTCCTAGTACTCCAGACGAAGCGTTGATACTTGATATCTCAGCTGCCTGTTTGGAATTTTCTATTGCATAATGAAATCCACCTTCCCCGCGTTCACCGTATGGCCGTTCTTTCTGCCTGCCTTTTTGAGCCGAGTCTTATCTCTCTGACCCTTTATTTTTGCGGGGATGTAATTACACTACACGACCACTCCGTGGTAAACACCATCCCATCTACCATCTGAGTTTTCTGTATACCACAGCCAGGGGCGAAAATGCTTCTCTGCCAAGACTCGGTGGCTGTGGGCCAAGTTGCTACCGTGGTTCTCCCAATAACTTGTCCATACGGCTATAGCCGACCGAGAAAAATTAAAAAAAAAAAAAAAAAAAAAAAATTTCTTGACGGATTCACTGATTCAGCCCTTTCGTTGCATTGGGATTGGATTGCCAATAAATAACACATAATACGTGAGGTTGAACAGGTTACATGATAGACCCCGTACCGCCAGCGAATCAAAAGGGGAGGCAAGAAGATCACCACATCGGCGAGATCCGATTCTAATTTCTTAACAGTGCCAAGTGAGACATTTTCCTGCTGTTGTTACTTAAACTTTTATTATTATTTGTCCATGAGCCTCGCATCGGCCTTGCCGAAAAAAGTAAAGTTCCCACACTAGTAGCCAGTGCACATTGAGCCGCTGTTGGACAGCTCCTTTGGGCATGTCGCGTGTCCACTGCCCAGCCCTTGCAAGTTGCCACTTATTATTATTATTATTAAAACGTGATCGCACGGATGAATGATAACACTAAATGCTATGGTAATCCTCTGAGAATTGGTTTTTATTGGCCGACGCAGTACTATCACCTGCGGCTCCCTATCTTGCGACGCTACTAAATGCTGTCGTATATTCACCGATGAAACCCGACAGCTTGAGGCTTGCCACTATTAGGCTAGCTGTGGCACGTCAATGGTCGGACAGGGGCCCTTTTACACCCCGACTATCTGCATGCTATCTCTTCCAATAATAATCTAATTCGACAACCAACAGTTCCGAGTTGTTTATACGAGTAAGCCCTGATTGGCCTTATTGGTAAGACAGGGAAATATTATTGTCTGAAACGTGAATTTTATTGTAGGGATATTGTCAAGACATTAAGATTATTGAAATATCACCAGTCACAGTTTAACCTGTGAAACTCTGCCAGGGCGGCGATCGAATCTGTTGTTGCACAGCGTATCTTCACTTTTAAAACGTTATGTATACACACAGATCACAAAAGAAACGACGGTCTGAAATCCAATGTCGATCGATGGCTAGCAGAAAAAAATCCGAGACGATCACCAAGTCTAACAATCCCACTAGCATTCTAGCACTTGATTCCATCATCCCTAATATTATTAGAATATAATAGCCGATCACACCAGACCCAAGTCGCTCGTGCGGCGCTTTCTTTTCTTAATATCGCCTCAACCGTATTTCCAAGCAACGTTGTGTCACAAATCCCTTCTCTGTGGGGATACGCCTTTAACAGATGGATTGCTTGACGCCTAATGCTTGTCGCACGGCAATGCATGGCCACTAGATAGACAATTTCGCAAAACCTGGCTATCAGGGTCATTGGCTGTGTCGAAGCAGCCGTCGATCCCGCCGTTGAAGGTTGAAACAAAGTATCGGAAACCGTTTAGGGTACGATATCCTCACATGACCGCCATTCTCGAGCATGGAAGCACCCAGCTGCAAAATATCGCTGAAATTATCGTCAATACCGTCCCAACCAGACTCAGACTCAAACGGATCGTATTTCAAAAGTGCGACTATAAACGAAATACTAATCACTGCTAGCACGGGGACATGGGTTCCTAAGTCCAACAACTTGGAATTCCAAGAGTCAAGGCAGGAGGAATAGAATGTCCTCTCTTCTATGTCTTTTGATGTTCGCTAAGTCATTATTAAAACTGAATTACACAGAAACTCGATCTTACTATATACCTGCCGAAATGACTGAAGAGGTAGGTCAAGTCCACGCGTCGAGAAAAACCGTTCGGCAGATAAACTGGCAGTATATTCCACCCAACTAACTGCTTGGTCGGGACCTACAGCGGGTGGCTTTTAGGCTAGATTGAGCTGGCTCCATGTCTGATGTCAACTGAAGGGCGGTTTAGTTGTGCAAATGTCTGGATGGAGCTGTCTTGATATTATGTATATTCTTGACAGCCGGACATAATTAACTGTGACAGTTTGTATTCAATTCAACTAATATACGAGACTTCTATTTAATTCCATTAAAAGCACGCTCTTTCATCATTATGCTAGTTAGTCGTCAATACATTCAACCATTATTTGCATTCCAAAGTCAATAATTGCCTCGAGGAAACAACAAAAAAGATGAAACTGTGTTCAAGATAGAATATGGGGCTAGCCTGAGATTGACAGTTTCCCATCAAGAGGCAGACCTGAGAGTCTCGTCATGGCCATCTCCGTGAGCCAGAACCAAGTTTGGTAGAATGATCGTCTGGAGACCTATAATGTTTCGTGAAATAATGATACAAAATCTCCATGGTTGACTGCTCTTAGCCCGTTATGCGAGCACTAAAGGTGCACGATGTGGTTGGGGTGCCATTTTCGACTCAGGAAAAGAACCGGGCCATGTATCACTAATTTCTCCAAGTTGTGTCCTATCCACCGAGAGTGACAAAGGAGTTGTAGTAGCAATAAAACTGGCTGTATAAATAGGTGTTTCCAGAATATCATGGGGCTGGCGAAGGTAATTGGTTTTTTTTTTTCAAATCGACTTCTCCATCTGAAGAATTCGAGAGCCATCGCCTATGCAAGTCGGAAATATTCTTCGCCGGTGGTTCACTCTAATTATCCTCTTTGTCCATGTCATCTCTGGTTCTCTTCTTATGTCTGCCTCCACGGCCCTTGGTGTCTTTTTCTTGCATATCCCTCAGCGCCATGATAGCTCTCCTCTGTGCCTCGCTCACTCGCTCGGCAAAGATCATGACTTCGTCCTTTTCGGGCTTGTGCTCGTCCACTTTCTTGCCCAGAACATCTTCAATTCGCAACCATAATTCCACATCATACTGGGTAACGAATGATATAGCTATACCACTCTTTCCCGCACGGGCAGTTCTTCCCACTCGGTGAATGTAAGTCTTGCTGTCCTGAGGCAGATCATAGTTGAGCACAAAATCCACGGCAGGGATATCCAATCCTCGGGCGGCAACATCAGTTGCAATGAGTAAGTTGCGAGACCGCGTGCGGAATTTGTTCAAAGATGCAAGACGGGCGCTTTGCGACAGTTGGCCATGGATCGGGATAGCAGGAAACCCGAGATTCCGTAGCAAGAAAGATAGTCGCTGGGTTTCGTGGACTGTGCGAGTGAAAAGTATACCCATTTGCCCCGCACGCTCGTTGAGCAGGTGTACAAGATAAACATCTTTGAATTTGTGTGGGATGAATGAGTAAGACTGTAACAGCTTTGAGGCTGTCTGGTTCTTGGTTGAGACTGAAACTCGCACTGGATCCGATAATGATGCCCGCTCAAGTGATTCAACCTTGCTGGACATGGTGGCCGAAAAGAGGTATGTTTTTCTCTTCGGTAAGAGGCGGAGAAGCTTGTCTATAATTGGTCCAAAATCGAGATCGAGAAGCCTGTCGGCCTCATCCAGAATGAGGAATTTGATCTGCCTCAACGAAAACCCCTTTGTGTTTTCCAAATGATCCAGCAAACGTCCCGGAGTCGCAACGACAACGTGCGGTTTCTTTCCCAGAGCAATAGCTTGCGGCATCATATCCATACCACCAATCAATAGCGTACATCGCACGGAGATCGTAGCACCCAAAGCTTCCACGGTACGGGCGATCTGTTGCGCAAGTTCTCGAGTCGGTGCGAGGATAAGCGAATGAAGTGGTTGAGGGGTTTCCATCAGCGCCTGGAGTATCGGCAACACAAATGCTGCTGTTTTTCCACTACCAGTCTCTGCGAGGCCAATCAAATCTCTTCCTTGTAAAGCGATGGGGATGCATCGGGCTTGAATTGGCGTTGGTGTTGAGAAGCCAAGGTTTTCGCAAGCTTCACATAGTGAATCTATAACACCTAATTCTCGAAAGGTCTGCGCGGGAGCAGTCTCGGTTTCGGGTTGAACGACGGGAGAGTCATCCTGTATTGAGGTACTTTTCGTAGGGTCTGTGGCCATTGTTGCGGTCCCTGGCCCAAAATGGCGGATATGTTCCTACCAAAGGTTCCAGTCTGGAGAGAGCCGAAGAAAAATGCCTGACCGGTGAAAATGAAGTTGAGAGCTGCGAGAAACATTCTCCGCATAAACTAAAAAAAATTAAGTGAGAGCGCGGAATAATATATAATCCGCCGATAAGCCTCGGCTTATCAGCTTATCGTGACGTGATTATGTAACTGCCGGTGGGAATCTCTAGTAGGGCTAGGGTTAGGGTTAGAGTCTTTTTAATGTTGTCTAGCTGGATAGGAAATCTGATTTGGTAATTTCTTAAATGGGCGCTTTATCATTCCCGGCCTAACGCTATTCCCAAGCCCACCACTTGAACACACTTCAAGCTGTTCTTAGTTATTAATGATTTGATGTTAAACGTTGTGGAGAGAATTTACGGTGAATTACTACCAAATCCATAAACGAGTCAAAAACTAAACAAAACCTGTAACTGTCCAATATGGTTGAATAATCCTGAAGTTTCCTCGAATAGGGCATTTTAGACATCTACAGCGCTCCACGTCCCATCAGTTCGGACGAGTGCTTTTTCCACGGTGGTTACTTTTTCATATCCAATTTATACTAAACTGCGTAATTGGATGTTACTACTAGCAGACTTATTTCAGTTTATTTAACAGAAATTCTAGTTTTGGTAACCCGGAGCGGTACCGGCACCTAATAATTGACTTTCGTGAAGTCATTTCTAATATTGATTAAAACCTGTACGAATAATATTAAAAAGGCGGTATATAGGCGGTAATAGAACCTGATCAATGAATTAATTAAGTAAAACCGCGGTGATAGTCGCCAGTACCCGCCATTTTCTGGATCGAATACCGATTTGTCTGCCTCGGAGGAAAACTCATGCGGCGCTTTCCCCCCTTCCCTTCATTTTTCCTTCACTTTTCTTTAAGCTCGTCATTATCTTCTCGGAAATTTCTACCAAAGATGGATGTCTCCCAAATCTGCGCGGTTTGAAGTTGGACTCGCACCAAATGGGGTCTTGAACCTCGATGGGCCATTAAGCTCGATAAAACCACAATTAAAGAAGCTGCCAAGGAAGCGCTTTGTCTACCCGACAGCTGTGAGGTTAAGTTTCTTGCAAAAGGCGCAATGTTGATTGGGAATGTGTCTCTGCCATGCCTCTGTCGATAGCTTGCCAGTATCCTGAATTTTTGGAGGGAAAGACAAATAACACCGAGCCAGCTAAGAGTCAATGGGAAGAAATATGGAGAAGTCAATGAGCTATATTTGGAATATCGTGGGGATTATGAGCTGACACAGCTACGTTCCTTGTTTCTCGAGGAAATGCGACGACTAGAGCCAGGATGGGTTGAAGTTTTCGAGTCCAGTCAACGGCAAAGGGATTTTGTTTTTGCAGTTGAAGCAGCTGACGACCTTATTTTTTATGCCTAGAATTCTCAGTTGGCTCGAGGATTTGGAATCAGGGGCGGAAAACTTTCCAAGTTGAGAGCAACGGGTGGATGATGGGACGTTATAGAAAGCGACAATGCTTTTTACAAATCCACAAACAGTTTCCATACTAAAGTTAGGGCTATTTAGGGTTATCGATGTTAGCTTAGCTACCTATTTTATCCTTTGTATTAAATATAAAATTGCCTGAGCTTTCCTCCATTAAACCGGAAGACGAAAAGTACACTACAAGTCCTACCCATTCTACCCTACTCAGCCATAGCATGATATCAATCTCTCCCAGAACAGTTGCATTTTAATAAGATTGTAGATGACCCCGGTTCCTTAATGAACCCGAAAGCAGAGACTAAACATTAGAATTATTTTCAATAGCAAGAGGATATTATCTCATAACAAATATGTTCCTCTAGCACCTATACCTTGTTGTTCGGCAGGGTGGAAGGGTTCATGTAATATGATTCCACCTGGGTTAATTTAACCAAATATGTGACTTGGAAGCAGTGGATCAGGGTCAGAAAAACTCTCCAATTGGCTTACGCCAAGAATTTTCCAGCATGCGCGGCTTGCGGTATAACCTTTGTCCTTTACAGCATGAAGCTCCATAAGATAGTTTTAACACCTCTATCCAACACATGGCAAAAATGACCCGTCCAATCTATGAGCTTCTTGTGAATGGCCAGAAAATTATCATTTCCGGACGAAGAGGTTCGTACCTAGTTACTCAATCCTTGAGAGAAAATGTATTCAAGGCTTACATTGATGGCACGTCCATTCCGTATGAGAACAGAACAAACAACCCTGATTTATGCAAGTCAACCTACTAATCAGAAACTTAGGGTGATGGTGAAAACCCCAGCCCATCATGTCTTGTATGAGAGAGAAGTCAACGTATATGAATTCGACTGCGTCAAGCGATCACCGTACATTCGATCACAACGAGAAGTAATTGAAAACAATAGTGATCAGTGCATAGTTTTTGAATGGATGGACTATGATCTCTGGTCTTTAAGAAATCAACAGCAATCGTCAAATCCTTTGTTTTTGAAGACTGTCGCAAGGTCTGTTCTTAACGCTCTAGTAGCATTTCTAGACATGGACGGAAATGGTGCCGCTGTTCACACAGGTAAGATGCTCTGAAATTTGACAGGGAGAGACGTGTTAACCTTTTACTAGATGTCAACCCAAACAACATTCTTGTTTCCGAGGCCTCTGGTGCCTCTCCTTCGGTGAAGTTGGCAGATCTTGCAGGATGTAAGACTGTATACACCTTGACTTTAAGTCTAGCGAATATTAACTAGTTAGTAGTACCTGCCAGAGAATACAGAGAGTATCGTCTTCAAGGATTCTCCATACGAGCGCCCGAGGTATGGATGGGCCATGCTCCTTCTCCAGCATGTGATGTGTGGTCTTTGGGCGTTAGTGTTGGTTAGCCCTTCCCCTATATGTACTACAGTTCGAATGGCCTAATACGTTCTCTCTCTCAGCTAGCGCATTTTATCTCTGGAAGGCCTCTATTCGGTGTCGCGGATGTCAATTTTAAAGTCAGTTCCGTATCACTAGCCACGAGCCAAGCAGCATGTAGCATCGCAAAAATCATCCAACTCATCGGACCAATTTCCCGGCATGAGAGTCCGCAATTTTCCGAATTTGACCTGGCGGAAAGGTTGGTGGAGCAAAAGACTCTTCCAATGACACCACTGGAAGAAGAATTATGTAACCGGCAGGTCGAGCGAGGGTGTGTCGACTTTATTTGCTACTTGCTGACACTGGATCCTGCGAAGCGGGCAACAGCAAAGCAGGCACTGGAACACTCTTGGTTAAAAAATGTCTAGTTGTTTTTACAAGGTTTATCCGAAGAGATCAATATAATTTCATCATATAGAGTAGCTAAATACATGTCGGGATGTGCCATATCAGAAGGACTCGAGGATGAAAATGATTATCTAAATTACAAATGAAGTCTTGGAGAAGAAAAATTTCAACTCACACTCGGCTCTGTTGGTCCTTGTGACCAGGGACTACCTTTTGGGCATTGGAAAAGTAAAATTTTCCTTGTCAGTCAGAAACCCTCCTTCATGTATTCAATTAAAACCCGACCGAAAACTGCGTCGCATCTTCGGTAGTCTGGCTGTGGATATCTCAATTCTGTTTTCCCACACTCTAGTCCTCTTCGTTTACTTGAGCGTCCTGTTTCTCTCCAGATGGTGGTAGAAGCTTTCCCGGCCACTTAGGGACGAGAGCCCAGAGGAACGTAGCTCCAAAAGCTGCGATTCCGAGAGCCCAGCTACCATGAAGACCATCGAGATATGCCTGCTGCACACCTCTGAGTACTTCTTCATGGTATACATCTTTGATCCCCCAGCACCGACGCTCAATACAGATTAGGGATCAATATCAGGTACGTACCGAGGCAACTTTTGAAGGAGCAGATTGTTCAGGATGGCGTCTGCCACCGCTACTCCCCAACCACCAACAATAAACATGAAAACTACAACAGTGTCTGTTCTATAATAGACCGCCAAAAGCAGCGTTTTTGCCAGCACAGCCTTCAAAAAAGGTGTGTCATATGGGGCCACTTACATGAAACAGTAGCAACGGCAATCGACACGTCTTCCGGCCGGCTCATGACGGTTGCCACGAGATTAGGGGTCTGTACTCCGAGACCAGTGCCGACACCGTATAATATCTGGTACCCAATGATGGGACCCAAGCCCACATTGATTTCGAAAGTATAGATAAGGCCGACCCCAACAGTAGCAATGGCTGCCGAGCCGATTCCTGTTGAAAGAGCTATTATCAGCAGAGTAAATGTCAGTCTTTCCTAGATGCACTGAAAATATGTCTAAAGGCGATAATATATTATGATAATAAACGTACCAGTCGCTAGGATCGATGGGATCATCTTGATACCACTTTCTACAGCAGAGTTACCTTGAATTGATTGGAAGTAGATAGGCAGGTTATATTGTAGTGCGATATTTCCGGCGTTGAGGCTATACTTCGATGTCAATGGTTAAACAAATTGTAAGGCAAGGAGGAAGGACCACCCACAAGAAAATAAAGCCGGAGCATACACCAACGGGCCTCGTGCTCAATATGCGGTACACGATTAGAGCACTGTCCCTGATACTACTCATTGATGGCAAACAGGGTTAATAAGAGTACACAACCGACCAAGAGACCGATTTCCTCTGCCGAATTCCATGGCTTCGACACACCTCCTTGTTGCACAGCAATGAAGAAACAGAGGACGCCTGAAAACATCAAGTGGCACAATAAAAGCTGTAATGGTGTAACCACCGCCAGCTAAACCCGCGGCTCCGGCACCCTGAATAGCGCGTCCAACAATGAGGGTGATGTTGTTTGGTCATATGGTACAGATAAGGATGCCGATTTCGAATATGAAAATTGCTGTGATATATACAATTCGTAACGAAAAGTACTTGTAAGCTTTACCCCAGAGAGATATAAAGGTGGCCAATGTAAGAAAGAAGGCACTGGCATAGAATAAGTCAGTAACGTACACAGACACATATAATATTCCTAGAGCAAAAATATGCAAGTAAAATGCGTTGTATGCTATGATGAAGTCTAGGAATCATTGCTCACCTGCCATACCAGCCTATGTCGGCCGTGCTGTTAAATTCAGTGGTAATCATAGGGACGGCGGTACCGATGATGCTCTAAAGCGACTGTGAGAACGAACCTCGCAATTTGATTATAAATTCAGACATACCATGTCAAGTGCAATCTATGGAAAGTTAGCTGGTGTTTTGAAGTATCAAGGAGCTTGTTCCTACCAGGAAGGTGGCCAACATAAGACTAAAAACAACGATGCTCCGGGTTAGCAGGGGCGGATATACCACCGGTATGTCTTTGCTACCTGCACCAACTGATTGACTCTCCAGAGCATCGTGGGTGTCATGTTGTTGTGTCATTGTATAGGAATCCAGAGTTGATGTAGTAGTGGGTGATGTGTAGAAAAAAGAGGACAGGATATTGAAAACCCTCGATATATATAGTGGGGCTTAAATCTCTAATAATTATAACTATCCACAACAATAGCCCTTTTCAGTACATATCCCATCTAGGAATGGCTTCTCCTATTGGTTGAAGTCGATCTGTACCTAGACT
Organism: Talaromyces sp. PX2406; assembly: GCA_023626115.1. Taxonomy (NCBI): domain Eukaryota; kingdom Fungi; phylum Ascomycota; class Eurotiomycetes; order Eurotiales; family Trichocomaceae; genus Talaromyces; species Talaromyces sp. PX2406. The sequence goes on from JAMAGJ010000013.1 coordinate 430,368, forward strand.
AACCAGCCTAGCCTCGTATAGTAAACTGTGGGGACATTCCTAATTAGGAAATGCTTCTCTCGTTGACTGACGGAAGTGAAAAGACGTAAAAACCTCTCAACCCACTTTGCAGGATCAGGTTTTGAAGTAGTACGAAAATTAAAAAAGCATACCTTTTCAGTGCTAATAATCTGTGGCCACAAGAAAATGCCTCAGAGAAGTTGCAAAGTCCTCTTAAGTCCAGTCCAAAGTCCGAGCATATGAGAGGGAAAAGCCGATGGTCGAGAGATAGCGTAGGGAATATTCTCGTATGTCGGAACTGAAGATAACGGCTGTTAATATCGATAATGATTTCTAGAAAGTTAAAGAAAAACCAACCCAAGATCTTTTATTGTTGTCTTTTCCCCCTCTCTGTTCAGCTGTTTTCAATGGAACTTGTCATTACTGTCTCCCACAGAGCCTTTCCAGGTTCGTCATGGATGGCACCGATCCACGGAAATCGAATGAGCAGTTGGCGCAGTTGTATCCAGCTTTCTATGCCCAGGAATTGAACTATGTGGGCTATCTCTAGTAGCACCCAGCGCTGATCTGCCTCTTCCAAAACAGATATCCCTCCGATAAAAAGAAGCCACAGAAGTGAATCACTACCACAACCTTCTAGCCCCCGCTCTATAATGTCTTTTAGGCATCGAGAAACGAGAGTATACCTGAGAAAACGTCGACCATCGAATTGGAGAAACAGGGTGGTCATAAAGGCCATTAATCCGATATGATATGCAGCGTCCAATTTGCTTTCGAGTGGAGGATTCCCTAATGCATGGAATCGTACCAGACGATAGCAAACTGAGACAATGACTTCTTGAAGCATGTCTGGGTCAGCTTTGTGCCTCTTGTCGTCCTATTGAACCAATGTGCAAGCCCGATGATGTCCAGTAGTATTCGTAAGAGAAATGGACCTATTTTATCAAATATTGTTCCAGAGCAAACCGAGTAGTCAGAGATGATAATAATCTCGTTTAATGCCATTTCATTGGCAGCTTGGGCGATGCCGTCTCGGTAAAAGCCAGTTGGTGTGCCATAATGAAACGCATAGTCGATATCAGCCCTATAGGGGACCTAAAAATGAGATTATAAATTCTCCTAGAAGACCGCAACGGAACTAACTCACTTGGAAATTTTTAAGACCAATGTACGGTCGTCTTCTAACCGCGAGAGACCACCACGTAATTGGACCATCTTTTGCAAGCCTTTCAAATGAATCTCAGCACTATATTGTTCATCTCTAAACATCTCTCGGATAATTAAGAAGTTTACAACTGAAATGCTAGAGTTTGACAAGGCTTCCGCAGTGTCGAGTTTTTGGTTTATTAAACCGACTGCTTTGCCGAGATGGTTGACAGCCTCTAAAGACTCGGCTTCGCGGGCGAAAACAAAACCGTTCAATGTAGCCATGAGGGCGAGTGAGCAGTGGTATGCTGTAGAATTTTGAGTTAGCATATCTATCTTTGTCCATTGAATCATAACAGTTATCTCACAAGTCCTGTCTACGTCATTATCTGAATCCAGTATGATTTGATCCGGTCCAACGAAAGACAGAGCACGGAAGGATACACGGCTTCCACAACGAATGTAAAGTCTAGTCCATATTATTAGCGTTTCATCTTTCTTTGTCAACATACAAAAACACTTGCAATTTCTAATAACCTCCAAGCTCCGAGGCGTAGTCTCAAGCAAGAGCGGGACAGGCAGAGATTGGCAGACCAGAGGCTGCTCCCCATATGCTAGAAGCGTGGCGGTAGTGATATCTGTATTCTTTTTGTCGCAACAAGTCCATCGAGCGGGGGGGTTTGTATAGTATTTCTGCGGCTGACATGGATCCAACCTCGAACGGCGCTGGGGAGTTGTACCAGTATTCTTACCCTTCATCGCATGGCTGAGTGCGACTCTTCGGGTTGATTTATCGGTCTTGGTACCATCGATGAATTTGAAGTCCTTGTTCATCTTCCAAACTAGTTGTTGGCTTATCTCTTGTCGTGGTTGTTGTAACGGTGAAGGGAAAGGGTACGTCAGAGCCGGGATGCGTAGGGAATATTTAAGGCGGAGTTGTGCACGAGCTGAGGAGGAAGCTGTATATAACAATTACTAGCAACAGTAGTCTCCTAATAAAGAATATAATTATTATTTAAAAATAATTAAATTAAACAAAAAATCTAGGTTCAATTTGAAGAAATAATAATTCACGTTGGATAATAGATACACCAGCCCCTTCTTGTTGTTGTCGTCTAAACAACCTCTTATGGTTGAATACAGGTTCAGACATACGACTAATGTGGATATTAAATCTATCGTTAAGCTGGACCGTTGACTCTAAGTTTATGCAGTTTGTTCAATGTTGACATAAAAATCGTAACAACAAAGTAAAATACACACGCTGCTCCGGTTGCAATATCTCACGAGTCAGTCCTTCCCAGACATGTAGACAAAATGCAACGATCCACCTCACGGGAAATCATTATCACTGCATGGTATCATGACTCGCTCTCCTTTTTAAATAGTCCCCTCGTCATTCATCAGTTCTATTTGATATTTGGTATCTCCACCCCAGGTCCGGATGGGCTGACCCCCTTGGCGGGCCTCTTTTTTTTTTTTTTTTTTTGTGACTTGATATGTATGCCGCAACTAGTCAAATAGATCGACCAGCTCAGACAGTGTACTTGGCCTTGGCACGAGTGCTACCACTGTGGGCACTGTCAGTGTGACCAGAAAATTCGACAATGTCAGCCTCCTTCAGACGCAAGACCTCCTTGAAACGACGACCGATGCTCTCGAGAACTTCCTTGCCCTTGGCGACAGAGCGGCCCTCAGTGCTCTTGTCATTCGGAAGGCTCTTTCCAACAGTACGGGTCCAGAGACCAATACGGTAGAAGCCCTTGCGAACGTTGACAACGACGCCCATGACTTCTTTGTCGTCATCGTTTTCGAGTGTCTCGCCAATAGCGGCCAACTGAGCATGCAGCCACAGCTCATCGATGGGCACGGCGCGCTTATCCTTGAAAGAGTATGACCACTTGCCACCGTGCTTGTTCTGCTGATCCTCCCATTCCGGACGGATTCCCTTCTTGAAAAGGTGGTAGTCGGCTTTGAGGCCTAGTTCCGAAGTCGGAGTGATGTTGTTCTACACACAACCCATCAGTGAAAGCTCAATACCAAAGGGACACCGAAATACTAACGTAGATTCCCCAGAATTCTTCGACGGAGCTGAATGTGACGACTTCCTTGAGAAGATCGTTCCAGTTATCGCCCTGTTTGGTTTTTATCACCAGTCAGCCTTCACCGGTCATCTCACTCTGGTCAAGTCTTGCCAGTATCGTACCTTGCCACTAGGAGGCTTAGTGAACCAAAGAGTCCACTCGTTCATCAAGGGGTGTTTGACATTGAAGTTCTCAGGGTCGTGGAAGACGGTAACGATTTCGTTTTCTCCGGTGGGAGCAGTCGCCTTCTCGTCGATCGCAGGAGCAGCGCCGTTTTCGGTAGCAGTCGCCATGATGGGCAATGTTTTTTCCGAAGAGAAAACGAGCAGAAAAAGGGTAAATTATCGGGAGAAGTTGATGGTCGCAAACGCCGCGCAGAAAAGTGGACGTCGCTTCGCGAGAGATTTTAACTGCGGCGTAGACAGCGATTCTACAGCCACACTCAAAAGACCAGCACAAAGGCACCAGTCTGAATGCTTTGAGTAGAAGAAAGTCTCTGCACCAGGCAGACCACGAAAAACTATATGGAGTAGAGAGAGGCCACAAACGCCTGTAGCGGGATTGTGGTGCTTGGGGTGGCGGAGGTTTGAAGTGCTGTAACTTTTAATGTTTTTGGCCGCCCAATGGAAGGCGCCATCGCTGCGCGCCAAGCCTTTTCCGCGGAAGCGGCGAGCCCGGCCAGTTCTTTCGCATACAACAACAATAATAATTCTTCAACACCGTTGCTTTTACATATTATTATTCTCTGATTATGTGCACTAGTTGTAGTAGACCCGATGGTATATCCAGAAAATACAAAAATGCTAGGCCAACAAACCGATCGCTAAAAAATTACCAAAACTAAAACCCATCACGACCAGAAACGTCTATCCATTTCTACCCAAACCCGAAATCTATACCGCAGTTTTTGACGGAATTCATTCCCAATTTTTATGCCTTGCTGTTGACAAAGCTGAGGTAGCAGTTCCACCCTACAAACAAGGAAAAGTTGTTAGTGGAACCCAAAGAGAAAGAGCTGAGCTCGCCGGTACAGATCGACTTACCCAAGCTGACAACGTTAACCACCAGCACACGGTATTCCAGTGGAACAAGCGCAAAGTTGCCCAATTGCACCGTTGACCACACCCCCAAGTTGGTTTTGTATGTGGACCAGTAAGCCTTGCGCAGCTTCTCCATGGGGTCGGTGCCTTCCATGATGGACATGGAGGACAAGAAGCAGAACAGATTGACGGGTGTGAAAACCAATTGGTCGGCGGCAACACGAGCGATGACGGTGGTGGCCGTGTTCTTTAACACGACATGGCGCTGAAGGACGCCGTACCAGGCTGAAGCAGCAGGGCCAAAGATTGCTGTACGAGGATGCTTGTCAGATATGTAATTGGGTGGCATTCACGAGGAATTGAAGCTACCTCCGCCGTAGAGAACCATGCGACCCGTCCGAGCGTAATCGTGCTTGTCGAAGCCTTTCTTGTCGACGACCTGTTGAGCTAGCACGTCACCGGCTCCAAAGAGCGTCTAGAGACAAAAACAAAAGTCAATAAACGAATGCCTCGTTTCAATTGCGGAATGACGACGTACTCCGGTGGTGATACTCGATGTGAGTAGTGGCCGCTGGGCCATCTTGGCCGCATACCTAAGAACGCAATCGTCCATCAGCTTTGTTTATGACAAGCAGCTCGTCCCGGGACCCACCATCGCAACATTGTGATAAAGAGTGACCGTCTATGTATGCTAGTTCTCTATGCTGTAAACAGAAAAACAAAAAGGCACCAGAACGAGATGGATTGATGGCAGCTGAAAAGGGGAATGATGCAGACAGATAGAAAAGACGACAGCGCTGGGTTTAAAAAAATGCAGGCGGGCATGACGACAGAACGATGCTTCTCCGCCCTGAGATGGATTCAAGATCGTCCAGCGCTTGACAAGGGGCAGGAAGCGCGCCAAGCCCGATTTGGCCGTGCTGGGGAATATGGCGGCGGGTCACGGGGCGGCTGGCCCAATAAGGCAGCCTGGCACTGCATGTGAGCTGTCACCTGATCTCGCTGCTCGTCTCGGGGGCTTGGCTCTTGCTGCCGCGCTGACTCAGACGGCAGTCTAGAGCCTGCGTCCCCAAAGCGGCATCGTGCTTAGGGCTTAGGGCTTCCGCAGCTAGGGCTTTGCAGCACCCGCTCGCTTAGGGCGACGCTTCCCCTCGAGGAAAATTACTGGCGGACCCGCAGTAGCCACACTTATTCTGTATAGAGCCGGACAACCTCACAAGTCGACAACCTCCGACCCTAACGACAACCCTTTCGCCCTCACCACCCCGTCGACTCCTCCCCCCATAATATCCAGCAATCATGGCTGACGCTCCCCGTCGTGGAGGATTTGGTTCTCGCGGTGACCGCGGTGGTGACCGTGGCCGTGGCCGTGGCCGTCGTGGTCGTCGCGGTGGCCCCAAGGAAGAGAAGGAGTGGCAGCCCGTCACCAAGCTCGGCCGTCTCGTCAAGGCTGGCAAGATCACCTCGATGGAGCAGATCTACCTGCACTCTCTCCCCGTCAAGGAGTACCAGATTGTCGACTTTTTCCTGCCCAAGTTGAAGGATGAGGTCATGAAGGTACGGCTACCTTGTTTTTTTCTTTGCGAGAGGGGGATCGCAATGCGGAGGCATTGGCGTGGAACACGACAGTTTGGGGGGTTTTTACGCAGTCTGGAGGACGGGAATATATCAAACGAACAGATTGTGCTGACAAGGACCTTCGTGAAAACAGATCAAGCCCGTCCAGAAGCAGACCCGTGCCGGTCAACGTACCCGTTTCAAGGCCATTGTCATCATTGGTGACAGCGAGGGTCACGTCGGTCTCGGTATCAAGACCTCCAAGGAAGTCGCTACCGCCATCCGCGCTGCCATCATCATTGCCAAGCTCAGCGTTCTGCCCATCCGTCGTGGTTACTGGGGCTCCAACCTTGGTGAGCCTCACTCTCTCCCCACCAAGGAGAGCGGCAAGTGTGGTTCCGTCACTGTCCGAGTATGTATCGCCAATCCTATACTACTACAATATGCGTATTGACCATAATCCCAGCTTATCCCCGCTCCCCGTGGTACCGGTCTCGTTGCCTCTCCCGCCGTCAAGCGTCTCCTCCAGCTTGCTGGTGTTCAGGATGCCTACACCACCTCCGCCGGTTCGACCAAGACCCTCGAAAACACTCTCAAGGCCACTTTCCTTGCTGTCGGCAACACTTACGGATTCCTTACCCCCAACTTGTGGAAGGAGACTAAGCTCATCCGCAGCCCGTTGGAGGAGTTTGGTGACGTTCTGCGTGAGGGCAAGCGATACTAGACGACTGGGTTTCTGAGAAGAAAAATGCATTTGTTTTTTTTTATAATGGCCGGAGCATGACACCTTTATTTTCATTCCCCATAAAACACGATTCCGCACCGACCTGCTTCTTAAACGTCAAGCAAGGCGGGGGATCAGTATGCTAGTTTATCAATTGCGAATACAAGCGTTACTCGATCCTATTCTATATTCATTGGGTTAAGATTGTAGGGTATTTTAGCATTGCCTTTGTCCATCGAGGATACTGCGGATCGACAAAGACATTGACAGATTGAAGCAGCCTTGTTTTCATAACATGAAACACTCTTAACATTTAACCCCTAGCATGTGACACCGATCAACCCTTCAAATGTTACTGATTCGCCAATTCGGCGTGGTAACACAAGGCATAAGCATAGCTATATTCTCATTTAATTGTCATCAATATTACATATATATATATATATATATATGCATGCAAAGGTGAGGAAGGACCTTTGAATTACAGGACTTGGCCATCCTTTGTCATTCCAGCTGATCAATATGGCTACATCTAGGATTTGGACGCTCACCGTCTTACCATTTACCCTCCGATTTCAACCAAAGACAACCGACCACACGGTTGGATTCAATATCACAAATGTTTAAGAAGCCTCGAGATGTTGATAATCGCCTGCATTTAGTTCGAGAGTGTTTGCGGAAAACAATGATGTTCAATGGTGGTTGATCTCGAGGTTAGGTTGAAAATAATAGCCACCGCTCGGAATGCTATATTTTGCAGATCATCTTGACTACATGTATGACTCGGAACCGCGTATGTGTAACTTTACTGCACTCTACATGCTTATACTTGTGTTTTCTAATCTCTTCAATATTCCTCCTCGGCGAATTTTCGAATTACAATCCATTGTTTTCCTGAATAGTCAGAGAAGTGCCTCTCTAGTCAAGCAAAATTCCTCAGAATGACAATATCAGCTGAAGATTCGGCAGATAAGATGTTTCTTTTGTTGTAAATGTACAAAGCATTGTCTTTGTAGAAATTTGCCGCTGAATTCTGTTGGAGCTGGTCGCTGTATCCATTTCTTTTATATGGCTCTTTTGGTCTCAGCCTTGTTTGAATTAAAATAGAGCCTCTGGGGGTTGCATTTACTGTGTGGCGACAAAGGATCAATGCATCTTTTGTGAAGAGTGCTCCTGATTGACAGTGTGGCTTGCCAGGGCAAACAGTCACTGGGGAAGACGCGCCTGGCAGTTTCCTTGTCTTTACTTCTCTTCCTCTTCCTTCCCTCCTCTCCCCCACCCGTGCATCCATTTAGGCTGCCTCAGTGACTTTCCTTTCCCCCTCTGTTCGTCATCTCATCTTGGATTGGGCACATCGCAGCAGAGCATCTAAAATGTCGCCAACACAATCAGGCACTTGCGTCGTCCAGAAGGAGAGCCCTCGAGGCAAGTCGATGATTCCTATATCGACTATCAGTCGCCTCTGGAAACCATCAAAGGAACCAGATACGTCCTCGCCTGGATCAAGCAAGACACCTCGGCGTGTAACAAGAAGCCCCAAAAGCAAAGAACAGCGCGTCTTGCCCGACCAGGCGAATGCCATTTCTCAAAATGACGACCCATTTACCGCTGCCCATTCCCCTCTTCGTTCTAAATCTAGTAAGTTGCCATCTAGTGCAAATTTTGAAACGCGCGCTGATAAGAATCATTCAAAAGCAATCAAATCTCTCCAGGCTTTCAACGTTACGCCTGCCAGCTCTGATGTCGTTGTTGGTAAAAGATGTGATTCATTGCTTAACATTCCAGATGAACCACTATTTTTGGGCGAAGACTTTGCGGCCCTACTCAAGGTTCCTAACATCCTCAACAAGGAAAGCGTGTGGGTTGATCTGTGGATTCCAATCAGAGCTGGTGACAAAGTGATTCCCCTCGACGCGCAGTACTTGTCGTCACTGAGATCGTTTCTTGGCCTTCGATATCTCAAGATCACTGGCATGCTAAAGTCGTACCAAAAAGAAATCTTTCGAGCTGTTTGGAACATGGAGTCGTTGGAGCATCTTGATTTGAGAATGGCTGAGGAGCCACAACTTTCGCCTGGGGTGTACTGGCGTCGTATCGAGAAAGGATGGGCTCCTCGAAAACGTGAAGCTCAGAATTACCAATGCCCGTAGGTGATAAATTTGAGTGGGTGTCTTTGTTTATTCAAGCTAATGTGATTCTGTGGTAGTGGCAACGGCAAAGGACGTATTTCGACGCGGTTTGGGATTGCCGAATATCTTGACAACATCGTGATCGAGCTGGTGCGAGAGAGACACCACGATGGTCTCGGCGATTTTGATAAATGGTCGAATAAAAAATTGTCGATTGTGCACCTCACACTCCGAGGTTTTGTCGTCGATGCTCTGCCGTTCTTTAGCTGTTTCGACGAGAACCGTTTGCGAAAGATTACATTCACAGACTGCTACGATTCCGGATTTTGTCTTCCAGGAGACTTGATTGGCGAGGTTCAGATAAATGTCGGTGGTTTCGAACCAGCGACGGTGGTCCCTGTTCATCATATTCCAAAGGAATTGAATCGCATCACCATCAAGGAAGGCAGAATAGTGGAAAAGCACCCTGTCCAATCTAGTCGCCATCAAAGGGCGTTGTTACCTTCTAGAGAAGCCGCTACCAGCCACGCCGTCATAGCACCACCGCAATATAGCCCTGGAAAGAACCCCCATCGACATGTCACTCTTGGAGGGCAGGCTCATAAGACTACAGGAGCTCGATTATCTATGTTCTCGTGGCGTCGTCGCAAGCCCGATTTCACTTCGGTTATTGAAGAGGAGGAAGAAGAATATTGACGGGAGATTACTGTACTTCAGCTTCGATTTGTGTCATTCAAGCCGTTCAAAAATGTGGATCGGTGGAGTTCATTTGGGTTTCTATTTTACTTGAGCAAAGTCATTCAGTCAGTTATTCAATGTTCTAATGATGGAGTTGTCGATCTGTTTTGTCGATTTTTTTTGTCATTTGACAGGGTTCAATGTTATTCAATGATAGGAGTCAGCAGCATTAAGCAATTAAAGGATACCATTCGTTTTACTAATTGAATATACAAATTAGGAAGTATTAATTGATTTTAAGATATATGAACTCCGCTTTTTTTTCCCTCCTCACATTCCAAAATAATCAACTGGTGATATCGATTATGCGAAGCCGAAAAGATACTTCAAACCCCAGAAAGGAAACTGACAATCTCGAATGTTTCCCCAGTGTTGCAGTTTCATCCATCCCCAAACACTACTAACGGCCCACTCTTACACGGACTGTCAATGGAAAAAAATATTTCCCATGGTCGTTTTGTAAGATACCCCGGGTGTCTACGCTCCCTCATTCTCGCCGACGCGAATGCCGCCTTCTTGACTGACGCCGTGAGACCAGAAGCCCTCGACGACGAGTTGTCTATTCATGAGTGTTATATTAGACTTGAGGGTTTATATAGATGGATTAATACAAGGAGAGACAGCAAGCTTACCCGGCTTCTATTTTATCATGGCCTATTAGCAGCCAATAGCCAAAGATACCCTGAATCAGGATATCGTGAATCGCCCAAGTGACCACCTCGGCGTCGACGCTGATGCGGTGCGCGAGAGGCGATGCGGCCAGGATACTATATAGTTGTTAGCACATATTCATTTCCATTTCCTTTCTATTTTCGTTGCCAAGAGGTAAACGAAAAAAAAAGAGGGCAACTCACATTGGATACAGCAAAAAAACCGCCAAAGTCGCGCCAACATACGTGCCAAACAGCGCACGATGCTCCTGCGACCGTCGCAGCACCGAGCGCGACCCATTGACCCCAATCTGATAACCCACCGTCAGAAACGCAATACACACAATCGTAAACCACACCCATCGCTGCTCATGGCGCGCAAACGACGCGGCCAAGCCGGCCACAAACATGATCAGATCGGCGGCAACGGCGACCGACAGATTCGCGCCGTTAATGTTGCCCAGTAGGGCAATGTTGAAGAGTAGCAGCGGTGTAGTGAGCAACCAGTTTACGTAGCGTACCCAGAAGATTTGGCGGAGGACTTCTTGGTGGGTGTCCGGGACGTGCTTATGTGGTTGGTGGGCGATGGAGTGTTTGTAGACGACGCCGTCGCCGGTGGCCATGGCAAGGTATGAGAGGAATGAGATTGTGGCGATGAGCGCGGTTATGGTGTGGAAGAGGCGGTTTTGCTAGTGATCATTTGTTAGTTGGCATGGCTTATTCCAGTGGATGTATTTGCTTACCACTCGAGCCCGAGCTGCGAGGACGTAAAACGCGAGAGAGGAAATCGCCATGAGCACGACGACGACCCTAAAGAACCATTCGATTAAATCAATAGGTATTAAAAAAGCGAGTATAGACTCACCATAATGTCCGCTTCCCTGTCTGATGGATTTCCTGTAAAACCGGCCAGTCGCCCGGAATCACCGTGGGCACTGGCCCAACAGATGAGGTAGGGACAGGCAAAGGAGGCAGAGTCGAAAATGTCGTGTGTTTCTTGAGGGCTTCCATGACTGGTTCTCGCTTGTTTCTGATTTCTGATCCGTAAAATGAAGAAGCTGATACGAGTAGTTGAGGCGGAGTTATAAGAGGAGAGTCAAGGCTTTGCAGATGATATAATGTTTAAATACCACTATGCAAGAGTCTCTCACCAAAAAAATGCGTCATTGAAAAACGAACCCAGCTGGGTCTTCTCATGGCCAAAGTTTGGGTTCACCTCCTGCAAGAAGCATCATCTCCTGACACCTGACGTCGATGATTATCACCCGCCACGCCACATCCTTCAAGAAAACTAGTAATTTGCCGCCTATTGAGGGAAAACATCCCTTGAGATTGCTGGCTGATTGGCAGAGCGCGATGCTGATGATGGATGCAAACAGATCATCGTCATCGTTACGCGCAAACGCGATTCCGGGGGCAGCGATCCAATCGGGCGAGATCCGCCGTACGCTCTTAGTATACACATATCCATTGATATATATGCACATATGTAATGCGGAGTCAATTGATTATTGCATGATATTCTATTTATATAAGAGTAGGTAGTAGTAGTATACATTGTATTGTACAGATTTATTACAGATTTTATGCCTCGTGGGAATCTTGGCCCATGACGTCACGGCAGCGCTCGCATAGCGCATCTTCTTCGTGAGCCCTAAGCGCTGGCACGGCATATCGCCAGCATCGCACGCATTTGGCGTCCTGCGGCGCATACACATGCACAGTCGCGGTGCCCTGGTTACTTGGCAGCTCAAAATCCGCGCTGTAGCTCCATTCCGCACCTGTGATGCTTTCCGGCCGCTGTGGCTTCACATTGAGTGTGGCAGAAGACACAACGAAGAGATCCGGGAGCTCGCTGGAATAGCGCTCAAATACGGACAGTGATTCGCTGTCCGGGAGCTCGATATGTACAAATGATTGCAGAGACGAACCCATCAGCTTCTTGGAACGGGCCTCTTCTTGCAATGCCTTGATCGCTGTGTTGGCGGCCATCAACTCAGCAAAATGCTGGCCTAGAACCTCGTCGAACCATTCTGCTGGGGGTTCGCTCGCGATACGTCGCAGCGGGTGCTCCATGTAGGTTTTGATCGTTTCCGGTGCATGGTCCCAGGACTCTTCGACTAACAATGGCGTGAGTGGACCGAGCAGTTCTTGTAGGGAGTTGTAGATGTGAAAGAGCGTCGTTTGCGCTGCCCGTCTATTGAGACTATCCTCCGCTTCCGTGTATAGTCGGTCCTTGACAGTCTCCATGTAGAATGACGAGAAATCTAGGTTCACCCATTTGTTCAGGGCAGTGACGGCTTTGTGGAACTCGAAATTGTCGCTAGCATTTCGGCAAGCATTCACCAGTTCGCCTAGCCGCATCAAAGCCTGGCAGTCGATTTTGCGAAGAGATTCATACGAGCAAAGATTCGTGGCCGGGTTGAAATCTTCCAGAGCCCCCAACAAGAGCCGAAACGTAACGCGGAATTTCTGCAGACTGGTATGCACTGTCTGGAGCACTTGCGGTCCAATGACAACATCACGAGTGTAGTCGCTGCTGGAAGCCCACAGGCGCAGTGCATCGGGTCCAAGAGCGTCGTATACAGGACCTCGTGGTTGTGCATCTTTCTTCGCACCTTTGACCTTCTTCTGCTTCATGGGAGGCAAAAGGGTCCCGTTCATGATCGCATCTGGGTCGAGGACATTGCCGATAGACTTGCTCATCTTCTGCGAGAGATGGTCAAGCGTGAACCCATGAGTGATTAGGTGTTTGAACGGTGCCTTGATAACCGTGCTTCCTGTAGCAAGCTGGTGCGCTACGTACGTGAGCAGCCCGGACTGGAACCAGCCGCGGTGTTGGTCTGTTCCTTCAAGATAGATATCTGCCGGACGGTCATTTTCAGCTACAGCGTTTTCTACCTGGGTCCAGCTTGTACCGCTATCGAACCAGACATCCATCGTATCTGTGCCTCGGCGATAGTTAGATGCAGTGTTTTGCAGAGACGCAGGAATCCATGTAGAGTCATCCAGACTATCGGTCCACCATGCATCAATACCGCGTTCTTCGATCACACCCATAATATGAGACACGCTTTCCTTTGTCAAGACTGCTTCACCAGTGGCTATATCGTACAAAGCCGGAATAGGAACACCCCACGCTCGCTGGCGCGAGATACACCACTCGGTGCGATTTTTCACAAAGTTGACTAGTCGCTGTTTGCCAGATGCCGGAATAAACTTGACATCTTCAAGTGAGGCTACAGCGGCATCCCGGATATCGGCAACGTCTGCGAACCACTGCTCAGTCGCGCGTACAATGACAGGCCGTTTCGATCGCCAGTCGTATGGATACTTGTGTTGGTATTTATGGCTGTTCAAGAGCTGATTCACTGAATCGACATACTCCAATACGGCAGCATTTCCGTCTTCTAGTACGTGCTTACTGCTCAACAGACCCGGATTACTGGGCACGGCCTTGTCTGTAAACCGACCCTCGTCATTCACAGGTGCAAAAACCTCGATCCCATTCTTCAAACAGACCTCGTAGTCATCCATACCGTGTCCAGGCGCGCAATGAACAAGGCCAGACCCGGAATCGGCACTCACAAAATCTGCCGCAATGAGAGGTTGCTCCTCGACACCTGGTCGTTGGAACAAGGGCTGATACGTGGTTTGATGGCACAGTGTAGAGCCCGGAATCGTAGGCACCACAACCGTAAGCTCTTCCTTTAACATTTCCTGGAGGTACTCCAATCTCGAGTTGGCGATCAATAGCTGTCCGTGTGTGGGTGACTGAACAACCATATAATCCAGCGATTCACTGGCTGCAATTGCTGCGTTTGCCGGCAAGGTCCATGGCGTCGTCGTCCATATCACAGCACTCAATGTAGAAGTATCTATCGAGGGATTATTGGCGAGGCTTTCAGGTAGTTTGACCAACGGGAACCGAATAATAGCTGCTGTCGAGACATGGTCATCCTTGTACTCCAGCTCTGCTTCTGCCAGCGCCGTGCGCGTCGAAGGTGACCAGTATACCGGTTTAAAGCGTCGGTATATAAGTCCCTTGTCAACCATCTCCCTAAAAACCCCCAGTTGTTTCATCTCGAACCCCTTGTCCAGTGTTTTCCAATGCCCTTCCCAGTCTCCCATTACCCCCCAATCCCGAAACCCTTTCATTTGCTCCTGCACTGTCTTCTCCGCGAGCGCTCGCGCAGCTTTTCGAATAACGGCGGCTGATCCGGGGGTCCTATCGACCTCATTGTTGAGATCTTTCTGTGATTGTAGCGCCTTCAATTCAATCGGTAACCCATGACAGTCCCAGCCAGGCACGTAATGCACTCGCTTTCCGCGACTTAATTGTGTCCGATTGACAATATCCTTTGTAATCTTATTAAGCGCATGACCAACATGTAGACTGCCGTTCGCATATGGAGGTCCATCATGCAAGATAAATGTTGTTTTGTTGGCTGGACGGGCTCGGCGTTGCCAGTCGTACAGCTCGTCCGTACATCGCTGCAGATATTTTGCTCGATCCGCGGCCGAAACTCGCGCGGGGAATGTCGAGCGCGGGAGCTTGAGCGTTGATGCCCAGGAGCGTGTCATGCTACTCTCATCTAGCCCGTTTAGAGGCTCGCGCTTTGCTTTATTCTATTTCCCAGCGCAGGAGAAAGAAAGAGGGAAGTGATCGCGCAAGGTAAGTTTTAGCTTGGGGGTATTTTTACCATGTGGGACGGGATTGGCTCCACTTTGTCCGCCCCAGTGTCCTGTATCCTTGTAATGATAATACGCTCCTGTCAATTAATATTCCAAACAATGCATGTGGTATTCTTCTCATATGGGAACAAATAATAAACACTGATGAGTATCAATAAATAAACAGTAAATTTCCAATGCGCCAAAACGCCCATGTTACAGTGCTCAGTAAATAGTCATCGAACTGACTGCCCCATTCTTCAACACCTCAAATAAAAGTCCCGGAAACCCAAACAACTCTGTATTTCCCAGTCCCCGGCCGCTGTCTTGTCCAGTAGACGATGATCTATGCTTACCCCCTGCGCTTTCTTCCCAGCCGCCGAGAAGCTCAACGCTGCTTTCTGGGCTATCTCCCCAGCCGCGATTCAGAACCATGCCTCGTTGAAGAGCCGTCTCTTCGGCCGATGACGGATAAGAGCCTCTCCAGACTTTCTTCAGTCGTCTCGATATCTCGTCGTAATTTGTTTCCGAGGTTAAAGAATTTCCGGCAGAATCAAGAATGATCTGCCATCGGCTTCGGCGGTGTCTGTTGAAAGGATAAGATCCAGGGACGTTCCCGTGAACAATAAGCTTTGTAACTGTGAGTTGAGAGGAGGAAATGGGAGGGGCGAGATCTGTAATATGTGAACCTGGGAATGCTGGCCCTGATGTTGTGGGATAGGATATGAAAGCGTCAAATCCATGGTGGAAGTAATTTAAAAAGCACTCTGCTGGAAGCGATGAGGCATCGACATCCGTTCCTCGCGTAGTCTCATCGTCAGAATCATCAGTCGGACTATTGTTCGATGAGTGGTCGGCCTCTAACATATCAAGACCCCTTCCTGGAGAAGGGCTCATCATATTCCGACGTATAGGACCAGCAGCTCCGTGGATTGATATTCGACGGTCGTTTTTGCGGTATATTGCATCAGGGGGTCCAAGTTCAGCAATCAGATCTTGGGGAGTAGTTTCGGAAAGAGTGATCAGCAAAGAAGGACTAGACCTCCGGGCAAGCTCGATTCTGCCAGCCCCGAGAACTCTCACTTCTTCGACCTCATCCGGGACTGCTTCTCTGCCCTTTCCGATCAAGGCTGGCGAGCGCGGAAACTGCGGTGGGGCTGTAAACAAATCATTGCGCACTTCAGTCCACGAAGGACCCTGAAATATGGACATCGATGTCGCAGGAGAAGCGGCAGACGATGATAAAAGTGCGACAAAATCACAATTATCGGACCACGCTGAATCCTGCAAGGGGAACGAGAAAGCCACACCAGGGTAGGACAAAACATAAGTTCCGTAAGGTGAGTCCCCCGCCGGCGGAAGATATTCGCCGGGATAGGATGGACCAAAAAGTCGGTTGTATACATGTCGGAAGTTCGGCCCTGTCGATGTAGAAGGCTGATCGGATGGCTTGGAGCCTTTGACCACGTCTTGACTTTTATATATCAGGGGGACCTTTGAAAAGTTTAGAATCTCTATCAGCCGGAGCCGTTGATCCGGGCCATCAAAACGTAATCTCAGCCCGTTACTGGGCAAGTTCAATATAACGGGTTCGTTGAGTGGTTCTGTAGGGGAATAGGCGACGTCGATAGCGGGGTAAGCCTGAGGCCGCGATTTGATCCGGCCCAGGACATTATGCAGTGAGCTTCCAAGTGCTGGAAAGGGAAAATAAAATGTAAGCTACCCACATTCCGCAGTATGAAGAATATTATACTCACTCAAGAATCCCAGCCCTTTTCCCGGAGATACCTGCATGGCTGCTGGCGGCCTTGAGGTAGACATGGCGGACACGCAGGGTACTACCTGTTCATGACCAGGGTTTATAGAAATCAAACATGGGTTGTAGCTTAAAGGGGCAGTAGAAAATGCGAATATCGAGAGAAAGAAACGATAAGGTCGCTGACAGCCTGTATGAAGTGATCGAAGTCAGACAGCTGGTCATGTGAAGCGTTCCGATGACCGATGACGCCGCATTCTGCCGCCTTATCGTGACCGCCTTTGGGAGATAAGGGATCTGGTCCGGAGGCGGTGAGGCCGGCAGAACCGGCGTTGTGGATCGTCTCCCGCGCGCTAGTCCGCATGCGGGTTTGTTTACCTTTTGCCTTGTGCATCAACACCCAAACAAGCCCAGAGCGACATTTCTGTCAGTCAGACCCCGGCGAAACTAGTCGAGTTCCTGCGCACACTCGTACAGACGCCAACCCCGCGTGTTCTGGAAATTGCACATTGGAAATTTCTCGGGAGTCACCATCCAGTCACTGCCAACACCAGTATCAATCAACACAACACTGCTGCTGCCGTCAACATGCCGGTGCAGCATTCGCGGCCTGCCTCTGGCCTGGCTGCCAAAAAGCCTTCATTGCGGCAACCCTCACGGCGAATAGCCTCAACTGTGTCCGAGAGACCAAATTCAATGGCAGACGCACTCAAGCCGTCCAATACGAACATCATGCGCCTTCAAAGATCGCCTAGTTCGCAATCCGTGGTGGCGGGAGCAAAGCGGAAGGAAAGGGAGTTTGAACCCAGTTCTATCGGAGACACCAGCATACATGTCGTTGTTCGCTGCCGCGGGCGGAATGATCGCGAGATCACAGAGAACAGTGCTGTGGTCGTGTCAGCAGACGGTGACAATGGGATCGATTTATCCATGGGCCCAAATGCCTTGAGCAACAAAACATACCGCTTTGACAAGGTCTTTTCGCCTGCAGCAGACCAGTCGACACTCTACGAAGATGTTGTCACTCCCCTTTTGAATGAGGTATGTTGCAACTCAATAGATCGCATGCGCAATATTGACTAACAAGTTCTTCGTAGATGCTTTCTGGGTATAACTGTACTATTTTCGCATATGGACAAACAGGCACAGGAAAGACTTATACCATGTCCGGTGACATGACCGATACCCTGGGAATTTTGTCCGAGAATGCAGGAATCATTCCGCGTGTGCTATATTCTCTGTTCCAGAAGCTGGAGGAAAAGGAGTGCACTGTCAAATGCTCCTTCATTGAACTCTATAACGAAGAACTTCGAGATTTGCTATCGCTCGACGACAAGTCGAACTTGAAGATTTACGAAAATGAGTCGAAAAGAGGCCACAACGGTAGTACCTTGGTGCAAGGCATGGAAGAGCACTTCATACACTCTGCCACCTCGGGAATTAAACTTCTTCGGAGCGGCAGCCACAAGCGTCAAGTGGCAGCTACCAAGTGCAACGATCTCAGCTCGCGAAGCCATACTATTTTCACCATCACCACGTCAGTGAAGCGCACGACGGAATCAGGCGAAGAATATATCAGCACTGGAAAACTAAACCTGGTTGATCTTGCTGGCAGCGAGAATGTCCAGCGCAGTGGAGCAGACAATAAACGTGCGGCTGAGGCCGGTCTTATTAACAAAAGTCTGTTGACTTTGGGCCGAGTAATCAACGCCCTGGTGGATAAGGGCTCACATATCCCGTACCGAGAGTCGAAACTCACACGATTACTCCAAGATTCGCTTGGAGGCCAGACAAAAACTTGCATCATTGCTACGATTTCGCCTGCTCGAAACAACTTGGAGGAGACCATTTCAACACTTGACTACGCCTTCCGGGCCAAGAACATCCGCAACAAACCGCAAGTCAACTCTACGCTCCCCAAAAAGACACTTCTCAAAGAATATACCATAGAAATTGAGCAACTTAAGAGCGACCTTATTGCAACAAGACATCGCAACGGTGTTTATCTATCCACCGAAGCGTATGAAGACATGAAGGTCGAGAGTGAATCCCGTCGAATCATCCTCGAAGAACAGCGTGCCAAGGTTGAAAGCAAAGAAGCGAGTTTGAAACATAAGACTGAGGAATTATTTGCGTTGACAAGCAACTTCAACAACCTAAAGAAGGATAACGACGAAACCCGCGCGGCGTTGGATGAGACGAATGATGTACTGGAGCAAACCGAAATAGTCCTTCGTGACACGAAAAGAGAGCTCAAACAAGAGGAAGTGCTGCGCAAAGCACATCAAGAGACTGAGGGTCAACTCCATGAAGTAGGCACAGACCTTTTGTCTAAATTGGACCAGACTGTCGAGCATGTCAATGGTCTTCATCTTAAACTGCGTCGCAAGTCTGATCTTCACAGCCTTAACCGCGGGACATGGGAGGCCTCAACCGGCGATGTTGTTGATGTGACAAAGTTGGTTGAAGACAGGGTCGAAGTGTTTGAATCCCAGCATAGCGCCCTAATGCAAGTTCTGGGAGGCCAGATTGCCGAGTTTGTTTCATCAGAGCTTCGAAGCGTGGGATTCGGCAAATCTCAGGTAGACAAATATCAGTCTCTTCTGGACAAAGCAGAGGAAACTTTCACAGGACAATCAGCAACGGCGCACGATGAGATGAACGAAGTACTCGAAGAGATCAAGGTTCTCCGAGAGGAAGTCAAGGAAAAAGTCGGCCAAGGCTTGAATGGCCTATCAGCAGCTGCGGAGCGTATCTCGAGAGAGGTAATCAATGAATTAACTGGTTTCCACACTCAGGTTTGTTGAATGCGAATCACTTTGCCATGCATCTTGCTAATAAAGTTTAGATACACTCATCTTATAGCAATTTGGGCCGAGACCTGAAAACAGTTTTTGAGAATATGGAAGAACAATCCAAGGCACAAAAAGCAGAAATTGAGGAACTTCGCAATCAGCTATTGAACTCTAATCGCCAAGTCATCCAAGAAAGCCAAGCAACGTCGACAGAACTGGAGAAGGTGTTTGAAGAAGAGCAACGCGCTGCTGAGACTGATCGTACAAACCTGCTTTCCCAGATTAAGCTTTTGATCGAAGAGTCTGGACAGAAACGGTCGTCGAGACTCAGAGGTGGCGTGGATAAGGTCAAGTCCGACATGACGCACTCGACAGAGACGCTGCAACATGCCACGGATGCGTACCAGAATGGAATGGAGCAGTGGGTTGAAAAGGACTCGCAAATAATGACAGATGTGGCAACATATAGGGGTGATATTAAGAACCGCATGCAGGAAGACTGGGCGGTAAGTTGTAATCACCATATAAGGTTGGCAGTTCTGATATCTTTTTTTTAGGTGTTTGAGGAGCGTAATGCTTCCATCCAAAAGGCGACTGAATCCGTACACCAGGAGACAGTTCGGATTGTGGACGCCCAAATGCAAGGCATGGAGACCCAGATGGAGGCTTTGGATGATTTTGTCACCAAGGCGCGATCTCAAAATGGAGCACAGCATGAAGCCTATATGTCCACGTTTGGGGACCTGGTGAACAATGTCAAAGAATCCTATAGCTCCATGGGTGGCGAGTTCAATTGTTTGGATGACCGCGTACACGCTTTCGAAAATATGATCACCCAGCAAAAGGACAGCATCAACCAATCCGTGGAGCCATTTTCCAAGGACGTTCGCCAGCCTTTGGAGGAACTACGGAAAAATATCCAAGGAGCTCCTATGGCGGAATACCAACCCACTGGAAACACTCCTCCTAGGACCAGTTACGAATACGTTCAGACCTTGCCGCAAACGGAGCCACACACAAGCCTGATTTCGAAACTGAAGCAAGAAGAAACACAGCTCCTTCCCACATGCCTCGAAGGAGACGAACTGGCACCACTTAGCTCACCATCGAAAAGCCGGCTGGGATCACCATCAAAGACTCGGGTATACAATGACACTGAGGACGAGGTAGGAGAATCTACCACCACCGCAGTCACATCATCATCCAACACGGGTCTTAGGGAGGTCGATATAAACGTCGCCGCGAAACCACTCAAATCTTCTAATCCGTTGTCGTCACCGGAGGTGTCCAAAATAATCACTATTGAAAAGGACGACAATGATTCTTCAACCCAGCCACCGTTGAAAAAGCAACAAACATATTCGGATAGCAAACTTCCGCAAAAGGCCCTTGCCAGGCGAGCTCCAACTGGCATTACCTTGGATGGGAGGGAAAATATCCCTCTCGGCGCGAGTACTACTACTGGACGGCGCTTGCGAAATAGGCAGTCAAGCGGCTGACCATAAATAAGTTTTTTTCAAAGTTTTATCGTTTCATTGTACCTGTTCTTTTTATTCGCATTCTGTGTCTTGGATACAAGTGTTAGATACCCCATATGTTCATATGATTGTTCCCTCGTTTAATTTCGTCATTTGTTTGGAGGAGTGTGGATTCATAATAATACGGTTAATATGGCAAAAGAAATCATTTTCAAAAAGCTAATGCTTCATTCTCATAATATCATTACAAGGCATCCCCGTGCTAGCACTGAGTACTCATGTAGGGCTTGCTTCAGGAACCGATGGCTCTGCGTCATGTGCAACAACTCCTGCACCTGTAGGTTGAGCTTCGTGTGCCTCTGTTCCACCATCGGGTGCGCCATGACGGTCTCCACCAGCTTCAATAACACGTCTCAGTTCAGACATTCGTTTCTCAAACTGCTCCATCATTTCCTCCAGTGTTTGTGACTTTGCGTCTCTGTCCTTGCCACTGGCCACATCACGAGGAAATCCAGCCGTGCCTTCTATTCTGAGCATCAAGGCGCCGCTACTCGAGGCATTGGGATCGGCGTCGGGGTCGTTTGTCGTTTGGGGCGTGTCAAATGTAGGTGCCAGGCTGAGAGATGTGTTGAGCACCTGCCAGTCTGGTGTCAGGCTATGCGCCGATGCAATTCGATATCCGTGAGTTGCTTGTTTCTGAGCTGGCGAGGTAGACACCACCGTGCCTGCAGATGTAGCAAACTGGGGTTGCGCATCTGGGGCTGAAGATGGGGCTCCTTGGTTGTTATTGCTGCTATTCGTTTGTTCCACATCCAGAATGAGAAATCGCTCTTTCACGCCCGGCATCGGTGGAGGGAGGAATGAAGGCTTGTGTAATATGCCTTCTGATCCTTCTTCAATGTTGCTTCCCTGTATATTCTGCCCTGGAGAATCATGGCCATCTCCCTGTAGGGCGCGAAGCGAGGCTTCGGTGATCAAGTCCGGGTCGTCGTCTGAAAAGATATAGTGCACGGTTGGATGATGGTAGTCGCCCGAATTCTCGTCTTCGATTAATGTGAAGAAGGGCTTTAAGTCGGGATCTGGACGATTCCCGTCCCCTTCTTCTTCTTCTTCATCTTCGTATCCTTCATCGTGACCATAGTTGCCATGTGTTTCGTGAGTGCCTAGTGAGGGGCGCTGTGTTATCTGAGGCTGGTCATTTCGTTCGATTGGCAGCGATGCGGAGGCGGCGATGTTGGTGTTGGTGGCGGTAGTAGCGGCGCCCTCGCGGAAGGGAGAGTGTCTAGAGGGCGACGACGAGAACACAGGGTTATATTGCTTTGGCAACGACGACATCTCCGAGTACCACTACGGGGCTACATGTTGGGGATCTGGACCATGTAGGTGGGATGAGGAGAGAAGTCGTTGTAGACGCTCCACCGGATCAGCCTTGTCGGGGAGGTCATGTGACCCCGCGTCAAACAATAATTATTGTACATGAGTAGTATTATTCGCAAGTAAAATGTATTGTATGGAAAAGGTATCTTGTGTGTATATCCAGTAACGCCAGCCATCCATGCACCGTGATTCATAATGATATCTACCCCCAGGGTTTCGTTTTTCATGGTCATGCCGATTCATCGCTCTGTTTCCATTCGAATTCTGTGCAGCGCATGCCACTGTCAGCTTCTTTTTTTCAACGCATTGGACCAGCAGTGACTCACTTTGTCTGCACATTGGACAGAGCCCCTTCGAGGACTCTTGTTGGATCCATGTCAAGAGGCAATGCTGCTTGTTTATCAGATCAAAGACGCGTGCGGAGAAGCTAGAAAGAAAGGCGACAACGAACCATGTGGAAAGAATGACCGCATTTTCCGAGCACTAAAAAGCAAAAAAAAAAAAAAAGGTCAGCCAGATCCTAATAGAAAACCGTCCTAGACATACACAGCGAACAGTCGTCACCAGGAAACTTGCACGTTGGGCAAGTCCCGTCAAATTGTACGCGACAGATACCACACACCTCGTCTTCGGGCATATTCCAGCGCCACGAAGCGACAGCGTTCCATTCCTTTATTGTGACTTTCATCGTTGCGCCCTTCAGTTGAAAAAAAGGTGGAAAAACAACCTCAAACAAGTCGACTGAGAATGATGTCTCCAGTAGGCATTTCAGTCAACAGCAGAGAGGTGGAGCCACTAAGGAAGCCGCTGTCGGCGAGAACGACGACGTCCAAGCTTCTTATCGCGCTTCACCCCCGCGCCGCAATATTACATGAGTCAAGTCGCTTTCCACGGCAATTGACCCTGCATCATGCGAGCTCCTCTTCGGAACTTGATATATTAGTCCATCATTCCCCGAATGCTTAATAGTGCTTAATGATCATGGCCTTGGCCGTTTTACGATCCTCTTTCCGGCCTACTCCCCTTCGACGATTCCAGTTGCCCGTGCAGACCATGGCGATGTCGCAGCAACGCTTCAGCAGCTCGTTCTCCTCCTACCTCGTCACGCCTCAAGAGCTGAATACGGCGCTGAAGAAGTATCCTTCAAGTAATATCTCGACTGCCCCGCGTGTTATCCCCCTCTGTGCGGCATGGTTCATGCCGAACGATCCTGAGGGCCGCACTGGCATTGCGGCCTTTCGCCAGGGCCATATTCCTCATGCGCGTTTCTTTGACATTGACGGCGTCAAAGATGAGGATTCCCCATACCCACACATGCTGCCGACAAACGATCACTTTGCCGAGGCCATGAGAGAGCTTGGGATACAGCGCGACGACGAAATCGTTGTTTACGATACCGCCGAACAGGGCATTCTCAGTGCTCCTCGAGTTGGATGGACGTTGCGTTTCTTCGGCCATCCGAATGTACACGTACTAAACAACTATCGTCTGTGGGTCGAACAAGGACTCCCTGTGGAATCGGGAGATCCCAAACCGGTCGAGAAAACAAAGTATCCAATCCCGGCATATGACACCGACCACGTTGTTCTCTTCCCAGAGATGAAGGAAATTGTCAAGGACTATGGCAAGGAAGGTGCGGACGAAGTTGAGATTCTCGATGCGAGACCGTATGGCCGCTGGTCGGGTGAAGCGCCAGAGCCCCGTGCTGGACTGTCCTCTGGTCATATGCCAGGTTCTACAAGTCTCCCCTTTGGCGAATTGCTTGATCCCAAGACCAAGGCTTTCCTTTCTCCGGACGAATTGCGCAAGGTTATCGAGGGCAAGGGCGTGGACCCGTCGAAAACCATCATCAGCTCTTGCGGATCCGGCGTGACGGCCGCCGTGATTGAGACCGCGCTTCATGTGTCTGAATTCGGGGATCCTGCCAAAAGACGACTTTACGATGGCAGCTGGACGTAAGTTTCATCCCGACCCCCCCCCTTCCCCCGAGTGGAGAGTTTGTTCTAATTTGCAATAGGGAGTGGGCTCAGCGTGTCAAAGAGGGTAGCGGCTTGATCAAGAAACTCTAGTTAATGTATTGTTCAGTTGACGCTTTACGTGCAGAATCTCCTTTTAGAACTATGTTGTATCTAGGATAGGCCGTTGCATAAAAATTCACCACGCTCAACCCCTCCAACTGTGATATTGTTTTGAATCATATAGAACAGGGAAAAGAAGAAGAAGAAGAGAAGGAAAAAATAAAAATAAAAATAAAATAAAACAAAGGCCTAGAAAGGAATAACAGTCAAGAGTCAACGGATCCACCGGCGCTTAGTCAGGGCCGGCCAGAAACTAAGCCTATTGCTGCAAGCATGAATCGCGGCCCGAGAATCGCCATCCGTCAACGGCGTTTTGCATTCACCACGTCTCTGCGCTGTCTCTTTCCCTCTATATCCCGTGCCATGAGCGAGATAGCCGATGATAAAATGCTGCAGATTCGCTCGCTACTTCATATTTGTCCCAACGGTGAGTTGCTGATTCCCGCCGACGCTCTTTTCTCCGCCGACTTCGACCAAACGCCGCACAGTTGACAGACCCCCCCACACCCCTCTCCAGTCGCCTTTGTCATATATTATTGTATATTGGCTGATGGTTTCTTGATGGTTGCAGTCGCTACACTGATTTCGCACCGCACTTTTCTCTAGAAGTCGTGGTGCTCTCTTTCGTTTCTCGTCGCTCTCAGTTTTCCCTTGCGAATGCCCCTCGAGACCATGTCAGCAGGCCGCAAGATCTTCCACTGCGCCGTCGACGACACCGTCCTAACCACCAATATCAGCGAGGTCAAACGATGGGCCTCCAATGGCGCCATTACCCTGTTTGTGCCGCTTTACAGTGCGTTCTGCCGAGGCGCTCGCGGTGTCCTCGTTTGGCTAGCTAACAAGGTACACAGCTCTCGAACGTCTCCAGGCCCCAAAGCGCGGCGCTTCCCAGGCCGCCATAAACTCCCGCGAGGCCGTACGCTTTCTTGATCGTGTTACGTCCGGAAAAGACAATATCCCCGCCGATCGCGTTGTCCTCCAAGGTCCGATGGAACAGTATGAAAACTGGACGGACGCCGAACAATTCTTCCTGCCCGAGTTTGAAGACCAGGCGGACGAAGTGAACGAGGTAGCCGAAAACCACGAAGGTCTCTCTACTCCGAAGATAGAGACGGAAATCAAGACCAATGGTGTCACCAAAGAATCGCCCAAGGGCCCGGGGCTTCCCGGCCTGCCGAGTGATTTGTCGCAAATGCTGTTGAGTAAGCTCAACTTCAAGGAACCGGCACCTGTTACCAGCATCCACCACAATGACCTCAAATCTTCGGCATCGCTCCCTTCAACTGGAACCCAGAGTGACCAGGGCTCGCGAGCGTCTTCTCGCAGCTCTGGCACAAGCCCCGAGTATGCAGAGCAGAACGGCACCAAAAGGGCCAACGGCCACCGCCGTTCAGCATCAAACTCTTCCGCTATACCTTCGATTCCTACTGCAATTCAACCGTTGCTCAGCGCGCTGCTCTGGCGTGTTCACGGCAACAAGGAATCTCACCCGGTCCAGGGCCTAACCCTAGTAACCAACGACAACGACACCCAGGCTTGGGCGCAGAAATTCGGAATTTTGACCAAGAATATCCATCAGCTACGTACTTCTATTCAATACGAAGAGAAGGAATACAAGAACCGCGTCAAATATGCCGAGAAAGCCCAGCATGACATTCCCGATCCCAAGCCTCTTTTTTCTTACGACAATGACAGTGAAGAGGATGAGCTGGTGTTTGTTCCCCGCGGACGAGGCAAAGGCGCCTCTCGCAATGCTGGCGGTCGAGGAGGAGGAAACAGTCGCAAAGCTAGGGCTGCTGCAGCCACCGCGGCTACTGCGACTCCAACCGAGGCTTCTGTCGAAGTCCCCTCTCAGCCGATTGATCCAAACTCGTTTAGTCGTTCGCTCGGCCCAGGCACTTCATCTAAGCAACAAGTGGTTGACTTGAGCACGCAGTCCGGTGCTGCTCGGGGCCTCTCGGCTTCCTCTCGGCGTCAGGGAGGCGGTCGTCGTGCTGGCGGTTCTCGCGCAAACTCGTCTCGTGGTGGACGTGGTCACGGAAAACTGTGGGTTCCATAAACCCCGAGAGATGTGGTTTCATTCGTAGAAATGAAGCCGGAAATATCTCGTTCAAAATTTATCAACTAGGATCATCTTGCCGCTAGGCAAATCAAGTGGTCGCCATCCATACCTGGTGATTGCCGGAACTCAAGGACCCTTACTTAATGTTCGGACATCTTCAATAAAGCCGGAGATCGGTTTTTTTCTTTTCAGAGATGCCAGTCTTTTGCACGAGTTGTTTTGGGAACTTGACTTGGCGTCTGTGTTCAGACCGGCGAGACTGTTTTAGTTGGCCTTTTTTCTCCTTTCGTACCGGGATTTCTGGACGATCGAGGGCCATCTGAGGCGTGGAACGGAAACAGTTTTGCAACATGTCACTTTTCGACTTTGCTTCTACAGTCTCCTCGCCTGCGATGTGGTCTCTATGTAGCATCGGGAAACTTTTATTCACATCGATCGTTTTGTTATTATATAGCAGCGCTGATCGTGAATTTGCGTCATCTTTGCAATATTTGTTCTGCTTTCGACTTGTGTTTTATTGTCAATTACTGAATTTGTCATTTCTAGCTAGTTAACGCGACAGACACTAAATTGATCTCAGTCTGGTCTTCTCCCAGCAAGCACATAAGTACCCTAAACCCAACGAAAGATTGAAATATGATTAGTTAAGTTTCAACAAACGAGAAACCAATTAATAGAAGCGAATGGGTTATAGCGATTGATATTATTATTGTGTATACATACACTGATAAGCCGCCCCACCTCGTGCGTCACCAGGAAGCAGTTGACCGGGCGATCAAGTCACTTGACTCTGGGCCAACCCCGATCACACGAGTTCTCCCTCTGTTTATTCCTTCTATTAACACTCCAAACAATCCTCCTACAAATACCACTGCTTTCCTTCTCGGACTCAAAAAACGCCAAAAAAAATCACCTTTTTTGGGTGTTGACGTCAACAACCAGCCCGTACCGCAAGCCAAGCTTTCCCCGCATTTTCAACATATCGTCCCTTCTAGCGTCACTCCACTACATACGACAACGTCTTGTTTATATATTAACCATCGCACGAACTCAGGATTATTGAGCAAGGAAATAACAAACAATGTCTTCTGCAATTGACGACACTACCCTTAGTCCTACAGCCATCCAGCCCCGCCGGGACTCGCTGGAGAAACACCTACAGACTCGTCCGGAACTGCAGGACCTAAAGGACAGGCACATTTTGTTAGATACATCTGCTGCTCCGTATGTTTTTTTTCTTTCTTTCTTGGTTTATTATTGATGTCCGATCAGCTATCTTAAATTATGTAGTCTTTGAGCTAATCATAATCGTAATAGGGGCCTCCAAGCTGCCCAGGCCGAGCTTGCACGCCACCGGGCATCTGACAATCTGAAAAAGCACCTAGAGAAACGCCCTGATCGCGACGAACTGATTGAGAGTGAGTCTATTCGTATGCACCTTTTTTTTCTCTTCTTTTTTTCCTAAGTACATGGGTCTGAACAGAAAACATCCTTCTCACCGGCCGCACCGACATGGCCCCGTCTTTGCAAGCAAACGCGCGCGAGCTGGAGAAGAACATGCTCGTCGACAACCTCGAACACAAAATCAAAGATCGTCCTGAGCCGGAGAACTTGATTGAGCGGGGGATTTTGGATGAGCGCGAGAATCCGCGAAGACCGTCTGAGTAGTCTGTTGAAATGAGAATGGATCATGTCTAGCAAGATGCTCGACAAGGATTATATATTACGTCTTTTGAAATTGTGATTTTTTGTTGGGGTATTGGTTATGGCGTTTTGTCTTTGGACGATGGATACGAGTCACTCGTTTAGGGGGTTGTAACAACTGGAACACGCTCGTTTGCCAGGGATGCAATACGTGTTGACAAACTTTGTTTTTATCTTTTTTTTTAAATGTGCATATTGTCACTCGTTCATGTAGATGCAAATCTATTGGAGTCTGCTCTGGAAATTCATACCAGTACCCGTAACCGAACGCCGTACAAAACTAAACACCTTCTTCTTTAATAAATCCGACTTGGTTAATAACTCTCAACCTCAACACTGGCCGCGCCTGCGCCTGCTGCCGTGGACAGATCCGGAGTCCATCCACTCGGCCGCTCACTGCCTCGCACCAGTATACCGTATGCCGCGCGTTCGACCTTTTCCACACTGTTCTGCATGACCCCAAGTTTCTTGTGCATATCACGCATCATGTGGCTTCTATGTCGTCGCGGAACATTTAGATTCTCCAGCATGGCACGCATATATCTCAGATCAACCACGATCCCCGCTTTACTCGCCGGTAGAGTCGGGACGGATTTCACGGCGTCGTCGCCTCTGTCGGTTGCATCGGATGTGTCCATCTTTTCCTCCTTTTCCTCCTCTTTCTTAATCTGCCCGCCTGTCGACAAAGTCGTCACGGCGAATCGCATCATCTCCCCTGTCAGATCAAACACGCCCATTAGATAATCCTCCTCGGTAACCATGACTCCTGCCGGCAGCTGAGAAGTGATTTCATCCACCGTAATCAATCGCTGGGTCTCGATGTAGTGCTGAAATGATACAGCTTCGATATACTCTTGGATCCCCCCCGAGATCTGACGTTGGTATCGCCAGGCGTTTATCCCCGTGATATCCGGGACGATGGATCGGAAGAGATCTAGGATTTGGTCCAGACGCGTTTTGTTTTCTTTCGCGATGGATGGCGGTATTTGCGTGTTGACTGCTCGTAGACTTTGCTTTTGTTAGAAATAATGTTCCAACTTGAAAAGAAAAAAAAATTACGTTGTCGAGGGTTTTTTTACCGTTGTAGTGCGAAGATACTGCGAATCAAAAGTTAGCAGTTGAACAACACATTGGAAAAGAAAAAAAAAATTGGACCACCCACATCTTCTTGCTCAATGCAGTGATATCCCGAGACGCCTTGATAACTCTCTCTCGCCGATCATGATGTTGATCCAGCTCGCTGCGAAAGTTCTCAAAGACAGACTGGAACGCGGATGCAGTATCATCAGCCATGCTGGCGTCGGAGTCGGCTGTGCCTAGGGCGCTAGGATTCGAGTTGTGGTTGACAATGTGCCCTTCCCAAGACCTTTTAGAGCTGGCCATGGGGTTGTAAAAGATTATTCGGGGAAAAAAAAAAGAAGAAGTGATGCTTTGGATGTAGAGAAGAAACAATTGAAGCTATGCGGTGCGGGACAGGAAATCGTGAGTGCGGGGAGAGCTCCGATTCGGGTATAGCGTATTTTCCCTGGTCTGTATAGTTACATATGTCTTGGTAGTAATGCATGTTTTGTAAAAATAATATTATTTTTATTTAAATTATTCCGTATCAGTTATTTCTGATTATGCGCCAGTCGTTGCCAACATCAATCACATGTATTGTGCTTCTAGCTAGAAGGACTACATGTAAGTTAGACTCTCAAACCATACCTACGCATCTTTGATACACATTCAGAAAATATTGCACCATAAAATTTGGATGCAATCAATCAAAGTTCAGTGAAAGAATAAAAGAAGAAAACATGTCAAAACTCAAAAGAGGGCAAATAATCTACCCACCTGACAGTTGATGGAAAACGGACACGTCACAATATCATCGGAGTTTCTGTTTCTCTACTTCCCCTCCCACCTAATGGTAACTACTACTAGTACATGTCGATCTACATGCCCACCAAACACTAGTCACTGGGATATACCTGGTGATCGAAAAATTGATCGATGGGGAAATTGCCAGTTGCATGGAATGCGTTGCCTTTTCTTGGCTGGAGTAATAGCAACATCTATGATTGGCTGTTGACTACTATGTACAAAATTTGCAGGGTATTGGAATGTTGCAGATCACACACGACAAAGGTTCCATTAACTTGGCAGTCGGAGGAAACGGAGTTTTTTACAGCAGCAAAAACAGAAACAAATCGAATAAATTACTCCTGCGGCTGTCGAAGCGGTTGAATTGCTCCCTTTCTCCGGCTGAAAACACAGTACGTAGTAGTAAAGCATCCATGAAGGTAAGAGTCTTTTCAAGGGCCGGTGTATGTAACGTCGACTTCAGAAGAGCTGGGGACCTCAACATCGGTCAACACCACATTGTTTTGCTGAATATCCAAAACATCGGCGCCGTCTGTGCCCACGGTGGATCCGTCCGAGACTCCAGCGGCCGAGTTGGTGAATTGGATGGTGCCAAAGTTGGCAAATGGCACCTGGCTGCCATTCGAGTCAAAGTCTTCGACGATCCATTCGGCATTCTGGCCTCCGAGATTGGAGTCGGACGAAGGCGCCGTCAGGTCCTGACTAACCTGCTGACCGCTGGTTAGGTTCTCGATCACGCATGTGCCAGCACTGCTGCTGCTCGACGAGACGGACACCTGGATCACATCACCAGCGCTGATGTCGATGCCGGAGAAGTCGTAGGCGTAGTCCGGGAACCACTCGTACCAGGCATCGTATGAAACATCGCCAGCCGTGGAGATAGAAAAGTCCACGCCGGTCTGGAGAATGGCCGCAGAGTAGGTATCGCCGTCGATTCCAACCCAGGCAGAGGCAGATGAGTCGGCAGTGGCGCCTGAGGGCAGTTGGGGAGTTGGCACAGTGAACTGGGCGCTCACCGAGGTGAAGGTGGTGCCGGACGGAGGCGCGGTGAGGACGGCGCCACCCCAGTTAGAACTGTAGTCGACGTGAGTGCGGTTGGCCTGCTCAATCCTGGATTTCTCATCGCCGGTCAAGGCCGGAGCAGGGATCTTGGGATGGGTGAGACGCTCGACTCCCCGTCCGGTACGGCGAGAAACGCGAGAAGCGAGGCCATGGCCAGAGGGAGCAGCAACAGCAGAAGCTGCGAGCAGAAGTTGGGCGGCAATAGAAAGCTTCATGTTGACAGTTGATCACAAGCTTGAATACGTGAGTTTAGTTTATCGATTCTGCTGTGCTGCTCAAGGCAAAAACAGGTGCAAACAGTATGGAAAGCGAGCCTGGCGGGGGAGCACATTCCACAGGGCCCCGGCGACATTATATACCACACACCACGCCTGTCGGTACAGAGAGCATTTACTCCGGCATGGCAGGAGGTCCGGAGCGATCGGCAACAAAAAGCATTTTCGCGCAAATGAGGGTTGTACATACTACGTAGTCAATCCAATCATCCCGCAAGCTGGAACATGGAGATGGTGGATTAGGGCAAGCCTTTGGCGTGCTGGCATGCCGCCGTGCGTTAATCAGTAGAAGCCAATCGAAATAGAGGCTAAATAAAGAGAAAACGCCAAGGAGATAGTAGTAGACAGGCCCAGATTCCACCGATCCCAAAGTTTCGCGTCCGGCCGCTCCGGCGGTGATTTTGGCCTCGGCTAAAGGCAATTAGGGCTGGCGTCCGGCCCCTTGGTGACATGCAGCAAGGCGCCCCGTTGGGTAAGGCGAGCTTGATTATTACTCTAATGCTTCGTACGTCTACCCATGCCTTTCTCAGGTCATGGATAAGCTAGGTGATGAGTTCGAGGAGCTCGGACTAACAGTAACAGTCGCAGCGTAGCCATCCAGGAATCCAGCTGCTACGAGCGACATCGCTGCAGGCAAGCATTTGACCATGCGTGACCACTGACCAGGGGTCAGACGAGATCGAAAGATCGGCGCTGCTAAATCAGAGCCTAATCAAATACGAGTCTGTCTGTCTGCGTAACCAAGCAGATGGCACGAGGACTCGCATGCTGACATGGTGGCGCACCCTCATTTCCAATAATTATTTATTGGCGTTTAGTACATATCTACAGTAGTACGTACTACTTCAAGTGTATTATTGCTGGTGGTGTGGTACTGCATGGCCAGCTTTTCCATTTTGAGTAATTTTGCGAGCCGTAGTGATCAGGTGAGAAAAAGCTAGTATCGCCGCCTTTCAAAGTTCATGTATAGTATTTATTAGTACACCAGTTCGTATAAGTAGATCGTGCCAGATAACTTAGGTTTTCTTTCCGATGCTGGACATACAAGTGATTTTGCCCTAACCCGCGAACCTCGCCGCGGTATACGTTACGTACCTCTGAAGCTTGGTCAACGTTTCAGATTTCTTATAATCGCATCCTTAGCCCTGATGCAACCACGTGTTAAGCCACAATATTTTAATCTAGCTTACATACCACGCGGCACATGCTATAGAAACCGTCGTTTCTAGGAGGCGGTCCGGTATGTCGCACATTCTTCGCACGGTTTTTTCTTTGTTCAGCAAATCTTCGCCTTTAAAGTGGCATGCATATAGCACACATATAGTTTTGTTATTTAATCTCAATACATATCAATTGATGCCCACTGATCATCTAGTAGATGGCATTGGGTTCGATGCTGTGTCCGGTCAGAGAGTAAACCCCTTCATAGTGTACATATTTTGAGGTGATCACTGGATTTCACTCAAATTGCTTTTTTGACAAAAATCTACTGATTGAGTATTCTCTCTATATGTTTTACATATCTATTCTTAAATAATTGATAGCTCGAAGCGTTTATGTATATTTATGTGTAGAGTTGACTGGAATAGTTCATCCCCTTGGCCGCGGGCTATATTTCGGGCCGCAATAAGTATATATTGAAGCTGGATGACCATAAACATAAAGGTGTAGTTGGCAATAAAGTGCTTTCTCGAAGACCCATCGCAGCGGGTTACCGATCTCTTCAGCGTCATCGATTATCTTTCATAGCCCGACACTGTCGACCCAGACCGCATCGGCATCCTAGGCATCTGCGCTGGTGGTGGTTACGCTGTTGCAGCGGCCAAGGCGGATCATCGCCTTAGCGCGGTGACGACGGTTAGATTGGTTAATATTGGTGATATGTGCCGATTAGGATGGCATGGCGACGAAGATGCCTCGAATCATGTCGACACTCTGAAAATGGTCTGAGCTGGGTGTTGCGCCGTATGTGCCACCGCAAGTGGACGAGAGCACGCCAAAGGACCTCCAGGAGGCCCATGAGTACTACCTAACGCCACGCGCCCAGCATCCTAGGGTGGCAAACAAGATGCTTCTTCAGAGTTTACCGCCTTTGCTAAATTTTGACGCATCCCATCTGGCGGATTTGTACCTGACGCAGCCAGTGTTGCTAATTGCCGGGAGAATGCCGGGTCGAGATGGCATACAGGGAGGCTAGACAAGTTGATTGGGGGTGCTAGCACGAAGGTTACGATACCAAAGGCTAGACATATGGATCTTTATGATAAATCGGATTTTGTTGGACTAGCAGTGAAGGAGGTGGCCCAATTTATGAAGACCAAGTTGATTTGTTTATTTGTTGATTTTTTTTAAAACTTAAGAATTGAATAGTTACATACGAAATCGCTTCATCTCGTCTATTGTCCAATACTTTCTCATATTCTCCGCCCCAAGAGTACGAACCTCGTCATCCAGATGCTCCCACAGCACCTTACCAAACGTATCCATGACCCCCTTCATCTCGGACAGCCTAAGCTCCTTCTCCCCAGTCCTACAAGCTTCCAAGTACTCCTCCAACCGATCCATGCCCTTGTGGATCTCCTTGTGCTGTTTAAGCAGATCCAATCCATTTTTGAACTGTGGCATCTTCTT
Source organism: Talaromyces sp. PX2406 (assembly GCA_023626115.1). Lineage (NCBI taxonomy): Eukaryota > Fungi > Ascomycota > Eurotiomycetes > Eurotiales > Trichocomaceae > Talaromyces > Talaromyces sp. PX2406. The sequence goes on from JAMAGJ010000013.1 coordinate 464,194, forward strand.
GGCAAGTTTGGGGAAGACGTGTTGCTCCTCGATGCTATGATGCATGTTGAGCTGCGAGGTGAACTCCATCCCCATGTTCATGAACTGGCGGATTGAGACGCCCGATGGTCTTTTATTGGCGCAGCAGGCGTCGTAGAGTGTATTCCAGGTGTGGCGGAAATGGTTGTGCTGATGTGAATTAGTAATAATTCCATTATACCAACATTAAGCATGAAAAGGGACGTACAAAATACTCCATATGCTCAGCCAACCGGTTATATTCCCGAAACTCCGATGCCGACAGCTTAGGAAGAGCCTCGGTCTCTTTCGACGGAGCATCTGGGTTGGTACTCATGGTACTGATACGGTGCCTGTGAGCAGATAACTTTGCAACCGTCCCAACCCTGACAGAGTCCAAATACCTGCGTTGTGGGATTGATGAGGGTAGTATCCGCCAAGTGTAACTGGCGATGGCTCGCAGTTTGCTCGCTGGCCCAATGCAACAACGCATGTATGTGCTTGTCGGTATGGTTGAGTGACTATATCATCTGAAATCATAATCAGATGAAAAAAATCCCCTTCCTTTTTAAGTCGAGAACGCTGATACCTGATTACAAAGAAATTAATAATAATCAAGATATTTTTAATACCAGACGCTGATTGGCAGGCGTGGCTGCTGTGGGGCGGCGCGAGCGAATCAGATATGCGTACAAGATATCGATTTACAATTTGACGGTAGTGGTATAGATAGTTTTTGATTGCGTGAGGTAACAAGACAACGACCCCGTAGCCCATGAAAGGGAGGGAATGGCTCGAGATGGCTTTGAAATTCGGTGCTGGGTTCGAACTGAAATTGCGTAGAAAGCATTGCGGTATTAAACACCTCCATATCTTCACAACCGTCGAGAATAAAAAGCCACTTCCCGTAAGCTCTTTGGTGGAAATTTTTCCGAACTTGCTCAATTCCTAATTTAGGACGCAACCTTTTGATCTCAATTAACCTTGCGATCTTTTTGTAGAACCGCTGAATATAACCGGAGGTAGTACACGATATCCAGAATATCGAGAACTCAGGATGTTTTTCTCGGATGCGATGTGCTAATTTAAGGGCAATCTGAGTCTTTCCGATACTACCTGGTCCATCCAGAATGGCCCTACAAGGTCCATTCGGCTGCATGGCCCATTCTTCAAGGTTTTTGAGCTCATCACTCCGGCCCACAAATTGTAGGTTTCGTGAAGGAAGCATCCAGTGGCGTAGACGACCTACAAAACATGTTTAGTATACTGAAAATTGGTCATGACTTTACTCCTTGCCTGTAATCGAATCTCGATAGTCCAAGAAAGCCCTGGCAGCGGAAGCGCCATTGGCTGCTGCATAGTATTGCCATGCCGTGTTCCTGTGACTGTCTACATGGTCGCACACCCCTTTGATACTAATACCTTGAGGATGACACGGCATCCCTGATTCATTAATAAAGCCAATCACACCATGTTCTTGAGTAAGTTTGTCATGGTATATTGCAGACTTGGTGGTTATCTCGATGGGCTTAGCAGTCCCAATGTGCGCAGTTGCTGGGACTTTTTCCGATCTGCCTCGACGACGAATAACTTGCTTCCTATCACTTCCGAAGAGTTCGTCGTCCACTTCTGGGTGTCGCCACTTAAACCCTGATCGCTGGAGTTGGTATTGGTACTGCGAATATCTGACGTCAGGCAAGTTTCAAAGCCAAATGAATTGCTGTTATCTTTGTTGAGTGGAAGTCGACCGAGTTTGATCGTCTAGGGATCAGGAAGAAACGGTTTCCGGTTTTAACGATGCACATCCGGATGCACTTGAGTGTTTTCGCTGCTCTTCATCCTCTTTTCCTGAAAGCTCTACCCGATACGTGCAGAGGCTCTGCAGACGATGTTAATGTTAAACTCATTAGCGAGACCCTCGTTTCAATTTCATTTGTCCTTCCCAAAATCGACCTCGAGAATTCTAGGCATAGGGACATTTCAACGGCCATAGTCTCTTTGTTAGAATTTTTAGAAACTCTTGTCAAAGAAGCTGTGCGAGAAATGCGCACTCCGAAACATAATGATGCTATCTCCGAAGAGGTGCGAATGGTATCGGAACTTTTTTTTTTCGTCCTAAACGCAGCTAACGATCTTGTTAACAGTTGTTTGCCAAATACCCGAAACTAGCCATTATGAGGAGCATGGTGAGGTGCCCTGAATCCAACATGCCGTTGACGACACGACTTGAAACGTATATCAACTATATCGATCCCGAAAATTCCGGACAGAACAACCTTCCCAAAGTTGTAGCGATGATGACCAAACTCAAATATATGATCGACAAATTATTGAGCGAATCGCTTGAAGTTCTGAAGACGAAACTGGCGGATACTAGTAACCTCATGGAACATGAAATAAGTTTCATAAAAAGAGCGGACGGTCTGAACTCGACGTCTCGTTCATTGTTCAAAATGTTTGTGAAGAGCATAGGCTGTCCTAGGGAGCACAAAGCCAGATTACATCTCTCTGGTTTCGACTGCAATGGAAATTTCGAATTATTCGTTACCGAATGTGAAAGGAAATACTGGACATTGGTTAACTGCAAATTGTCAGACCATTGTCCCATTCCTGTCCCGGCGTCTCGCTAACTGTTTCTATAGTAAACTCTCCGACGAATCCGGCCGTCCTCTATATACTTTCTGCACTGATCAGCAAAACGTGGCAAACAACTCTAAAAATATTCACTTAGCATTCACCAATAGTAATATATGGGACGAGAGGGGGTTTGAGCCGTTGGCATGGCATCCAGAAGACTTGGATTCCATTCCAACACTTTACGATTTATTACTTCCAAAAAGAAACGACGACGATGACGACGATGATGATAATAATTTGACCCCCAAGGCGGACAGTTTTGTACATGAGGATCAAAAAATTGTCGAGTTTCTTATTGCATGCTCGATTCTCAACCTGGATGCCAGCGCATGGCAGGATACCGACTTAAATATCAAGAATATCTTTATTCTCCGTACACCGAATTTCGATAGACGTTGGAAGCCACACGTTACGCGCCTCCTAAAAAATCAAGACCCTTCCGATGAGGATGAGATCCCGGACATTATTTCTGCTTTTGGTATCCTTCTCATGGAGATTGAAGCAAAGCGGGTTGCAGTCCTGAGAGCCGGGGCCAATGAATGGGGAATAAATCTATCTCCAAAACAGGCTATGTTAAAAAGGATTGTGCAACATTGGGACCGCCGAGTTGATGAAAGATATGTAAATATTGCCACTGCATGTCTGTGGTTTAGAGAGCTGTCAGAGACCTTCTACGATCCACTCTTGACCGAACATAGGAACTATATTGGGGCATTTTACAAGTACATTCTAGCACCGTTATATCGACTTGTGACACAGCAGCATGCCGGGCTTGCTGCTTTATTTAAGGGATTTCCAGACCACCTCCAGGGATCCCTCGTCGCGGGGCAGAACTTCTCAAACCAATCCACTTCAATACTCCTATTTGATGACTGCGACAAACATGATGTTACGTGAGGCTCTGTACTGCAAAACAATATTCACCGAGATTCTGCTAATAGATGTGAACCTGTTAGAGATATCAAAAACGCAGAAAATTTCATGACGGAGATTAATCTTTTCGGTACAAAGATTATGAAAGCAGTAAATGAATCGAATATTTCTCCCTCTAAGAATCCGAGGAAGAAGATACGGATAGCAGTGATTGATACTGGCATCGACGACGAAGACGACATCTTGATTGAAGGCGCTCGAGTGTCTGGTCGCATTGCAGGTTGCTGCGGATTTACCACCAGTTCCAATCCAAAAAGAGATAGCGACGATTACAAAGATGTCCACGGCCACAGAACACATGTTGCAAGGATATTATTACAAGTTGCCCCGGAGGCGGAGATTGTTATTGCTAAGGTATCCAACGATGCAACTATAAAACCATCAGAGTATCGTCGCATAGCACATGTTTGTTCTTCATCTTAACACCTTTTGTTTTTCTCTTCTCGCGTACGCTGACTATACCAGGCCATCACATGGGCTCATAGGACGATGAATGTCAACATCATTTCGATGTCTTTTGGCATTGAGTATGACAGGGAAATCGATAGGGCTATCCAGGCGGCATACCAGGGTGACATCGCCATGTTTGCCGCTGCCGGAAACAGTGGCGCCACCAGAGACTGTCCGTATCCATCCAACAGGGGCACAGGTGTGATATGCGTCCATGCCAGCGATGGCCTTGGCAATGATGGCGGAATCAGTCCATCGCCTGAAACAAAGATGTATAACTTCTCCACCCTCGGCATCTGCATCCCATCCAAGTGGAAGCGGAACGACGTGCTGAAATCAGGCACTTCGTTTGCGACACCGATTGCGGCAGCTCTAGTGGCCAATGTAATCGAGTTTGCCAGGCATAAATGTATTCTTGATGAGGAAGAGCAGGATAATCTATATGGGTCTGATAGTGCTTGTGAAATTCTAAAGCTAATGGCCCGAGAACGCCATGGATACGATTTTGTTTTCCCTTTCAATGAAAACCGGGGTGTGAGGGCGCGAAAGGAGATTGTGGGAAAGTTGTATAAGATTGCTCGCGGTCAACCAATATAAGCAACTTGATGACAAATCTCTACGGTTCGCCTATGCTTAGAATACCAAGCCAGGGGTTGAGACACGGCAAGGATCTTTACTTGGCAGTTTTTCAAAGGGATGAGGTCTAATGAAAATAAGAAAGAAATTATTGAGATTCCAGCCTCACGCTTCTACGCGTATGATATTAATCACCCTGGCTTTGCATTAGATGCTTCGGTGTACCCTGGTTAATTTGAAGAATATCCCAAGATAGCCAACACATGGGATTTTGTGATTACATTCTTTGTGAGAAACATTTGTAAAAAAAAAAAAGGACAAAAAAGACTGAAAGAGGTTTCCACATTAGGACCTCACCGCGCAATGATAAGTCGGTGAACCCAAACTTTGGCTACTTTCTGTCAGGTGATTATACTAAAGCACTCTGTATTTTACTTTCGACTGCCTAAACGAGGCTGGGGGCACCTGGATTATATCCCGCAATAGACCATGCTTGAGCAGATATCTTCCCACAAGAGGGAAAATTGCCCAGATTTCACCAAAGATATCATAACTTGTACCCTTACTCCGTAGCTTCAATACAGCAGCTGCAATGTCGACAACAGCCAGTACAATAATGCAGCCAACTTACCATCTTCCCCCGAACTTTTCTACGCCGCGTCCTCCTACAGGGCCATATCACCTGGGGACCATTATCCGGGACGAACACAAGAAACAGAAGTGCCCGCTTAACTCTGGCAAGGAGATATATGGTAAAGACAAACGAATCAAAATAGACACCGATATTCACCGGGACCACAAGGATGGAGCCGAGCTCACCGGATCCCAGCTGAAGAGCAGCACGGTTGGCTTCTGGGCCAAATTTATGGGGTGGAATCAACGGCGAGGCTAGCATGACGGCCAACCGCAGCGAAACGGACACGTACAAATTCAACAGTCTTGATACAGAGTTTTTCTTCCCAACGAAAAGTTATATCTCGCAGTACATGGAGCTCTCCGACGTCCAAGAATACCTGGAGAGTACAGGGTACAAGAAGCACGTGTATCTCGTCACCGGGATAAAGGTTGCCAAAGGGGTCTCTGTGCGGCAGGAGAGTGCTATCAAAGTGGAGGGAAAACTGAGCCTGGGACTGAATATTTCTGTGGGATCGAACATCCAAGTTGGCCCGAGAATGGAGGCCAAGGTCGAGGACAAATCCGTATCTGCCTTCGGGGATTCCAGCGACATTGTAGTTGGTATTCAGTGTTTGAAGGTCCGTTATAAGCATGGCTGATTTGGAAAAAGTCAATGGCGAGTTGAAGAGGCTCACACCCGCGGCGCTACATTTCTCTCCAGCGATAACAGCAAACCGCCGACGGAAGAGGTGGAAAATTTCACCCTTGAGGGTGAGGTTGAGAAAGACCTTTACCACCAACCCACTGAGGAAGGTAAAGAGAAAGAGATCTGGAAGCTTCCTGCAGAATGGGAATGAGGGGGGGAACGTAAGGATGTATGCAACATTTTATGTTGAGATATAATCCAGTTATGTTGATTTGTTGATTGGGATCTATTGGACATGTGTCGATGTCAATTTGAAATGTTTCTCTAGTTCTTTAATATAAAATTTAAATCATTTGAATAGCATATGATTAAAAATTTACTAATCTAATCTTTATATACAAGCATTCTTCAATAGGATATCCTTCATAAGTCTATCAATTGATTTTAAATACACCAGTATGTATGTTGCCATTTAGATCGCACTACACGGTTATGTTTGTCAAAGGTGTTTCTTCGCGTACGGTTTGAAAATTAAAGTCCAGGTTCAATTTTTACATGTACATGTAATAATCAACCTGCTTGTTAGAATGCGTCAGAAATAATTTTGTATAACGCTAGCCCCTTTTGACAACCTTTAGTCCCCTAAAGTCATACGCAACCCAACTATACAGAACGATAACTGGCGCGCTAGAAATAAGGTAGAGTCGCAAACCACTGCTCAAACAGTTCCACCCTAGCCGGAGGCGAAATAGGTATATTTCCCCAGCCGTCGCCAACGTGCTGGACCACTTTAGAGGAGTTTGTTGCTGCCCATTCTACCAGAGCATTTCCATTAGAATCCAACCCATTAGGATCCCCCGTTTTGATAAAGTTGACCCAGTAGGAGTTCATTTTGTCGGCAATGGTGTAGTCCGCATACTCCCAGGGCAGATCCGTGTCATACAGGTTGTTTAGAACATAGTTAATCTCCGATTCGTGGTGGGCGCCCTGGTTTTGGCCAGGCGGTGCGTGGTCCCAGAAATAAGTATACACAGACGCCGTGCGCGTTGTGTTCCACAACTGCGCCCACATCCAGGTGCCAACTTTGGAACGATCAGTCCATTGTGAATCGTACGCGCCTCGCGCAGTAACAGAGTCGTTAGCTGGATATTGCATGAGGAAGCGGTCCAGCCACACCCCCGAGAACGTTTCGTTCATGTCTGACAGATACTCGGAAACGGTAATATTCAGGTTATAAGTGGCACCGTTTTCATCCTTGGTGTTTCCCGTGATCACGGGCACATTATGCGCCAATCCTTTCACCAGAGTGTTGTAATAAGTGTCTGGCATGGCGTAGTAGTCGAGTACTGCAGTAAAGCTGAATGATGAGGAGCTGCCTGGGGTAAACGAACCGGAGGTGAGATCGTCCATGGGCAGCTCCCGTGCCTCTTCAATGGTGCTTACATTCAAAGATTTTAGGTATTCAATACCTTGGAGCTCGGCGTCGGCGAGCGTTATGTAGTTCTCGGCCAGAGATGAGCACAATGGGTCCTGTGGGTCGCGCACGCCACTCTCAATAATTGCACCGACAATGAGCCCCTTGGTCAAGGGGCTATTGAGCATGTGCTGCGTGGCTGCAGACCCAGCCGACTGACCCATTACCGTGATATGGTCCGGATCACCGCCAAAAGCGGCGATGTTGTTGTAAACCCATTCCAGGGCGGCGAACTGATCAAGCATAGCCCAGTTTCCAGACGAGTTGGAGCCCGAGACTTTATAAAACTCCTTTGAGAGGTCTGGATGCGACAGCCAGCCAAAGGACCCGGATCGGTAATTGTAGTTCACGAAGACGATGCCCTTGTCAGCCATGCCGCCGCCGTTAAACAAGGAATCAGCAGCGGTGGATGCAGCAGGGTAGCTCCACATGACCACAGGTAGCCTACTATCGGTGAAATTTGCAGCACTCCAGATATTGAGGTTGAGACAGTCCTCATTAACGGTGTAATTGCCGGTACCCGAGGTGGCGGACGGACAGACAGGGCCCCAAGATGAGGCATCTAGCGTGTTATTCCATGGACTGGCTGGCTGCGGTTCCTTGAAACGGTTTTTACCAGCAGTTGTCGCTGCAAACGGAATACCTCTCCACACAGCAACATCTTGCCAGTGAGTCAGATTGCCGGCGGGCTCGCTGCTAAAGGCCGGGGAGCCCTGGACAGCACCATATTTGGTCTGGATAATGGTGTCGTAGAGAGCGGCGGCAGAAAGCCTCATCAATAGGAGAAAGGCGGCGAAAGATAAGACTTTGTCCATACTGGCTGAATGGAACAAAAGCAATGGCTGTATTCAATTGTCCAGTGGAGAGGGGCATCCTCGAGGGGAGGGTTTTATAGCAGTATTTGCCCCCTATTTTTCCCTGATGCGTCGTCACCTAGTTTCCTTGAAACAAATCATTGATCTACGTGTTGTTTATCTTTCCCGTGCCAATTCTGTTAGCACAAGCCATCCAAACCATAGATCTGACCTGCGAGTAGTAAGTAATACTACATCAGGACTAGCAATCATCTATAAGGTGCCACCGCTTGTTCGGTAGTATTCATCGCTCCAAATAGCGAATGCCATTCATATCCTACTTTTCTGGGGGCGAAACGATTACCACTAGTAGCTTGGTATGGATGGAGTCTACTTAACGACCCTGCCACATGGCTAAAGTCTTATGCGGTGCTCCGCTTCATCGAAGTAACCCCCGGATAATACTTTTCTTTAAATTGCACTAGTCCTGTTTTTACTACGGATCATTGATCAAAGCTTTTGGCTTTAGATCTGTGCTGACGCGTATCTTGCAGTAAGTATTGGATCCGGTTATGCCAGCCTGCCATCCCACAGTGGAGAAGGCGCCGATCACATTGCATTCAAATGTTTTTTTTGTATGGGGTAACCAATGGAGGGTTCAGGTACAATATGATCTAAAGGTGAATCCCGGGTGCTCGAAAATGCATCTACGTCCTCCAAGAAATAACCACAGCCATGGTCCAACTGACTAGTACGCTGTCATTGTTAGGGATTCTCGCCCTAGCCCTCAGCGAGCTCAACCCTCCCTACTATGCCAACTTGACATGGCAGCCAGCTCGTACGCTGTCCAACTGGTCCAATTTGACTGTAGGAACTCACACTGGCACGTTAATTGGCACCTTGAACGATACTTATCCTAATGTCCGCCAATTCCTTCGTGTTCCGTTTGCCCAGGTGAGAGATACCGAGTTCATCTCTACTGGTGTTCTGTGTAGATTTTGACAGTATACATTTATATTAGCCACCGGTTGGTGACCTCCGATGGCTTCCTCCACAGCGACTGCCGAACTCGTCGAAGAGAATTGACTCGACTCGGTATGGGCCTGGTAAGTCATCCACTACTGGTCTTATTTGCTTTTCTGCTATGAAATGTGCTGACTGTACTCGTAGCTTGCCCGCAATATGTATCCTCGAGCGATGCCATCTGGTCCGAGTACGAACCAACCAAGTCTACTACTCAGTGTCGGCGAAGCTGACAACCAGGGATCGACGGCTTGGTCTTCTGCCGAAGACTGTCTATCGCTAGCTGTCTAGACACCCTCGGACGCAAAACGAACATCGAAACTGCCTGTGGCCCTGTTTGTGACTGGGGGTGGCGGTGTTAGTGGTGGAATTGAGATTCCATCTCAATTACCATCACACTGGGTGTCGCGCTCTCAGGAGCACATTGTGGTGACGATTAACTATAGGTCGAGTATATTCGGAAGTGAGAGCCCTACCATCTTTCGTGTAAAAAGGACGTACTAACGGAATTATTCCATGTTTTAAATCCCAAATCAAAAGCGTTAAAGGAGACCTCACTGACCCTGCTGGATGTACGGGCTGCAGTTGAATGGGTATCAGAAAACATCGAGGCCTTTGGAGGGGATCCAGGTAATATTATGGTGAGTCTTTGATTGTTAAACAAACAGTTTCCTACACCCTAACCTATCCTTCCTCAAAAAGCTCTGGGGACAATCCCAAGGCGCCGCATTGACTCACCTGTACACCCTCGCCTTCCCACACGATCCGCTTGTAGCCAAGTTCGGCATCATCTCGCAGCCACCATCGGTGACCATCAATCTGACCGAGACAGACGACGTCTATCAAGACTTTCACATTGTGGCACAGGGCTTTGGATGTAATTATGGCGACGATGCGGTTGCCGAACTCGAATGCATGCGCCAGGTCTCATGGGTTCAGATCGAGGAGTACATAAACCGGTACAATAACGGTCCATCAATAGCCTTTAGCAACTATATCCGTTAGTCCTCTCGGCACCCGATGCATGTATGGTGGATTAAGCTGACTGGATATAGCGGACGAGAGATATACCTTCTCAAATGAAACAAAACGATATACCGCTGGAAAAGTCGCCTGAGGGCTAGCGATTCGGTCAGATGCCTCTAGAGAGCAAGCTAACACCAATGAATCCGTGACCATGGAAGTCGAAGGCGAGTGGATATGCACTGCTTATACAGATTCCATCTTGCGGTCATCCCTGGGCCTCGACACTTATCGATACATGTGGGCGGGATACTTTTCAAACATCAGCCCCGTGTCCTACCTCGGGGCCTTTCACTGGTCAGACCTGTTGATGATTTTTGGCACGTACATGACGGACCAGGGCGACATCTCGGAGCTCGAGGTTGCTACCTCGGAGACAATGCAAGACTATATATTGGCGTTTCTTAAAGATCCTTCAACTGTTAGTGATACCGTCTGTTGGCCTGCTTTCGACGCCGACGCAGCCCACGGTAGGCTCATCTTAGAGTTTAGCAACGGGACAGCAGTAAAGAATATCACGGGTGACTTTCTCGAGGGGGGTTGTTGGAACTCGTCTATTCCTTTTCCGATTTATGAAATTCAGAAGAGGGCATGGTCTTAGCCTTGACAAAGAGCTAACAGAACGAAGGATTAAAAACGTCGTGGATATGAAACTTGAGTTCAAGTATATTGATTGACTAAATTGCATGTATGATCTACGCGTGGATGTTCAGGTTCTTCAATGGATGTCTGCCACTGTACTGCTTGCGCAGAATAGACATACATCTAGTACGTCCCCGACTGATAATGATATCATCAATGTAAGCACTTCTTCGGCACAACTGCAGCCATGAAAGGGCTGAATCGCAATTTGACATCCGTGCTAAGTCGCCCCCAGAGGAACTAAAGTCTATCAAGACAGGAAGAAGCTGTGGCTCGTCATTAATTAGCATTACTGGGTCCTGTACATAAATATCTGTGAAGCACCATCTTTGAAAGCGATGCACAGAGTAGATAGATAATACATGGCGAGAAGCGTAAAAGATCTCCGATCAAACTATAGTTCGGAGTGTTTGATTTTGTTGGGTGGCCTAAAGTTGCCCTTCCTGAGCTCTTCAATAGCCAAATCAAATCTGGCACCCAACATCCAAGCAATGAAAAACTGTTTTGTAGTTTAGTATACGGTTGTACCTGAGGGGTTGAAAGTACACGTACCAGGATAACTGAGATACCAAGGACCATAGCGCCCATGATGGCGAACATCACTTTCATGTCATCCCAGGACTCCTGTTGTCGTTTCTTGGCCTCTTCATCCTCCTTTGACACCTCTCCAGCGACCTTTCGCTGGGCGTCCTCGATCTGCTGCGATGGGAAGAGCGTCTCGACGAATTTCTCAATCTGTTGAAGCAACATTAGCAGCTACACACGCAGCAAGAAGGGTAAAAACGAACACTGCCACAGGCAATACTGATCTTCACAAAGTTGGGATCCTTGGGTGTGTTTTTCTGGTGTATCCGGCGGGCATAAGTGCGAAACGTGTTGCAAAGCACTTGCAAATTTTGTGTAGACTCAATCATTAATTGGCAAGCATCACCTTTGGTAATTTTGACATTGCGTTGAAACATAGAGTAATTGCGGAAGCAAAGCTCCAGAGTCGCAATGGCCATGGCCTGCGGAATAGCGGAGAAGTTAAACACACTTTGCTCGCGGAGGCCGGCAAGGTAGAAAATGCAGTCTTCAACATGCTCCAGAGCATTCAAAACCATCTCCGAGTTGCAGTTCAGCGCAGCTTCTTTGTACTTGGGATTGAAAAGATCTTCAAACTGATCGACATGCTTGGACCAAATTTCTTTGGGCCAGAAATGCCTGTTATCGTCATGATCTTCACGCACATCACGGATGATGTTGATCTTCTGCAGGAAAAGACCCATCGATTTGTGCAGTTTGGGGCGGGACAGCAATGCGGGGTTGCCGAACTTGGCTTCGACAAATAGGCGGGTTAAGCCTTCGCCGACAAGACCGGCAACGTAGTAGCAGTACAGATCATATTCTTCAATTTTCTGCACGCTGATTCCATCGTTGGCAGCCTTGACGACAAAGTCAGCCATGCCGTTGCCCATTTTATTCGTCATGTCTTTAATAATCGCACGGTACGCCGGTTTCAGGGATTTGTACTCGGCGATAACATTTTCAAACTCGACAAGGAGCTGGCGGTCCTTTTCCTCTTTGCGGTTGCCATTCCAGTTCCAGCCGTCTTTCTCGATGATATTTTTGAAATCACGTAGAAGCGGCTCTTTTACATCCAAAGGCACCGAGGTGTCATCTTCAATGGTATCGAGTCCACGCAAGACGAGGTAGAAGACAGCAATGGGAACCAACATCTCTGGATGCAGCTCCATGATGACAGCCGAAAAGCTCCGGCTGGTCAATTTAAGGAAGTGGAAGCTCTTTTTGCGTGTCTCTGGGTCCTGCGACGCATCCCGTTCGTGCGGAGGATTGTGCCATACTTTCCTACACGGGCATTGTCAGTTCAAAGCCGCCATGGTACATAGGTGGCAGGTAGCACGAACCATTGAAGAATGGACCTCAGCTGTATGGGATGGCAGCTGTAGTAGGCGATATTCCAAATCAAACCCATGGTGGTGGCGCGTCACAAGATCCGGTGTTCCAGCACTTGGGGACGAGGACAGCGCGAGTGGACAGTGGCAAGGAGAGCAAGAGAGAAGAAACTACTCGAGAGGAGACAATTGTCGGTCAAGCTGGATCTGAAGGCAGGCAAGCACAGCTCTCCATCATCGTCTCTCGCGGGCTAGGCAGAAGAAGAATAAGACTGGGGGGAGAGAAGAAGCAACGTTGGTTAAAGGGGAAGGGAAGAGGAGGGAAGGGCCGGAAAAATTCACGGGGGTGTTGGACGCACGCACCATGCGGGTACTAGCGCCTCGTGGCCATGGCCGCCAAGCCTGGCAGTGCAAAGCATGCAAACATGGTGGGGTGCAGGCTCTAGCCTAATCCTGGCATTGCAGACTGACTGAACGCTGTCAACAGTCAAAGTTGTCAACCCATCTCCATCGATCCTTGCTGGAGTCCTTGTTCAAAGCCTACCAAGTCTATATACTCCGCTCTGCTGGTGCTGGTGGCCTCCTCCCCCCCACCATGGTTGTCGACACTACTTATTACGACGCGCTCGGTGTCCCGCCAACGGCCACCGAGCTAGAAATTAAAAAAGCTTACAGGAAGCTTGCCATCACCACCCACCCAGGTATGGCCGCACACAGCCTAACCCATGCCTGCAGTTCACCTCTGATTCTTTGTGCCGCCAGACAAAAACCCTGGAGACGAGACCGCCCACGTCCGATTCCAAGCGGTATGTGTGCTGCCTAGCGATCGACGTCGTTTTTCTTTGCATGTGTTCTGAATGTTGCGACTGACACGTTTCTCTTTATCTCTATCTCTCTAGATTGGCGAGGCCTATCAGGTGTTGAGCAACGATGAGCTCCGCAAGCAATATGACAAATTCGGCAAGGACCAGGCCGTGCCGGGCGGTGGTTTTGGTAAGATTTCGTTGAAGATGCAAACAAGAGAAGAAAAAATAACTCATACCCGGCAACAGAGGACCCATCGCAGTTCTTCTCCATGATATTCGGTGGCGAAGCCTTTGTTGATCTCATTGGTGAAATCTCTCTGATGAAGGATCTGACTGCCACTATGGACATCACCATGCAGCAGATGGAGGAGGAGGAACTAGCCCAATCCGCCGAAGCGAAGCTGCATATCCATGAGGAAGAAACAAAGACTGCCACGACCGAGGATCACAAGGAGCCTGAACTGGCATCGTCAACGACTGCTCCCGCCGAGTCGGCATCAACCCCGGCGCCTTCTGCCGAAACCGGCTCCGCTTCGGGTACCAGCACGCCCCGACGCAACTGGGGGCAACAGGCTATTATGGACAAGTCCGAAGAAGAAGCCAGGATGGAAGCCGCAGGGCTCACAGCTGAGGAGAAGGAACTGCGTAAGAAGGAAAAGAAGAAAGGCGGTCTTACCAAGGAACAACAGGAGCGTCTCGCTCAATACGAAGAGGAGCGACGAAAAGCCCGCCAGGAAAGAGTTGATACACTGGTGCGCAAGCTTATTGATAGAATTAGCGTCTGGACAGAAACAGATAAGGGACCCGAAGTGACGCACGCCTTCGAAGAGAAGATCCGCCTCGAGGTCGAGAATCTTAAGATGGAGTCCTTCGGGTTGGAGATCCTGCATGCTGTTGCCCAGAGCTACCTCCAAAAGGCCACATCGTTCCTCAAATCCCAGAAGTTCTTGGGCATTTCCGGCTTCTTCTCGCGCCTGAAAGATAAAGGCACCTTGGCCAAGGATACTTGGAACACCATTTCGACGGCAATTGATGCTCAAATGACCATGGAAGAAATGGCCAAGATGGAAGAGAAGGGTGGTGCTGAGTGGACTGACGAAAAGAAGGCTGAGTATGAGAGAAAGGTTACAGGGAAAATCCTTGCGGCAGCTTGGAAAGGCAGCAAGTTTGAAATCCAAGGGGTCCTGCGTGAGGTTTGTGACAAGGTTCTGAATGACAAGTCCGTCAAGCTCGACAAGCGCATAGAAAGGGCGCATGCTTTGGTCCTTATTGGCACAATATATCAAAAGGCAAGCTCATTTCTCCCTGACCCAGACCACCTTCCACTAACAACTAACCCCCTTTATAGGCCGATCGCGACCCTGACGAGGAAGGTGACTACATGGCCTTTGAACAATTGATGGCCGAAGCAGCAACGAAGAAGAACAAAGATGACAAGAAAAAGAAAAAGGACGACAAGAGCGCGGGTGCGAAGAGCCCTATACCTGAGACACCGACAGCTTCTACTTAATTTGTGTTTTGCGATGGCCCGTAGTCGGTGCACTACTACTATACATTCGCAGTCTTCCACGTTGATATGAATTGTTTATGTTTATTGTCATCTCATTCCTTTTCGATATCCTTTGCCTGCACCTAGTCACTGTTGCGCCTGTTATTGGTGTTTCTTTTCGGGTTACACGATAGACCGATGTCTCTGCTCCACAAATTCATTTAGAGAAATTGTATATATGTGAATTTTTCTCGCCCGGGCATACCACGCGACCATTAATAGAAAGGGTATGCAATTTGTTGTCACTTGTCCATGTAGAGATTCACGTGCTGCGCGGCGCATCTTGGCTGGCGCTAAACCGCGTTTGGGGCGATGTTTTGGATGTCGCTGCAATCGCCTCAAAAAAGCGGCGATCAACTCTGCCCCCCAAACGGCTGCTTTTCGTCATCATCTCCAGCAACGCATGCAAACAATAACCCTCGCACTCGACGGCGATTAAGGCAGGGCCCGCAATGCTGGCAGCGTCTTGCTCCCCTCCGCAATGCCATAATGCGCGACCAGTTTCACCGCTCTCCTGTCAACCGACCGACGCCGAGCATGAATTCCGATAAACAAAGCAATGGCATGCCTGCCAAACCCTTCAAACCCAGCCTCAGCGCCGCATTCAGGACGGCAAATAAACCCTCATACCCTCTCACCCCTCGTCTTGCCCCAGCTGGGGGTTACCAGACGCCGAAGAAGACAAATCCTACCGACAACGCCCCTCTTCTCCCGCCGAAAAGGGAGGATGCCACCAACACCAGCACCACCATCACAACTCCCGTATCAACCCCCCTCAGCAACAATGTCACGCCGCGCTCAGGTCCCCGGGCGTCTCGACGCGATGGCCCGATCCCGTCCCCTGAGAATAATACCCCAGTCGCTATTCTTGCCGGGGCACAGCTCCCCCGTCCCTCGCTCCCCGTTGCTACAGCGTATGTTCGCAGTGAACGAAGCCCGGTGCGAGGAGGGCTGAGGCTAGAGGCAGGGAAACCAACAATAGCAAAGAGTGTACTGTCAGATGCGTCGAATTTAAGAGCGCCCGCTCTCCCGCATCCATCGTCGGAAAGTTTGGGCGGTTCGCCCAGGTTCTTCCGTGCTGGTGATGCACGCTCCTCTGCCGGGTCGTCGGAAGCAGAGACACGGCCTGCCTTGTTCTCAAAACCGCTTCAAGCGTCTACATTTTTATATGCAGATGGAACGCTTGATAAGGGTAGTCAAAGCGATGACTTGAGTAGACCCGGGTCGACCAAACGACGTTCGACAGGGTCATCTTCTCGCCTTCCTCCTAAGGGCCAGGCAATGCTTTCGCCTAGGCTCAGGACTGCCCAGCTGGTTGACTCGGCTTCTCGATCTTCCAGTGAAAGCAATCTACAGCCCAGTCCGAATATTGAAGAGAACCCCGAACCCAGACTTTCAATTTCTCCCAGTGTGGTCTCACCTGGACCATCGCAGCAGGTCCCATCTCGTCCTTCTCATCAAAAGTCGTGTAGTCTCGATTCTACAACGCAATTAATCTCACCTCGAGCAAGCACTCATCGAGTAACGCCAATTTCGTCACCTCCGCTCCTAGCAGATGTTCTTGCTGCCACTCCAGAACAACCATCTCACCCTAGCCCTCAAATCGTAACCAACGTGTTGATCGAACCCGTGCCAAACCGTGAATCCCCTTATACAGTACCTCAAAGCCCAGTAAAGTTGGAAGGGCCCAACGCATTTGGGGATGGTGCTCTTAATGCCCGCACAGAGAGGAAGATTTTAGATCTGGAGATCAGCAACTCTTCTCTCTTGGCAATCAACCGCACCCTTGAACGAGAACTACGTAAACAGAATACCGAATTACGCAGGTTCCGACGTCTGAGTCGGTCTGGTCGTTTATCCATGACGGCTTCTGTCCGGTCCATCTCTGGCGGCGCGCTATCGATAGTAAGCGAATCCGGCGATATGAGCGAGTTCTCGTCCGTCCATTCGAACGACGAACTATCCGAAGAGAGTGATAACGATTCCTTCGCTGACGATGGCACGAATAGCCCAAATAGCTTGGCCGACCATGATGCACGACATCGTGCCAGCGACGAGAAACGATTTATGCTCGATATCGCCAAGCATCAAGAGCTACTTGTCGATAGCCAGAAACTCAACCAAAGCCTAAAACGATGTCTTGGGTTGACGGAGGAGTTGATCAACGAGGGCAAAAAGGCCCTCGAATATAATGTTCACGTTAGTGATGTCGACGTCGGAGGTCGTGTCTTGGCCCCAGAGGAGATTGCTGAGGAGCTTGCAGGTGGCCGAGGCCTCTTGAGTCCTGCTGCTGAAATGGACGAAGCTCCTCTCGCTTTTGATACCTCTGGCGAAGACCATACCCCGGTATCCTCATCAGACGAGTTATAACCTTTTCCCTTGCCTTGAACAGTGACGACAGCTTCCTCTCTTCCTTATACATTGCGTGACATGGCCGAGCCAGTCATTCTTTCGACCAACCATTTTTCTTTCTTTCTTTCTTTTCTTTTGTTAGAGATGAACTCATCTCAAATGTCTTACTATTACTTACAATTAACCGCATTCTGCGGTTGTTCAGCAATGATTTTGGAGCATGGGCGTACTAAGAAGAGCATTCTATTGTCATTGGGGAATACTTCTGATGGCGTTGATTTTTATTAAATTTTGATACATATGATACCTCCTGTGAAACTCTCGCCACTCCTGTCCTATCGCTTTTCGTTTCTTTTCTTTTTCTTTTCTCTCGATTTTGCGTGTTTGTCTATTGATACCCTTTCAATGTTTTCATATGTATATATCTTGGTTGACCAGTGTATAGCAATATTAGATGTCTTGGTATTGCCGGTTATAACATTTGTATTTATGGATTGTTACATATATAGCATCCATTGCTCAATTGAATACTGTTCTAAATCAGTCAAAAAGGATCTCTTCATTTATATATATGCATCGCGTAGTTTTAAATGTGGGTATCAGGAGCCAAAAATAATTATGTACAAGAGAAGACAATAAACAACACCTAGGCAAAAAACAATCTTCGCTGTCGTATATCCGTTTCACCACCCGACTTCCGCTTTTTGGAAGACAGCTCAGCTGGCAGCTGTAAATTTGTCGACGACGAGGAATGTGTTGCTGGTTCGGGAGGAGCAGAACCCTGAACGGCCTCTAGAATTGTACCCTTTGATAAGCAATAGTCGACGTGCTCGTTAAACTTCTTGTCGTCAGCGGGTTGGGGCCGTGAGCAGATAGGGCAGGTCCAGTATTCTGTTGTTGGATCTGTTGGTTGGGCTTTTGGGGTTGTTGCATTGTCGTTATCATCGGGTTGAGCAAAATGGCTAGCAGGTGGTTCATTATAGTCGTTGTCTTCCTGGGTCAGTTTCTCTAGCTCGTCAAGCTCATCTTCTCGCTCCTGCCGTGCAGCGTTTTCAAAATCTTGCTCTGTGATCAGCTGCGTTTCGCTGTTCGGAGGGCTGATAATATTTCCGGACTCTGGAGGAACATCTTCGGTGGAGGAGGTGGTAGGTTTTGGAACTGGTTGAAACCCAAACAAGTTCAGACCCCCTTTTTTCGTGCTGACGAGATTGGTGCATCGCAGTCCCATCAGTCGCAAGCGCATATTCGGTATCTCCTTCTCGAGTTTGGTAATTATCGGCAAAGCGTAATCATACAAGTCATCGGCCTGAGAGAGTGCTTTGGGCGGCACCACTTGTCGTGTATACACTTCGAAAGTATGCAATTTTACCTTGAGCACCAGCGTTCGTCCCTTGAACTGCGTGCGTGTAAGATCCCTTTCCAATTCCTCTGCCGTCCATCGAAGTTTTGCGCGAATAGCGCCCTTGTCACTCATTTCCGAAAACGTGCTTTCGGTGCCCACGCTCTTCCGTTCATATTCTTCAGCCGGTTGAATTTTTGTTCGTCCCAGACCAAGATAACACTGCATTAAAAATTGAAAGGCCTTTTCGCCAAAAAGCCTCTTTAGCGAAGCTCGATGAGGGTAGATATCGCCGCATGTTTCGATGCCGATTGCTTTTAGCTCTCGTTCGAATACGCGTCCTATACCGTTGACTTTTCGAACTGGTAGGTCCTTGACAAATTTCATTATTTCCTGGCGATCACTTGGGATGTAGAACTGTCCGTTGGGTTTGTTCTGATTTGATGCGATCTTGGCCAGTTTCGCGTTCGCGGCTATGCCTGCTGAAACGGTTATTTTGGTTTCCTCGGCTATCCTCGCTCGCATTTTCTGAACAGCCTCCTGGGGATCTATATTATTCTCATCGCAGTATGCCGTGATGTTGAGGTATGCCTCGTCGATGGACGCGCTTTCGAAGCAGGGATCGTATTCCACGAAAACGGCTCGGATCTCTTCTGCTTTGGCGCCGTACTTTTCATAGTTTTGAGGTAGGCATATTAGCTGCGGGCATAGCTTTTTTGCTACAAAGCTAGCCATGCCGCTTCGACAGCCGTATTTCCGCGCAATATAGTTACAGGTCGTCAGCACGCCTTTGCCCACGGCCATTGGCACAGTTTTGAGCTCGGGCCGGTCCAGCTCCTCAACAGCAGCAAAGAAGGCATCGCAGTCAACGTGAACTACGATCTGAGAGAGGTCTCGAGTCGTTTCAAGTTCTGCGATGTATTCATCTGCCCGGCGACTGTCGACAGATAAATCTAACCGGTCCAAACGCGCTTTCCGTGCTATGATTTGCTCGATCTTTTGGGTCAGTACTTTGTCCCTGGATTCCTCATGGTTGAAGAATTTTGAGCCCTTGGAGGCATTGTAAATTATTTCCGAAACCTGTTTTTTTTTTTTTAAATGATGTGGTTAATGATTGTGCTTGTGCTAGAAAAAGACTGCGTGTCGCTTACTTGACGTTGGTCGACCGCGTCTTGACCCGCTTTCAGCAGCGAAGGTCCAAGTAATGAATATTTGAGAGTTTTGTGTTCTTGGGAGGACTGCGGGCCTAGTTCGGTATTCGCATCTGGTGCGTCTCCATTCTCTTCTGCACTGTCCATGGTGAATGGCGCCAAACAACGACAGTGATCGAGCAGCGAGACTTCCCAAGGCAGCAATATGGAAATGCGACGACACGTGACCACGCGTCACAAGTGCGAAAGTGGAGACACGCTTCCCCCGTAGCAGCCTTATCGGTTTTGTTCTCCAACAACTCTTCAGACGATGATCGTCCACCTGTTGAGGTCCTCGACATGTGGATTCTGGAGTCCGATGGGGACCTACTTGGAGGTATGCTGCATGCGTGATCCACCAGTTTGAAGAGTCACTAAGAATCACTGCCAGGAAAAAGAGTCTGGTTGAAGCCTGGGAAAAAGTATCTCTTTGGCCGCATCAAGCAAGCAGGTGGTAAGTCGATGGAGAGCAAAATTAAAAAACTGGTGGAGTTGGAAGCTGATGTTTTTTGATTGTGTGTGGATAGTCCGTCATGTCATTCAGGACGTTTCCATATCAAGAAAGCATCTAGTGGTCGAGGTGTCCCCAGTGCAGTCCGGTGATGGCGTATGTTTTCTACACTTCCGTTCGCCTCGGTTAAGTTTTACTAATACGAATAGGCGCATGTGCACAAAAAGTCTATCCTTACCGTTGCCGACCAAGGATCCAAATGCGGAACGACGATCGATGACCTCCAAATTCGAGGATCCAGTAAAGTGTTGACGGAGGACGAGCATACGCTGCAATTGGGGCGCTATCCGCCGGCGCTGAGGTATGTCGATATCTTGTAATTCGTGTTTGGAAGGCTGAAACATGTGTGTTCTATCCGTACAGGATAAGATGGCAGCCTACCGTCCTCAGCTTTTCCTTTTCTTCCAAGGAACTAAAAGCAAAGGATCCCATTGGTCCTGCCCGCAGTCGGTTGGAGGAACTCGATATCAAAACCATAATTCCATTTGTGGAAAAGACTACGCATGTCATACAGAATAAACGAAACACCGCAAAAGGTCTACAAGCTCTCATCAACGGACGATACATAGTCCAAGATTCATACCTTGACGCCTTGGTCTATGCTGCGACGCCTGGAGATCTAGAGACACTAGAATCGCTATCGCCTCTGGAAGTTGATTTTGATGCGAACTGGCCTGATGCTAACCTGCATCTTCCACCGGCCGGTAAAGAACCAGTTCAACGGCCAGCTGAATCCTTTGCCCCTAATCCGTCCCGCGTCCATGTTTTTGAGGGCTACACATTTATCTTTTGCGATGCGGGTCAATTCGACAATTTGTCACCGCCTATAAACAACGGCCACGGAAAGGCTCTCTTTTATCAGGTTGACAATGGTCAGACCACGGCGGATGAGCTGTTGCAGTTCATGAGGAATGCTGCAGGTGAAAAGGATGCTCGTTCGACATCCAATGGCGATGGAGGAGTTGTGCTTGTACGGTTCCGGGCCAAGGGCTATGAGGACTGGTCTATTCAACTAGGGAACGACGTTGCTTTGATGATGGACCGGCGTGTTATTGAGCAGAGCGAGTTTTTAGATGCCATACTGAGCAATGACGCGACTTCACTCTGTCGCTCCTTACCTCGTGACGACTCTATGACTCCCCGAGAAGCTCAACCCAAAACGGACCGTCACCGGCGGACACCTGTACGGGAGTTATCTTCAAATATCGATGTTACACTCACCCAGGTTGAGGATATTGTGCAAACCGAACCGTCGCAAGCAGCAACGCAGACAGAAGCAAAACGGGCAAAGCGGTCACAAAGTCGCCCTTTTGTGAGTAGAGTAAAGCAGTTTGACGATGGATTTGACATGGAAGATATTCCAATGCACCGTTCTGAACCCGGTGACATTGACGACTCGGCACACGAATCAGTACATCAAACCAAACCGCAGAGTCCCCCGGAACAACCCGTCGAAGAAGATGATGGCATGTCCGGCCTTCTTCCAGGAGCCAACGCCATGAAACGACGGCGAGCGGAGATGGGAACTCGCTCACACCGTGACGCCGTCGAAGTCGAAGATGCGCCGAAGCCGAAGCGGCAAAAGGTCGACGTTCTTGCGGCGGCTCGCCGCCGACGCGAACAAGAAGAAGAGGCGGCCGCGCTGAAACGAAAACATGAGGACGATCTCAATGTCCAAGCGAACGTTGATGGCGTGGCTATTGAGGAAATGAAGAACCTTGTCATTGTTGAAGAATTCCAAGTTCCTATTCGCCCAAGAGAAGAGACCACAGCGAAAGAGACTGATCGATGGGACGAGCGCTGGAATGGCCGCCAGAATTTCAAAAAGTTCCGCAAAAGAGGGGAACCGGGAGCTGCTCGATCCCGTATCCAAGCAGTCATCGTTCCTCTAGATGAAGTCAAGCGCAAGGATTACGGGATCGGCGATCATTACTGGGCTAACAACGAACGAGAAGAAAGCCCTGATCCTATTTTCCGGCGCACAAGTCAGCAGCAGCAAAGCACCCGGCGATCCATCAATCGTTCAGAGAGCCAGGCTTCGCTCGCGGTTTCTGAGGAAGCCCCTACATCGCTCCCAGCCCCATCGGCACGTTCAGAGACTCCACGTATCTCCGCATCGACGACGCAGAAGAGCCAACGGACGAGCCAGAAAAGGACGAGAGACGCTCGTTCGAAAGGCGCAGGAGAAGATGGCAGTGATGAGGAAGAACTTCGCTTTAAATTTCGCCGGAGGAGATGAGGCAATAAGATATGTGAAACATACGGATAATATGCCAGCCTCTAGATAAATACATAAACACACCCACCCACACATACATACAATGATAAAACTAACCAATCAATTGATTAACCCCCACGATTGTGCGGATTTTCTCTGGGACAATCTCACTCCAGCCCCTGCCATACAGCGTGTGATTGGCCCGTTATTAATAGTAGTGTAGTAGATTGCCCAAGTCACGTGGTTCCAGGGAAAAAATCTGCTGAGGCTGAGTCGAGAACGCGGTGAGATGAAGAGTAGAGTATGGCATTCCTATGTTTATAATTCGCGATATCTGCGACTGATTGGCGGCGACACAGATATTGCCGCCCAATGCACTGGATGCTCACGCCGTGGCTTGCGATAGTTAAGCATCCAGCGCCAAGTGAAACCGCCCGCCGTTGGACCCAGCGTCCCCACGCCTTCCCTCGCTGCTTATCAAGGGATCGGATCGTCGACACTTCACCTTGCCGTCTTCTCTTTTGCTCTTTGCATCTTGGTCAGAACACACACACATCAAGTGGCTTGTTTACAGTCACCGGCGAAACCTGTCTGGTCCTGCTTGGCTTGCAAAGCCCGTTTGATCAGCATCCACCCATCGAAACTGATTGACCGATTGCACTTATCAGCGAAGCCCGACTCCGCCCGCGTATCGTCATCCCTCTCCGCTTCTTCTTATACGTCGATTTGCCTTTTGACGCCCAATGCAAACGACTTCACTCATTATTTGACTGGTCTCTTCTGCCAAAATCTAGCCCACCAGCAGCCCCGCGTTGGGGGTCCGCTGGCCGGGTGTTGTACTTTGCTTCTGGCCCTTTTTTTTAAACAGCCGTCCGTCTCTTGCGCCATTTGCCGTTTCTCGTGCACCCCTTGAAAGAGGGAGAGAGAGAGAGAGAGAGAGAGCGAGGTTGGTTAGTCTGAGTGACCTTACCGCTTTTCATCACAACAGAAAGTACCTTGTTGGCGCTGGCGAACTGGGCGGAAAAGACACGCCAAAAAAAAATCACTCATCCTTGCTTATGTCGACATCTCCAACCATGATTTCCGCCGTACCTCCTCCGCGACCAATTTCGGTCAACTCCTCGATCCTTCCCCTGTCGTCTACGTATTCGGCCGCCCACAAGGGCACAAGCAGATGTACGAGCGCGGATATTCACAACGACGATGTGGACTCAACGCAGTCGCTGAATGTTTCGTTTGAGTACCATCCCAATGTGGCTGCGGAAATGGAAGATACCGGGATCCAATCCGACGTACCATGTCCCACCAATCGATCAAGCCTGCAATTTGAACACCTGCCTATTGAAATACACGAAGCGATTCTCGACCATTTGTTTGGAGAACGTGCACCAGCTACGGGCAACAACGGGTCAGGCCCAGCAGCCTCTAGGAGTTGGGTCAAGGCGTTGCGACATCCTAGGAGGAAAGCCTTGTCGGACCTATCTTTGATATCGCCGCTTTGGAGGACCCTGGTACAAGAGCGAATCTTTAGACACAGTGAGTATAGTTTGCCTTTGGGGAGTGCTCTATTGCTGATTCGCATTTAGTCAAGGTCAAAGGGACCAAGGATGGTCTGACTGAAACCGAAGATTGGTTTGGGCTTCACCCCCATCTCGTATCCTACGTGCGACATATCGAAGTCTGGGTCCCTGTCTGGGGAAACCGGGCTCGCAAGAATATTACAGCACAGCCTCGTGAGTTTTTAGCGGGACGACGGTATTTGAATGAAGACACTGGACTGGCGGGAGTCAATGCAGTGCTACAGGGGACTGTGTCGAGATGGGAGGAGCAGGAACACGGCAGTTATGCCTCAAACAACTTTGCATTTCACATGGCGAGCCACAATGCGAGTCTCGAGGACATATTCCGGCATGTAGGGATATTTTTTCCCGCAGCACAAATCTTGACACTTGAAGCCGGCCATTGCAAGAAACCTCCTCTAATCACACATTTCGCCAATGATCCGTATGGATTGAAGGGCGAGTTCCATCTTGAGCCGCTGCCCAATGTCAGAACACTTGTTATGCGTGGCGCGTGGAATATCATGCGGGACTATCGTCACTGGGCAACGATTTCGGAAGCATTACCCTCGCTGCGGGAATGGCATTGCGCATATGCCAAGCCAAAAACGGAAGCATGTCACACCATTTACAAGGCATTGTCCAACTTATCATCTAGCGTGGTACATCTCGATATTAGCCTTGAAGGCTTCCACAGCAACGATCAATCTCACTGGCATGGTGACAAGGTGAGCCACCGTAACCACCTTTGCCGACTGTTGGGGAGTATCGCGCCGCGGTTGGAACATCTCAGTTTCACGGGCAACGTCTGTTCGAGCTTTTTCAATGCTGCACGCGCAGCCATATCTCATCGGCCACAAGATGCAAGGCTCAGATCTCTCGACCTTGTTGTCAAGACCTGCTGTCGAGAGGCAAGCAGCGAGCCCTCGTCTCCTGTTCAGGAAGAGCCATCTGGAATCACCAATCTCAAGTTCATTCAGTCGTTTGAGAAATTGGTCTTGGGTGCGGTCCGGTCACTAGAAACTTACCTGTCGTTGTCGTATATACGAATTCGCTTCATCGACCTCGACTCGACATGTGCATTGCTCAACCCGTACTTTCAAATGGTGGGCTATGAATGCACGGGGCTGTGGAACATCCAGATAATCGAGACTCTTGCGCAAGTACGGCCATCCACCCACTATATTCAGTTGTCCGATGGCATTTATCCACAACTTGGTGCTAATCATACCATCATCGGCGCTCTATATCCTCGCACACGCCCCCTCAGCATCAACGCTAGCAATTACAAGATTCTTTCTGACGCGGCCAAGTCGTGAAATGGTTCCTAGCTATATTTGGCAATTTATTTGCAATGATTGTTTTTTAAGGTTGTGATTGATTGAACTTTTTGCGAATAATACCCCATCTGTCCGGTGTTTACTGATGTTACTCTGTGTGTTTTCTTGTTTTTCCTCTTCGGCTTGTGGAACGGAATTTATCGATTGGTATTGACCTAGTAGGGAGGAGCTGTAGCACTATCCCTGAATTTCTCGGTATATCTCTTGTTAAGAACTGCGGGATAGGCGTAGTGTCTGGGTGCTTGCCGAAGCAGACGATGTGCCTCTAGGTTTTCTTTGACTTTCAATTCGGCAGTCAGTTGATGCCTGCTGGATAATAATTATTAATGACAAAATTATTATTTCACTTGAACAATAACCTTTGAAATAGCGAAAAATAGAATTAATTGTTTATTAAATAGTATGTATGTATGTAATCATGTATACAAGTGTCACGGACGACTTTCCCCTGCAATTTTAAATCCTTTTCTTCGTCTCCAAAGACGTTTCGGCACCACCTTTGCCAACATCAGTAATAATAACGCCCAGAATCCAGCAATTAACCAAATAAAAGAGCAAGGATGCAAGCCATAGACCCGGCACAAAGGTTGAAGCGCCCAAAAACTCAAGTTGGAACGCTTGATGGAGCCAGAGTGCCTGTGCATAGTTTGTAAAAGAAGAGATTAGTTGTTTCAGAATTAAGTATATGTTATGTAGGTGGAAGGAAATTGACGTACCTGAGAAATTACCCACATGAGCAAGGCACCGATACCTAGGAGTGGAGATTTCATAAATGATGAAGACGGCAGGTAGAGGGGCAGGAAGACGAGATACCACAAAAAGTACTATTTAATAAAATAAAAACAATTAGTGGGGTATAGAGAAAGTTAGAGGAGTATAAGGTATTACCTGACTCGTGCAAACCTTGTTAAACGCCACAAAGGCAAAGGTCTGTGCCAGCATGGCACCAGCCAGCGATTTCTTCGCTAGGATGAGCGGAATAGCGATAGTGGAGAGGATCAATTGTGGGATAAACGCCAATGACTCAAATTGGATTTCCGAGCTTTCTCCGGCAGAAGAATCTCCAGCGATTGAGGACGACAGATATAACAGGGTGTTGTATGGGGAGAAGTTGTGTCGGTGGTCGATACGAGTCAGATGGTGGAGGTATGTGTGTTGGAGAAACGGGTGGGAGTATAGAGAGTACATCCACAGATTGAGGCCGGAAAACGCTAGTAGTGAGACAACTGTCACGGTGATTCTTTCCCGGGTGACGAAGCTGAGAACCTGGTTCAACAACGAGATACTTTCTCCTCTTGAGGGTTTGGCCTTGTTGGCAGGAGACAGAAACCAGATCACGCTTGGAGCATAGATGAATGGGTAGATTTTGAAATGAACTCCAAACCCCAGGAACAAGCCAGCGAGAACGGTCCGACGAGTCAGCACCGCCCATAGCAGGGCCATGACCAAGACCCCGAGCAGACCTTCGGAGCTGCCGCGGGTGCTGATGGTGGCGACCATTGGATTCAGCAGCCAGATACTGGCATACTTCAGACGGGAATTTTCCGACATATCCGGATGCTCTGTGCGCAGGACAAGCAGCAACAGCCACCCGGCCACGAGATCGGCGAGGGCAAACAGGACCTTGCCAAACGAGAACCATAGCCAACCAGGCTGCCATGCGGTGGGGATCAACAGCCAGGCGAGCAGTGGTGTGTAGCGATAGGTATCTCGCAAGTATGGCGATTGGCCCTGAGACATGAAGCGCGATGCATCGGTGAAAACCATGTAGTCAATATCCGTGTACTTCATGGCCGAGTTGTGGTCTTGATATAAGCCATAGAAAAGGAGCCCGACGCGCAGCAGCGCAGCAAGCGGAAAGATAACCGCCGACGAGGAGAAGAGGGACGCCATTGCCTTTGTTTCTATCCGTTTGGACTTAGATTTTAATTGACCCTTGAAGATGTTCGGTGGTGATGTTGGCGATAAGTTGACGTCGGATGATCCGGATCATCAGTTCAGAGGCGGGAGAAAAAAAAATCCAGCTCCTACCCGTTCATGGCATAACGAAAGCATAGAGAACACACAAAAGCGTAAAGATTGGATTATTCGTTGCAGGGCCGGACATCAATCGATGTATCGATGTTGAGTCGACTTTTGTTGTCGAAATTCCTCTCGCGGTGATTGGCTCGGTACACGTGACTCGACCAATCATGTCATCCGCACTGTATATTCACCAAACAGCCCTAATAAATGCAAAATATTATGTATAAAGGATACACAAGGAAAGCATTGTACACCCTTGCCAGCCCTGGCTAGACCATGGCTCTCGCACTGGCCGCAATTCACAATCCGACATGCTATTCCATGCCAATTCATGCCAATTCTAAAGTAGCCCACATTCTCCACTGTAGTCTGCATAGAGTCATGGACCCTGACACCAGGACGTTTTACCTATGGAGCCGATCGATCTAATCAGCAACGAATCAGTTGATTTCTTCAGTCTCGGTTTCGGGTCTAGTGTCCCGGCGTTGCGTGTGTCTCGGCCACAGCTCTGAGTTTTCTCGGCCTCGGGTGACTCGGGTGGCGTTCCCATTGGCGATTATCAGTCGGACTTGAGTAATGACATTTATGAGACGGAAGAAACTTTTTTGGTTTTTTTTTTGCCTTTTACTATTTGATTGCTGTTTTCTTAAATAATGGAGACCACAGACTTTTTTCGGGGGAAATACCCCCAAACTAATAGCCGCTTCGCTTGGGCAGTTGTCTGTGTCTGGGAAAAGAAGAAAAGAAACCAGGAAGAAATCCCCACTGTATGAACAATCGAATGGGAATCATATGGAGTGAAGGATTTGGGTTTTCATTCTGCTCTGAATCAGTACTTCTGGCTGTGATATCTCGAGTCGAACTCATCTTCTGGGATCACCGCGAACTCATCATATAAGCTGGTGGCCGGCACGCATCGCCAAAGCCAAAGAGGAAAACGAAGCATTTGGCAGGTGCGTAAAAATGATTCGAGATATATTAATTATCGGCTCTGGGATTACTGGATTGTCTGCTGCGCTCTCGCTCTCTGACCACCTTTCACCGTTGATCCCGGATCTCCGTATCACCATCTTCGAACGCCATTTCGTGCCATCGACATCAGGCGGAGCCATTGGCTTGTCACCCGTCGCTTTCCGACATCTTGATCATTTGGGTGTTCTTGACGAACTTGCGCGATTCGGCCCAGACGCTGGCGCGGATGTCGACGCTATCGAGATATTTTCTGCACGAACGGGGAAAAGTCTGGGCCAGGTAGACTATAAGGGAAAACAAGGGACTGGGTTCAGTGCAGATAACACATATCACGGCATCAGTGGGAGAACAATACGAAACCAGGACGAAAAAAAGTATAAAGGCGGCCGTGTATTGAGGATCAATCTGTCACTGGCTATGCTGGCAGCAATCGACAAACGGCCGAATATCAAGATTGTCTTTGGCAAGGCACTTTCCGGGGTCATTCCACTGGACCCAACCAATAAAGTCGAACTCGTCTTCAAAGACAATTCCACGGCGACGGGGGATCTTCTGCTCGGTTGTGACGGTGTTCATTCGGCCACACGCAGGAAATTCATTGACCCGGGCAGAGAAGCCGAGTACAGCCGCTTTTCCCTCGTGCAGAGCACAATCAAAACGAATAGTTTGAGGACATCGCCACATTTCCGAGCAACTTCGTTAAATTTTTCCAAATCCGGTACGCTTTTAATGGCCTTTTGCACCAAACACCATGAAGACCTCTTTCTGTCTGTCATGCTGGAGTGTTGCGAACAAGCGGTGGAGGGACACACAGTGCACGACGACGACGATCAATCCAAACGTTCTATGATCAAAGCTTCCTTAAGCCATGAAGTGTCACTGCGGTACGGCCAGTCTTCTATTCCATGCATCAAGGAGGTCGCTGCCCACTCCGACATTGACTGGATGTTGTATCCGATATATCAAGTCCCACTGGGGGGAAAGTGGTTTACCGAAAGGGCAATACTGCTCGGTGATGCGGCTCACGCAGTATGTTTAGACATCTAGAAGGATGAATTGAGGAAAGAAAACTGACACTGTCTATAGATGCTACCGCGCGACGAATCAGCGGCATACGCCATCGACGATGCCATCATCTTCTCGCGAGTTCTCACGCAGTATATCGACCTTCCTCTGCAAAAGACTTTTGAGGTATACGATTCTCTCCGTCGACCCGAAGTTACGCACGCTTTCCAGGAATCCTCAAAGCTATGGAAAAGACGCAACAAAGACGCCGGCGCTTTTGAGTCCTGGATCCGCGAACGACTGGTCCCACTGCAAATAAGACATACCGAGTCCTCGCGACATGCCGCGTTCAGGTCAGATGCCAGCAAGGTCGACATTCCACCACCGCCAGGAACCCCAAAAATTGCGACAAAGAGAAATACCTCTAATACTCCCTCTGTGCTTTCTAGTACGTCCAGCTTTAGGTCAGCTTCTAAGGGTGGCTCGTCGACATCCTCGGGTGAACCTGTGGCTATTGATCTGGTAGATGTCTCGGGTTTGGCCATTCGATAGATTGCTGTTTGCTACATATGAAACGAGATACGGCCTTTGTTATGCATTGGGAGAGCCTTCCAAATATGGGTGGGAAGACAAGTTTACTTACATGTAATTTTCTACTTTAATTATCATACTGCTATGTTTTTAGGTTGTACTTTTATATTTAGCTATAGCGACTCATTAGGGAAAATAGTTTCTGTGAAACCATACGCTTCTAAAGACTTCAATTCAAAATAAACCATTGCCTTCTACCGAAATTTAGCTAACTGTGTGAGCATTGATCAATTGATAAAACTGACCATAGAATATAATACGGAAAGTAGACGTTCGATCCCAATTGTTAAGATCAATCAACGCTATCACGGTACATTCGATAAAGATTATTGAACGTTTGCTGTGTTTTTTCTGCCGAATACAGATGGTCTTCTGTTTGATTCAGCCAACTATCAATAATCTTGCTGCATTCACTCCCGATTT
Organism: Talaromyces sp. PX2406; assembly: GCA_023626115.1. NCBI lineage: Eukaryota > Fungi > Ascomycota > Eurotiomycetes > Eurotiales > Trichocomaceae > Talaromyces > Talaromyces sp. PX2406. The sequence continues at coordinate 494,779 of JAMAGJ010000013.1, forward strand.
TGTTTGCCGATTCAACATTCCCTCTCAGATAAGTGTGTTGAACATCCGTAAGATCGGCCCTTAAATCAACCGCCGACCGTATCTCCCTTGGAATAATGAGAGAGCCGTTTTGGAACGCTGAGGGATGTAGCCTGTATCGGGCTTCGAAGGTCGATTCTACATCGGAAATCGACATCTTAAGTCCTTCCAGGATGTACCTGCGAGTCGATGACGGGGCTTCCAAAACTTCAAGGTCAGTTTTCACGTCTGACAAGCACGTTGGTTCCTCCATAGCCTCGCATCGATCGGGAAGAAACTGCTCCATTTCGGGAAGATGTTGGAAAAGCCAGATGATTCGATTATTCACCGATTGCCCCTTCGAGAAAACCTCCCAGACTGCGCGTTCACCATCATCGTACGCTTCTTGATCTCCGTATGGCCATTCATTATTACTATGGCTTTTGTGTATTATTACAGAGTGAGGAGGTGAAATTCATCTCTAATCCAAGGGTTCTTTATGGGTAGTGTCTTGCAATGCGATCCTGCTGATTGATTTCTTTTGTTCGTGTCAAAAACGTAAAACAAAATTTGCGTTTCTAAAAACCAACGAAATGAAAATAAAAGCACCCTTTGTCGCACAGACCTGAAATTCCCTTGGTACCTATGACCAATACCGACATTTAAGGTCCTCAAACCCCTTTTTCATCTCCCCTAGTGAGTACGGATGGTCTTCTGTAGGATGAGCCCAGTGTTTGATGAGAAGCTTGCAGTCTGATATCATGTCGCTGTAAAATGTGTCATCGGGTCCGAAACGTTCTTTCCAGAACTTGTGATTTTCAAGGTCTGTTCTCATATTGATAGCGCTGGCAATGTGCTGGGGAATGCTAGAAGGATCTCCAAGACTCCCTGGGGAGTAGTTGTACCGAGCCCTGAAAGCTTTCACCTTGTCTGATTTTGTGAGGCCATTACGGTCTAAGAATTTTACACCTGCCTCAGAAGGGTTTTGTAAAAACGCGAGGTCGAATCTGACTCGAGCTCCATGTATCGCTTCATGCGATCGGGAACTTTCTCGCGAGGAAGGAAAGTTGAGAGTTCCGCAATGTAGATCAAGTCTACCTTCTCTTTCACAGGTTTGAGCTCCTCTCGAAGCGTGGTGGCTTGGTTTCGATACGCTTTGCTGTTGGTTTCTTCTGCCACAAGCCTTTCTTGAAGGTCATCGTTTTGAAACCTCTGCGCAGTGAGTTGTTTTTGGCCCATCGATTTGAGCGCGGTAATTACCATGAAGTGTATTGATTTGAGTTTGGTAATTATCGTGAAGCGAGTCGGTTCTGAGCGCGTTCATCCATTAGGGATCTTCGCTGTTGTCCATGGGCCATGTTCGTGATTGGAAAATCCGCATGTTTGGGATAAAAATATGTAACAGATGGTTGGCAACGACTTCAATAGTTGGGTACTCCTAAAAAAAAAGTTCATCGCACATAGGTACTCTCCAGCACTATACATGATTTCTTAGACTACTTTTGCGACTCGTTCAAGCAGGGATTTGCGACTCACTTGATATACAGTATTGTAGTACGTCGTACACTGCATGTTTTGCTGCGGAGAAAGTATCCTTTCTTCTTCTCACAGGGAGGAACAATAATGTTGCTTTTTGAAAGATTGGGGGGTGAAAATAAAAGGGGTATGAGAGGGAGATAGAGGATTTCTGGGTGGTTGAGGAACCTTTCTAGAAAACTGGAAGATTGAAGAAGAAGTTTGGAGAGCAAACAGTTAGACCACTGCATTATAAGAGAAATCCCATATCGTTGTCAGGCAGAAGCGCCTGGACACTTGTGAAACAAACCGTTGGTGAGTGCTTTATGTGTATATAAAACTGCTTCGGGATTTGTGAATATACATGGGACTTCCATTGTTTTTGAAACAATCCCGGGTAGGAGGATACAGTTGTATAGCTACAGCACATTTCTATTAAAAAAGATGATTAACCTCGCTCATCTCTTAATTCCTGGGATATTGACCAGGGAGGAAAAAGGACTAGAAAGAAAAACAAGCAGGACATGAAGTGCATTTGGAGTCATTATTTTCAAACTGAGTCAATGTTTCCCCCGTAGAAAATAATGCGACTTTGGTGTGAAATTAACATGTTTTTAATGAAATTTGAAATCAAATACGAAGATCTCTGGGCTGGCAAAACAAAGTGTTTTTATAATAACCATTCTTTGGGTAGTAACACCATCCACACATTTCAGCATCATAATTGACAGCACACAAGCCTTCACGCATGGCCTGACATCTTATAAAAGAGGTAAAAGAGGAAAGAAATGCTGCTAAACTCAACGATAGACAGAGTAGTGCCACTCTCGTTTGTGATTTGTAAAACCAGTGACACTTTTGCTAGTTTTGGAAACTAGTTTCACTACATTTGTCCTTTTCAACGATTGTAGAAAGCTCAAATGGAACATCCACTGTCGATAAAAACCGAGACGTAGCAGGATCTCCGAGGCCTTCGGGTCTTTCTCCACCACTATATATTCACAGCAAAAGTAAACAGCCAGTGAGCAACAATCAATCTTGGATAGTTGCTTAATTGCAATACTACGATGATCCTAATGCTTAAGAATTAACATATCACTGTAGAAGCCTGAACCATTAAATACAGATGGCATCCATAATTTGTGGGGTCTATATTAATTGAATTTACTACCAATACTCGAAATTAGAATACACATGAAATATCACCAAACCCCCGCCGCAAAATCGACAACTTGAACTTTGTCCACAACCGACCCGATGCTCTGGACAAATAATAAATGGGCAGGGTCCGCTCTGACGTAGTAATCTCGATCCTCAGAGGTCTGAAAATCCATCGTAAAGATATGGGTCGCGCTGTTCTACACAGGCAATAATTATCGGTTAGTATTAGATACATCTACTTTGGTAGAGAAACTGATGAAATCGTCTGATACCTGTAACCCTTCGATAGAGTTCTCACGGCCTCCTTTTAAGGATATGATATACGGCCTGGATGTTCCCGGATGAAGACACTGGTTCTTTAGATCAAGCATGCGACTAACTATCTATACAAACATCTTATTAGTACTTTTACAGAACTGGTGCAACACAAGAACCCCGCATCAGGCTGCCACGTACAGACTGGATTTCTTTGGGCGGCACGTCGTTCTTGAACTTGAACATGACGACATGGGTGACAGGCATTATTGACGGCAGGGTGAATATTCTGCTTCTTGATCGTATGGTTTTCAAGGCGCTTGTTGTAAGTGGGAAGTGATGATCACGCAGTGTGTTGGACGCAGCTGGTTTGCTCTTCGGGCTGCCTATGCGGGGCTTTCTGCACGTGCTGGGCGGAGATACGATCATCGGCAGTAATTTATTTCCTAATGTGGAAATATTTGGACTACTATCCTTCGGGGCTATGGACAGAGCAAATTCAAAATTAAAATTAAGTTGGTAGGCACAATGTTTCTATTAAAAACTTGTATATTCTTATTTATTAATATAGTGTTTTCTTCGAGGTCGTATGTCTTGTAAAAGACATTGGTTAAAACCATGAATAGCTTTCTCAGAAGAAATAATTTGATGCTCTGCAGAGATAGCATCTCCTTTTAGAATTTAAAGAAAGTTTTGCTGGTATGGAAATGGAATGTTAATACACCTTTGAGATGGCTGCATTTGCAAATCAGTTTCTGTGATTGGGCGAATGCTTGCAGAGACTTACAAGGCCTTCAGGTTGTTAGTCGAATTACCCGTGCCATCTTGTGATACTCTCATAGAACCCTTGGAATAAAATGTACATTAGCGAAACGCCCATACCGTGAGATTTTGTCACCTCTGTACTGAGGTCTATGGTCTTTGTCGGTCATCTTGTGTGACTGCAATTATTTTTGAGCCCATGTCGTTATCTTCGGTCGGATCAATCGTCCAAGGGCTTCCCAGGACTATCAGAGCATGAAGGAAAGGAATATGGCGGCATATTTTAAGGGCGGCCTTTTCTGGCTCTCTCTTTTATATCAGCATTGTTTGTTGAAGATAGTCGCTCCTTTGTATGTATTGCTAGCATATAGGGAAGATTTGAGAGTCAAGCCCTAGATAGTAGCCCTAACCCTGATTAAGCCACGGTCGACGACTTGTTGCCATATCCGTCAGGCAGCGATGGCAGGGACACGTGACTTCCACCTTCCCAAAGTAGAAAATCGTCAACGTTGTCATCCGCTAGCCCGAACAGGCTAGCCCGGACTATCATACCCCAGACTGATCCACTTGTAGCCAATGGAGGCACGCGATTTGTTTCTCAACCGGCGAACCCGGTCTTTTTCGGCTGAATGACCGGACATTCCCTTGTGATGCTATACTGCAATTGAGTTTCAGGGCGGACGATGCGACCTCACGATATGCTTATCAAGAGATATAAATAGCTCACCACGTTATTTAATGTCAGCTCGCTCACTGCTGCGTGAGAGCTCCCTCACAACCCGTCCCACCTGATCGTACCTGCAGGTGAGCATAACAGCAGCAATGGGTATTCTGTCACTCGCTACTCTGGTGCTGGGTGCTTTAGCGCCTCTCGGTGCCAACGGCGCTGATATAGTTTCGTCGTCGGGACAAACAGGCACAATTCCAGGGTGGAGCATACAATCCGTCTTGCATGCCTCTGACAACTTCACCGCGCTGGCCCAGCCAGGCGCCGATGTGTCAGAATGGTATCGAGTGAGCCCCCGGAAGACGGTAATGGCCGGCCTTATTGAAGCCGGTGTATACAATGATACCGAGCTGTGGTTCTCCGACAACCTCAATCATGTTGTCGATCGCTCAGTCTTCGGCTCCCCGTGGCTGTACCGGGATGAGTTCACGTTGCGCCCAAAGAAGGGGCAGCATTATTTCGTCGTCACTCATGGAATCACCTCCAAAGCGGATATATGGGTCAATGGCAAGAAGATTGCCGATAAGAGTTACCAAGTGGGTGCGTACGGCGGCCACAAATATGAAGTCACCAAGCTCCTGCAGGCGGGTCCCAATGCAATCCTAGTCCAAGCCCACGAAACCAGCTACCTGTTGGACTCCGCCATGGGCTTTGTCGACTGGAACCCGTATCCACCTGACAATGGCACCGGCGTCTGGCGAGATGTCGAAATATCCCAAACGGGCCCCGTTGCTTTGGCTCCGATCCGTGTTGTGCACGACTGGACGCCTGGCAAGGAGTCAGTCGATATCACCATCAAAGTTAATGCAACCAACTTTGAGGACCACCTCGTCCACGGCACATTTTCTGCCCAACTTAGTCTTGAATCGGACCACGTTCTTGTTCTTTCTCAGCCGTTTTCCTTGAATGCAAACGAGGAAAAGGTCTTGACCGCAACTGGGACTGTCAAGAACCCGCAGATCTGGTGGCCGCGACTCTGGGGCGATCAACCCCTTTACGATGTCGGTGTTAAGGTGACAGTTAACGACAAAGTTTCAGACATTGCAGAGCCTCGGAAAATTGGCATTCGCTATGTGGAATCAGGATTGAACGACTTCGGAGACCGTACCTTTAAGGTCAACGGAGAGCGTTTCCTTCCGTTGGGTGGCGGCTACGGGCCGGATATGTTCATGCGATGGGATGCGGAATATGTACGGCAAAAATTTGAATTGATGCTTGATTTGGGCATGAACACCGTCAGACTAGAAGGGAAACAGGAACACCCTGAACTGTTCGAAATGGCTGATGAAATCGGTCTTATGATCATGCCAGGATGGGAGTGTTGTGACTGGTGGGAGGGATGGACAGTAAGCAAACCTTCATTTGGCAATTGTCGCGCCTCTAATTTTATTGATTCTAGTACAACACTGATGTTCCCGAATATGTCCGATTTGACCACCATGACTACTGGATTGCCAACTATTCCATGCTACACGAGGCATCCATGATGCAGACGCATCCCAGTATTCTTGCATTTTTAGTGGGATCGGATTATTGGCCCGATACCCGAGCTGCATCTATCTATGTAGACGGACTGAAAACCTGGGACTGGCCCAATCCAATTGTTGCATCCGCCGGTGAACTAGGATCTCCCAAAATTCTTGGCTCTTCGGGAGCAAAGATGCTTGGTCCCTACGACTATGTCCCCCCCAACTATTGGTATGGCGGCCAGGTCGGTGCTGCTATGGGATTCGGGTCTGAAGAGGGCCCTGGTGTGGGGACGCCGGAGATTCGAAGTTTGAGGAAGTTTTTGTCGGATGACGATTTGAACGATTTGTGGACGAAGCCGAAAAAGGGTCTCTTCCACATGTCAAGCAATGTCTCCTCGTTCTACGACCGCTCGATTTATAATGACGCCTTGTACAACCGATATGGCGCGCCCACTAGTCTGGAGGACTATCTTCTCAAGGCACAGATTATGGATTATGAGGCTACTCGTGCCGAATATGAAGGATTTGCGTCCCTTCAGGATGCTCATCATCCGGCCACGGGAGTGTAAGTTAGATCACCTGCTTTTCCACCAGACAAATATCTAATGTGCATAGAATCTACTGGATGATGAATAGCGCCTGGCCTAATCTGCACTGGCAGCTATTTGATTACTATCTTAACACCGCAGGGTGCTTCTACGGGGTCAAGGTCGGTGCTCGTCCAGAGCATGTTTCCTACAACTATGAGAACAATACCATCTACTTAATCAACCGTCTGAATGGTCTGGATGATGGGGATGATGGCTCTCGCTCAGTCTCTGTGGAACTGATTGATACAACGGGTACTTCTCTTTCGACTCAGCACGTCAATACTACTACAAAACCGAACCACTCAAAAGAGATTGCCAACCTCACCGCATATGACAAAATCAATGACGTCGCCTTTCTACGTCTTGTTCTTTCCGATAAAGAGGAAAATGTCCTTAGCCGCAATGTCTATTGGCTCACACCTCAGAACGATGTATTACAGTGGGACAATTCGACTTGGTACTATACACCGATAACAACATACTCGAACTATACTGCTTTGCAGAATCTATCAACTGCTAATGTCAAGACGACCGTCACACCCACAACCGAAAGCTCTAATTCAACGACAACGTTGCAAGTGCAGCTCAACAACAAATCCAAGACACCTGCCTTCTTCATCAGACTTGTGCTGATTGACTCAAAGACGAATGAAAATATAAACCCCCCATATTGGTCAGATAATTATGTCACATTGTTTCCGGAAGAGTCCATTACATTGTCGGTGTCATTTGACTCCAAGCTATCTGGTTCACCGGCGGTAGAAGTGTCAGGTGGGAATATTGCGACGCATATCGTGCAATAAATTCGAGTTTACCCTGAGTAAATACTACATATAAATTATTTACGGATCCGTGTGGGGAATATTTAAATCAGTTGTGTTTTAGCAGGATTGAACATTTCAGGCATCACCAGTGCGTTGTATGTGAATTCAATTTTATGGCATATAAGATTATCAATAATCTGTGACCACGACGCAAAACGGACTCGCAAAGTCTAGTATATAGAGACTAGCGTTCAAATACACAAGGTAATAACATTTCCCCTTCAAACTTGTAGACATGATTAAACAACTTGTACCATTGTGCATCTAGCTTTTGTTATTCTTGTGCCTGGACATACAGAGTATCTTAATGACCGAGCTTGAGCGTCCCAGATCACTTTTCTTTTCGGGGGAATTTCTATCTGTGAAAATTTTCAGCATGAGCAGCCGCTTAGCTGGTATATTAGTTTATCAAGAGTCAACTGGTGGACCAAGAAGGTCATTTTTCTACGATCTCCACGATTGTAGGTAGACGAAGAAAAAAAGTTTCACGTTGAAAGTAGCATTCAATGAATTTTTCTTATTTTCAATAGACAACCCACTGAACACAGAGAAAATATTGTCTTCAAACCATAACCCTGAAGACTCGAAATTTGCGCATACTTATGAAAAATCCATGAGAGAAAATCACTTCTGTTCTTTTAATTTCTTCGACAAAAGCTAACTTTCCCATCTTTGTTGGGCCAATTTTCTGAAAATACATTCGTGGGGGTGCGTCAGCTCCGAAACATACTTGACCGTCAAGTATGGCACGCTTGAACAGAGCGTTACACTGGTATGAACTCCCACATTGTTCCAGAGTAATCTTGAGAGCACACAACAAGCTACTCATGGTTGGAAGAACTAATTTTCACCGGCCAAAGACCATTGGAAATTCACATTAGCAACGAATATGTTGCCACTCTAGTATCCTGCACTCGAATGGTGAAGTAGCTATAATATCCCGTCCTAGTCATCTAGAGTGGCACTTCTTTGGCGGCTTTCACGGAGAACAAAGAGGCATTGCTCTTCGTTATATCAATATAACAGCCAGTGATTGTACTTTTGAAACCCAAAACCCGGTTCCGCTCGTAACAGAGCCAGTGACTGGTAGCTTTGCGAAAGTCACGACGAATCTCTGGCTCTGGGAGTACAACCAAAATGCCCTCTCGAATAGCAATAACCCGCTTAGTTACCGAGTCGCGAATCATGTAATAATGTCCCGCAGAAGGGTATGGACGTTGGATGGAAAGCGCTTGTGAGCTGGCTAGAACCGTTGCGGGTTGTGTATTGCTCTGATCAGTCCCATTTCCGTTCATGCTAGGTGTAGATATCGCAGTAAGCGGCTTTTTGCTTTCAGGTGCACTCTCAGCTGAATCTGTTGGACAAGGGCGTTTCTTTTCTGATGACATTTTTGTTGCAAGATTTGGATACACTGGTCGATCTGGACTGAGGAATCCGGAGCCAAATGTTAGCAGGGGCGACTAAGGACATCTCATTATTGTTTCAAACCTTTGATGTATTTTTTGGATCAAAGAAATATTGACTCAAGCACTATAAGTAGGAACTGGGTGACAAGTGAGAGTGGTGAGTGAGAGTGGTGAGTGAGAGTGGTGAGTGAGAGTGGTGAGAGTGGTAAGTGAGAGTGGTAAGTAAAGGAAGTGGGCACTGAGACACGAGTTTGTTGATATTAAGTGCTGGGTGGGTCGACTCTCATGACAGGTAATCAGGGAGTCTGAGATATTGTGGAAGAATCATAAACCACCAAGCCTCTGGGGCAGTCCAGGCCACTCGCGGTATGAATATTACCGACGAAAAACTTCTAGATGCTGGACCAGGATTCAAATCCTTTTCCATACACACTGTAATATCAAATTGGATAATGATGTGTACTTCAGCTAGAAGAAACGAGATAATATTGGCCCCTGTAATTAAAAGCAGACATGAACAAGTAGTGAGTTGAACTTTTCTCATGGTAATAAAACAATTAGGTGTCGAAATAGCTTTCGTCTCTGGAAAGACCAATCCTATGTCTACATGTAGTGACTAATATGGTGCTTCCCCAAAATCCTGTCCAAGTCTCTGGAAATGTGAATTGATGAAATAGTGTGATTCGTTTCCTATCATTAATACGAAGGTGATCGACATTCAAACATATTGTATACAATAATAATGATAACAAGTCCTGCCTGGCACAAATTTAAACTTTCACAACTTCTAAAACAAGATAACATCGCCGGTAAGGGTTATACGAGTAAAAATAAAGTACACAAAGTTCGGCGAACAATTCCTCATTTTCGTGAAGGGTCTCTCCAGTTCGGTGGATGCAGAGTCTTTGGGTCGATGAAACTCGTACCGGGACTCTCTGGGCGCGTCAACTCCTGGCTAACAACCGGTTGCTGTGGAGTGGGCGTTTTCGCATTTGAAGTATCCGAAGGATCTTGAGGAAAGAATTCGGACTCCACTTCTGCGCGCATGGCTGGATGATCGGACAACATAAGCATCGTGGCCATCGTAAACAATTGAGGTACGCGGAAGATTGACGGATAAGGAGGCTCCTGGTGCAAAGGATATCTCGCTATAGCCATGTGTCGGAGGACCCTGTTCACCAGATTCCAATCGTCGACCAAATGATACCAGTCTTCAGGGAGTTGCAGGGCAAGATCTCTGTATTTGAACACTCGAGACCCTGGAGGCTTATTTCCGTCGTATTGGTAGAACCCAAACCAACCAACACCGTGGATCACGATGGAAAATGGCCACCCATGTGGAATATGACATTCTTCGGCTGGGAACACGCGGTTTTCTATCTTCATCTCCAATTCGCTTCGAATATGTCTGTCGTCTTGTAAAGCAGCAAAATCTCTCGGCGACTGGGCCGGCAAGAACATGATCATCACATGATCGATGATAAGTCCATGGTAGGCAGGTTGTTCGGGGGCATTTCTAACAACGAGCGCGAATTCGGGTGCTCCGTCGTGCTCACCCGGCTTTCCGGATATGATGGCAAATCCTCTGGACGGGGGAAAATGATTGTTAAGGATTGAGAAAGATGCACGAATAAGCAAGAACGAGCTATCGGGTCGAAATGTCAATCTCGAACAGAGACGCCGGAGTTCAGGGAATTCCGAAAGGTTGGGGCAAAAGGCGACAGGTTTTGGTTCACTCTGATAAGTGATCAATCATTAGTGAAAATTCTGTGTACCATCCTTCCTTGAGACGCACCAGGTATTCGTTTCCCTGGGCCGACTTGCTGCTGTTCATGATATCGTAGGTTAATCGATAGTCCAATGAGTTGGCGACAGACTGTCTAAGCGAGATGACAACGAGAAGATTTATTGTGATATATCAATCCGGTGAAGTAACATGAATATTCAGTAGAAGAACAATGGATGAAGACGTGGCGAGCAAAAGAAAAACAGTTGACTGGCGTTTAAGGAAGGAGCGGCTCTGGCAGACGTAGCGCGCCTGAGCTCCGAGTAGCTTACAGTCAACAGCAATCTGCTCTAGCATGAGTAATTCTTTGCTCTTCGTTCTAGTATTGCCGGTCTACAATCGACACAATGGAGCGGTCATGCCAGTCTGTCTTCGCTTGGCGAGTTTCGTTCAACAACCAGGAGAATAGTTTAGTACTTTCGTAGCAGGTACAAAGGTAACTTTTAGCACTTTCATGCTAATCCAGACCAGTACCAATGGTATTCCTCAAGTTCATGATTCTAGGCACGAGTCAATGAAAGAATATTGACATCATGGAGAGAATGTAGTGGTGGCCCCCCAGTTGTGTGGAGGAAACAGTGTCCTTGGTAGCTTCGCGTCGTCCGCTGCAGTTCCATGGTCGCGCTTAAGAGAAACAACGATTCCGAGGTGGGAAGTTAGTTTGCTTGCGAAACGTTTAGCAGACATGATCTGTTGCAGTCTCCGTACAGATAGTACTAAGTGTATGATGCTTGTTGCATATCAAACAGACATCTCCGGTGTCGGCTACGGCTTAGTCAGGCAGAGGCAAGTCGGCGCCGATGGTCGTCGATGCCTATAGTCCTCTACGTCAACTGACATGGAGAAACTGGTTTTTGTTTTCTATTTTCTACACAGATATTCACTCGGCATCACTACGCCCTTCTTCAGCTGGCCGTTGAATTCCCTGGATACCGTACTCTTCCATACATCACTAAAAAGCACACCATCTTGTTTAGTGTATCGAAACATGTCAGTCAAGTCGGCAGCAACTATTCTCCGTCAGAAATTGGAAAATGAAGAGTTCATTCTGGCTCCTGGTGTTTATGATGGCTTTTCTGCGCGTATCGCTCTCCAAGTTGGATTTGATGCTCTCTACATGGTACCGTACACATGGCAACATTCCTGGCAGATCAAAACGTGCTAAGATCTCTCCTAGACAGGAGCAGGTACAACAGCCTCTATGCATGGTCAGGCAGACCTAGCAATATCGACATTGAACGACATGCGTCAAAATGCGGAAATGATCGCCAATCTCGATTCTTCTGTGCCGTTGATTGCAGACGCAGACACTGGATACGGCGGTCCTATCATGGTAGCCCGCACAACAGAACAGTACGCACGTTCCGGCGTTGCTAGTTTCCACATCGAAGATCAGATCCAAACGAAACGCTGTGGTCATTTAGCCGGGAAAATCCTAGTCGACACGACTACCTTTGTCAGCCGTATCAGAGCCGCAGTGCAGACACGGCAGCGACTAGGGAGCGACATTGTGGTCATTGCCAGAACTGATGCACTTCAGAAATTTGGCTACGACGACGCTCTTACCCGATTGCGTGGTGCAAGAAATGCAGGTGCGGACGTTGGGTTTCTAGAGGGGGTCAGGTCTAGAAAGGAAGCCCGCCAAGTGATTGAAGATCTGAAGCCATGGCCAGTTTTGCTGAACATGGTCGAGCACGGAGCTACCCCGACGATCTCGGCTAAAGAGGCCCAAGAAATAGGCTTCAAAATCATGATTGTGCCTTTTGCAGGTCTCGCCCCAGCATACAAAGCAATCAGCGATTCAATGGAGCAGCTAAAGGAAACTGGCCTTCCAAAGACAGAGTTCACACCGCAGCAGCTATTCCGGGTGTGTGGGCTGGACGATAGCGTCAAGATTGACGAGGCTGCTGGAGGACACGCTTTTGAGGGCGGCGTCGATTTGTAGTTTGTCTGCTCATGTTAATGACTCGTTTCATCTGTTGGCCAATTCATGTTGTATCGGGATAGATAGCCGTAAGCCAGGGGTCGATGACTGCCTATCAGTCCATGAATAACGAAACACGATACTAAATAATGAACTTGGCAACTCGAGCAGTGCGAGAAGAACAAATTGATAGGAGCGGCTTAGCGCCGTCATGTGATGCCGCTGGCTCCGAATCCTCCGATCGATCGACTCCGATAGCTTTGGGCAACGACCGCTTCCTTCCAATGACAATCGCCGGTCTCACAGACTCAGGAATGGCCACAACCGAGGGACAGCCCAGCGCTCCCAAGCCTGGACTCGGCGATTTGGAAAAAGAATTAGTGTGCTCGGTACGTCAAATATTCCCCGAATAGCGTTGTTTTCAACCCATGGATATTTTCGTTCTGGAAATGGCGGGGAAAAGTGGGTATTCCGTATCGTCACCATCGCTGACACGAGACGCAAAACAATTAGATTTGCACAGAGCTATTGTATCAGCCTCTGACCTTGCTGGACTGTTTGCATACTTTTTGCGGCTCTTGTTTGAAAGAATGGTTTTCGTGGCAAGCTGTGCGGCCGCGCACTTCGAGCTCAGCTCCTCGATTCACTTGTCCGTCCTGTCGAGCCTCCGTTCGTGCAACGAGACCAAATGCCACAGTAACGACACTGCTGGATATGGTGTTGAAGGCAAATCCGGAGCATGCGAGATCGGAGCAAGACAAACAGGAAATCGCGAAGAAATACAAGCCCGGGGATTCTGTGCTTGTCTCGCCAGAGGGTTCCGATGCTGATGAAGAAGACCGACAACTGATCGACAACGTGAGACAGCAAAGCCTGGCCGAAGTTTCTAGGACTCACAGACGAAGAGCATCCAGTGGTCATGCAGGGGAAACGTTCAGCAGGCGACAAACAAGAAGCGCGGACAACCGAGAAAGGTCGGACGATGAACGCAGAAGTCACCACAATAATGAGCGTATTACTAGACGACGAGCTCAGCAGAATGCTGCCATGAATGCTGCTAGAGCAGGTGTGACCGTCGGCCCAGACAGTGATCCTGCTCGGCGGATAGAGCACCAATCGAGTCTACGTTCCCTATTAAGTGCATCGGACGTCGCAGATACAACGCAAGACGAAATTGTTCGTTTGATCATGGAAGAAGGGATGTTGGATGGGATAGACCTGAGTGGATTGGACCAGGCCCAAGAAGAAGAGCTGAGCGATCGACTCGTGCAGATTTTCCTTAGCCGACACCCCGAGAGGTCAAGAAGGAGCAGCGAAAACACAGAGCGCCCATCACCTTCATCACAGCAACATCGTCGATCTAGATCACATACTGCCCAGAGTGGTAGCCCTGTGTCATTGACGGCAGAAGCTGGGAGGCACCCTCCCGTGTCCCGGCCCCATCTCCTAGAAGCGGCTCCCACTCCATTGCGGCATCAACGAAGAGCATCGGACGAAACTCGACGGCGAAGAACATCTCCAATTCCTGTGGCTCCAGCATCAACCTCTGAGACTTCCCTTAGACCAGCAATGCGGTCCTCTAGCGACATGACAAACAATCGGCCTAGTGGCTCTCCATCTCAGCCTAGAACTAGAGAATCATCGGCAGCTTCTATTTCGCGGCGATCGACCGAGCCCGAAGGTCGTGCCTCGGACATGTGGCTAGCTGGAACCAGAAACAGTTCACAGCAGCCACAGACTGGAAGACAGGTGCTCGCTTCAACGGATACAAGCAGTCCAAGTGTAATGACACAAACGGAACGGACACGTTCAAGTTCCAATAGTGGGTTACCAGGTGTGTCTGCAGTCGATACACCATCACCATCTTCCAGTGCTCCCAATTTACCAATTACGGCACGACGAACTGCAGCATCGCGTCCGACAGCAAGACAACATCCAGTCCGTGTGCCCTCTACCCATTACAGGGAGCCTTCTATATCATGTGAACGTTGTGGAAAGACGGATATCCAATACAGTCTTCATAAGCGATGTACAAAGTGCAAAGACGGTGATTATCACGTCTGTTTTCACTGTTATCGCCTTGGCCAGGGATGCCCCCACTATTATGGAGTTGGCAGTGTCGGTGAGGCTGTTTTCAAGAAGCAACATCACCCAGCAACTAGATTGGCAGTAGAGCAGCCTCATGTTTTGACTTCACAACGATATAGAAAGCCGAAGGAAAGTTCGCTGCGTGGCACGTCCGATAGAAAGCAGATAACCAACGAAGATCCAGCCATTCGTTTGGAAGACGGCATGTTCTGCGATATTTGCCAATCTGCGGCTAGCAACTGCTTTTGGCAATGTGGCGATTGCAATGATGGGGAATGGGGCTATTGTCGTCGCTGTGTAAACCAGGGACGTTGTTGTAACCATTCATTGTTGCCTATTCGCAGAGTATTGCCAACCGAGACTGCTACATCTCCTACAGAAGCGACACCAACCGGACTAGCTATTGTTCCGGCGTCATTGACATCTCCTGGTTCGACGGCTTACCAAGTGTTATCATTTTCAACCGAATGCGACATTTGCAAATATCCCATCGCACCATCATCGACCCGGTTTCATTGTCTTCAATGCAACAAGGGGGATTATGATGTTTGTACAAATTGCTACCTGAAACTAGTTGCCTCTGGGAAAATCAGCAAGGAAAACGGACACAGTGGCTGGCGTCGGTGTCTGAATGGTCACCGCATGATCGTGGTTGGATACGAGGACCATGAAAAGGGCCAGCGACGGGCTATCGTTCGAGATCTCGTTGGCGGTTATACTCTGAAAGACGAGATCCCGCAACCCTCTAGTCGCTCCGACTCCCAAGCTTCACTCGCCTCACCCGACCTTGGTACTGGAGACTGGTCCTGGAAAGAAGGAAATACAAAACGCAAAAAGGCCAGTCGCGTTCGCACTACGCACACCGATGCTTCTTCACCTGCACCGGATTCCTCGTCGCCAAATGTGTCTCAACCACCATCTGGCCGTCGCGCAGCAGGCAGTGTCTTCCCACCGGACGGTGGCTTGGGCCTGGTCTTGAATGCTAGTTGGTCATATTTCGCAGATGACAATTGCACGGACGAGCTGTCATTCCCGCGCGGCGCAGAAATCACAGAGGCAGAAAATATCAATGATGAGTGGTACTGGGGGTATTACGCTGGAAACACGGGATTATTCCCAGGGAACCATTGTGTTCTGGTCAGGGAAATTACCTGATTGAATGAATGCACGTAGGATATTATTATTCTTCTTGTTAGTATTTGTGTTGTGCGGATATGAAGTGTTGATTATGATGATGACGATGATGACGACGATGATGATTATGATTTCTATAGTATGGTGCATGCATGGCATAGCATTGATGAGGAGATTTTTTTTTTTAATAAACAGATTTCTATCAAATTCACATGTGCTCAAATATATACCTGGCACATTTCTAGACTATAGGAGTAAGTGATGGGAGTGCTAAGAGAAATATGGAATTCTAGAAAGACCCGTCAATCGAATTACCCAAAATATATACATTAATACGCATATAAGCAATAAAAACCTCCCATGTTGGCTGCATCAAACAAACTTCACACCACCAGTAACCCCGACGAATCGATCAACCCAATAATGCAAGCATCAATTTCTGATAGTCGCCGCTAACTTCGCCTTGGACGCGCTGGCGGAGATCTTTTCGGTAGTGGTGCTGATACGCTTTCTTGACTTGGTCAAGGTGGGCTCTGTTCCAGTGTAACCGTACGATCCGAGTGACCAGTTTAAAGTCCTTGGTTCCTGCCCCAGCCATAGCTTCTTCCAACGCGATTGCGTCCCGGAGAGCAGGGTCAGTGGCCGTGCGGAGCATGTGGAGCAGAGCATCTTTCATGTGCCCAGATATGTTCTTTTCAATGTGCTTGTCGAGGTCGCTATGATACCGCTGGTGGAAAGCGTGACTGATGGCGCGCAACTCGTTATTCGAGCTCTTGGCGAAAATTGCACAGATCTCTGCCACATTGTTGATCACTCGCCCTGCCGTTGAACCGTGTATACTACGGACTTCGTTATCGACAAGTTGGGGGTCCACAGGATAGGATTCTTCGTGTCGGGTCGCAGAGATGACATGCGTGAAGAGATTCTTGGTTTCACCCGACAAATCATCTTCGACATCACGCTGCAGATTGCGGTTATGCTTGCGCTGGTAGGCGTTTTTGATTTCGTGGAGATCGGCATTGGAACGACCCAGTAGGATATCGTTTAACAACCACTCTTTGGTGCCAAGCCCTTTGACAGCTTCGCGCACGAGTTCTGCGTCATTTGATAGCGGGCCCTCGATGACAGCAAGAAGGCCTTGTTTGAAATAGCCTCCCGTTTCACTCTTCACGTCCTTGTATAAATCGCGGTTGATATGCCGAGTGTATGCGTCACGTACGGAAGCCATCTGTAGCGGGTCCAAGGGAGCGAGAACATTGATCAGAGTTGCCTCGTCCGTGCCAAATCCTTTCATCGCTTTGCGCAAAGTATTTGCTTGCCCGGTAAAGTCGCCTGGGGCGCTCTGGTTCGGGACATATCCGAGCGATGGGCCCGCGGGAGGTCCCTGCGGGGCAGCTCCGAAGCCGGGAGGTCCATATCCCTGGTGAGGAGGGGGGGCACCAGGGGGGGCACCGTATGCGCCTGGCGGAGGTTGACCATATGGTCCAGGAGGCGGATGACCAAAGGCTTGTTGAGGGGGAGGATAGCCTTGTGGTGGATAACCTTGAGGGGGCCCTTGTGGAGGACCGCCGTACGCTCCGGGGGGACCACCAGGAGGACCTGGGGGTGGGTAGCCGCCTTGTTGAGGAGGATAGTATCCTCCTTGTGGTGGAGGGGGGCCTTGTGGAGGAGGGCCGTAAGGCTGATGTTGAGGATAAGGCGAGTGTCCTTGTGGAGGAGGTCCTTGTTGAGGATAGCCTCCGGGCGGTGCTGCTGTTGGTTAGACTGTTAATTCATTCAAGGGATGAAAGACAGCCAGAGGAGCACACTCACGCGGTGGTCTATTGTATGACATTTTTTGTCTTTTGTGTGTGTATATGTATGTATGTTTGTGGATCAAATAGTAGGAACGGACGTGTTGTCGACGTAGAAGAGGAACTGGAGAAGAGGAAATGGAGAATACGAGCGACGTCGGCGGAAACACTCACAAACTATATACGCGAACCCCGCCTGCCTAGAACGGTTCGCGAAGCTGCTGCGTCATAGGCGCATTCGTACTTGCCGCGATCCACAAGGCTGAGCCGCGCTATGAGCCACCGACCGTGGCGCAGCCGCTGTCTGCCTGACCACGCAGGCACCAACATCCCCTCTGCGCTTGCGTCATATCATATATATGCATATGCCTTGGCTAATTTTAGACGGTTGGGATTTAAAGTATCTGCAATATTTTCAGTTTTCGATAGTTAGTGGAGCCTTATTGGTACCGTTTGCTGCTGTATCACCAACCAGTTGGCATGTCCTTTCTCTTTGTCAAGGTGTGTGTGTGTGTGCACTAGCATGTCTTAGATATAGTTAATATCGAGACCCAAAAAAAAATGTAGATATGCTGGCTGCGTAGAAAACTTCCCTCTTTTCAAGATGCTCCCCTCTACGGCCATGGGGCGGCCACACAACGAGACCAGTTGTCTTTGCACGGCGTGTACTTTTTTTTTTCCCCGGTATACACTCAGTGACTCCGATCTTCATGCAGGGGCTCTCGGAAGGTATACATGTTCCTCCTCGGGCCAAAATAATTTGGATTCGGCCTGGAAAACTGGAGCGGCCCAGGGCAGTTTTCTCGGTCAGAACGGGCATATCTTACTAATCCCGTTGTACCTTGGTGAAATTTCCGATAGTCCAATAGTCTGGATTTAAAAAGAAACCTATTTCATATCTTTTCAGGTAGCCTTTTTCCTCTAGTGTGGTGTCCGGGGAAGCACGGTGCCAAATAGGGAAACAGTTGCCGGATCTGGTAATTTGTTTCCACACGCGCATTGGTAGATTCACAAACACTGCAGTGCCAAGTCATATGATAAATTAACGTGTAACACACCGGAGAATAAATATTGTCTTCTTGGAGATCTAGCTCTCTTGAAATGGACCCCTGAGCAAACGCCATTCTCGCGGAAGAATCGGTGTGAGAGTTCTAAAGAGCCTGGGCCGGGAGCGCTGAATAGCCCCGGAGATCAGTCCTATGCAGATCGTATAGCGACGTTACAGATGATTTTGCGAGTTTTAAACACGACTATTTTTGATCCACATTTCTTTGCCCGACCTTCCAAAAGGGCGACGCGTCTTACGTCGGAGGCGGCTGTGACTGCATGTTCCGTTTGCTCTACCCCTCAGCCGTATTCCCTGAGGATGGAATGGCATTGCCTTAGCATGCTTCGAACATGTATTTACTGTACCCAGGCCCCAGACCTTTGGATTTTGACATGCCGTCAATCTTATTTCCCATCGATTTTTGCCGTGCGCAAGACACCTCGTCTCTCCATTTGTGCCCAGAGTGATATACTCTGTTGACAACTGCACCGAAAGACAAAAGGCCTCTTGGGCAGTCAATATATTATTTGCCACCGGCACCAACATGCTTTAATTGGCATTCTCAACTTTCTATTACTGTATCCGTCACTGAACCAGAACTCTCACACGAAGTATGTATAATATAGCAGGATTTCTCAGGGACCAGAAACTAATAAATTTTCAGATCAAGTTACACTTCGAATATGCCGATCTGCTTTATTAGCCCTCAAATCCTATCTGATGCGAGACGGCGACTCGGAATCTGACGCTCTTCGGCGGACGCCATCTCCGGTACGATTCACTCGACCAACATAGTATCTTGCTAGTCGGGCCTAGAACATCAAATCCTATCGAGCATCTAGTTTCATAGGCCTTTTGTTTTCTATCGATAGTGAAAATCGAGGAAACATACCATTTCAGCTCTTGGCCCACGGACGACAAAGTCACCACGGTGAACCCCCCGGAAAATTTATCGGGATCACGGGATACAAGTGATATTATACTCAATTTATAATCGCAAGATTACATTTCTTAATTGGCGATTAGGTGAGTTTCGCGATCTGGGTATACCTCCATGTTACTAAGTTGACAGTAGGGTCGAACAATATGTTTCTCTACGCTACACCTCGAAAACATGCAAAAGGGTGCCGAGCACGTGAATGTTTCCAGAGTAAACATGTTCTTAGTGCCTGAATATGCCTTACATAAACATCAGGTGCGTTGACAAGTGTCTTCTTCTCGAAAACGTAACTGATGAACCTTTTAGTTACAGCCGATCGTCGGATGCTCGCGCTGGTTTTGCCGATTTCCATTTGACATTTATTACCATCGTGCTGAGTATACTGGAACTCAGATACAATGTCGAGTCCCTGGCTTTCGAGAATCTAATCAGAGAAGTGGAACCACCATCACAGGACCAAACCTACGAAGAATAATATTAAATGCCTAGATGGTATCTGCTCCCGCTAACTGTAAGTAAAACCGTCATTTATAATATGATGTAGTGAGAGAAATGCTAACGTTACATTACAGCTCCATTTTTGTTCTCATTATCGTCCTCTCAAGAGCTGCCATTACAGTACGCGTAAAAGACCATCTCCTCCCTTCGGCTTACTCGACCTCGACGAACCAGCCACTTGTCTTTTCCAATACTCTGCAGGATCACGTTAGTTCCATCACCCCGAAGTGTCTTGTCAAAGACTTGAGTCTGTTTCGTACATATTATCTTACCCTGGCTACAGATACCCGTGGAATCACCATTTCAGGAAACGTCAAATCCTTGGAGATCAATACGGTCCAAGGCTACATCCACACACACACCAGTGGAAGAGATTGCGTAACAGGGTCTCTGGTAATTTCTGGCGAATGAAATTACTTCTGCTGTCACTACCTTCCTCGGGCCACTTTAGGGATATCCAACGAACTTTCGTTTTCATATTCTTTTCTCCATAGTATGCCAAGAATTCTATCCAAGAATAAACAACGCTGGCATGTACGACATGTGCAGTCCTTATCTACATATGGAGACTTTTCCTCGACAAAACGCTAGCAGTCACCTAGCTAGTCCATATCTAAGCCGGTGGATGATCTCAATATTCAGAATTCCGTCGCTTAATGCAACAATATATCAGCCTCTACACCCCATATAGGGCCCAAGAGTTCATGAGCCCTTAGGAAGTACGCCGTGCAGTGACACCACATCTAGAAACTCCAGGTTATATCAGAGATTATCCCCGAGCCTGCGACATCTATTACAAATGTGATACATGAGTATTGACCGTCTGAGACCCGTCCAAAATGAAGCCCAATTTCAATGCCCATGAGTGGCCCTGGAACCTGGTGAGAAACTTTGAGGCAATGGTGGGAGAAACCCCCGTTGGGGGATCTTCGATCTCAGTACCCTGCACATCAACATCTCAAAAATAGAGGACAGCCAGCAAATATTTCAGTAAAGCAATACATTTTCTGGATTGCATTTTTTTTTTGTTTCCGTCAAAAGAAACAATGGCGCATACCCAATTTACAACTTAGCGTAAGGGCTCTCTCTATCGTCTCGTCGTTTTACTCGTCACTTACACCGATCCAAATTGAGGATCGTTCTTTGATTATTGAAAACTGTAAATGGTCATCGCAATCTCTAGCGAGAGTTATGAGCTCAAGTGCCACGGGCTCCTGTTAGCATGTCATATATATCGATTTGGGAATGCTCTTCGATTTCCCAGGGCATACTTTTGGGTTTATGTGACTTTGGCTCCAATACTTGGAGGTATCAGGGCATAAATACCACCAACTGGCGTCTAATACCAACAAATGAACAAAACAATAGTGGAACAATTTCTCAGAAACCAAAGCCACATTTCCGGACCATGTCCCTCTCACCGGGTCATTCTTGACCTTGATGACATTTTCTCGTTATCAATGACCAACAAAGCCTGGCCCATTGTATTCTGTCCTGGGGATACAGGAACAAGCATTTTCTTTTCCTGGAAACAAACTCTACTAGCACAAAGCCGACAGTTGATTCCTTTCCGACCGAGAAAGAACACACCTCCTTCTCCTAGCATAAAGGAGAGGGATGCCTCATATTTCCATCTAATGCCCGGGTGGCACCTCCCGAGATGAATGTTTTTCAGATCGGCGCAGCGGCGGAGTTTGCTTTTCTACATACTTGTGTGTGACCAGATCGTTTCCTACCGCGTGCGTGCGCAATAAAAAAAAGCTCGGTCTTTAATAACGTCGACGATCCGACATCCAGTGTTTATGTACTTGATGACGGACGAAAGGCAGCACGCCTTGAACGAGAAATAAGTGGTCGAACCATTTCTACCAATTAGATACTCCCTTGTGTGAAACAAGAACATGGAACAGAGAAATACGAGATACGAGCTGCATGCTACAGGGGGTATACCAACCTCTACCAACCCACTGTCTTTTATTATTACAGACACGGGGTTCAAATTGTACTAGGAGACGTGGTACTCGGACCCGTATGGGTAAAGGTCTCCATCCGCACAGACAGCATTGAACGAACCAACAAGACAGATAATATTCCAGACGTTCCATGTGAAACTAAAAAATTTCTCGATTGTGGACTGGGCGTTATTGAATCCGGCGGTGCCGGCGTGAAGAAATGGCCGGTCAATTCTGACATGCCATTGGAAGAGAGACACAGGACAGAAATATGCGGTTACCCATACCGGCCTTCTAAATCTTGGACACCCAGAACATTTGTTGAATCCCTAGGTAGCAGTATGAGATGGCCTTTACTCTACGAAAGGCCAATCACAACTTCGAGAAACACAGAATCACATCCATTCTCTGTGAGATGAATGGGATATGGTCAAGGTCAATGAAAGCCAAAATCGAAGTACCCTGGAAGGCACTTATACAAACACGTTCCAAGAAGCAACATGAAATAAGGTTTAATCACCTCGAAATCACAATCCAAACATCTTAGATAAAGCCGACCGGAAACACGCAACCCTTTGATCCAACGCTATATCTCGAAAGTGCTTCGTGAAATGGTACTCTTCATGAGATGTATGGGAGACTGAACGTTGTATGGAACACAACGGTCCTTATATTAACATTTATCCTTCATTTTGGCAGTTTGAGGAGAGAAAGAAACGAACCAGCAAAAGAGGGCATGCATCCGGTTTGCAACTGTCACCGAAAACTGTGTAAAGGACATTGGGATCCTAGGTTCAATGATAACCTACGACAAGAAACGAATGGGGAATACTTCAATATTGAGATAGGAACAACAGTACCGACAAGACAAAATTGACAAGCGTTTGTTCCGTCGAGTGGATTCACACATATGCAGTCTTGAGATAGAGCAACCGTCGGTGTTCCTGAGTCTTCAAATGTTGAAGAACCTTGAAAACTCATAAATGATCCTGTTTTCAGAAACATGAAAAAAGGCTATATATTGGTTCGTGTTTATCCGGATGGCGACTGTGAGTATTTCTCTCAACATGTCCACGAAAAAAAAATTACATTGACCAATTGATGTTAACATTCCATGTAGTGGGAGTGATGCAAATCCAATTCCTTCTGTTGCTATCCAATGAAATAGTCTACGGGCCAAACGCTCTCACCGCTACCATTATAATGACTCGACACACAAACACACGCAAATGGAATCAAACACGGGGCAGGTTGGCAGAAATCAAGGAATCATCTCCCAAAGGCTTCTCTTGATATTAACCCTTTCGGAATGTCCAACAAATACAATACTGGGGCCGATTATGGAAGCACGAACTATCGAAGTTCCTAGATCCTAGCGTCGGTTGAGCTAACGAAAATCCAGTACCATGTGCCCCGTCTCCCTATTGACGGGCGAGGGAAATATAAAGGCCTTGCTTTGAAAAACAAAAAATTGAACTTTGACAAATGATTGTGATAGTCCAGGCTATTCGCAAAATCAGGATCTACCTTATCGAACCACTCTTTGAAGAACTGGGCGGAACTCACAAATGACGAAAGACGAAAAGCACAACAGGACCTGATTTCGATATACAACATAAATCTTGAAACTTAACAACGCTGCAAAAGCTACTTCGGGCACTTGCTTGCGCTCCTAGCAAATCATGGAGCAGCCCAATGTGATGAGGTTAGCCGTCTCGTGTGTCAAAAATGTGAAAGTCCCATAAGGATGTCGATGGGTTCCGTGACGTTGCCTGTTTCATATCAATTCGCAGCAAGTCCGTTTGACCTAAATTCAGCTTTGATCGGTAGTTTTAGGGGAGGCAATGTCAAAGGACAATGACAATATCTTCTAACGCCCTTGAGAACAGGCTCAACGAGATTAAAACAGGATGGCATCGATTTCCTAGGATTCGTGGCGCTAGAAGGTGATTTTCCGATCTTCACCACGTGGCAAGGGATACGACACGCGTCTGAAAGAGAAAGCCATATCATAGCAGCAATCTTAGGTGGTAATTCAACAATTCATTACGTGTAAAATAGGTAGATAATGTAGGAAGAAGAAGTAATAGGAATCGTCAAGGGGAAAAGGAAATTCAAGTTCCACAAAGTAGCTTGCAACCTATACATGTAATCAATATAACCTACATCCACGACGATGCCTCTAGCGGCAGAAACATTACATTAAAAGTAGTTAAAAGTCATTTGAGTATCCGTTGGATAAACTATTCATATGTTCAATATTCAACAGTAGACAACAAGCTATTAAGTACCAAATATCAAGCTAAATATCACTGTCATAGACTTCGTCAAGTACGCAAATCACAAATACCAGCTTCAAGCCTTCTTCTTCCCGGTAGAGGAAGCCTCGGCTTTGACGAAAACAGCCTTGATCTCCTTGTACGCCTCGGTCAAGATCCAAAACGGAATAAACACCCAAAGCATATTGAAGAAAACAAGGTACAACCACAGAAACGCCGGGTTACTCCCATCCAGCTGCGAGTTCGCGCTCAGCCACTCGGGCGCAAACGTCATGAATCCGCCATACAGCTCGGCCGTTGCGACAGCGGGCGCAACAAGCCATAGCTTCCCCTTGGCAGCACCGTGCTCCTGGGCACTCAATTTGGGGTTCCCGATTTGGTACAGCAGATAGCAGATATATACAGCAGCAGGACCCGCCAGAAACACCGTGAGCAACTCCAGCGAAATCACGGTAGTGTCAGCAGTGGCCCAGCGGTGGTCAGCCTTGGCATACTCTTGCCACAAGCGAGCGCTGGGCAAAGTACCGTATTTGGCGCCATACAGACGATCGGTGTGGCCGAGGAAAAATGGCTCGCGCAGCAGACCCACGGGCACGTTGACGTAGCTAAAGAAGCACTCGTATAGGAACGAGCCCTCGATGAATAGGTGGGTCAACGCGTCGTAGGCATGCCAGAAGAAGAGCACGCGATTGCGGAGCTGGTGCGAAGGGATGAGCCAGGTACCGAGGCTGAAGGCGATTGGCATGAAGGAGAGGGCGAAGCCGATAGAGAGGAGGGTGGGCGTGTCGGCCACGAAGGCATTGAGTTCTGACATTTTTATTTCGCGATAGTTGCCGCGTTAAGTGCAATTCAGTGGTAGATGAGATCGCAAATTCGGGGAATGATAAATCGCAGTATGCGATTGTGACGAGTATAAACCACACGTAGGGACGCAAATAATGGATTATTGTCTTGCAGAGGAAGAGGAGAAAGAGGAAAGTGTTGTTGTGAAGTGTCGCTCTGTCGATCCCTTGCGTCGACGCGCTCCAGGGGTCTGTTGCCTCTTTGGGACAAGCGCGTTCGGGTTGGATCCTCCCCGCAATTTCCTTTTTGGGACATTTCCTCGAGTCTCCATTCTCGACTTCACCACATGTAATCTTCTCGACGAACAGTCTTTCAAGTACCGCTGAAACAATGAAAGTCAGTTGACACAGTCACACAATGGCATAACCATGCCTATTCGTTTCACACTGCCCATTTCAAGTCTGCATTCCCTGCCAATGCTATCAATAGACCTGTTCCCCCTTGCTTGCCGACTTGTTATCGCATGTCCGATATCCAATCCAACACGACAGTACGTACAACGTGGTTTGGCACACAATAATGCAGAAACTTACGATCCTGGTCTCGGCCCTGGCCGGAAGAGATTTCCTGTTTTCAGCTGACCAGGGAATTCCAATTTGAACCTTCGGCGCGCACGCGCACCCTGGCCTGGATTCTAGGTGGGGATATATTAGTAGCAGGCTGCACTGCACACCTTTTTATGCATGTACGTAGAAGAAATAATTTCTCACCAAGTAACAAAGAAGCTGCAATCGCTGGCGCTGTCAGTATATCATTGTGAAGATGAGGTGGCTACTTCCTCTGACAGTCATCACCTGCTATCTGTCATATCGGGCAGACGCAGTCGCGGTCCGTGGGATATCTTCACAATGCTCACCAACCATCTGGGACGCGCTCCTGACCAAGCTGCACTCACTACCTTCTGAGTTTGAATCATCAGTATGCCATCGCGGCTGTCGCGTTGGCATCGTCGAACCGGTCCTATCTTCGCAATACAGCACCGTTGACGACCTATTTGAGCACATTATCCGACCAGCCATTGAAGAAGCATATTCATTCATGGCCAGAATTGACATGAAATATCCAACCCCGCTGCCCGACTTGTTGCACGTGGCTCGCCTCGTCACGGATATTGCAGAAACGTGTGCTGCGACATACCACATTCATAGCCTGTGCCCGGCTAAGCAGTCGCTGCTCCAGTATCAGCACTCTGGTTTGGATACGTCGAGTAGTAGTCAGTTCAGCAAGTGTTTTGTGGACTCGACAGTTGCGGCATTGGTGGACCGAGTTTCCGTGTTTATGCCCTGGCTGAAGCAGGCATGTCACGAGTTGACACCAGAAATGATCGACAAGCTGTGGAAGAGGGCGGTGCTGGGCAATATGCGGCAGTACGGCAATGGGTGTGTCAAAACCGCTCAAGGATTTTTTGGATGACCAGTTGATGTATGATATCCGGCTTATTAGGGCTTTTTAATCGTTTTTAGTAAATAGTATACAGTGTATACATGGCATACGGAGTGTTTATGTTAAAAGAGATAGTCAAGTAGGCATTCGACTGTAATCATTGAATCATAATTAAATCCAAATAGGTATACAATCGAGCGGGCTCGCCGGGAAAAAAAAGACATTAAGTACCATTCGTAGGGCTCGTAATCATCAACCAACTAACACTAGGTGGATCTCGAATCCACCAGTGCAGCTTGCATACATGTGGCGGTGAATCAATCATCGCAGAAATCCAGTTCTTTTCTTTTGTTTCACGTGTGTCACACGTGCTTCTGTAAAAGAGTGGCATCATTGAATCCGACACAGTCGAATAGTAGGGCAGAAAAAGCTAGAACCCAGCCAGCCAAATCAAAAATAATGGACGAGAAAACGAGAGTGAGAACGATCTAGGCAAAGATTCGAAGGGATGTATATGACCAAGAATCAATCCCGGTCGTTATGGCCCTTCAGCCTGTCGATTCCATCGCGGAAAGTGTCCCGGACACTGAACCCGCCAAACAGCCAATCATTAGTGTGCCGTCCGTGGTGGTTCAGCGTACCACTATATCGCTTATGGCTGTCGGTTCTGGTCCGTGTTGACGAGATGCCAATGGTCCCGTCCGAGGGCATGTGACTGTGAGAGAAGCTCGGACGCGGCGAGATGACTGACGAAGTCGGCGACATTTCTGTCGGCGAGCTGCTACGCGGAATAGGTGATTCCGCGGCCGGGCCTGTGGGTGGTGGTGAAGATGATTTACGGCGGTTTTGATGACTCTCAGTGAAGTCTACCGGGTTGGACGCGCGGGGTAGAGGAGAGCGCGAGCGGATGGTGTTGAGGATGGTAGTCGACGAACTCTCCAAACTACTGAGCGAGAAGAAGCGCTTGTGATGCGGCTGCCTAGATGAAGGGGCAGAAGAAGTGTTGGATGAAGACACAGACAGGGTGGAAGAGGGAGAGAGAGCGGCCGGTTGAAAGGGCGCTGGGTTGGACTGTCTTGTGGCTTCTTGTGCTTGTTGTGTTTGAGGCTCCGGCTCGATGGGATGGGTGTCGGGCATATCCATCCAATTGCAGGTGTTTATAGTACCGAATTTGTATTGTTCAATGGCAGAGAGATGTCAAACGAGGGTAGTCTGCTATACTGCCAAATTTCTAGGAACAAGTTTGAGAAGAAAACAAGAAAGACCGGGGAACAAGATATGTATTTATTCTGGCCTGGTCCCGACCGTGAGGGACGTCAGCGTTTCCTTATCGCGCTGGGCACACTCCCTGCCAATCAGGACGACAGTCTGTCCCCACTCGCAGCCGCTGATTGGCGGGCTGAGAGTCGGTGACTCACCCATCCCGTCGGGCGTGTGCGGGGCACTCCGGGGCACTATTGGCCAATCGCAGGGCGTCAATTGCTGCCAATTGCTCCCGTCTCACCGCTCGGGCTGGCCGGGCCCGTCGCGAAGTGGGGAACTGTGGGTCAGCCCTGCTGCCGCGCCAGCTCTGGTTGGCCAGCCAAGATGCCAGCTCATCATTGGCGCTAGCCTGTATCTGGATTAAGGCGTCCGGGCCGGAAGCGCTGAAAGACGTGTTTGCCGACGGCCGAAGAGCCTCCTCTCTCTCTGCTGTAATTGTGTAATTGTGTAATTGTGTATTATGCGTTATAAATATGTATATATATCGATATAGATAGACGTAGATTCTATATCTGTCCATTTGAAAGAAACACAAGAAGCCGAAACGAGGAACGCCCAGCCGTCGCATGTGGATTCGGCCTGTCTCAGCTGACCGTCCCTGCCTGGGGCAACAAAACAAAAGCGGCCCCATCTCCCTCATTTTCTGGGCTTTATTATTGGCTGTTTCCGACACGACCTTTCCCGATTCCTTCCCCTAGCCCAAGGTAACGTGACATTCTAGCGTCATTCCAGAAGACGAGGCCTTTTCTCTTTTTTAGAGGTGCTCGGAAACAGTCCGAGAATTACGCCCCGTACAAGCCGTCCTAAACACGGCCACTCATCGTGCGCCTTGCGTTCCGACTATTGAACCCAGAGTAGTGTGTGTCACTTTGCGTTCTTTGTTCCTTAAGTTTCTGCCTAACCCGGAAAACTCGGCAACGTTGTGTATCTCGGCACGTCCTCCGGACAATTTTAAAATAGAAAACGCCTTGCGGGGTACCGTCTGAAACACATTGGCCATTAATGTGATTCATTTGCCTGCCAATTCTGTTGGTGACGACACGGCAATCAGTAATGAATAATATCCTGTATTCGTCATTAATATAACCATTTGTTGACGCTATTGGACGTGTCGTATCTCGGCTCGAGTGAATGTGACAATTCTACACTTTTGGCAGATCATTATTGAGTCATTAAATGACGTTGCAGCCCGTTTTTACGTCTTACTATTAATATATCGGCTTGTTCTATAAAAACTACGCAAATCATAACCGAGGTTCCCCTTAAACAAGGATGTCCATTACCTAACATAAAATAACACGTTTCATCTGCATCAGCATTCAACTTGAGACATTTAACATCAATTGATATTGATACGGCTCTATAACATGTAGATGAACACAAAGACATTTATAACCCTCATCATTGATCTATTTTAAGTTAATAGAATGGATCTTTTCGATATTTACTTGTAAGAATTTAATGCGAAACACAACGTCTGCGTGTATTTTTGATTTACTAAATCAATAGAATGTGAAGTAACTTGAAGTAAAACAGACCTCTGAAGCATGTGAGGTATAACCTTTCAAATGTTACGTGTACCCCGGGATAACCTGGAAATAGACATGAATCCCCCCCCCCCCCCCCAAATAGCATAAAATAATAACAAAAGCAAGTAAATAATCACTCTTCAGCCAACGTCCACAGTCCCGGGCTCGGCTCCCTCCATGCCCGCGGTTGTTCAGAATGACAACGACGATGCCGTCGACCGGGGCGAAATCCCCAGTCTTCGGGCATCATTGGAGTCGGTACATCCATAAGCATATCGTCGAACTTAGTCGGTAACACTGGCGTACTTGCGCAAGACAAAACAGGCATTTCTTCTCGTCCTCTAATCGGTAATGGTGTTGTTGTTGCTGCTGACCATGATAAAAAGTGTAAATGTAAAGGAATAAGAAACTGTTTCGCTTTCTCCAGTCGTGGTCGAATAATGCGTCGCAGCACGGCGCTTGGGAGGTGGTTGGCTTCCGTTATGGAGGAGACGATGACTTCTTCTTCTTCCTGTTCCCCTCTTGCCTCCTTTGTTTTATTATCCTCTAATTTTTCCAATTTTCCCTTGCTTTTGTGATTCTTCTTGGTCACAGACCTATCAACGTGAGACCGACGTCTTCGTTTACTCCGTCTTTGTCTAGGTTTCTCCTTTGACGAGATAATCCCGGCAGACGCAAAAACGTCCTCTTCGTCCGACGAACTATACGGAAAAGTCAAAGTATCCGGTGAGAGGGGCCGGTTGAACGTATCCTTTAACGAGCTGATAGGCCGTTTTCTCTGCAGACGGTGTCGTTGCAATGAGGACGATGATGGCGATGAGGTGAATGGCCGTTGTTGAGGATGATGAGGATGATGATGACGATAGGGTAAAGGCAGTTCCTGGGCTTTGGTAGAGCCGCTAAACGGCCAGGAGTAGTGGCGACGGCTGGACATGCTGTGTTTTATTTATGATGAATAGACATGCATGGGTTTGTTTGTCCATGGATGTCAATCACTTAAATGCGGGTGTTGGTGCGAACTGGTCCGGCCGATTAGGGCTTCTCGGTAGGTGAGGTCGATTATGAGATTAGAACTCGCAACATTTTCTCGGTAACGACTGAGGCAGACAATAAGAAAATAAAAATACAAAAAAAGAAGCGAATGAAAGTTTATAGAATCAAATTTTTGTCAAATTTCAATACGACATGCAGAGCCCGTGTAAAATAACAACAGAAATAAAACACAAAGAATGTGCCACGATCGAGATTAAAAGCCATCACTCCGAGGAGGCGAATACAGCCACCACGTGCAGCAAATCACACATGAGATGGTAGGCTGAGTAAGAGACTGCCCGGGTGACCACTGCTCTCTTGATTTGGTGAATGTTTGTTGAGGTCACGTTCGGCATCACGAGGAATGTAAGCAGCCCGCTCAGAAACTTTAAACTAAGAAGAGAAACACGGTGGTATGTATGTTGGATAATGAGTCGTTTAATGGATATAAAGAAACTGTCAAACTACAGAGTCGTGACATCTGGATTGATTCGCTTTTCAAGATGAGATGAGCATGGATGTCCCCCGTGTACACTCCGAGTTCCAACAATCATGGCGGTGGCGCACTGCATGCGGCACGTCCTCTCTCATAACCTTGTTTTGACAGTGGTTCAATCGGAAGCGCTAAGACTCGATGATTTACACTCGTGGAGAGCAGGTTGGTGTCAGCAGGCCAACGCATCACATGCCCGAAAATCTCGCGATAGGCTGCAACGGTAACATCCCGATTGGTTAGGGCTTTGCCATGTTAGGGTTAATTGTGCGCGTGTAACAGCGACCTTGATTTTATTAGTTTCGTATTCCCTGTCTAGAAGGGTTCTTTATTTCTACTCAAATATATGTGGGTGAAAAAAAAGGAAATGCAAGGAAGAAATACCACTAGATGGTCATTTATTGAGTCAGATGAGCCGACCTGCCGTATCTAGTACATTATAAGATTTTAAATAAGTCTGCACAGCATACTAAGGAAACACGGATGTGTGTGTTCGAACACAGGAGAAACTCATATAACATAAGAAATACTATGGGAATATTTCTCTGCGAGAAACCAACACAAAATAGTTGCACCATCACAAGAACTTATTGAATTTGTCCCTCTCCCAACGCTGCAGATAATTGTGTGGGAAATTATGATAAGCTTCTTTCTGTTCGTCGGCTTTTGTAGATTCACAAAATATTAGTACTAAATCGTATATATATATAGCAACTAGGTGCAATGTTATACTTACTTAAACTGGGTAGAGGAGCATTCTCATCAACGATCAGATTACCCGCTTTGACTGATACGAAAAACCATTCAGCGTCACACAATTCATTTACGGGACATGAATCATCCCAGAACTCGATCTTAAATTCCATCTCACATGTACCTCTCAGAGAGGTCATGTTTAGGTCAATATCAACGTACCAACAAACTTCCGAACCACGTGTATAACTATTCGCAAGCGCTTCTGCACATCTGCCCTGAGAATCTATCATTATACAACGGATATGGGCGGCGGTTTCTTGCATGCCGCTACTTTCAGGCACTGAGACCCTCAGGAGGAAGGGATATGGCAGTTCCCCTGGGCGAATTTTTGGCCCCGGGCTTAAGAGAACGTCAACCGTGATGTCGAAGTCGGGCTTTGCGTCTTTCTTGAGGACGACAGCCATATTTGGGCTCAGTAGTTCTGTATCTGTAGATATTAGCCTCACTAGTCTTTTAGGCAATATTCCTACTTATTTATGATTGAAAACTAACTTCAAGAAAGCTGTTTCGATAGAGTTTGTTCGCTGACGGTGCGAGGGCGCGAGGGTGCGAGAAATGGCAAAAGAATAACTCAGAGGAACATAGATATTCTTTTCTAGCTGTTACTCAGCCTGTCATTTCTTTTTTCTGTGGGAGTTATAAACGAATATTCAGTGGTTTTCATTGTCACAATTTTGTCTCAGATCAACCATGAGTCATATAAAAGCAACCAACATTTGAAAGATAGTTTTACCAAAAAAACCACATAAGAATTCTATAATTAGTTTTAGACAAAAGAGAAAGTATATTTTAATGCTAATGATAAAATTGTGAGGGTTTTCCAGCCAAATTCACTCATTATGGACAGCCCTCGTAAATAGTTATGGCTTCGATAGTGATGACTCATGATAAACATTTGAAACGGGAAAGTAGCAGTCCACAGGCATTCGTTAGTTGCTATGAAATGCCAACTAGTATTCCCGATTTTCCATTTAACATTAAAATGCAGCCTGTGGATTAATGCCATGTCGTTTTAATTCCAAAAATAGACACAAAGAGTCACCTCGAAATATTGATAACATATAATTTAGGTGCAGGTTTTAATTGTGATTAAAATATTTCCAAATAGTTGAACAAAACGCAATTCACCCATCAACCATCAACAGAATTGTTGATTCTTCCGGTGGGATGTCTGATTAGAACACCGCCGTCCCCCTCTCGCAGCAACTTTTTAACCCATTCGGTCCCGTCATCCCACCATCCATGACGGTCTGGGCGAATTTTCTCAAGACTTTCCGGATCAAGACTTCCAACGGTGATGTCAACGATAGGCGGCATCAGGCTTGATTCTGGCCGGTCGTAAAAGAACGTCAAGTTCGTCCCACAACGTGCGCAAAACGAGCGGTAAGCATCCGGCGAGGAATTCACGTGTGTAATATACGTGTGTGCTGTCAACGACAAGGAGGGGTTGGAGGTATCCCTTTTTGTAGCCCCCTTTTTAGGCGTTCGTGGTGTCACAGCATCCAGGGTAGATAGAGTGATGTGAGGATTTTCCTCGACGTTCTCGTCGTGTTTAAAATTCGACACGGTTTCCTGGCCAGAAGTGATTTCATGGTCCTGGTCACGGAGGAGGAACCTCCAATGAATCCAATCTGCTGGGCATATAGCCCAGCATTGAACAATTCCACCGCTGGCGCGCCGACAAGATTCGCAGTGATCCAAGCTGACCAGAGGAAATCGAGTTGATACGGCACTTGTGGGGTCATGTGAAATAGTGGTAGGAAGCGCATCAGGAACAAGCTGGCGATCCTCGATGGATGGGATGTCGATGGTATACCTAATTGCTTTGCAAAAACATCCCCCTTTTAGCGTCGTTGCTTCTTTTGGAAGAAATGCCATTCTTGATCGAGTCAGTCGGTTTTTCTCCTAGATATCTTCAAAGTCGCTATATATCTTTCAGTTTCGAGCTGAATACAAACAAGTTCATAGCAGAGAAGCGAAAAGCTAATGAAGACGAAGTAAAGAGGCGAATACGAGGAGGGGTACGACCGCTCACATATAAATACGGAGCCCCACCAAAGCCTTCTGTTGTATTCAGCTAGTACCTATATGACCGATTTGTACTCATTGGGCTTGCAGAGAATTGTCTTTGACCGGGAATTTCGTCGGATCAACATTCGATGGGTGTCGTACCTTCCTGTTTCATACGACATGAAGAAAGCACGTGAACTGGCTGGAATGGGCCTTTACCGTTCGCTACCTTTGATGTTCTCCCTTCCATATCCATCTTTTGTTGCTCTGCAGCATGTCCCTTATCATTATGGCAAGTATCTAATAGGACTACTTGCGTCCTGGGCATGGCACCAATCCCTCCACAACGAATTCCCCCATCGCCACGACTTTGTCCACGCAGACCACCCTCCAAGGCCACGACGCGCCTAGCGGGTTCGGTCCGGAAGTTTCTCAGTCTCAAAGTGGTGCTCTACGTCCTGCTAGGCACCGCTGCTGTCTTTGGTGTCGTAGTGCTGTGTTGGAAGCTCGGTTCTTTTGTACGCCAATTCACTCGAGGACGCATTCTTCAAAGCCAAAAGTCTTTTAAGACTCGGTATATAAAAACATGGTACGGTTGGATCCCGCAGGATCGGTACAATTCGCAACGCAGGGCGTGGAAACGAGTCCTGGGCAAGCCGTGGAGGTGGTTTTCCTGGACGGATTCCAACGACGACTATAGCTGGCTCTGGTGGGATTCGTCTTACTCCGAGTCGGAAAAGGTGACGCGAAGGGAATCTCGTCGCCAGTTCCAAAAGCTCAAACGCAGAGACAAGCATCCTGGCCCAAAGTCCAGGCCGAGTTTCCCCCCTTCCGATAATCGGTTAACGCCATCCAAGAAAACTTTTAGAACACGCCTAGTCAAACCCACCGAGACCTCTCACGTTCCTCTTCTTGATAATGAAGGTGCTAGCCCGTCTGTTGTCACTAGGAAATATACCCCTGATGTTCGAGTATCGCTGCATTATTCGATATATCTTACATATCCTCTCCACCTCAAGCCGCCAAGATCGAGGCCGGATGGCATTCGCCTCAGCGAGTCTGACAATATTCCACAAAGGGCTAGGCCAGATGCCCAGTGGACTTGTCTCACAAGTGCCGATCCGTACAGAATAATTGCATGGCGGGCGAGGCGACATGCTAACGGCAAAGGAAACGAACTATTCTTGCTTTGTAACAACCGACGAGCGAAACGTCTTAGAACGTGGGCTTTAAACATGCAAATTCACCGTCCTCGCTCTATGTTACCATATCAAGGTTCCCTCAATGGTTGTCCAGGGAGTCCCGTGTCGGAGTTTTTGAGTAGATGCTCAAATCAGCAGAGCTCGCTGCAACAGCCTGACCGGAACAACGCAGTATTTGGCACGACCAGAAGAAAAGTCCCGCAATATCCAGAAAATATTCCCTTTGATTTTGACTCTAGGTCGAATTGGACCTTGGTAGTCAACGATGAGGTACCTTCTCTTTGGCGAGATTTCAATATCACCATCGCGTCGGCAGCAATGCAAGAGACCCAAAATAGCAGGCAGAAAACAAGTCCAAAGAATATGTCTGTTGACGGTCTGCTCGATGGTGAATTATGGTTTCTTGATGGACTTGACCGAAGGCTAGAATGGCTACTTGGTGAATGCCAACCTGGTCGCAGGGGTTTCAGATTCCCGATTCTGCCTAGGACCTGCATGAGCAAACGTCCACCGATTGTTTATACATATCCTTGTTGCGCCTCTGTTGAACTCATGCGCCTCCACGGTGATTCTAGGAACTCAGCAGAATCGACGAGAAATCAATCACGCGACGGGATATCGACAATAGCTCCCCAGGGAAGACCAAAAACCACCCGCACCAGCCCCCGTATCAACTCTTGGAGGGCACAAGTGAATAAATGGCGCAGATATCGTGAAATTGAAGAGATAAGGAGCATTGTAAATTGTGGAAGCTCGGCCGAGGAGCCCCCGGACAGCGTTATTGACCCATCAAGTTGGATTCTTCGACGTCCTCCTCAGGGGTTCCCAATGTCAACGAAACAGAAAAATGCTTATTACTGTTGCGAGGCCGGTAGGTGGGAAAAATTCGAGGGTTGGCAGATGGACGGCAAATGATGTGACATCGATTTTATTTTACATGCTGAAGTTACTACCCTAGCAAGGCAAAAAAGGTCCCTGTCTGGGGCCAATCTAGCTTGGACATCCCAACTGGTTTTCCTTCGGCATTCAAGGAGTGACGCATATTATTAGATTGGTTTAGTTGCTGGTTCAAGGCGTTTGTTGAAGTTTATATATTCGTTATGATAGAGGTTACATCAATAGGAACAAACATGTACTTTCAAATAATTCATGCTGATATGTGCCTATGTATATTACAATGACGCCAAGTATTTTGATTAGAAAAATGCCGGAACTCCTGACTTCACTTCCAACTACTAGTAAAATCCCTCTGCATGGAACCGGCCGGGATTATCGCGAGTTTCTGGTAAGGAGTCATGCGCAGGGGAAAAGACGCGCGACAGGTTCATGGACGAATGAGTGTAACCCCGTATGAAATAAAATACAATAAATTCTCCTGCACAAAAGCATGGCACTTAAAAACCAGGAGGATTCACACGTTGGCTGACTCGTGTCCACTTGGGCAATTCTTTTGAAGCATCTCATTAGCACTTCCAACATCTCTCAAGGGGGACTTGCGACCAACTCACTATGAATTCCCTTGCGGTATTTCTTTTCCTTGCGATCGTAGATTGTGTATTTGTCCTTTGGCAACATCTCCTGCTCCCGTGGCATCTCGTCGTACCATCGGTCGATTGCTTTGACCATTGGCATGCCATTGCGCTCGAGGGCTGCTGCCACGGTATCGACGACAGTGTCGACTGCACGAAGTCGTCTTCGTTGACGGAATTTCTGTCGGGGAGAGAGACGCCATGGGATTTTCCTGCGCAGAGAGTTCGGTTAGCCAGATGTTTGCTCGTCTTTCGTGTTTGCTGATAGCATGGTAGCGGCGCATTCCAGTCTTGCGTGCATGGCGAGCGTAATGCAATGGATGTCAGATCACGTACCAGAGCAGACCGCCCAACCGCGGTAACGTCGGCTTGAACATGATGTGAAGATGGCGTGGTCCTAGTTTCAGTACCTTGTGATGTTTTGAGCAAGCCTCCTCGGTGTTGCGGCTCGGGAGAAAAATGCCAGGCCTCCGCGGGCGGTCAGAGCCGGCTGGCCACTCAGCACGAGCCCGCGCTTTTGCCCGTGAGTGGCCCGTCATCTAGTATTATTATTATTGACATCGTGTTCTTGTTTCTTTTCCCTCCTTCTTCACAACCCTTTTCTTCATTATTCTGTTGATACACACCTCCTCGATCCTTAGGCCGCATTGGTCAATGCCTGGCCGGCGTCTTTATATGGGTTTGTCGTGACTTTGGCCCGCGGCCCATCGCAAAATATTTTTCTACCTTGATCGCAATGTCTGTCGGCGCAACCGCTGACCGGCCCTCTGCCTGGTGGAGGGCCGGCTCTTCAATTACCATGGCCGAGATCGGGGCTCTATGTCGCGGCTTCTTGCTGGGACTGAGCAAGTTGGAGGTCAATGGCTTAGAGTCGTTTACCGAGCTGCTCGATTCCAGGCGAGATCCTACCACGAGGACACGCGGATTGATTACTGGTAAGTTTTTTTCGGCTCCTGGTTTGTCCATTCCAGACGAGAGCACTGTCTAATTGGTTTTGTTTTTCGCTCGCAGTTTCGAACCATATAAGCGTGTACGTACGTACAAGAGCATTCCGAATGCGATGTCCACGAGAATTTACGCCGGCAAAAGACTGATTGATGACTCTAGGATGGATGATCCTCTTATGTGGGGGGCATTACCCTTGAAATATCACTTTAATCTACCCTCGTACAATCGGCGCTGGGGCTTTGGCAGTCATGACATCTGTTTTGCTACTCGGTAATGACCCTCGCGATTGCTTTTTGTGAGGGGAGGGGGAGGGTTAGGAACAAGATAACTAACAAACACCACAAATTCAGACCTGGCGCCATCTTTTTCACACTGGGTCAAGTCCTGCCTACCCACCGTCTTGCCTATTCACCTCACGGCGGCCTATTCCAGTCAACCATAACACAAGGCATCCGCTTGCTCTCAAAGGGACCCTTCCCGGCTGACCCTCACTTTGCCAAAGTTGATATGCAGCGTTGGAGCTCTCGCAGTGTCTGTGTTGATCCATTCTCCGAGCTTCCTACTGCATACACAACCACCGGAGAGGATGCGACCATCGCCCCGTCGGCATACTCCTGCAACTCGCACTCGTGGATTCATATATTCCCCGAGGGG
Organism: Talaromyces sp. PX2406; assembly: GCA_023626115.1. Lineage (NCBI taxonomy): Eukaryota > Fungi > Ascomycota > Eurotiomycetes > Eurotiales > Trichocomaceae > Talaromyces > Talaromyces sp. PX2406. The sequence continues at coordinate 532,569 of JAMAGJ010000013.1, forward strand.
AAAATCCACCAAACCCAGCAGAAGATTATGCGATACTTTAAATGGGGTGTGTCCCGGCTTATTCTGGAGTCTTCGGAATGCCCAGACGTCGTTCCAATCTGGATAGAAGGTACCGATGAAGTCATGCATGAAGACCGCAAATTCCCTCGCTTTTTACCGCGGCCTTTCAAGTCGATCAGCGTCACATTTGGCAACAAAGCAGATCGAGAAGCCATCTTTGGCGACCTCCGGCGTAGGTGGAAACAATTACGAGAAAAGGCGGAAAAGGCCAATCCTGCTGTGGCCCAGCTTCCCTTGGGTGTCCTAAGTGAGGAACTGATGTTCGACAAAGAGGCCGTCCAGCTCCGAGAAGAATGCACGAGAAAGGTTCGTGAGCTTGTACTGGAGGTGCGCCGGTCAAGGGGCCTCCCCGACGAGGATCCAAAGGCAAGCTTGGTCGACACCTGGATCCAAGAAGGGCCGAAGAAGGAGGGGAAGATGAAGGATGACTCTTGGGTGCGGGACGCCTAAGCGACCAAAATTCGAGGAGTGTTTGATGTACAAAAATGTATTATTTACGGTAGTTCTAGATGAGGACATGGGGTGACGGGGAAATATTTTTTGTAGCATATATGTGTGTCTATTGCATCTACGCGATAGGTGGCAATGATATCAGTGCAAATAGAATAAGTGAGCCCAGAAACATCGAAAAATATTCGAAACTACATGCGTATGGAGATCTACTGTCTTTTTTTTTTCCTTTTTGGCAGTAACAATTATTCCCTTTCCGGAAAGTGGCGTGGTGGCGGGTCTATCTATGTACACTACGGAGTCACTTCTCCGTGCACATCCCGTCATCTGTTCTTTCAACACTGTCTGTATACTTTGGCTGCACGGTGATACCTAGTTCTTCATGCCCAAAAAGTATAACAAATACGCCTCTATCAAACCCGCTAACACCGTCCACCCGTCGCTACAAGGGTCGTCCACTGGTCGGCAACATGGCTCCTCGTCAGCATCTGGGGACCGCACGGTAAACGACCTCATCCACCACCTACGTCGCACCCAGGTAAATTCCCCTGGGGAGGGCTCTGCGAATCCGAACACGAGCACTACTCTTCCACGAACATTGCATCCGACTCTTAGGAATATCTTTGCCGTTCCAGAGACGCCGCCACCACGACCCCGAAACAATGCGAGAGCGCGGTTTCGTAGGACCCCAGGTCCCCCTCCTCCGTCTAGCTGGCTCGAGAATACTACACCGGATGATACAAGAACAAGGAAGAGAGAGGGTGTGTCTGTAGGCGATAGTCAAGTGCTTCACCGTCTTGAAAGGCTGCCTGGGGTGACGTTCCCGCCGAAAGATAGCCTACAGCACATGCTTTTGAAGTCTATGGCGACTAATTGGATGTGGCATGTGGATTATGATGGCGAATTTTTGCTGGAGCTTCCTGATCGCATCAAAATTTTACTGTTGAGCTACATCGGCATCTACTCGCGGGACGTTCATCAGAATTTCCGGGCGTATGGACTATACAATCTATTTGCGATCTCAAACGAAGACAATATCAGTATGGTAAAGGACATCACCCGTCTTGATATGAGCACTGCAGTGGGCTCTTGGATCAGCGTCAAAACCTTAAGTAGCCAGCTTCTTGCCCCAGCCCCGGCAAGAAATCCAGCAACTATCCAAGAAGAGAAGGTTATTCCTGTGTCATGGGACGACGCTGCTGATGTTGAACAAGACTCTGACCCGGTGCTTTTTCCATCGTCACCATTGTCCAAGCCGACATCCCATATCCTTCGGTTTTCCAACTTGAGATATTTGTCGCTGGCGCATCCAAACCCTGTAAATGCTAAATGGGGGTCACTTCTCAGCATGCTTTCCCACATTTCTACGCTGACCCATCTCTCTCTTGCTCACTGGCCCATACCAACATTTACTCCAAACGCAATCCACACCCGCGTCCGCCATCCTACCATTCCGTCTCTCACTTTTGCCGCTGGTGGAACAGATACGTATACAGCTGATGAGAACAACTGGGTCGAAGCAGCGGGCATTCTTCGCAAGCTTTGTCGTACCACTTATTGCCTCAAGTGGCTTGACCTCGAAGGCTGCGGTGAATGGCTCGGCGCTCTAAGTTGGGATGGTCGCGCTACGGACGGTGGACAGCCATACGCATCCCCATGGCCTGAATGGAACGGATCGTGGCGAGATATCGAGTGGATTGGCCTGGGGCCGGGATGGCTCCCTTCATGCAAAGGCGTCGATGATGATAGTGCCTCGTCGGCTCTCCCACTTGGAGCATCCATGCACGCCAATTTTCCACCGGGTGTCCGCCTCATAAACGAAGAGTCACTACCTCCACGTGCCGGCCCAGACGACCTGACCTCTGTTTTGACCGATGACGACTTACGACAAGCTAATCTAGCAATTGAAAGACAGAAGCGAGTCAACGAATGGAAAGCCTATGAGGATGAACTCCGCAAGGCTCGCAGAGTAGAAAATCACGTCCATGCCATCAGACGCGAACGTGGCGGGAAATGGATCCATTTTTCATTTGGCGGCGACGGTGACGAGGAGAGGAAACTATTGGAGAAGGCTTTGAGAAATATAAACAGGCGGTAGGCTAGTACGTAATGGTATCTTTGGACGGTCTAAAAAGCTTCGCTAGCTAAGAAGCAAACGAACATATACCAATTGGTGTACTGGACTATATCATTACATATCAACTAATCTACTTCAACGATCCAACACAAGTAGCAGTACAATCGTCACATCCACATGCATTTAATTCCAATAATATTGGAGACTTTTGATTTACAGGCCGATCGGCCGACACGATATTAAATATCAACATATTTACTTCTTCCGTCCTCGTGCATTGAACGTCTTCAATGGATCTGACTTTCGTCCTCCAGCACTGCCCTTTCTACCCTTGTTCCTATTCTTTTCTCTCGCCTTGCGAATCCTATTCTCATTCGTCTTGCCAATACCGACATACCCTGCCGATCCGTCTGCGACAAGGCCCTTTCTACCCTTGGAAGGCATCAAGTATTCAGGGACATGCTTCAAATGCGGTTGAATCCTGACGGCGCGAATCTCGCCGTCGTGTCTGAGCTGTCGCAATTCCTCCGGGTTTTCCTCAAAGTGCCTACGCAATTTTTCTGATTTGATCAGTTCCTGGCGAATTTCACGAGCCCGAGCTTCCTGGACGGCCAACCGAGTAACTGCGCGCAGAGCATCTGTCATCCGGTAGCGGAAGGAGTCGACCTGTTTCATTTCAAAGTGGTAGGGTTTTACTTCGCGGTCAAGTTTGGCTTGACGCTTGACGATCTTAGCGAGGACAGCTTCGTCATGTTTGGCGGTCGGGTGGCTGGTCGGCTTGTGCTTGCCGAATTCTTCTTTGGGGACGACAAATGACAGGGCCATGCCGGTTTGGCCAGCTCGGCCGGTACGACCGATGCGGTGGGTATAAGATTTAGAGTTCGTGGGGAGGTCGAAGTTCAAGACACAGGCAACATTCTGGAAATCGATACCGCGAGAAATGCCGTAATCCTTTTGTTTGCCGGTCAATTTTTGCTTCTTGTTATTCTTGGTCTTGGTCAATTGCCCCTGATCGACCTCGTCGTCACTAGAATCTTCAATCTCGGCTTCGGCATCTTCAGGGTCTCCTTCTACTGCGGTTGAGGGCTTTTTAATCTTCTTCGTGCCTAGCACTTCTTGGTCATCCGCGGCAATAATGATATCGTAAACGCCCTTGTTGAACTCTTGAACAACATGGATACGAGAATTGGCCGGCAATTCAGAGTTGAGAACACAGCTCTTAATGCCAAACTGTTCCAAAAACAGCTTCAGACGATAACAGCGGTCGATGTCACCAACAAAAATGATGCATTTTCCCTTGACGAGTTGCAGCTTGAAGATGACGTAGGTAAGAAGAAATTTTTCGTCTTCGGCACATTTAACGGCAAATTGCGAGATGCCATCACCCTCATCCTCCGCCTCAGTCAATTTGAGTGTTACCGGGCTCCTGCAAAATAAACTCTTCAAAGTGTCGACTTCGTCCGTGAGAGTTGCGCTCATCAAAAACGTTTGGATGCCTCGGGGCACAGCTTTGGATAGCGCATTGATATCATCATCATAACCATATGAAAGCACCAGATCCGCCTCGTCGATGACTACGTGCGTGAGCTGGTCGAGAGACAGTGCAGAGTTGTTGACATTCGCGAGCACACGAGCAGGTGTTGAAATGACAATATCCGGGAAATCAGCGAGCATGGCACGTTGCACAGCATCTGAGACCTTTTGTGTGAGGTTGACAGAGCGAATGTCTTTTCCGCAGAACGACGAAAACGAAACGACGACTCGTTGGACTTGCTCGGCAAGTTCTCTTGTCGGAACCAAGATGAGAGCAGAAATTGCCTTTAACGAGGTTTCATTCTAATAGCAACTATTATTAGCCCAATCCACAAGTAGAGGCAAGTCAAATCTCATACAGCTTTTCTTTGGAGGATAGACTGCAGTATGGGCAGCACATATGCTGCTGTCTTGCCAGATCCAGTTTTGGCACGGGCTATATTAAACATGTCAGTCGCTCGGTATGAAAATGAATGAATTCACACAATCCCATACCTAATATATCTTTCCCCTCAAGGGCTAATGGAATGGCTTGGGATTGGACGAGCGTCGGCTTCGAGAAATTCTCTTTCACGAGCGCTTGGCGTAATCGCGAATCGAGATTGAAGCTCTCAAATGTGATTTCTTTCTCATCTGAGGCTTCCGCCACCTCAGTAGACGGCACATCATTTTCGTCGAGCTTTCGCTTCATTTTGAATGTGTCAGATTTGATTTGTTGGCAGCTGATGTTGTTGATAAAAGCCTCCCGCGAAAAAAAAGTTTTGGTGCTCGGCCCTATCAGCATATCCGGCCCGCTAGATTTTCCGGCTCACCGCCCTCATATCGGCATCTTTTTTGCCGCATACATGTACATGTATTCATTACATGTAATTCGCATCGATTATTGTGATGCTTGTTTTAATTGCTCTGGAACACCTTACGGAGTATTATGACTCTTAAAAATGTACTGTGATATCAAACCTCTGACTTCAATTACCTGCATATACTATTTGATGTAACAGATATCAGACTATTCTTCGATATATAAAATTCTGGAGTACTTTGCACGTTTCTGTGAGATATACCAGTTGACAGATTCAAATGTTGTCAACATCAATTGATTACAATTGATGTGAACCACGTGCAGTTGATGTATGTAAGTATTTCAAGTTAGCATCAATTAATTGAAATTTGAATAGTTGGATTAGAATTGACGCATATTCGGCTGTATCTATGACATTATATAGTATACTTTGAACTAATTTAGAACAATACACTTTAAGAGAGCATTGAACACACATGATAGCTGCTAGAATATTGTGGTTGATATTCTCATTTAAATCAATGACCCGTGAAAATTTTGATGCCCAAAGCGCTCAGGAAGACTGGTTTCCATTGCAGCAAACTTATTTGGATTAGCAAGTGATCATGGAATCGATATATCCTGAGAACAAAAATACCGTTCTAGGCTCCGCAGTTCGCAAACGTTGATTAAAGGGGCTAATTGCCATGTGTCTTCCCTTACCATTGAAATGTTTACTCTGTGAAAGTAAGATCCTATTTATAGTGGCATCTTCGACTTGCTTTCTCCAGTAGGGTGTTAACTGAGCGTCACATATTTTCCAGAGACGGGCCAAGTATTGCACGTCTTGGACGCAGTAGGGCTGTATCTCCTTACTCAGGGGTCGTTGGCTGAATACTTTATAGCTGTCCCCGAGTTCAGGAGCAAACAACCCGCGGCCCTTGTCTTTCACAGCTAACCAGGTTTGTCGTTCCTCTGTGGAGAGGTTCCCATCCTTTTCAATGAATTTGGATAAGCCGCTTAAGTATTTCTTGAACGACGGTCGCCGCGCAACCTCCATCAACTGTATTCCCACCACGGAAACATCAAAATGGCTATAGAGAGCATCCGAATCATTCCTGACATCGAAAATTGCTTTTTGTATTTCAAAAGACTCGAGTATTTGCTTCAAAGTGCTCTGACTCTTACTTCTCGGAGTAAAAATCGCCTTGTTACCCAATGTATTAACATCCACTAGGTACACTTCGTTGGTGGTCGAAATGTAAATTTGAATAATAGGAAGAGTGCCGTGCCTTGATAGGTTTTCACCCTCTAGGTCTAAATAAATCGAAGGAGGATTGTTCGGGAGGTTGCTCATTTTATCTACCAAGCTCGATACTGCATCTTCTGTATCGATCATGATAACCGTGAATTCGGCTTTTGAAGAGGCCATCGGCTTATTAAGAGACAAAGATGTGAACTTATCCGCGATACTGATGACTGTATCATCAGTCAACGAGGAAAGTTTTTTTTCTGTTCTCAGAGTATCTGTGAGTACGCTGTATTTGATATGTGGAATTTTTAGAAAACCTACTCACCTGTTTTGTCTTGCGACGCCATTTTGTAACGGGGACTGTCAGACAACGGTATTTCTATATCCCTTCTTACGTATCGAGAACTAGAAAAGACGTTTGCTTTTGACTGACTTTGAATGTTACTTACTAGTTTGTATTAAATTCTTTTTTAAAGCCCAAGTTTTAGTACTCTGTGACGTTTCATTAGACGTGACGTGTAGACTTCGAGATTTAGTTTTTATCGGGGTAATGATGACATCCCAAAGTTGACGGTTATATCCATGGTCCCAGAGTTAGAATGATGAGAAAGAGAAACAATTTATTAAAAACAGAGTAAATATTTTGTTGGTGACTAGATGGGAGAAATTAAAAAAAAAATCGTACTTTGCTAGACACTTGCACCTCAAAATATTTTGAATAAAAAAACAAAATATTTCCCCGAAACCTTGATGAGACATTCTGCTCCATTAAAGTTAATAAGTACATAGAATGATGTCAACGCGCCGGGATTGTCGAGGATATGCGTAAGAATAACTATATAAAAGGTAAATAAATAAGAGACCAGATTCCAGATCTTGAGTTAGCGGAGTTGCCCCTTACAGGCCAGAGGATTGTTTCAACCTGCCTGAAACCTATCATATTCCGGAAATTGTTGCCTCGTAGAACAATTGCGGTTTGACAAGTGGAGGAAACACATAGCAATGTCCAGGACCACCGACAACTCTGTTTCTGGTAATTTTAAGTGATGGGAATTTTCTCTATAGAAGAGTGACTTTTGGTGACATTTTAAGCGAAATGATGCTATAAAGAAGGTCACAAGCCTAAACAACACCACCACCACTAGCAGCTAAAAGTCATAGCCATTACTTCTTTGTAGAGTATTAATGAATAAAAAATTGTACTTATAGTACCTGAAGGAATACGGATATTCTCTTAGTATATGATTGTGTTATGATACTAAAATCTCTAATATCTCCTTTTCGTACTTCTAATAACCATATAACCTCACCGCTTTAAAGATGAGTCATGAAACCCTGCAGGTATAAGTTTCAACCAGGACACATTGCGTTCTATATTTGGAATAGCCCAATTCAAACAGCCAGTCTCCACTGTTCGTAAGCTTTGGCCCGCCGTTATCGATAGAATAAGCCTAGCCCCCAGTATTGATGATGGCCAGGCTGTCACTATCGCCATGCCTGACGATCTCTGTCGATCGTGGCTCATTTGCCCAAGTTGGACGAAATCGCCGATTATGGTATCGACCTTATCTTGTCGACCAGGCTCCATCGTCAGAATGATGGTGCCCGACAATGGGTGTATCAAAGAGATAGCAACACGGAAGCGGAACCGATGCCGAGCCGTGCTGGGTCGAGACCGCGCCTCGTGATCTGTGTCCGGTTCCGAGCCGTGCGTATACTCTTTTGTTACTGTTATCTCTACAAGTTTACATGGAGATACCGTGTGAGTCAAGACGAGGTCATCAATATGTTAGACAGCGGCTCCGAATGGGCCTGATAGCTACCTGTCTTTAGAGAAGGCGAGTTTATGGATGTGTCTGCCGTGTATCGTAAACCCATCCTGTATCGTAAACTTACAAGCCCTAATTACTCCAACTTACCACATGAGCTCGTGCGGGGTTTCAACAGCTGCTCCGGTCAATACTTCTATAATATTTCATATATCCGCAGAGTGCGAGGCGGGGACTCAAGCCGATGTTCTACTACTTTTTGTTGCTGAATACCAGCCCATAATCTTTATTTTTTCGGCCAATTCAATCCATAATAATGGCACAAGTTCAGCGCGTTGTCATTATCGGAGCTGGAATCGTGGGCACCAACCTTGCCGACGAGCTGGTCTCGCGAGGATGGACAAATATCACGGTCGTCGAGCAGGGACCATTGCACATGCCTGGTGGCTCGACATCGCACGCGCCCGGTCTCGTTTTCCAGGTGAATCCGTCCAAAACCATGGCCAAATTCGCGCAGTACACAGTGGAAAAGTTGTTATCAATAGAAAAAGACGGCCAGAATTGCTTCAATCAAGTAGGAGGCCTGGAGGTAGCAACGACACCAGAACGACTGGAAGAGCTCAAGCGAAAGCTCGGGTATGCCTATTCATGGGGAATTGAGGCACGTCTGGTGACGGCTGAAGAATGCCTCGAAATGTACCCTTTATTGAACAAGGATCTCGTGCTTGGCGGTCTACATATTCCTAGTGATGGCCTTGCACTTGCTGCGCGTGCGACACAGTTACTTATTGAACGTACCAGCAAGGCCGGTGTTCGCTACTTGGGCTCAACACCGGTGACTGGTATTGCGCAGGGGGATCATCGTGTAACTGGAGTGATAACTCCCAGAGGCATGATACCGGCGGACATTGTTGTTTCATGCGCAGGTTTCTGGGGCGTTGAAGTGGGAGAGATGGTTGGCCTTCGAATTCCCTTGGTTCCACTGGCACATCAATACGCAAAGACAACTACTGTTCAAGCTCTGGCTGGCCGCCGTGTGAACGCCTTACCTAACGGAAAAAACGCAATTATGCCCATCTTGCGACACCAAGACCAAGATCTATACTACCGCGAGCATGGAGATCAATACGGAATCGGGTACTACGGTCACCGGCCCATGCCAGTCGTGGCAGCATCACTGGGCTTGACATCCAAGGATGTCGATGAAAAGAATATGCCGTCCCGGCTCGAATTCACAAATGAGGACTTCGACCCAGCGTGGAGAGAATCTCAAAAGCTGTTACCTGTTCTACAGCAAACTGAAATCGATGATGGGTTCAATGGCATCTTCTCGTTTACTCCAGATGGAGGGTCTATCGTGGGCCAAGCGCCTCACCTTGATGGCTTCTATGTGGCTGAAGCAGTATGGGTCACTCACTCTGCTGGTGTCGCGCGCGCCGTCGCACAGGTGCTTACGACGGGCGCCTCTGACATTGACCTTACTGACTGTGATCTATCTCGCTTTGAAGAAGTCCAGCTCAGCCGACCCTACGTAAACGAGACTTCTCAACAGAGCTTTGTCGAAGTCTATGACATCATACATCCCCTTCAGCCGAAAGAGTCCCCTCGCAATTTACGAATTAGTCCCTTCTACAGCCGACAGCAAGAGCTGGGTGCCTTCTTCCTTGAGGTTGGAGGATGGGAGATTCCATATTGGTACGAGGCCAATTCGGAGCTGGTCAAATGCCTCCCTGCCGACTGGCATCCTGCCGAGCGAGACCCATGGTCAGCAAGGTTTCACTCACCTATTGCCGCCGCAGAAGCCTGGAAGGTACGCAATGCGGTGGGGATGTATGATATGGCCTCATTCCACAAGTTTGAGATGACTGGCCCGGGGGCTGTTCGCTTGCTCCAACGGCTCAGCACAGGTGATCTTACTGCAAAGCCAGGCAGCATAACATATACCCTTCTACTTAATGACAACGGCGGGATTCGCAGCGATATATTTGTCGCGAGATTATCGAATGATGTTTTTCAAATTGGTGCCAACTCCGCTATCGATCTGGCTTATCTTACCCGGGAAGCCCGTCATCAAGGCACACAAGACCCTCGTAAGTGGGTTCAAGTGCGTGATATCACCGGAAACACATGCTGTATCGGTCTCTGGGGGCCTCGTGCTCGAGACGTGATCGAAGCTGTCAGTGCCGATGACTTTTCAAATAGCGGACTGCCGTACATGTGTGTTAAGAAGGCAACTGTTGCCGGAATCCCAGTCGTCATTATGCGCAAGTCATACGTTGGCGAGTTCGGATGGGAGATTTACACAACCGCTGAATACGGCCAGCACCTGTGGGACGCTCTATGGCAAGCTGGAAAACCACATGGAGTCATTGCAGTGGGACGTAGTGCTTTCAACTCGTTGCGCCTGGAGAAGGGTTACCGAATCTGGGGCACAGATATGACAAGCGAACACGATCCATATGAGGCTGGTGTTGAATTTGGCATTCAGACGGACAAAAAAGAAGACTATGTTGGCAAGATTGCTCTCCAACGTCGATATCAAGATGGAACCACACCTTCCCGAAAGTTATGCTGCCTAACCATTGATGACAGCCGCTCGGTAGTGATGGGCAAGGAGCCTGTGTACTACGAAGGCAAGCCGGTAGGATATGTTACGAGCGCTGGGTTCGGTTACACGTTTGGCAAGCCTATGGCATATTCATGGCTACCCGGCACTGTTGCCGTGGGAGAGCGCGTCGATATTGTTTACTTTGGTAAATCGATTAGGGCTCGAGTTACGGCGGAGCCACTGTATGACTCACAAATGAGACGCCTACTTGACGATAGTCAAGCTGCTGTATCAGAGCCTCGACAAAGCTTTAAAGCTCGTCTATAAGGTGAAATTGTGATATCATATGGAAACCGGGTCTGTAGATATACTCGATTTGGCTGAATTTGGTGATTGCACATCGTTGTGACCTGTTGACGTTTCTGATAGTATTCAATATTTAGCGTGCTGTTTTCATGTTAGTTTTTAATGCGTAATTCAAAGTTATATGAAGTGGGGGCTTTCCAAAGGCAATGCTAGCATTTTCGTGGTTTGGCTTTCAAGTCAGTATTGACAGAAGTCGGTTCGAGCATCATAGCCACTTGTACGTGATTGTGTATAAGAGGTAAAAGTATGATAGATAATTAGTCCGTAGTTTCATTCCGCTTTAAACAGAATGCAGGTGGTGGAAAGCTGAAAGTGGAATGGAGCGTACAGGGCATGGTCGCAAGGGAGGATTTCTTTGGCCTATCGAAATATTGCTATGACCACTGGTGTCGTGTGGATCGAGTTGGAAGTGATAAAGAATTAACCTTACCGATGCTATCTTACCATTTTCAGGGATGGGCTCCAGGGTTTTGCTTCAAGGGCGCATATGCAAAGAATCCGGGAATTTGAATATTGCACCGTTGACACATTCGGGAAAGGTTTATGAGATTCGACAATAGGGACGTGGACCATAGACATTTCTGAAACCTGATTAGGGACAGGGACCCGTAAAATTGTCGCTTGGGCAGTCGCAAAGGCGGTCTTTGGAATGTGTATCCTGGGAATTAAAATCCATAGGTCCAATATGCATGGAGAATCGAAGAAAGATATGTATAATGTCAGTATTGAAATACATTCAAATGATTTTGGTTCAACAAGTAGGAGCAAAAATGGTTCGAACATCGCTAGACGCAGGGGAACAAACGTAGACAACGCTTATCACAATGATGGTATTGATAAAATCAATTAGTCTTTGAAAGGCTAAAGGGAGGGTGTGTCCGATTAAAGGTTTCCAAGGTCCCACCAGGCAGATCCACCAGCAGTGCCAGTAAGGGTCTGAAAATCGAGATGGCTCATATTTTCCATATCCTCAAACTGCGTGGGGTCCGCCCATAGCCACGGCGTGTTGCTGGTAAACATGAGATTTTCGGGAGCAATCATTTTTTCTTGCATAGCATTTTTCGTTCCTGCGCTAGACGTAGCACTACTTCCAGGTGGCACTGCGGGAACCGGCTGGGGACGGTAGAATGGCATGGGCACAGCCTGACCCCCGTCGGCAGTGTTGACGTTGACTTCGGGTGAAGTCGTTGCTATGATTTCCAGGGTCAAACTATCTTCGTCCATCTCATCATCCCGGTCAATGGTTGCTGCTGCTGTCGAAGGAGTGAGTGAGGAGTGAAGTAAATTGCTGGTGAGCATCTCCTGTGACGACTGGTTATTATTACAACTGAATTGGAGAATTTCCCACATCAGGGGGATGTTGAGATGGATTTTTGACGGCATCCAATCCTCATAGTCCATGCTCTCGGAGCCGGATGCAATGCTCATTAGTTTATCGAGGGTTTGGTCCTGTAAGCTGTTAGTATAGGGGGAGACGATCCTCCTGAAGCCGACGATTTTTGTTCGATTGCGTACCAAATATTCACAAGCGCGGGACAAGGGCGCAAAATTTTTCAAAAATCTTCTGCATTTTGCGAGATCCACATTGGATTTATACTTCAACCTGGGATCCGCAGAGCAGCAATAATAAAGCTGAACGGTAGCTGCGATAGCCACCATGTGACAGATGGAGGGGTCCACCATTCGTACTTGCTTATCCTGCACCATGTCAATCAGGCGAACGATCCACGTAGCATGTAACAAAACTAGCTCTGATGACCTCCGCCAGAAGCTGTTGGGAATCGCTAGATTCTGATTATGCTGTGATGACACGATGTATAGAAATGGGTGGTTCAATATGGTGTGAATAGCGTGGTACAGGAATTGTGCCTTCAGCCAAGGAACCCAGTAAGCTCTATGCAATCGCAGTTCCTCGGCCTTTCGTTCGTAGAACTTTACTGATTCATATCGGTGACACAGAGGGGTTCGGTTCTCAATCTCCATCAAATCCGAAAGGATCATGGCGTACATGGAGTCATGGAACCAAGGTTCTTTCATTCGATGGCAGGAACATTCATACACATAAGTTCTCACCCTACTCCAGATCCAGCCGAAGTAAACTGTCATACTCCAGATCCCAATATCGTCTGGTGTCGTGCATCCGATATTGTCTCTCGGTAGAGGAGGCGGCCGGGGTTTGTTCGATTTTGGATATGTTGAAAACCAAGGACGCCATGTCTCGGTTGAAATGCTCAGAAGCCCAGTTTGTCGACCATAAGTCTGCTCCAGAGATTGAAGACTCCAGAAAAGTCGTTTCTTTCGCTCTGTGAGTGGGTCATTGTTGGTATATGTAGACTCGACATCCAACATGGCAGATCGACAGAGTTGAATCGCAAGAGAGAGATGAAATCGGCCAAGGCTATCTTCTCCGTCTGTCTTTATGTTAGTCATAAAACAACATCAGCTGTAGGATCTTCGTACTTATGAAAAACCCGTATGAAAGAAGACACAAGCTTTCCATGGTTGATAGCTCCACAGTGCCATTAGCAACGCGAGACATGATCAATCCTCTGGCGTTGTTGGCGTAGTATTGCCAGTGATCGGAATCTTGGGTTAAGGGTGCAGCCAGCGCTTGGATGCTCCAAACCAGCTCATCTGGAAGATCGTCCTGATCTTCAAGCTCGTCAAGATTAAAACACCATAGCGGCTGACGGTGCCAATACTTGAAGTAAATATCTATGGCTTTGGGGACAGACAGTGATAACGAGGATGTCCCACGATTGGAGTCTTCTAGTCCAAATCTGGTTGGGTGAGTGCTATCATTGACACTGTATCTTCTGTCACCTGATGCTGGCGGATGGATAGACTTTGACAACGATGTCTTGATTTCCTCGAGGATTTGCTCTTGACGTGTCGTTTGAATGGGTCTGGATAGGCTGATTAGAACAAGTTCAAAATAGCAGATCTTCGGGGAGAGTATCTACATATTTCCGCTCAAGATGAGATTTACCTTTTCTTCGAGGTCGGCAAGCTTGTCTCGCTGCGAAGAGAGTCAGAAAACATCGAAGAGATGCACTTGAAAGGTGGGCAAGGCGGCGATACATACAGACTGCTCACCTAGCACCGCTCGTGGGGGCGCCGTGGCATAAGAACAATGCTGATTGAGGCGCACACAGCACGAGCAGGCCGGCTTTTCGCCAGGGCAGCGGATCTTCTTTCTCCTGCAATAATATCATGTCAGGTCTCGCCTAGAAGCTCGATAGGGATAGGCAGTGAACAAGCAAACCTGCAGTTGAGACAAGCATGATTGGAGCGCAACCTCTGGCGAGAGCTCTCTGGCGGCATCGTCGACAGGGACGCTGCGAGCACCACTTAGAGAGGCTGGAGCAAGAGACGGAGATCAAGGAGTCGCGAGATCGCCTACTTACAGACCGGCCTGCTGTGTGGTGACAAGACAATAGCCTACTTACTCCGTATGGGTCTTGGTGGTCAGGTGGCCTGATCAGGTGACTGGCGAGGAGGTGCCGGGATTCGTTAACCTTGTCTGGACAACTGGTCCATTTTACGCTGACAATCTGGGCTCTCCGCACGCCGTGATTGGGAGATTGGCTTATAGATAGGCCGCCTGGCCACTGAGGGGCATCGCGGGGAGGGGCTGTTGTGGGGCCGTGCGAACTGATAACACGGTACGTAACTTGGTATTTTGGTAACCTGTAACGGCTGGTATTATTGTTACCGCCTACAAGGGTGATCCCTCTCCTCCCTACCAATCACAGACGGCTATCTTCTATACTTCGAGTGCATAATATTTTATGAAACCTTATTGTTACTTGATAGTTTAAATACCACTACAAAGAGTACCTGAAAACAAAATAAACTTCGCTAATTTATTAGGGTAACATTCTGAATTGCGCTTGCAAGAATCAAACAAAATCCAAAATCTCGTAAGGTCGTCATGAAGAGTTAGGAAAGGGAAAAAACAAACAAACAAGAATAAACTAATTACCAAGCTATGCCCTCATCAAGTGTGGCTGGACAGTCGTTGCCCGTGTTGCATGATAGACCAGAGCAGAATTCGATATCTTTCTCGCTCGTTATAGACAGTTCGGGCAACGTCTGTCGAGCGGGCCATATCTCTCGCTTCGCCTTCTGCTCCCGGTCATAGTGTTCCGTCACCACATCGCGCACCATCTTCTGGAAGTAAAGAGGGCCCTTTTCCTTTTCGGGGTGTAGCAGTCCGTTCACAAAAACGCCTCTGTTGAGGTTCTTCTGTGTCAAGTCACAGAGATACTTGTCCTCCGACATGATGCGCTTGTACATGCTGTTGACGTAGTCAAAGTCCTCATCGGTGGCGTTTTTGTTGCGGTACACTTCATATCTCATGACGGCACTGGTGGGAGACACGGGGACGAATCGTTGCATGAAGAAAAAGTTCGGCCTGTTTGAAGAAGAGGTCATTAGCTAGGGAATTGATCAAATTCAAAAAGGTTATACTCACGAGACATTCATGGATGCATTAGGGAAGTAGTAAGTGCTGGCAACTCGTAGTCCACTGGAAATCTGCTCCTCGGTGGAGTGAGCATCATGAATAATACTTTTATCCTTTGTGGAAACCGAGTAAGTGGACAGGTCAGCCACGGCCGGAATATCAGGATGTGTTGTTGGGCAGTGGTAGCATTCGTTGTAGTTGTCGGCAAGGATCTTCCAGTTGTAATCACCCTCCTGCTCCCAGCTGTGGTCAAATACGTAGTCCTCAAAGTTGTAGTTCTGGAATCGGGGCTGCAAATCGATTCCCCTGAAATCGTCTTCCCACGCGATCTCGGGCTTTTCACCTGCATCTAGGTTGACCCAGACAAAGCCGTTGGTATCAACATGGACATGGATAGGGAAGAGACCGTTTTTGTTCTTGTCAAATCCTTCCAGGCCTTGGTAACTTGGGGCTTTGGCCAGCTTGCCGTTTAGGCCATATGACCAGCCGTGGTATTTGCAGGCAAAGATCTTAGATGACCCTTCGTCTCCCGTGACGACGGGGAAACCTCGGTGTCGGCAGACGTTGTGAAAGGCGTTGATATTTCCTTCGCGGTCCTTGACGACAATGAATTGAAAGCCGGCCACATCATAGCGAACCCAGTCACCTGGGTTAGGGACACGTGCTTTGTGTGTGGTGAAGAGCCATCTCTTGCAGAAAATGCCTCTTCTTTCAAGCTCAAACATCTCCTGAGAAGTATACCAGGATGCAGGTAGAGCCCTAACAGGACTTTTCTCATCGGTGGAAGCAGCCTTTGAGGTATCTCGGACACCGAGTAGGTTCCAAAGGGTCGAAGCCATTGTGATGTAGTGTAATTAAAAAAGGATCTTAGGGACTAGGAGATGAAATTTGGAAACTCTTTGATATCTTCAAACTCTCTCCCCTGGAAGACGGGAACCTTCATATATACATGTTCATCCCATGACTTCCTTATCTCACCACTATGTCAAACAACAACGAGACATGGAGAAGCCCCCCGTAAGCCGTATGGTGGCTGCCGAGCAGGCGGAACGCTGCCGATCACAAGACCGGAACGGAGATTTGCCCTACGGGGCGGTTCATTGTTGTCGGCCTGATAGCTCGATAGTTTAATGATAAGACTATTTTTATTCGTATCCACTAGTGACTGTTACGATCCACGGCGCGTCACCCGATCCATGCGGTCTGGAATGAAACGTAAGGAAATCCGGTGGCGCGGGACACGGCTCACTCAAACCCTAACCTTCCGTGAGCCGAGTGGCTAGAACACCAAGTGCGCTCTGATCTCAACTAGAAAAATATACATCCATATGTCTTAGAAGATAACAGGAGGGGTCTACCTAAACAGGGGAAGTGATCCATCACGATGCAACCATATCGGGCTCTAAGCAGGAGTCTAAACCGTTCACTGCAGGACTTCCCCGAGGCGAACTCGTGTCGTCTGGGGAAACATGGTTTCTGTAACCCTTATTGAAACCCCTCCATTCTCTGTATTAGTAGAGGCTAGCAATCTCTAATGCAGTGCCATGCAGGATCTAGCTATGTCGACCACACAAGATCTTATCACGCCTTTGGGCACAGAAAACCCCTAGGAAAAAGGGCCCGAAAACAATCGAGATCGTGGAGGGTTGCACTACGAATTGGATGTCAAACCCGGCTCCGTGGTTGAAAATGGGAACAGCTTGCAGCGTAAACTCGGAAACCGTCACGTTCAGCTTATCGCAATTGGGGGCTCAATCGGGACCGCCTTGTTCGTGAGTATCGGAGAAGGACTGAACCAAGGCGGCCCTGGTAGCCTCCTGCTGGCTTATCTCATATTCAGTTTTATGCTGTCGTTGGTAAACAACTGCGTGGCTGAAATGTCAACGTATATGCCAGTTAGCAGGGAAGTTCATACGCCTGGCGGGAAAATGGGTTGACGAGGCATTTGGTTTCATGGCTGGATGGAACTTTTTTTTTATACGAAGCTTTCCTTATCCCATTTGAGATCACAGCAGTGAACATGGTGGTCTCTTTTTGGAGAGATGATGTTCCCGTTGCTGCTGTATGTGGAGCTTGTATCGCATTATACGCGTAAGACTACCCAATGCGATCTTTAACCCTAATCTCCAACCTCGCTTTTCGTTATATTTCGTAGCTAATGGCCCCTGCAACCCATAAAAAAAATACATGCTAAAATATCTCTCCATATAGTGTACTGAACATCTTAGCCGTCAAAGCGTACGCAGAGGCCGAATTTTGGCTCTCTAGCGGCAAGGTTTTCCTGATATGCATCCTTTTTTCCTTCAAATTCATCACCATGGTGGGTGGTAACCCTCAGGACGATGTCTACGGCTTCCGTTACTGGCAAAATCCAGGTGTGTTTGCTGAGTATCGGAGTATCGGTAATACTGGGCGTTTCGAAAGATTCTTAGCGGCCCTCTGGGCTGCTTCGTTTGCCTGTGTTGGGCCTGAGTATATTTCGATAGTAGCTGCAGAAGCCAAGTATCCTCGTACCAACATCAAAAGTGCATTCAAAATCGCGTACTGGAGATTCGGCGTCTTTTTTATAGGTAGTGCACTGTGCTGTGGTATCGTCATAGCATACAATGACCCAACCTTGGTCAAAATCCTTTTTGGGAAAGCTGGAGGCTCAGGTACCGCAGCTACTTCACCGTATGTCATCGCCATGGCCAACCTCAAAATTCAAGTGCTACCCCATATTGTGAATGCCCTGCTGGTCTCTAGTATTTTTCGGCCGGTAACACGTACACATACTACGCCACCAGAACATTGTACGGGATGGCACTGGATGGTTAGGCCCCAAGATTTCTCACCAAATGTACTAACAACGGCGTGCCGATATACTGTTTTGCCATCGTGATGGTGTTTCCTTTCCTTTGATTCCTGCAGCTTTCCAACAACTCGTCAACAGTATTAACTTGGCTGATCAATACGAGCACAGCCGCCGGGATCATTGACTTCATTTTCATATGTGTGACATATATCTGTTTTTACCGCGCATGCCAAATCCAAGGACTCGACCGCAGCACTCTTCCATACAAAGGACGATGCCAGCCTTGGTGTGGATACATCGGGCTTGCTTGGATGGCTATAGTTGTCACTTGCTATGGTTATACTAGTTTTAACCCCTGGGATGTAACGGGCTTTTTTACTCATTACACGATGGTCTTAGTAGCTCCTGTACTATTTGTCACATGGAAGCTGTTAAAAGGCACCAGATGGCTGAAACCCGAGGAAGTAGACCTTGTATGGGAGGCACCTTCGATCAATGCCTACGAGCAGAAAAGCACGACTACCGATCCTCCTATGGGGTTCTGGGGGGAAATAATCGCTCTATTGGGCTTTCGACGTGGAAAAAGCCGTTTTCAAGCTGGATCGGTTGCCTGACAGCTTTTGGTTTTGTTGTTTGTGATATGAAACGTCGGTGAAAGACAACAGCGCTGTATTAAAAAAAAAGGCCCGATTTCCTTGTTAGTTAAGGCCTCCGTGTATATTCTCGTATCCAGCCATTGTCTGTAATCATGTTCCACAACAACGGTTCCGATAACGCAGGCCGATCCATACTGTAATGAGACAACTGGAGTGCAGCCAGCGGGAGAGATAGTAGCCAGCCATGTTTCCCGCGGTCTCTTCGCCCAGGGCTAGACCAAATGCGGTGCTTAGATCCTGGGGAGGCTGGAACGGTGATAAGACTTGCCAGAACGGCTCGATGTTGCAGGTCATTAGCCGCGTATGTTTTATCAGTCACTCGTCCATACACGTGTTCGGTGTTTGTCGTGGGTCAATGTTTATCGGTGACGACGCCCTCCGCGGGAAACACGGTTCGGGTCGGCTGGCGAAATCCCCGCCCTTGTTCCGAAATACGGTGGTGGTATCAAAGCCGTCAATTATTATAACCATCGTCTTGACATTGTCTAGTCTGATCCTATTTTGTTGACAGCTATCAATTTCCTCAGTAGAAATCACAGGTCATGGACAAGCGTGAGACCATCATCATTGTCGGAGGGGGTGTGTTCGGCCTGTCAACCGCCCTGAACCTGGCCCAGGACGGTTTCCGATCCATCACCGTGCTTGATCGGTCTATGCCTCCAGTGCCTGATGGCTCTAGCAATGACATCTCACGTGTAATTCGCTTCGACTATGGCGACAAAGTTTATGCGGAAATGGGAAAGGAGGCATATGACTTATGGAACACACAACCAGAGTATGCAAACTCATTCCATCAGACACCATGCGTATGGACCGCCCAACAGTCAGGGCCTGCAAATTTAGTCTCATCTGGTGGTTCCGACTTCATCAGAAAGACCAAGGAGATCCTGACTAACATGGGGGCGGAATGGCATGGCCTTGAAAATATGGAGGCATTAAAAGCCAGATTCCCGACGATCAGCGGGAACCCAATTGGGGATGGCTTTGAAGGGTTCTATAATACTGAGGCAGGATGGGCTGATGCTGGCCTTGCGATAGCTGGTCTCCGTAATCGCTGCATCGCTGCCGGAATCAACTTCGTGACGGGCACGCATGGCCAAGTGACGGGCCTCCAGAAGGGAGCAGACGGTACTATTACAGCAGTGAAAACAGCTGAAGGAAACTTAATCCGAGGCGACAAGTTTATTTTCGCCACTGGTGCGTGGACTGCCAGTTTGATTCCAAGTTGGAATTCCATGGTTGCCACTGGCCAGATTGTCGGATTTGTGAGACTTACCCCTGAGGAAGTCAAGGCCCTGAAGGACCTTCCAATCGTTTTCAACCTGTCTACCGGTTTCTTCATTTTTCCGCCGCATGAAGACTCGGGGTATCTAAAGGTTGCTTGCCACAGCTTTGGGTATACTCTTTCTTCGTCAGTCGAAGGGGAGGATATTTCTTCGCCACCGAGCAGTGCAATTTCTGCACGCGCCAACTTTATCCCTGAAGAAGGGCGACAGAGACTTCTTGCTGGGCTAGGGGAGATCTTGCCACAGCTTGTCTCGAGAGGATTTGAAAAGACGGCGATATGCTGGTACAATGAAACGCCAACTGGAGACTTTGTCTTTGATTATCACCCAGACCACAAGAATTTATTTATTGCCACTGGTGGCACTGGACAGTACGTGTCTTGAACCAATCTACTATAACTGAATGCTAACATAATGCGAAACAGTGCATACAAATTCTTGCCAGTAATTGGCAAGTACATTGCCGGAGCATTCCAACAAAAACTCTCCCCTGAGTTATTGCAGAAATGGAAATTCCATACAGAATACAACAAACAAGAGAAAGATGAGGTCTTTACAGGCGCCAAGAGTCGAAAAGGTGGCGATGGCAGTCGCGGAGGTCCCAAGAGAAGAGAGTTCACTTCACAAGAGAGGGACAACCTTCTTACCCTCACAAACGCGCTCGCTAAAAGAAGTGCCAAGCTATAAATAATTCTTACATTTACGATTGTTCCTCATGTGGTCGAATAGAGCGTTGAAGCGGAATCGTGGGATCATTTTCTGTTCGTTAGTTTTTATCGGAGCCATTGACATTAATCCATACCTATCTTGGTAATCAAACCTTTTCCATACATATGACTAGGATATTAGGGATTAGTGCCCAACCATGCACGAACATGTGGTCATTAAAGCTTTCTTCTCCTAGCTAGGCTATGGTAGGTTTTGGGCGTTGAGCCTAAATGCAACCTTTGCTATTTCAAATACAGACATGTACCGTTGCGACCCTGCAGCTGCTCGGATGGTTCATTATTCGCTATAGAAATATCAAAGTTCCATCTGATCCGATGGATCTGGACCAATCCAACAATCTGGATCCTCCGGAAGTTATTACAGAACAACAAGAGATGGGAATAAGAAGCTAGCTGTGTTTATATTAGCGTTTAATAATATGTGGGGCCAACCGCGATATTAAACCAATAATATCAGTTTTCGGCAATTACCAGACCCACCACCCCCGCATTTAAACTTTGTGCTCCGCTCTTATCGATAAGATCTGATAGTAAGTACAGGAAAATAATCTTCCAGTTTTCGTTATGAAGAAAAATCTATCTTCATGAAGCGCGTTTTAATCTCGTTACAAATACAAGATGCAGTCGACGCATATGGTACATGCTGGACCGATTCACTACACATGTCAACTGATGTGGTGTCAACGAGTAACGAGATATATTCGACGTCATCAAGACTGTTTAGTGCGAACTACACATGTGGACGTTTCTGACGTCTTGAACGAGGCCGCATGTGCAGATGCAGCTTACACTACATATGTACCAAGGTTCAGCCACAATTTTACTTGACAACAAAATAGAATGACTACCAAAACGAGATAATAAAGACATCCAAATGCACAGACTGATTCATGAGGATGTCATGTCAGACTAGGAAGAAAGCAAAAAGAAAGAAGAACAAATAAAAAGACCCAGCAGTGCTGCCGAGATTAAATAAACATTTGAACAATTTCAATTTCAATGTCAATTTCAATGTTATGCAGCACGGAATCCAATATCGTGAAACCCTATAAGTAGGGGGATGCATAGTCTGGCACGATAGCGTTAGAATAGCTTTCTAATTGTTACAAATAGTAGAGTACGCCTACCAAAAGCATAGGTGCCTGGACCTGAATATACTTATGACGATCACAAAATCTATCCAAACATTTGATGCCGCCTTGGATATCCCCACGGTTCGACGATATCTGGACTTTCGGGGTCTGGGCGAGGGCTGTCAGGAGATCGGGACTGCCTGATAATTATAAGCCTTCGTGTAAATTATTTTACCGAATCAGTGAGCAAATTACTTACTGGGGAACCCAAAAGTTTCCTGTTCCGTTTACATTAGCATATGGTGCCTTTGTTGTTTGAGTAGTGAAGCCTATCGGTGTCAGTCAAGGAAATTTAACAATCGGAAGAGATACTATGCACCCTCGATGTAACCCATTGTCGTGTTAGGAAATCAAGAGAGAGAGAGCGGGGGTGGGATGTACGGTTGATGAAATATGACCGAGGTTTGTGAAAGCTCCAAATGGATTGATGGGATATATAATGAGCAGTAATCAAAGTCGCTTTGGATTAGAAGTAGAAAAGACGAAAAATTCCATTGTTCTCCTCCTCTCCTCCTCTGTTTAAATACCTTTTGACCGACTGATGCGGCTCTTTAAGCGCCCAACTCATCAATCGCAGATGGCACACCATTCCCTCATCCACGCTCCGGAGCCATGGGAATAGCTGGGTATTGCACTAACCGTATATATTTTTCTTTTAGTCAGTCTACATTTAATTTCGATTTCTCCACCCGCAATATCCATTCAGTTCAGCTGCTGGGTAGCCCCGCTCCGTTGCCTTGCCTTGAGATCGCGAGCCCAGCATGGCGCACGTCATGTAGGTAAATCGTGGACCTCATCGATGTACAACATTACGGGAGCTACAACTGGCATGTGCATTAGCGTGTCCTAGATACCGAGCTGTGATTAGACAATGCACGGATGAGGGAGGGGTGGGCTAGTTCCGGATACGTGGAGGAGCCCTATCATGCCGAGGATTTGTTGTCACCCTCCATGAACATCCTCACGGGAACAAGCGATAAAACTAATAACTCCATTGGCGAATGAGGTGAGCTGCTTGGTAGTGCTGCCATGCACCTTGCTTTTCGATTGCTGTACTTTACAGATCAGCTGAACCCGAATTTCTTGCATCTACCCAGCTGTACGGTTCCAGCGAATGGAACTAGTAATACCAACTCTTGTTCGCGCCTATGATTGGGTATTTACTACCTTGGTGGGATGCAGACAGTCGTAATATTTGTATAATACGGGTATCAAAATCTATCTTCAAAGCATGCATGCTCTACTCCTTCTTCCACGCCTGATGCAATTTCCGAAACTCCGAGTTTGCAGCCAGCAGAGAGGTTGGATCGCCGTTTTCCACCAGGCAGCCATGCTTCAATAGTAAAACTCGGTCGAATCGATCGATGTATCGAAAGCGATGGATCACAGCAATGACAGTCTGCTCGGCAAACTCGGTTTCGATGACAGACTGCATTGTTGATTCGGTTTCCCAGTCCATGCTAAGACGCACAGTTAGGTCAGATAAAGAGAACTAGTGCAAAGAGCTGAAATTCTTTCTGCAAGCGCAAGTGGTTCAACATACCTGCTCGTAGCCTCGTCTAGGATTAGAATAGGACTCTGCACGACAATCGCCCTAGCCAATTCAAATAGCTGCTTCTGTCCAACTGACCAATGTTGGACTTCCAACTCCGCATCCAGGCCACCCTTCAATAGCACGAGTTTCCACATGTCAACTTTTGTTAATGCATATTCAATTCTGTCGTCGGTAGCGAGGCCTTGTGGATCGAGATTGAAGCGGATGGTGCCGGGAAGAAGTAGTGGCTCTTGCGGAATAACATTGATGGTACTGCGGAGTAGTGAGCGCGGGACTGTTGTAATATCAGTGCCAGACACCGTTATTTCTCCTGTGCGTATATCTAGCATGCGCAAAATGGCCATTATAAATGATGTTTTCCTGTTGAGTGGATAGAGGTTAGAAAAGTGAGGACAAAATAAAATTTAGATGAGAAAATAAACGCACCCCGAACCCGAAGGGCCGCAGACTGCAACTTTTTCGCCGGGCCGGATTTTAAGAGAAATGTTCCTGAGAATCGTGCTCGGAGAGGTACTGTTTAAAGGGAGAAAGTTAGAATGGGATGATAATCTGTAGGCGTGGTAGCCATACCTATATCCTGCACTGATGTTGTGAAACTGAACATCGCCCTTTTGAAGCCAATCCGTTGTTGATTCTTCGAGAAGGCCTGTTGTCTGCTCTTCCTCTCTTGGTGTGTCCTCCGAGAAAGTCTGGATGCGAGTGACGGCACCAATACTCATCTCAACCATAGTCCACATCTTGATCGCTCGCGTCAAATTTTCATTAAACGATAGAAGCAGGTTTAACGCAACTCCGACACTAGCCGCATTAAATTGCGATTTCAGCGAGGTGACCGTTGCAACCAAAATAACTGCAATCGCGCCGACCAATAGATTGACAACAAGTTGAAGCCATTGCTGGATGCTCCAAAACATGTAAAACGCCTTCTGGCTCTCATTAAGTCTGTGTTGACTGCGCGCACGGAATGCGGACCTCCAGCCAAAAGAACGAATGCAGGCGACTCCGTCAATGGTTTCAAGGAATTGTGTGTATAGCGGTGCTTTCACCTCGATGTCCATGATACGGATCTGGCGTGAGGTGCGGAGATAAAAGGACTGGATGAAATAAACCACAACAGCAACGAAAGGCACTGAAGTGGCGAGATATTTGCCAACCACGCAGATTATGATCAATTTAACGGTCAAACTGCCCAGGGCTGTACATCGTTAGCATATTTCGACGGCTTCTGAGCGCCGGGCTTTTAACAAAACATACCATCAATGAAGTTTAGGAAATATGTAGGAAACATCAAATCCATTAGTTCCAAATCCTGGCTGAATCTAGAAAAGGATGAGCAAGCTTTTTTTTTCTCCTCCGGGGGCAGTGAGGTTAGTTACCTGTTTATGATTGACCCGGTATCAATAGTTTGGAAGAATGCGAACGGGGCCCTTGGAGAAAGTTAGCAAGGAAAGAGATCAAATACTTTTGCGACCAGTTCAATGTTACCCTAGCACAGCATTCAGCAAATCGGCGTGTAATTTCAGAGAAGTTCGGGAGAGAATGTCTATTACATATAGCCTATGCGGAGATTGGCAATTTGCCAATATTAACCACTGCAGTAACACAAATAGGGAACGAAATAAAGTTCAAGGAGAACAAAATAAACGTACCTGCAACACGCTGCGATCCCAAATATTGATGAAAAGGTCAATACCCCGTAAACCCCGATATAGAGACCAAGGCGTTGATTTGGTTTCTCGGTATTTGCGTCGACCCACCACTGGACCCAGATAGCTTCAAAAATCGTCAGTGTTCATGAAAAAAAAGGATGTTGACAATTCACGTCGAATGGAAGAGAGACTAACAGGAGAAGCTAGAAGAAAAACACGATGCTATTATTGCTGTTTGTGAGAATATAAATAAAGTCCAACCAGCGGCTCCGATATAGTATGAATAAACCGACCAAGAGCCGTTTTGTGCCAATGTAGAGTTTTTTGTCTTCAAATTGTTTTCATATTCATCCAACTCCTCGGGCGAGCGTTCAATGGTTAGTTGCTGAGGAGCAGGTTGGAGCTCGACTTGCTCCTCGGGTGTATTCATTTGGAGTTTGCTGAAGATATGAGGCATATCGGTCACTATATCAGCATATGAACCTTGGGCGAATATCGTTCCTTTATCTAAGACAATGATGTCGTCTGCATGAGAGAGGATTTGGTCTACACGGATTAGAATAGCAATGGCATGCAGCACGGACTGAATATTCTCACAATTGTTCGTCACTAGAACCACTGACTGCCCCGCTTGCTTGAAATGTCCGTCTTCACTGAATAGTTGCTTTGTAATTGTTTCTAGAACACTAGAGTCGAGTCCACTAAACGGGCTGTCAAAAACAAGCAAGTCAAGTTTGGAATAGACAGCTCGGGCCAAGGCCTATTAAAAGAAAGCGCAGGTGTCAGCAATGTTTAGAAACTATCACTTATTCTGTAGCAAAAAAAACTCACCACGCGCTGTTTCTGACCACCACTTAGAGATGCTCCTTTACTTCCCGCCAATCGTTGGTCGCCACCAGAGAGATTCTTCAAATCATCTTCAAGGCCGCAGGCGGATACCACAAAGTCATACCACTTTTGCTCAAACTCATTTGTTCCAATAATATTTTCTCTGATTGTCGTATTCATAATCCACGGAGTTTGTGGAGTATAGGCGGCACGAGATATGGGGATAGGCGCGGGACTTCCTTGTATGACGTGACGGCCTAGCATGGCCTCAAGCAGGGTTGTTTTCCCACTAGCAATTGGTCCAATTATAGCAGTTATGCCATGACGAATCTCAAAATTAAGGTTGTTTAGAATTGGTGGCGAAGTAGGAGACCTTGAAATTGCTGCATCTTGAAACGAGATCAATGATGAGGCGATCGGTGGAGAAGTCAAGATATTGTGTAATTCAAGGTCACTCGAATCAGAGCTAGGAGAAGCGAGATCCTGTGGGTCGTAATCCGAATCCTTGTTGCAATACTCTTCAATCCGATCGAAGCAGGAAATGGCTTGTTTAAACGACGGAATGGCTTGGCAAAATTGAAGAAGAGGTGACGTGAGGAGAGATATAAGAGCGAGAGACGTGAAAGCTTGAGCGGAAAGTAAAGATTGGTCATTCTTGGAGACTGAAATGCCAGCATAGATTGCCAAAGTCACAAATGGAGTGAAATCAAGCGGTACATTTGCTGAAAATATGGCATCAGTAAATTTTATCGAGGAAAAAGTCAAACCAGGAACATACAAATGACAACTTGCCAGATAAGGAGTTTTCTGAATCGTAAAGAAGTCTGCACTTCAATCTGTCGAAGCTTCGACACAATTGTCGATAAGGCTTTTGAGAGGCCTAGCATTTGCATGGCTTTAATATCTCCTACCATGGTCGATGTAATGGCCACTCTTTTCTGTACACGCTCGATCCACTCCTTCTGAGCAACACCAGATCGAGAGGAGACAGGAATCATTGCTCCTACGCAGACTAATTCAACTAGTGTTAGTACCGTGTACATAGCGATTGAGGGCCGTGGTTTGTCCATACCTAGTGCAATCACCAATGGAATAACACAAGCCACGCCGACCTGACGTCCTAGAAGCCATAGGGCTATGGCAATTTCGACAATAGACGCCCATATTTCATGAACCGTTCTTAGGTTATAAGCAATCCGCTCGATATCAGTGCCCATAAGTGTCACAGCCGCCGAGTTTTCTAGATCCTCAGGCTGAAGGCCAAGTGTTTTATCGTAGATCATAGATACTAGGCCAGCTCGCAAAACAGAGATTAGGCGATTGGTTTGTCTCCAGTAGACGGCTGTTGAGATCTATATTTTGTGAGCCTTTGCACTATAGCCTTTTGTTATTGTACTAACAGTAATGCCAGAGTACACGAGAATATATGCTCCAACTAGCGATGGCCCATAATTTTTATTCTCTGGGGTTGGGGTGGCCCCCATGAAATTGATAGTGGTAGTAATTAAGAAAGGCTGTGAGAAGCTAAAAGCACTGAGAGCAAGACGAGACGGAACTGCCCAAAGAAAAATAGGCCTGTAAGCAGCAAATGCAGCCCTAATTAGTATATTCTTGCCTGATGCACGCCTTGTCGCAAATTGCCGTCGTATTCTATCTCCTGAATCTTCACCCTGAAGTTCAGCATCGACTTCTGGCAAGTCATCAACATCGAGCACCTTGGAATTACCCGCTTTGAGCAAGGGAAGCAAATAAACGTAAAAGCTCCGACCCCAGAAACCGCTCCGCTCTTCTCTGTTACGCAGCTGATACAGAGGCTGCAATGATGTGAATCTGCTTGCAGACTCAGCAAATAAAACCAGGATCGTGAAGATGGCGATCGTGGTCCAGAGACCGCGGCAAACGGTGACCCCATCCTCACCAGCAATCAGCCAGAGTGATCGCAGTCGCGGCAATGCCAGAAGACTCGCGGAAGAAAAGTAGAGCACAAGGATATAAGACGGCGCAATGGAGCGTTGGTCTTCTAGAAATGATGTCCATATGGCTGCGAGAGTGGCGGCAATGTTGATCACAGCGGCGGGGATAGATGCTCCTGTTCGAAGCGCCGGGGATTTGGCTTCGAAAGCCGTATAGACAACGTGGAGAATGAATAAAGTGGCGAGAAGTATCTATGGCTGTTAGTAACTTTTGAACCAAATGTACCGTTGGTAAATTTCTGACTAATTTCTGAATCGCGAGCTTATATCCCACTACTTTGACCGCTTGATGCTGCAATTGACGCCAACGGGATGGTAAGAGAAGCAAGAAGACGGCGGCTGGTAGAAGGATGAAGAATGAATCTTCAAACAACAGGGTAAAGTCAAACGAGCGACAGCCCACAGAAATTTGCGGCCCAAAATTATTGTCACTCCCTATGGGACACTCGGAGGTGGACGCTTCGACTGTCACCGACAGTGGACTGTACACGTCTCGAAAGATGTGCGCCATTACGCTTCGACTGGACCGAATTATTTACTTTCCGCAACATTCTGACTACATTTGAAGGAATGCATGGGTTTAAGTATATTGTTGACCTTGTCAATAAGCGATAAAGCTGCTGGCTAGCCTATACCTTATCTAGTAAGGTTGAGCTTCTAATCTTCCGCCCTAGGAAAATGGCGTGCAATTAACAAAGTACTCCGAACTCCGTTAAGTATTGCTGCCTAGCTATGAATGCCGAAAATTGTGAGGAAAAAAGATACTGCAACCGTGCCAACTCCGAAAAGATTCGGAAAAAACGGTTGCTGAAAAGATAAGGCGAGATCGGGCCGAATAAAGAACGGAAGCAAGAGCGGCTGAAACTAATTGATCCACATCAATTGATGTAGAAGCTAGATAAATCAACATTGAAGCGTTGGCTATATATCCTTTACCTGTCCAGCCATGCGGTCGTCTTTATGAGACGCCATCCCTTGCACCCACAGCACAATTACATACAAGTCAGGTTCCCTCGGAGGGTTGAGATCAAGCCGTGGACTGCACTTGCTGAGGCCATTTTCCAATAATGTACTGCGAATTGCACATGTTCGTAAGCTCCCACGTCTCTGCTTTTAGCTTTCCATATGAGCCCTTGTCGTCCTCACTGCCGGCAGCCCCTGCCACAAATAGAGCAGCCATAAAATGATCATCACTGCCATGAGCATCCCTGAATTTCGGATGTTTCATCAAGCGAGTCATTGCACGGCGTAGACTGGGCCCACTATTATTCGAAATCACGTCTTCGACGGCCTGCCGGAAGTCCATGGCCCAGTCCCCCGGGGGCGTCTCCTGGGCGAAATTGTCAAGATATTTTGTCATGGGACTCCAAACATTGCGGTACAGGTTATGAACTGCCCCCCCCGTACCGATAAGAAGATAGCCCTGTTCTCGGAAAGGGCGGAGAGCCGCACCCACTCTCACATGGAAGTGCGGATCGTACCGAGCATTCATGGAGATAATGGTTGTTGGTGGGCATTTTTTGGGAAACATTCGAATTAGAATCAGATATGTGTCGTGGATCCAGTCAAATTCATCATTGGCAGTTACCTCCAAACCTTCGGCCGACAACGCCTCGATGCACTTTTCACCAGTCTTCAAGTCGGAAACAAGTTCATAGTCCATATACTTGGACGATTTGACGTACGCTACTGGTGACTTTCCGGGGTGAGGTTTCATAGAGACTTCGATTTTGTTTGTGCCAACGCAATCCCAATGAGCCCCCTTTGTGTATACGCCATCAGCGATTTAGCTTCAAGCGAGTACGTATTGACGGGAACCCATACCATCATTATCACGCCTTTAATACCATAGACATTTGCATCATCGCCGCATTTTTTCCAATAGTCTGCGGATTCAGACTCTTCTCCGAGCATCATAGTCGATCCATGAGATAAAAAAAGAACCGGGGTCAACGCTGCTGTAAATGGTCATTATCGTCCACTCCGGGATTGATTCTTTGACACGTACTCATATTGATCTTGGTAGCTAACAATACACTTTCAATCTAACCGGCTAGATGAAGAGAATAAGAGACTGTATTTGTTCCGGAACATATGCCAAAACATCTCCCATTTCAACCTTTCCCCGGTTTAGTCCTCTTTTGGACTAAATAGCTAGGGTAGCACTAATTCCCGAGGTGGAGGGAGCCCACCCGAAACGACCCATACCCCAAATTATTGTCTTGGAGGTAGCTAACGCAATTAGTGGCTATAGTAGTTGTAATAATTTCAAGTTTCGCAAATCAGACTTCCATGGCAGCTCCTCCTTGTTGGTTGTTTCGTGGGATGACAAAACTAGTGACAGATACGACTGGCTGTTCGACAGCCCGGAGACATTCTGGGGAAGCCTAGATTGATGCCATTCGAATGCGGCCAATAGAAATTGCGCAATAAGTGGTCTTCCACTAGTGGAATTTATTCTAAATACAAATTACGGAATATACTACGTACCCCGAATTTGCAAACCCCGGGTGTTAATCCGGGGTGATGACGCGGGGTTCGGTTGTGTTAGCGGCACCTTGTTGGAAGCAATCCTTATTACACCTCAATCTCAGCTTCTCTTTCCACCTCAAACTCCACTATCGGATGCTCATAGCTCGCTGCCGTGACAGAATTGAAATCAATGTCTTCTCCACGAGCTCCCTTACCTACCGTACCCGACACCCAGCCTCCAAGGCGCCACCTCTATCAATGTGGGACATGTCTCCAGTCCTACACGCGTGTGGATCATCTAACTCGCCATGTTCGGTCTCGTATGTACTCTACGATCCTCGGAATTGAGTTGTTTTTTATTGCAACGCTAACACTTGCGGGTGGGAAGACACGCAAGAAAAGCCCTATCAGTGTTTGGTATGCAGTAAACGTTTCGGTAGAATGTAAGATTGTTTGAAGAATTTCACTCGGTGGTCACGTCATCACAATTCCAACCCATGAACTCTAACGCATCATCCAGTGATCTTCTAAACCGACACGGTACTCTTCACAATACGGATGGCGATCAATCTTCCAAAAAACGTCGCCGACATAGCAATGTTGGCGCAGCTGCTAGAGTTACACAAGCGTGTGGTGCCTGCGCTGAAAACCACCTGCGATGTGAAGACCGAAAGCCTTGCAAACGATGCATAAAGCGAAAAATTCCATGTCAAGTTCCGCAAAAATCCCTTACGGATGCTAACATAGTAACACCTACATCGATGGAGCAATATAGCTCGGTGGAAAATGAAACAGTTCTAGGAAGTGAAAACGAAGCTTCCCAGCAACTACAGACCGAAGTTGATCACCAACTAGGCGGTCAATTTTCAAATTCATCATACAAAGCGATCGACCCGCAGTTGTGGCTACATGATCAGTCTGATATGACTGTCGGTAATGAACGGCAACCTGATCCCAATGTGGAGCCCGTCTCATCCCAAGACTATGGGGGACTGTTGGCCCCAGAACCAATGGACTTTTTCCCTAGCTCATTGAACTTTGGTACTATAAGTGGTAATAGAACTCCAAGAAGTTTGATTACTTTTGGTCTAGAAACAGATCTTGACTTCAGTACGGTCGACCTCAGCCTTCTCGACTCTTACAATACTCATAACCCCTTCGAGTTCGACACACTAGCGATTTATACGCCTTTATTTGAGTCCATGGATAAACCTATGAACGACAACGGCATTAATGAAACAAAGGATTCATATTCTCCACACCGGCGAATATGGCGCTTCGTTCCAACCTCTGAGGACCATGGTTTTTGCGAACATGATAATCTTTTATTACCACCAAAAGCCGCTTCTAACACAACCCCTGAAAGTTTAGTCGATTTTGATAGCCGGCCGACACATGAAAGGCTTGATTTATCATCCCGTGACAAAATTCTTAGTATCGCCGTTAGTCAATTAAAACAGCCGATATCTCTAGCAGTGTCTTCCTTTCCCTCAGTCGAATTGCTAGACAGTCTCATCCAATACTACCTTACTGCACCATTTTCAACCGGAAATATATGGTTTCATCGAGCTAGCTTTATTCCCAAAATGGTCCGGCCCGAACTTCTGCTTGCAATGGCGGCGGCCGGGGCAGTTTTGACTCCAGATTCCACTCTTCGGAAATTGGGGTTTGCCATGCAGGAAGTCGTCCGCCATCAACTTCAAATAACCTTTGAAGGTGACAATACATTAATTCGAGATGTGGAGCTACATGAAGCATTCTTGTTGAATCTAGAAATTGCGATATGGAGTGGGAATAGCCGGAAAATGGAAATTGCTGAAAGCTTTCTTCAGCCTTTACAAACCATGATACGCCGTGGAGGAATGTTCCACCATTCTTCGTACCCAACAATTGCTGTTCACGATAGTGATGATGGAGATGTTTTGGAACAGAAGTGGATGTCCTGGGCTAAGCAGGAATCGGCGAAAAGGCTGGCATATCGTGTTCTTAAACACGACGCGCAATCTTCTATGGCACTTCTTATCAACCCATTGATTTCCTATGCGGAATTTTCCGTTCCCTTGCCAGCTTCTCCCCGGCTTTGGACTGCAGCGTCCGCTCAAGAATGGAAAGAGATTTATTTACAAGATAATGCTGTTTTTGCGTCGGGTGCAGTTCCAACGCTGAGTGACTGTGTCGCCAACTTTGATGTTTTAGAATTGAACAGGTCTGTTTCAGATGCTACCATATTATGTGAGGCGGTACTGCATGCTATGTGGGCAATAGTGTGGGAGTATCGACGGTTCAAGTCCCTACTTGGCAACAACTCCCGATATTGGGACAATGGTCTTTTGATAACATCTCGCTACCAGGAGCTTGCTAAACTCCTTGGCTATTTCCGAATTGGATGCCAAGACCAGAGTGGCATATTATTGGAGGTGATATCAATGCATATGCATGTTTCCTTGGAGGAGATTCAAGTATTGGCTACCTTGAACGATCCTATTAAGGCTCTTGAAACCCACCAAAGTTCCTCAATTATGGGGTGGTCAAAAGAGAGAGAAGCTCGGCAAGCCATATGGCATGCTGGTCAAGTGATGCGACATGTGAAAATGCTCTCTCCACAGACTTTGCGAGATTTCACTGCAGTCCTACTTTACCATGCTGGCTTAGTCCTCTGGGCTTATGGACTATCCCTCCGGGTTAGAAATGCTACGAACCCCCTTTATGAATCGCGTCTAAACAGAAGTCGTTTAGATAGTCTGGCATCTGCTGCAGGTATTTATGAACAGGAAAATGCTTGGCTTGATGGGGAGGAAACCGAAGAGGTGCGTCGGTACATTTCACTTGAACGTGGAGTACCAGCTTTACGAGGTACACAACCTGAAACACTGCTTGTATTGCTAGATGATCCAAAGGCGGTTCTTGATGTGGTTCTGAGCGTCATGGAAAGCAACTATCCCGTCCAGCCATCCGTCAAAAAGCCTCCCTTGGTGGTGAATTTGATCCACCTAATTGAAAAAATACGTGAGGGGACTAGGTATTGAAATTCAAATTAATTATAGAAACATGTACGGGTTTAATAACCTGGCTGTTATTTGTTGAATATCGATCGTTGCTATTCTTCAGCTATCGTAAGCTTTGTCTGCATTGCACTGATAACATGTCGTATGAAGTACAGTGAATCTTATTGTTGCAACTAAACATGTAACAGGCCATGCTACATTGTACTATACATGCCATCTGTGTTTCAGTAACGTACCCACACCAAAATAGCCCAGCGTTCCAAGTCCAACCAGAATTGGGACAGAAAACAATGTTATTCCAGTCAGAATACCCTGTTCAAAAAAGCCAACTTGAATACGTCCTTCCGCAGATCGCCTTGCCGCTCTTTTTGAAGCCAAGTCTACTGCGCTTGATACCTGTGACTGCAGACGAACAATCGAAGCACGCTGTTTTCTTGTGATTGCTTCATGGAGAGACTCAGACAGCGATGATTTAGTGGTGTACTCTGGTCGTAAAACCGAGAACATATCCCCCGGGTATCGAAGTGATCGGCTAAACTTGGTGTTCTCAGGAGAACAGGGGCCGACTTTTTTATTGTTAGCAGATGAAGAAGAGTTTTGAAGGAAAGTGCATCAACTTACCTAAAATCTCAATAGGAATTTGATTTATGAAAGAAACACGAGAGTCGATGAATTGGCTAAGATATTTCGCGGATTCAGCATCTGAAAAGAGATATGAGCCCAGCAGTGTTTGGTTACTGGATCGACATTATTAGTTACGTTGAAGCTTGATTACCACAGCTGGGGGTAACCTCACCTGTTAGACAAGTCGATTGCATCGTCAAGCGATCGAACGCTGTGGATTACGAGATTGCAGCCAGAAATCTTGGCGTCAAGTAGTGGGGATTTTCTAAAGATAATAAAAATATTAGAACGTTATTAGGGAGGGTTAGGAGTTCTTTGAATATACCTTTTTTTTACCTCCAATATCTTCCCTCTTCCAAGGGACGAAATAATATTGACTCCATTGTTCTCAGCTTCAGCTTGCACCAAGGAATCTAATTGCTGAGTGTTTCCATGACTCCGCTTGTGCTTATCGAAATCATTGGACGATGACTTCGTCGTTAGGTTAACTGCGGCGTTCATAGCAGCAACGAAGAATGGCTCTTTCACAAATTCATTGACAAAAACAACGTCTGGGGCGTACGGAGAGTTGCCTGAAAAACTAAAGCGAGCAGTGACCAGTGCTTCTGCAGCTTTGAGCAAGTCGGCTGTTCGGTCGACTACTGCAACTGTGCGGGCCGACGAGGGTGATGATAGCGGTACGTTAATAACACCATTCGTAGGCAAAGGTTCGTTTGATTCTTCTTGATAAAGGCGAATATGATGTGGCCCTAGATCTTCGTCTGATGCTCGACTGGATACGAACTCGACGATACTGTGGTCAAGACTAGACTTGAGTAGCTTTCTCAGTAAAGGAGGAACTGCTTGCAGAGTATTATGCAACTTGAAAGTGATCTAGTTAGTAATTTTACTTGTGCTTTCATCAAGAAACGAAGATAGCTGCTATACCTCGATGACGATGCAGTTCCCAGATGCAATTGCCGCACTCGCCGCCACAATGACAGAGTAAAATAGCGTATAGCTGGTTGGTACAATGTACACAATACCAAAGGGCTCGTGTCTTTCTTCTCTGTCTTCGTTCCTAAGAACGGCATACTCGTCCTTCAGGG
The DNA here is from genome assembly GCA_023626115.1 of Talaromyces sp. PX2406. Classification (NCBI taxonomy): domain Eukaryota; kingdom Fungi; phylum Ascomycota; class Eurotiomycetes; order Eurotiales; family Trichocomaceae; genus Talaromyces; species Talaromyces sp. PX2406. The sequence continues at coordinate 567,664 of JAMAGJ010000013.1, forward strand.
TAGCTTTTAAATCCGGTGATTGGTAATGGGCGTTCAAATTGTGCATAGCCAACAAGTATTCAATGGAGGCTTCGTTAGCACTGTGACCACTATCTTCGAGGATTGCTTTCTCAATGGCACCAGAATGCTCAAAAAGAGTCCTTTGGAGACTCTCGAGCTGTAGCTGTCGGCAAATGACATTGTGCATACGCCCGTCAATGGCAGCCTCGCGGACCGCTTGGAGATTCCGGGCCATAGTTACTTCCCTGAGTACTTCCGCATGAATCAAAATGATCCGAGAAGTGAAATGACAAACAACAGCCTTTGTAAAACTTGTCTTGAAATTAAATTTTTGCTTGCACTCATTAAGCACCCTTCCTGTGAATTGGTTCTTAGATCATCCCCCACTTCTAGGTACCGGAAGAGTACGATGAAACCTAATCCCCCACATCCCGAATTCCCAGTTTGCTGTGCATTGGATCGGATCAGACGGATATGAGAGTAGCAACTAAACTACAGAGCCTGCATTCTGTGAGCTCCATTCAACTAGGAAATACTCATTCTTTTTCTTGTTGGGAAGCATTTCCGCCGTCATATTGCGACCTTGACTGGACATACCACAAAATCTTGAAAATGTCTTCAACTACGACGACCGTACGAACGAGACCTGGAGGATATCCTTCAGACTACGACGTCCACCATTCAGATGTGCCCCCGGTTGGAAGTTCGCCGTCGCAGTCAGAGACAAACGATTATCGTGGCACTCGTACCGAAACAAACATTAATCCGCCAGATTGGCCGGAAAACCATCGGCGAATTCCCACCTACCGACCGATAGATCGAAACCAGGACCAGACTGAGAGACGTACAGCTACAAGTACTGGTGAGCGAATTTTTTTGACAATGATGTTTATTGGGTTGGAAACAAATGTGGTAGGTAAGATCTCGATTCTCTGTTTTTGGAGAATTCCAAAGCTGAACTAGCTGAGATGGCGAATCGTCTGTGGGTTGCTACTGGTGGAAGAATAACAAAAGAGTTCTTTAAGTACAAGGTCGGTGGAGAATACTGAGTTAGTTGATAAAATTATAAACTTCAAAATATGAATTCATTGAAATACCCATATGAGTCAATTTTAAAATAGAACACTGAAATACTCGGTTTATGCATGATAAATGCTCTCTATGGTCAACTTAACAAAGATATCGTTGAGATGTCTGCTATGTTCCGCTGTGTGCCTGCGTATTATTCAAACAGCTTTGGTGGAATGACTGGCAGAGTAACGTGGTTGTCAAATTCCGGTCCAAAGTAAATATGATTATAACCGTCAAATTTTTCTTTCGACCTAAGATATCGACGATGTCAGTTAAGTGGCCTAGAAATGAATAATATTTCAACTAACCTGTCCAATGGATCATCATGCACAAATATACCACATCCTTGAGTGTCTCCAGACGATACTTCAAAAACAATCTTTCCACCCTTTTCAACCACAACATTTGTAGGCCAGATTTCAATATCCACGGGATACACTTCCCCGTTGATAACTGGTTGCACATCAACACTGGTATAGTTACGATGAGGGAACCATGGCCGATGTTTGTTATGACTAGAGTCTGTCTTGCGTAGACTAACTCGCTGCCACCCTTTAGTCATAGGAACGGGGTCACCTGCCGTCCCAGTGTAAAATACCTCTTTGCCCTCGGCTGAAATATGGCGCAGAGTGACAAATAAGTCAATATCTGTAGGAATAGTCTCGCCAGCCGAAAGTGGCGTTGCCGACACGTTCAATCGAGCAACAACATGGCCCGTAATTTCAGTTTCGACTTCAAATGGTTTTGTTTCAAATTTTAGTATCTGGGGTGTGTCAAGCGTGCCCAAAGCCTTGTAAGAAATTTTTGACTGCCACTCCTCGCTTGTTGCAAAAGGATCAAGAATTCCCTGCGGCGTGAGGTAAAATTTGGTATATTGAGTTCGAGCAATAGGCCATTCGCTCTCACTTCGACGAACATATGCCCTTTCAGCCTGGGCATTGTTGAATCCCACATCGCCTTTGCGTAAGACAACGCTGACTTTCGGAACCTTTCCTTTCACGGTCCATCCTTCCCTGTCTTCTCCTTTAAGAAACGCATTTAGAAAACTTCTTTGAATCTCCACTTCATCATGGTAGTAAAATGGTAGGTCATGGCGTCCAGTAACGAAACGAAGATATTTCATTTCCGATCCAGCCCATGTCCAACCTTCCACATTTCCTCGAAGGTGCAGACAAATCCCGCCCCAGTTAGCAACACTAAGTAAGGGAACCTTAATATCTCCCATGTGGTACTCCTTGGACGCATAATATGGGTCATCTCTGAATTTATTATTCAAATTGTCGACATTCTGGTCGCGGCGATTGGCAGCAAGTTCGTCTTCGGGTAAGTCGCCCTCGATAGTGTCTGGTCCCCAATTGCGAGCCTTTCTACCTGGGCGTCCGTATTGATTGGTGATGACTTGGCGATCCCACCAAAATTTTATGAAACCATTGGACAAGATACCGCCTTGACGGCATCGGTCACGGTAATAGTCGGACATGCCCTCCCAAGGAACAATGGCAGCGAGTCCCTTGGGTTGACGGGCCGCAACACGCCATTGGCTTCCGGCATAATAACTATATATTACCAACCGGTTAATTTTTATTTCCTTTTCAGCGTTGGAGTAAGAGTTTACCTGATGCCTAATAGTCCAACTTTGCCAGAAGACCATGGCTGTTCGGCTGCCCATTCAACAACGTCGAAAAACGCCTCGCTAGTACCTCGGGACATAGTATCTAGCACACCAGGGGATTGTCCCAGGCCTCTTTCATCTGCACGTACGACGGCATAGCCATGGTTTGTCCAGAATCCAGGGTCGGGTGTTTCCCAGGCAGAATGATCGGAGTGATGTTCTGTGTTGACTTCGGAGTAGGACACAGGGTGGAAGCTTTTCACAAAGTCACGATATGTTAGTTTTCGAATACATCATACATGTAGTAACTCGTATACATACTCCTTGTAGTGGATGTCCTTTCCGTACGGTCCGTATGTCACGAGGACCGGCACACGAGTGCTGTCTGTATCTTCACCTTTCGGTCTGTAAACATTGCATCGAACAAGTCCTGCTCCTGATTTCAATGGTACTGTCACATTCTGCTCGAAGATATACGGAAAAGATGTGACGTCCACTGTATGAATATCTTTGATTTCGTTTGGCATGGTGCTAGATGATAATAGCAGTCTGTAGCCTGGTAGTGAAATGTAAAAGATGAATATTACGGATGAATAATAAAAGCAGTCCAATCTGCGAATATCTGTCTCTTTCTTTTACAGTGGGATTTCACATTCTTTTCCCATCCGTATGTTTACGTATGTTTCCAATCCCCCACATCGGAACATAGCGGGCAAACTTGGCTCTTACAACAACCAGAAAGCCTATCGGGACCACATCAGTTTGATGATCAATGTCGGGGAACTCGACAACGGAATTAATTACCAACCACTGTATTCACGTATTGTGTTCTATCTGACATATGGACATATTCTGCCTGAAATGGCTTCATTGCGATGTTTGTTTACGTAAGAAAAAAACAGACATTAAACATTGCACATGTGCTTGATGTTTTTCAGTGAACGGCTTATAGTGTATATTAACAGTAAATGGATAAAAGATTTGAGCATTAAAAAAATGAGTAGGCGTCTATATAATATCTTTTCTGGATTTAGATGATCTAAAGACCAATTCCGGATAAAATTGGGGTTATTTCGACGACGCCTTAATATCATCCATTCCTCCTCCGTAGTCTTCATTGAGCTGTTTACCATTGAATTCCAACGGCTGTGATTCCTGCAGCACGTACAGCATGCGAGCCCAAGTGGTGGTACTTGTATTTCTCCACGCATGGTTTGTTCCCCTCTGGATCGAAATGTCTCCTCGCTTCATCAATCTCGTCTCCCCGGAATCTAGGATAAGCTCAACTTCGCCTTCTAGCACGACTCCATAATCAAGACTAATAGTTCGATGCATTGGTGAAATTGCACCGGGGTTCATATCCACAACTCGCAGGACTGTGCCCCCTGGGATGGTAATTCCAGGAGGATTTTGGAGGTACGATTGATAAGTGGCTAAATCTTTGTCCGCTGACAGGGTGACTGGTATTTCATTCGTAGCGTATCCGAGGGAGAACCGAGCCCCGTTGTCAAGTTGTTGCCAATTCATGACTTCGGCAGTATTTTCGTGGAACGTCGTCTTGCCATGCGAGTCATGGCCAGTGATAAATCTTTTAATACTCGGAAGCCCGTTGTCCAAAGTGTCCGACATTTTGGTATCTGAGAGGAGAAGGGTCGGGCGAATATAGGGATGGAAGAATATGCCAGAATCTTTGAAATTAGTTTTAAGAAAGGTACATCTGGTACCCAGTATTGATATATGTTTGCTCGTTAGGAGAATCGGTAGAGTGGAGCCGATGGTTCGATAATAAGAATCGCCACATCATCCGAGCTGCTCCATGATTAGCGGAAAGGCCAGCAAAGTACTTTGTTTAGAGCTCCATTTTCAAGGTCAGTAGTATGACGAGGATCTAATGACGTAGTAATATTACATGTATATGCTGCATATGTCACGACGCGATACCCCAAGATGGCAGCATAACCCATCACCCTCAAGCCCTAGTTTTCTCGAACACAGTCCAAAAGAAAATAATACCAGTCGGGTTCTGATTGGTACTTAAAAACAAAGGAAAACGAAAATCTCTCTATCACTACCCGATATTCTTTATTTTTCGCCGGAGATAATTGGTGTGCTTCTACTATTTTTGTATGGCTAAAAGCGAGCGATCGCCGCCTCCACCTTTCTCAATTAATTTTTTTCTCCTATAATAAGATGCATTTCTATCTTAAAAGCTTCCGCCAGTTCCTCTTTTCTCGCCCGTTGGGCTTTGCTTATGCCATTGGTGGCGCTCTTTGTGTATTTGCCTATTTTACGAGGCTTTTCCTCCTCAGTGCCCCTCTCTTTAGCCTATAGTAGTTGTATTAGTGAACCGTTTCATTGGTCTTATTTGATCGTATCAAGATAACACCCGTTTCCAGGCTCGGGACTAAACTTAATGGTTAACTTGTACCTTTTAGAGCGTATGGGTATATTTGCCTCTTCTAATTTCTTAGCTTCAGCGCCTCCGTATCGTAGTACGTTAACCATCGAGTTTCTTGGTTTTCAACACCGGAGAAGATAGGCTTAGAGTTGGTATTGCTTGAATCCATCCCAGTAACTGATGACTTATTGTAATTCATACTACAAATACCACGGTGTAGATGAAGGACTCAGCGACAAGGAAGATCATTGTGTATTATCTAAAGTGTTTGGATGAAGTAGCAGCGCTGGTCGATGTTGTCAAAGGTGGTAGGAAGAAGCTGTAAATAATTACTTAGCATCAGGACCCTTATCACGATAATACTAGGACGACATAGAGACGAAGATTAAAATTCTCAACATTATACATTAAGTAGGAAGATATTGCTTACCCGTTTTGATAGAATTGTATGGTTAAGTAGATAAATTAGTTTCAAGGAAGGGTATTCATTCGGTCAAAATTCTTGTACGGGGGCAACGCGGAGTTTATCTCGTCATATCAAATCAAGCTCAAATTCACTAACATGAATACGATTACAAGGAAGAATGAAAAGGAACAAGAAGCCGAAAATACCATCGCGTCTCTGGGAAAATACCCTGCTCTTAATCGGGCCTCACCCAATACGGCCCACCAAGGTTGCTAACAATGCTGCCACGATTCACACTACCTCAACCCGCCCTTCCACTAGCTAGCTATATCGGTGTCCTCTCGAAAACTGCATGATTGATAAGTCACAAGTGATAGCCAATGGTAATGATGGAATCCAAATATTATTCTAGAGCATCCTAGTAATATCCTCGATGCTTCCTCGTTGGTATCCGCACCTGTTATCTTGGCCAATCCTGGGTCGCTCTAGGATGTTTGACTGTGAGCTCGTTTTGCACGGTCAGAGCAACGGGGTCGGCTGGATAGCAGCCAATTCTAGCAAAATCAAGACCGATTTAGACCACTCGGGGTAAGGTACGTGACGCACTGTAAGAGGGCTTACTTTCTCCTAAAATGGGCCTACAGTTCAAAGTCTACCAGAGGTCAAATAGAAGAGGCTTTTAGTCTATTAGGTTGTAGATGGTTCCGTATTGGATAGCACGCCATTTAAGCGAAGCCATGTCTAGGCATTCGGCATGACCGCATAGAATTCTCATCCAATCGTAGACAAACGTCTTGCTAGGGTTGTATTTTTATTGGTGAGATGAGGGAACAAGCTACGTGCTTTTTTAATTTGAGGGGAACGCCCCGCATGGGAGTTCTCTTTCTCGTAGAGTTTTCTAGTCTGTATATAGAAAAGACCCTGCGGGGGGTGATTCACTAACCAATTCTAGCCAACGTGGGCGGTTTTTTGCATCAAATAATTTCCTCCAATCAAAAGTTACCGGCCTTCGGGCTCAAGTAATATATGAATATGTTCAAATATCCTTGATAATTTATTGGGTTCTATCTCATTATTTTAGGGAATAGAACAAGACTCTGATCCGAGGCTTGAAAGTGCACTAGAAACACTATGGCTTTGCCCCCAAAATGGTATCAGGTAGGAGAGAAAACGGCTTTTTGATGAATATTCAGCTTATCAATTTTTAGTTTCTCGTGTGTGTGTTCGCGTCGTTGGGATCTGTACTTTACGGCTATGATTTAGGTGTCATTGCTGAAGCCATTGCGAGCCCATCATTGATCAATGCATTCAACGCCGATGCCACTCAGCGAGGAGCCGTAACATCGGTCTTCACAGGTGGTGCCTTTTTTGGTGCCTTTTTTGCTGGCCCAATGGGTGATAATTACGGTCGAAAGATAACAATCCTTGTCGGTGCAGTCGTTTTCTTGCTGGGAGGGTGAGTATGAGAAGTTCTTAATTTTTCAGTGGACGTGCTAATAATAGTTATAGATGTCTGCAAACCGCTGCTCAAAGCCTTTCGTATCTGTATGCGGGTAGAGCCATCGCTGGCCTTGGGTAAGTCTTCTGCCTTGAACCGTTTGCTTTCGTATGCTAAGTATGCAATATATAGAGTTGGTATTTTGGTGATGATTGTTCCTATCTACCAAGCTGAAATAGCACACCCTGATATTCGCGGCCGGATTACATCACTACAACAATTAATGTTAGGAGTTGGGTCTCTCGTGGCCGCCTGGATATCGTGGGGAACTTTTATCAACTTTGCTGACGATGACTCCCGGCAATGGCGCATCTCACTCGGGATTCAGATGGTGCCAGCGGTATTTCTGGCTGGATTAATTCTGTTCTTCCCCGAATCACCACGTTGGTTAATCGACCATGGGAAAGTAGATGAAGGCCTCCAGACTCTCGCTCAACTACATTCGCGCGGTGACATCAATGACAGCTGGGTCCAAATCGAATTTGAACAGATCCGCTCTTCCATAGAACATGAGCATGAAGCAGAGGCCAAGTCTTACATGGAACTTTTCACAGATCGGTCTTGTCTTCGGAGATTATTCTTAGCTTGTTCCATACAGGCAGCCTGTCAAATGACCGGAGTCAGCGCTATCCAGTATTTCAGTACAACTATATTCCAGCAGATCGGCATTGCAGCGAATGATACACTGAAGTACCAGGGAATCAATTCAATAATTGCCATTGTCGCCCAACTGTGCTGTCTTTTGTTCATTGACAAAACTGGTAGAAGATGGCCTCAGATCATTGGCAATTTGGTCAATTGTGTTTTCTTCGTGAGTACTCCCGATGCGAACCATTCGGCCTTCAAAGAGTTAACGTAAAATCAGATTATACCGACGATTCTCATTGCAAAATTCCCCCCAGGGGCATCAAATAATCACTCAGCTAGTTGGGCATTCATTGTCATGACATGGTGCTACAACTTTTCTTTTAGCTGTACCATTGGCCCCTTGACCTGGATCATCTGCTCTGAGATCTTCGACATGAAGACACGATCCAAAGGCGTATCTGTGAGTCCCTAGAGTTAGTGAACGAGTCTCTAAAGCGGTACCTAACGTTATGGGTAGATTGCCACCATGATGTCATTTGCCTTCAATACAATGATCGGTCAAGTCACTAGCGTGGCGATTGAACGCATCGGAGGATGGAAATTCTATGTGCTCTTTTGCGTGTGCAACTTTACAAACGCCATTTTCTTCTGGTTGGTACTGCCTGAAACGGCTCGGCGACCACTGGAAGAAATGAATCATCTTTTTACGCATGAGCCATGGATTGTACCGGGAACCCAAACCAAACAATTTAAGAACAGGTCGATTATTTCTGAGAAGTTGGACATTGATCATGTCAGTATCACTGCGGAATAGTTCACGCAGCTTGCCCAACGTCTTAGTAGAGATGATATAAGAAAATCCGTGGGAGAGACTATTACTCAACGGGGGGGTGCTATAAGCAGCCACATGAAAATGCGAAATTCATCTACACACATACACACGAACTTTCCTATACTTGCCCTTAGTATTTATTCCACTGGGGAAAGCAACATTGTAGGATTTCAGTTGGTGCAGTTCAGGCTCCATTTTTGTATTATTTTATTTTTTGTTTTCCATTCATAACGAAATAGCCTTTTGTACGGTATATCCTACATGCAGTTCATAGAGGGTAGTTTCCTCTGGAAGATGTTTGCGGGTGGCTAGCTAGATCAGGGCATTTAGGCGTGTTAATAGATCCAATGTAGAACCACTCTTTTGGTCTATTTACAATGAGACTACTCCCATTTGGCTATTTTAAATAATAATAATCAAAATAATAATCAAACCAAAAATAGTGATTTGTTTCCTAAAAGTGGATTATTTGATTACGGCCGACTCACAAAAATGATTACTGATCTTGAATAGACACCCGCGTTCAGTAATCGGATTTGGTAGGTCATACGATAATCATAAATTTCAGTTCCACGACAACAGATACTTACTAATATAGCTCTTAATGGATTATAATCTACATGATATTATTAATTGCAACCCATATGTTTCCATGGCTAACCATGATCTTAGACACACGAACGTAATACTATAAAAGCAAGTGGTACACCCCATCCATAAACTAAATCATCATCTCAGAGGCTTATTTAAAATTTAAAATTAAAACGACAAAGAAAGTACAAAACCATGGCTTCAGGATTGGTCTTCATCACAGGCGCAACGGGCTTTATTGGCAGTGCTACAGCCCTGACAGCCCTAAAGGCAGGGTATCGTCTGCGAATCGCTATCCGCCGAGAGTCACAGATCGAAAAGATCAAAAGTGTTTTTTCGGAATATGCAGACAGGCTTGAATTTACTATCGTCCCTGAAATTGTCGCTGAAAACGCGTATACGGGAAAACTTGGTGGTGTGGACTTTGTTCTGCACATTGCGTCACCCATGCCTCGAACCCTGGACAAAACCGATTACTTTGACCCAGCAATCAAAGGAACTGTGAACATTCTTGAAGAAGCTTCAAAAGTGCCAAGTGTTAAAAAGGTGGTTATCACCTCGTCAGTCCTTTCTCTCATTCCTCTGACCGGGGTTCCCGAAGGTGAAATTGTCACTGGTATATGCCACTCCCTTTAATTGTCTGACTAGAGCTTATTGCTGAACTACATATTAGAGGAATCAGGATGGGACCTCAGCTTTGACGTTGATTCGGACTTTTCTGGTCCAACCAACCAGGAAACCGCGTTTTCACTGTACCGAGCCTCTAAGATCCTCGCCAACAACGCCGCTTGGGATTTCCAAAAACAGAAGAAACCTCATTTTGATCTCGTGACCATTCATCCGACCTTCGTTTACGGCCGCGACCTCTTACAGACTACACCTGAAGAAATTGGTGGGACAAATGCACTTTTATGGAATGCACTGACTTCGGGGGAACCGTCACTTTGGTCGAGCTACGTCAATGTCCGGGATGTGGCCACTGCCCATATTAACGCCCTAGGCTCTCGCATTACACATGGATCTAGCTATATCCTTGCCGCTAAGCAGACAACATGGAAGGAAGTGGCTCAGCTATTAAAGAAGAACTATGCGGATATCGGACGATTCAAGTTGACAGACAACGCACCAGGAAGCCCTTTGCCAATCGATGGGTCCAAGGCAGAGAGGGAGCTAGGGATTGATTATGTGTCATTGGAGACCACAATCAAGGATGTCGTTGACCAGAATGTTGGCTTGATTGAAGCTCGTGCTTAGTTTGAGGGCCAATATGCCGATAGTCCCCTTTAACAAGACAATATGACATCCATATATAGATTCTTAGCTAGTTTTGATATAATCTCAAAATGTAACTGAAATGACACTCCACATTTCTAATTTGTATCATTTGACTTGTTTTTAGCTCGGTTACTTTCTACATTACCAATTAAGCCATAATTTACATCTATAGATGTGGATGTGCTTGGTATGATCATATCAAACGTATCCTCGATGACAGCATACTGGTAGTACCCACACCAAGCAATCGGCTTGGTCTTCTTAACATCCAGAATTCCGTCAGTAAGGACATTATCATCAATAGCACGGCAACTACCTTTCCAATCACTGTGTCCACTGAGCCCATGGGTGGATTTCCAGGCAGGGGAAGGGTTGAATGATATTCGCACTCAAAATTAACAGGCGACTCCTTCACCATTGGCAAATCCATCAATGTAGCCTTTTCTTTCGTTAATTTGGCTAGCTCAAATTCATCAACTCCATAAGGAAACTGCTCGGCCGTGATATTCACGGCTTGACGCAAATCCCAAATTGCCAAGTTCCAGACGAAGTGGCCAGCTTCTTCAGCATTGATTACAGTATCTTTGCGCTGACCACTGGCTGTCTGGTTGGAGAAAAACATGACATAGGGCGGATCAAAGGTCAAGTTGTTGAACTGAGAGTGTGGGGCCATGTTGGCCTAGCCTTTTGTGCTCTGAGTTGAGATCCATCCTATGGGGCGTGGGAACAACACATGCCTATCTCTTGGCTTTTAATAAGCTTTTTTGGCTCGTGGCAAAGGATTCTTACTTTGAATGGGTCGTGCGAAGGCCATGGTTTGTAGCCCCCGGCTGGTAAAACATAATGAGCGATGGTTTGAATTCATCAGAAGAGGTATTAAACGTCTCTCTATTTTAAAATGTTTCTACCGTCAGGCTTTTGGTGTTCAAGAAACCCCCTTTCCCGCTATTGTATAATCCCCATTCGCTCCAGGCAATAATGGCTGTTGTTAATCCTCCTAGCACATGCATAATCCACCTTCCTTTCCAGCCTCCGTATTGATCGCCTCCGTACTTCCAGACAATATATGCATCCACTTGCGCAGCGACCTACCGCTGTCAGATATTCTCAACAAGCAAACAATAAGGATGTTTGCCAACATACCGCTAGAGCCATCATAAATGCCTTGATTGCGTCGTGATTGCCTTGCCTACCCAAAAGGAAAAAGGCAATTCCTAGGCTTATTTCCCGACCCCCATTTGCGTAAACAAATGGCGATGGGCTATATTTCGGCTCCATCATGGGTTTCAGACCGGACGTAGTTTCTGGTAGGTACCGGGGGACGGGAAGACCGAACATGTTATACGTGGTTATTGGGGCCAGAAAATGTAGACCTCCCAGGCCGAGGAAGACTGTTGAGAGAATAAATGGGGTTGGAGATTGTCTTGAATGATAAGCCATTTTTTCTATCACGAAAGCATAGACTGGGACTGTTTAGAGTAGAATATGCCCTCGATACCTTAATATATATAAAATTATTATAATATCAACGTGACGTCACTCGTATGTACTAGTTGACTATAATATGTAATCCCTCTCAACACACTCAATCTCTACATCTATAAAAGCTATATAATTTATAAGATGAAATACAGACCAAGATGCTTTAAAGGGACATTGGCTAACTAACCTTGTTAAGGTTTGTTTTCTGTGTCTAATGGAGAACCGCCAGCAGTTGCACTTGTCTAAAGAGATTTAATTTTCAAATTCCACTAGACCTGGGAGTAAAATATTCAAAACTAAGAGCATTATAGACCAATTTATATCCCACATTGATTACTGGCACGTGCAGATACAGAGGTTTTTTTACCTTCATCAGTTACGAGGAGTACATATGTATATCAATATATATATGTGTAAATTCGATGTAATCACCAAGAAATGTAAACATCAATAGTCAGCCTATAGGATGAACGTGGAAGAGCTCTGGTTTGTCTTAAATTTATATTTGATAGAAACATTTGAACAAACAGAAAATGGGATATATTTGTCAATTCCACGAAGGACACGCGGGCAAACAGGACTTATATTTTGTGCCCTTATGTATGGTTAGGAACTCCCAGATGCCTCTCTATTATGAATGACGTAACGAATGATTCAATAGATTTAACCCGGAAGTGCATTCCCTTGAATCGCGATATTTAGTGGAGATAGACATGGTGAGTTGGTATATTAAGTTTTGTTTTATCTAGTAGTAGTTTTACACCCCCCGGTTACTACTTTAAATGCGACACTTAGGAACTGCATACTTTAAATCTATATTCGTTTATATTATGAAGAGGTCAAAATGATCACATTTAGGGAGATTTAAGCGTGGGTCATGCTATATATTTTCACTTTAACATTAGGTCATCATGACCGTTGTCTTTCGGAGTCTGGGTTAGTTCTCCGCCAGTACGTGAGTGGCAATGTTTGTTTTTGCTTTTTTATGGGTACCAAAATTGTCATCTCTATTGCTAAAATTAATACAAAGCTATTGTTCAGGATACGATTAAACATCACTTATCTCAAATCTTTCGTTGACGATCAGACTACTCATCCATTCACAATTTCCTTTTAAACATCAACTTTCAAGTATAGAAGAATCGTTCAACAATTTTTAAACGTCTTATAAAAATGAAAATTGCTGTAACCGGTGCCCGGGGTGGTGTGGGCAGAGAGCTGGTGAAGCTGTGCGGCGCGGAAGGCCACGAGACAGTCCAAATCAATCGAACTGAACAAAAACACGACGGGACTCCCAGGTCAGAGATGAGAACAGCTGACGTCGCAAGTGACTATAACGCTACTCTTAAAGCATTTACTGGCTGCGACGCCGTAGTTCACCTTGCGGCGATTCCAGACCCTGTTGAAAAGGACCACTGGAAAGTACACAATAACAATGTGAATACCGCCTTTAACGGCTTCCATGCCGCAGCTACGCTAGGCATCAACAAGATTTGCTACGCTTCATCTGTCAACGCGATTGGTCTTGCTTTTTCCAACCAGCCGTTACAGTTTGACTATTTTCCGATTGACGAAGAGGCACCTCAGCGGCCGACGGATCCATATGCACTTGCAAAAGAAGAAGCCGAGTATCAAGCCCAGTCATTCGTCAACTGGTTCCCTGGAATGAAAATCGGTTGTCTGCGGATTCACGAAGTTGCTTTGTTGAAAGACGTGCAAAAGAAGTACAAGGAAGACTGGGAAAACTCCGCTGTCAAACAGCTATGGGGCTGGGTTCATCCCAAAGCGGTAGCGAGGGCTTGTCTGCTTACGGTCGAGAAAGCAGACAACATGAAAGGATGCGAAATTTTCAACATTGTGGCTCCAACAACGACTCAGGAGGAATCATCTGAAAGTCTTGCAAAAAAATACTTTCCCCGAGCTGAACTGAGGGGGGATATGTCCAAAAACCAGGCGTTTTGGTCTATTGCCAAGGCAGAAAATATTCTTGGCTGGACTCACCATGAAACAGAGTAGAGTATAATAGCCTGTTTACATTGGTAGATAGAGAAATATTTCCTGAAATTTGACCATTGCTACAGACCATATCCAAAATATGTTTTTTCCTTACTTTTATTCCGCTAGCAAAATGGGAAGACTCTAAGATACTATAGAGTTGAAGTCACCGGCACCAAAACGAGAATCAGCATTGTTTCCATTAAGATAATTTAGTATTCAAAGTAGAAAATATACTAGCTAAATAATTACTGATTACAATACAGAGCGTTAGGTTCTCATTGTTCCTCTACTCCAATTGGGAATCTTCCACGTAGCAGTGATCATGGTCAAACATGTGACGTGACACATTGTCATCCCAGGTCAGTCGTTGGGAGCACATACTGCTTAAAGCGTGACAGTGGGTTTCGTGCTACTCCCTCCTAAAAATCACTGTATTCATCATCATTCTTCCCTCGTATAGTGGTTTCCGTGGGGAATAATACCCCACGGATCCGAAGGTGGTCCCGAAATGGTTTCCTCCACACGGACAATAACAATGCGGGGCGCAGAGTAGTTAGCAACAACACAGTTCCCATAGCATTTATTATGCATGGAATTTATCTAGAAACTTTGAGGTGGAATAAGAAAAAGATAGCATCGCCTCATAATTTGCCTTTACTAGCCGCTGCGTAAGACTATTTGTTGGCTCGTTAAGTTGTGCGAAACTTTTGCTCGAAGTAATCAGTATCTTCAAAGAGGCTAGACGCAATGGGAGATGCAACTAGCAATGGCTTGTCCGACGACAAAAGGCCTCTCAAAATCATCATTGTCGGAGGCGGTATCGGGGGCTTGACGGCAGCTATTGGTCTTCGAAAACAGGGACACGATGTACATGTAAGTTAACAAGTTAATGGATGTCAATCTTAGCGCTGATATACTAATGAACAGGTCTTTGAACAATCTCGGCTTGCAACAGAGATGGGTGCAGCTATGCATCTGGCACCCAACGCTAATGGCATTTTGCGACGCCTAGGGCTATTTGCAGAGAATTTTGGGGCGAACTTGATGGGAAGAGTACGTTATTGTCCCCGAGACCTTTAAAGCGGTAGACATGAATTAATTGCTGATGACTTGAAGTTGGCCGAGTACTCTGCTGGTGGTGAAAAAATTCGGTCTATGGATTCAACAGAACCAAACAAACGATGGCAACATGTATGTTGACTCACTCTTTTCCATAATCTTAGATGTATTCTCACACAATACTAAGCCATGGCATCTCGTTCACCGTGTCGAACTCCATAACCAATTAAAAGCACTGGCGACGAATGCACAGGACGGAAGTCCGCCTATCGAATTCAAGACAGCGACCAGAGTCATCAGTGTTGACCCCACAAATGCATCAGTTGTACTTCAGGATGGCACTCTATTTTCTGGCGACGTCGTTATCGGGGCTGATGGTGTACACTCCGTAACGCGAAAGGCAGTCCCAGGTGGTCACCTCGAAGCATTCTCCAGCGGTAAAAGTGCATTCCGATTTCTGGTCCCGAAGCAGGCTGCCCTAGACGACCCTGTCACTGCAGAGCTTGTGAAACATGACAATGAACTTTGTATTTGGTACGGGACAGACCGTCGGGTTGTCATGTACCCGACGTCGAATAACACCCTTCTGAACTTTGTCGCCATACATCCTGAAGCTGAATCTGCCGATGAGACCGACGGAGATACCTGGGGTAAAACCAGTAACTCGGAAAGAATGTTGCATATATTCTCTTCTTTTGACCCAGCATTACTCAAACTACTTGACAAGGCAGATCCCGAAAGTGTCAACGTTTGGAACCTCTTGGACATGGATCGACTGCCGAAGTGGCATGAAGGCCGGCTCGCCTTACTAGGAGATGCAGCTCACCCCTTTTTGCCTCACCAGGGACAGGGTGCCGGTGTCGCCATAGAGGATGCTGCTTCTCTATCTGTGGTTCTTCCGTTGGGAACTCCTGTGTCTGAAATTCCGGAGAGACTAGAGTTGTACAACAAGATTAGATACGAGAGGGCGCACCAAATCCAGGACTTTTCGCGAGTGATCGGTGAAGACAAAACAGAAGACAGAAAAAATCTTGACAGTAAGTTAACTATTACCTATTTCATTTAACCCTCTTTCTCATCACATATCTCACAGTGATGGGATTCACTAATTACAATTTTGGCCACGACGAATGGGATAACTCCACGCAGAAGCTTCGTGAATGGAGTTGGAGCCGCATACCAAATACCTACTGGCGAATGCCCATCGCGTTTGGACCAATGCCTGGTCCTCGCCAAACGCACTTTGGCCTTCCACGAAATGGGAATAAATCCACATTCATAACAGCGTCGATCAAGTTCAAGACATCTCGTACAGTATTGCAAAACTTATTTCCGCCATCCCGTTCTGGCTGGCGATTCACTGCTCCGGATACGGTAGCTTATGCCTCCTTTTCGCAGACCACTTTGAATAAAATGGAATGGCTTGGAGGCTCTGGTTACAACCATATTGGTTTGTATGTTCACGGTGTTGAATATGTGAAGAAAGACGGATCTGTTGCCAAAGGGGCTTATTTACCCATTCTCTTCGAGTCTCTCACAGATCCGATAGTCTCTGGTCGCGAGGAGCTCGGCATGCCTAAGTTGTATACATCCATTGATGTCTATCGGCGAGAAAAATCATACCGTATCCGGACAGGTTGGCAAGGGGCCCTTTGGGGCAACTTTCTTCTTGAAGACCTTGTGGAAACGGATCCTTCTACGGAATTGGGCGGTATTACCGGAGACTCCGACGACGGAATTCTTGCCTATAAATACATACCCAAGGCTGGTCGAGCAAATAAGGGCATCGCTGCTGAGGAACATGTGACCTTCGACCCCTTTTCAGAAGCAGACCCAAAACCGAGACCTCAGAAGATTTTCAAGACAACCAAGGCTAGTTTCGAGATTGACCCTCTGAATTGGGAACAGTTACCGACACTTCATCATGTAATCTCTCGGTTAGCTGAAGTGCCTGTTTATGAAATCGTCGGTGCAAAGGTAGTTGAGGGCGAAGGTGTACCGGATGTCTCTGGGGCGAGGCCAATCGAGTAAGTAATTGAAATTATTTAACAAATTGTATGAGACATCTAGTTATAACGTTAGAATATCTTGGGATATTTATTCATGTCTTCTTTTATAAATACGACTAACCTGAGTATCGTATTAAAGAAAAATTAGAAAGTGAAAACCATTAAACGTAGCAATTTTCTACAAATTGAGATTGAGGTTATACCCGGAAAGAGCCTAATCAGTAAACTTAGGCCAGGTAAATAGAAAATACAAGGTTACAATGGGACTAATAATACTACCAATACGTAAAAAATCGTAAACAGTTACCATCTTGTATATTAATCTCATCTAGACAGTGGATGGAGGCGCTCAAAGAAAAATCAAAGATTTAGATAATATTCTCAATGATCATACTAATCTGTTGTACGACAAATAAATTAAATGCAAAACCACAAACACAGAAGAATCCCATTCCATTGCATAACCCATCGTAATATCATTTGCAATACAGTTTCCGCCAGAACCCAAATGAAGAAAAGAAATTTACTCGCTGTCGCTTAAACTATCCCTCCGTCGTCGTCCGCCACCATCACGATCCCGACGATAGCCCTTGGTCAAACCCGGAATAGGGTGGTGATAGGACCTTGTGCCAAGATCATCCTCACTTTCGACAGTAGAGTATTGGTATGCTGAATTAGTTGCATGAGATGAAAGATCCAATGGCTCAGTGTAGCCGCCAGGCATGGAAGAACGAGGGGGTTCCCGTTTGCGTGGGCTGTTGTGTCGAGATTGACGGTCTTTACTTTGTTGCTGGGGGCGTCGGGATTCACGGCGACTTTTTCTAGCATCCCCCATGAGAGACTCTTCTGCCGTTGATTGACTAATGACATCTTCATTTCCAGCTGTGAATGAGAACCCAGAAACATTGCGTGTGTCTCGGCGGGAGTGATCTTGCGAGCGTCGAGGGTGGCGGTCAGGGGGATCATACGCTTCACTTTCAGTGTATGCTGACGCTGTTGGGGGCGAACTCGGCGTGTACTCAGTACCGTAGTAGGTGCCGTCGGAATCCGCATTGATACCACCAACTCGCGCTGCCTTCTCTCTGCGGTAAGCTCGCATATCATCATCCGCCTCGCCTTCCCACTTCTCGTCCTTGCGTTTCCGTAGCAGTTTCTCTTTCGCAGTCTCCCTGAACTTCTTTTTCCGAGGGGGTGCTTTTTCGTTTGTGATAGTAGTTGCTGTCTCGGTCATATCTGTCACAGTGCCACCATCGTCGCTATAACCGCGTACGGTTCCACCACCAAGCCTGGTACTCTTTGTAGCATTACTCAAAGTTCGACCATCGGGGCCCTTTCGACGTAAAACTGTAGACTTGTAGTCATCCCAGTCGCCTTTTCGCCAAACAAAGCCGCCATTCTTCGCCCAAAAGAAGAACCAAATACTAGCGATAACAAAGGCCGCGCCGAGAATCGCAAACAGGGCTAACATTCCTTGCATATTGATACTGGTAGGGCTTATAGTACCCTCTCCTTTGGATGATGATATTCCAGTTGTTGTTGTTGTTGACGAGGTGGACCGTGCCGCAAGAGTTTTTGTGACATCTTCAACAGCAGTAGGGGTGGCGGTGGCATCGCTGTCAAGCAGAATGTCGACAGTATCGCTATCGCCCCCTGAAAGGTTCGGGGTTATAATCACTGGAGCCATCGTGTATGAGCCAAGAGCCGGGGCTCAAAACAGGCGCTGGACACGCAATGGTCAGTCGAGGCGTATATCGTCGACAACGGACGTTCGTACTCGGTAAATCGAAAACGTCGGAATGTAACGACTCTTTACAGCGACTCGTGGTAACAATTAAAGGTGGAGCGTAAATTTAAATGCGAAGAATGTGGAGAGCTGGAGATGGAGTCGAGATGCTTGGGCGCTGAGTATTTGTATACCCACTCACCGGCTTTCCTAGACTCTGGTGATGAAAGGAACGTCGATATTGTTGAGAATAGATAAATGGGAGGAGTCAACTCAGCTGCACGATGAGAAAGGCTGCATCCTACAGCCACACCAGGGTCGTTATGGAATTGCGGTGGTTGATCGAATGGGCAAATTGGAGAGGCTGGGGAGGCGGCTTTGTTGTGGATGGGCGTTGTCACGGCAACCCCGCATTATGTCATGTGTCTCGAGATCACGTGCAGAATTTAGCGTTAAATCTTAGATAAAGACCCCGATAAGACTCAACCACCATGCGTTCAAACGAATTAAGCTTATAATGTCCCCATTCCATTTTACAGGACTTGCCCTATATACATTCTGCTCATTTAACATAACTCCTTTTTACGTTACGTCCTATACAAATATGACCAATATCACGCCTTCCTCCGCAAATAATCACGCCTCGTGCTCAGGAGCCTTCCTTGGAAGCACCAACCACAACCCCGCCAGCACAACCAACAAACTCAACGCGAAAGGCTGAAGACTCTGCACCCCTTTGGCCTGAGCAATCAGCCCAGCTATAAAAGGTAGCACTGCACCACCTCCGCCGCCGAGTGCTGCTGCGAATCCAATACCGGCTGTATGCAAGTGCTTAGGCAACAATTTAGCAGCCACGACCATGGCAACGGGGAACAGAGGACCGATAAAGAACCCCAAAAAGGCAACCATGACAGCCGACACGACGAATTGCGAAATTAACCAGAACAAGAGCTCAAACACAATAGCGAGGCCGAGGTAGAACATCAACGCGACACGTTCACCGAGCCGGTCGTTGACAAACCCGAGCACCAGTCTCCCGAGCGTAATACCCAACCAGAACCCTGTCGAGACCAAGCCGGATTCTAAGTTCTCGCCATGCCGCTCCTGACGCATAAACTCGACGAGCCACCCACCGATGGCGACTTCAACTCCCATGTAAGTGAACAAGAGAATGGCCAGAGTCCACACAACACGGTTTTTCATCGCCTCTGTCGTCCTGCTACCACCACTACCTTGGCTACTTCCAGTCCGCGCGTTGGCCTTTCGGAATGTTTCGCCATCTTCGCGCCAGAACACTATTGTACTAGCCACAAGCTCTAGAACGCAAGCTCCCACCATGAGATAGTAGAATGACCACCAGCCCAGGCCAGCACCTACCATGGAGGTTGTAATTGTAGGCGAAGCAGTTCCACTGTAGTCTCTATTTAGTATTTCTTCCGTGCAAAAAAAATTCATAAAATAAGCAAGAGCCCTACCCTGCTCCGTAGCATGCATGCAAGCAACCCATGATTGCATTAGCGTTTACCATGTCCCCAACCCACGCACTCCAGGCTGCGTCCACAAGCCCATTTCCCATGCCTATGATTGCATATACACATACAACGACAGGGAATGGCGGTTTAGTTGACAAAATAGCAAAGGGAATCAAATGGCACAACGGCCCGATAATGGCAATTCCACGTTGTCCCAGAGTCATATGGATTTTCGTTACTGAGACTGTTGCCAACGTGTAACCGGCAAAAGGAGTGATAAAAATTACAGAAACAAGGCTGGTTGAAAGGTTATAGTGTGTTCGCAGCTGTATTGCTTCTTGGTTAGCAAAGAAAGCCCCTTGACAGCCAGTTTTTGGAAATCTATACCGATGGAATCAAAGCCTGAAAAAAATGTCAGTTATCATCTGCCTTGACTGTACGATTACAAGGTTACCATACGCCATATGCAGCATCATTAGCTCCCACAATAAAGAAGCTGAGAAAAGTCACTGCGACTTTGTATTTGTTGATTGGTGGGTCATTCCATCGTTGCTTGACAGTTGCGACGTTCACACCCTGGGGGGGAGCTTCCTCCAGCGAAGCAGCAGGCGACGAGACAACGTCAGATATGTGGTCTCTGTCTGACTGAAAAGCCACTCTTTGCGGAAGCTCGACTACTGACGTCGCTGACATTTTCTTCACGTATTGTCAATAGTTAATAATATCGGGAAGGGAGGGGGAAAAGGGATGGGGAAGAGAAAGCCACGTTTTTGGCACACATCTCATTTTATATGTCGGGTCAATGCGTAATACCTACTTTATTCTTTGTTGTAAATCTACAAATTGGTTATCAATAGAAACGGTTGATTGGTTTCCTAGCTATGAGTCATTCGGCAGTCAAAGCTAATTCCTCGCTCTAAATAAGCCGATGGAACAGTAGATCCACTTAGCAATTGATCCAGCCAAGACAGGGCGAGACATCCAAGCCAAAAAGAGATATAGATCTCCAGTAGCCAATCGGATCCAATGGTTGTTTTCATCTGGCCGCCAACACAGCTCATCTAGTATAAGCTAGCTGTAGACATCAAGAAGGGGGGGGATCTAAGTTCCTTGGTAAGGCAAATGTAAAATTTCACCTTTATAGAACTAAACATTCCAACCTGTGTACGCCAACCGTACCATCAAATTATCCACCAATATTGGGTTGTATATTTCCAAACCATCGCGGATGATCAATCATGTATTGGAGAAAATCGGGCTTCTATTACTACATTTCAATGACCGTCTTTGCTAAACCAGCACTTCATTTCATGATAGCATTTAATTCTCTTAAGACTAGAGAAAAAAATGGAAAGATTCAGGTAAAAAGTTGAATTTGTAGTTAGCGATCGCTCGCATAAAATGACGTATATATAAAAAAGCTTGAAGTACATCCATCGTAGACGGCAAAACAATGACCAATTCCAGAAAGGCCACTCCGTCGCGTCTCAAAAAAATACATATTGTGGAAAGATGTATATATGGTATACACGTGTAAAACGTCAATAGAAAAAGAAAAAGAGACAAAAGGGGCGGGGCTTAAAGTCGCAAATCGAACAGTCCACAAGTCCAAAAAAAAAAAACTATCAATTGATCGCGGGAGAAAGTCGGCACAGTGATGAAAGGCCAACAAACGTAAGAGTCGCGATAGCAATATAAGGCTCAATGGGGTATATCGTGTTGAAGTTGACGAAAGCCCGCTTTCTCAGGCGCGAAGGAAATGGAAAGAAATTATGGAGGAGACAAAAAGGTAAAATTCGGGAATCAAAGTGTATGCAATGCATGATACGGGGAAATCAACCAAAAAACATCATCATCATTAAGGTCATACAGGCATTAACAAAAACAGACATGACTTATGCAAGGTATTCAAAAAAAAAAGCAACGCTCAGAAAAACATCATTCCAATGGTCATTACATCGTACAGTCATGCCGCCATGACAACAAAACAGAGGCTTTTTTACCTTTTGCAAACAAAAAGAAAACAAAAGTTCCCACCCAAAAATACTTTTTAACAGCGATGCGAAACGTTTTTTCTTTCTTCGTGTTTTTTTCTTTTTGAATTTTCGATATGATGCAAATATTGTCGGGATAGAGCCGAGGTGCTGTTTGTATTTCTCCAGGCAGACCCAACAACGGAAACGACCAACTTTTTGTCACTGCTTTTGTCAAGAACACTAGACAACAGAGAGACTTCTAACAAAGGGTAAACGACTTTTCGCAAGACGGGTCAGAATTGGTAAAAGCGACAATGTTTAACGACTACTGAAGGTGGAACGACTTGACAGTCGACTAGCTCGATCAGACCGTTTGTCTTCTCGAGCCCGTCGACCATCCTCAATTTCTCTCCGGCTAATAGGGGCAGTAAACTCCGAACCCGCTGGCATGATGTACTTCTTGGGCCGACGGTCTTCAATATTGAGACCAAAGGCACCATCGTCATCTGCCCGCATGTGGATAGTTTTGCCGCTAACAGTGTCTGGATTGAAACTGATACTCATTCCACCCAGGTTCATAGAAATGGTGTTGTCACTTTCAAACTGGGAACCAACTCCGCTACCGTCCCGTGTGCGTGCATCGCTTCCCCGGCTACTGTTAGATCGACTCTTCTGGCTGCCGCTGTCGCTTTCCTGGCGTTGTTGAGCAATTCGGGTTTTCAGTTTCAAGGCATCTGCCGTCAGAGGAACACCGGTACGGCCAGATTTCGCAGCCTGGTATTCTTCAGCATTTCGATGCTGTTGCTCCATGTCGACCGTCGAGTCGGGTCGAGGCTCGGGTTCGTCATCGTAGTATAGAGTACGTCGACGACGAGAGTCTTCGATAGCAATTCGACGTGCGCCGTCAGGAGAATTGTAAGACATCCTTCGAGGAGCTTTCATACTTTGGCTGCGCTCCGGCCCGCCGCCAACGATCTTGCGAAGCTGCTGGTGTGGTAGCGCTTCTTTCAACTCGGACAGATCCCAGGAGTCTCTGGAGTGAGACATGCGGCGACCGGTCGGAGGGACACTTCCTGTGGTCATTGACTTCGGAGGGTGCTCCGGTCGCTTCTGAATAATCTTGGCTTTGGGCTTGGGCACTGGCGGTGGAGGAGGTGGCATACGGTAGTAATCTTCGTCCAAGCCGTCGATTTCGACTGGCCGCCGACTCTCAGGCCGTCGACTCTCAGATTGTCGACGAGAAGACCGGTGCTCTCTTGAAACATGGCGTTCTAGGTAGCCTCCGTCTTCATAGGAAGCCTTGGGAGTAGGTTGCTCAATCACGGGCCGCGTATATACCGAAGACCGCCTACGCTGCTCTCTCGGTCGAGACGCCGAAGATGTGCGAGACTTTTCGTAAACCGCGTCATACGGTGAGGCTGGTTCGCCAAAGTATTGGTGTTGTGGCGTTGAGGGTTGGGTATAATAAGCAGACGTGGCGGGAGGAGGACCATAATGTTCAAAGGGAGAAGAAGCTGGCAATGCACCTGGGTTATACATGTTTTCCGGCATTCCTGCATGGTAACTCAAAGGCCGTTCATCCAAGTGATAGGCTGACACACGGCTTGGACGTCGCTGACGGATAGGTGACTGGGCCACATGCATCTCTGGTCCATAAGACGGATAAGGGTATCGAGAAGCCTGGGGAGAAGGGGGAGGTATTTCATTCGCCTGAGGAGGCGGCTGAGAGTAATAATGGTGGTAATCCATGGGGCGAGGGTCCACAGTAGGCATAGGATACGCAGGCATGGTGGCCGAGGGATAGCCGTTGTTAACATAGGGCCAATAACCTTCCGGGGGCTGGTGTTGCATTGTGACGCTTTCCCTACGTCGGGACTTTGACGGAGATCTTTGATGAGGAGCAACGGCCCGAGGGTTCATGTACATCATATCAGCAGACGCACGCTTTTCGTCCCGTTGTTTTCCCTTGTCCCTGTCCCTTCGGCTTTCTTTTGTTCGGACAGCGTCGGCGGTCTTGTTCCTGGGATTGGTATCTAGACTCAAAGCCAGAGGGCTAGGCTTTCCACTTGCGCGAGACTGGCTACTATTCCCGGTGGCCGCAGTACGGCTTGAATAGCCCGAGTCGCTGGCAAAGTCGATTGGTACAAGTTCCAATGTCCCAAAGTCGGACTTGGATCGCTTCGCAGCAATATTAGCGCTTTGGCGAGTGTGAGGGATAACACTTCCTGCGTCGTCATCGTATTCTTCAACGTAAGCGGCAGCAGGTTTTTGGGGAGATTTCCTGGCCATGGTGATAGCGCGGTGCCCCCAGGGTTTTATTTGGCAGGGAGGAGAACGGTGTGCGGGCTAGGGCCCGACAGACGAGAAATCACCAGCAGGCTGCCACCCAATTCGTCCCCAAGTGGGTTCTGTCCTTTCTACCCAATGCTGTCTGCGAGCAGACCCGTAGGCGGGGGCCCTACTGTGTCTGGACCTGCTGATCAGCAGGTAGAGGCAGGTAGAGAGGCAGGCAACGGCGTGGTTCACAGTTGTGTTAACGACCGGCAGATACACTTAATCGGTGATGAATATCCACAATAGTCGAACAGTGCTCCATCGAAAACCTGGCGGGCAGAAGATGATGACGGCGGCGGCGGAATCTAGAAGGCCAAGTTGGGCGAGGCGAACAGCAGCGGGCGATGAGTCAAGCGTGAGACTGACAGTCTGGCAAGCTGTGAATGGGCAAGTGTGGCTGCTCGCTGGGTATGAAAAGATCCCCGTGCAGAGGGCGGTCGACGGTTGGATGATCTGGCAGACTGACAGAGCAGCGGTGGGGTTGGGAGAGTGGAGGTGTGTCTTGTCGTCTCAAATAGAAGACAGCGACAGTGGTACGGTGCAGCAAGGCCCAAACAACGAGGACCTCTGGTCAAAATAAGTGCAGAGAGGTGGTAAATGTCCGTCAGTCAGTCGAGGGTTGGTGGTGATGGTGGCGGGCAGATCGGAAGGGTCGAGTAAACAACGGCAGGGAAAAAAAATTCCGGAATTGCGGATGAGTGTGGGCGAAGCCAAGACGAATTGAGACGCCTGGGCGAGAGGAGAGGCTGACAGTTTTCGGCGACTGAGGCTGGACAAATGGTAAGAATGGAGTGAAGGCAGAGTCAGACAAAACAGGCAAGCAGCAGGGGCAGGAGGAACAGTGTCGTGGTGAGCGGTTAGTAGCTGGGCAGCAAACAGACGGCTAGCGACTTGCTGCGGGTGGATGCAGACAGCCCGACTGACTTGACCGTGAACAGACGCTGACTGGGGGTTGGACAGCGAGTGCTAGTCGTGGCGATGGTTTTGAGGGTGCAAGAGAGAAGAGAAAAAAGCGGGTGGGTGGATGTGCTGGTGGGGAGGGGACGCGAGGGAGTTGCCGCTTCCCGTCCGGCCTGGTCGTGATAGGCCGCCTCGTGCAGTAGTCTGACTGCAGTGCTTGCTGGCTCTCCAGGCTGCAAGCCCAGAAGGGGGGGAGAAAAAAGGAAAAGAAAGAAAAAAAATAGTGGAAAAAAATAATTAATCAAAATAGTAAGAGCTAGAGACGTACCTTTTTCTGCAATGCAGGCTGACAGGATCGCCTTTGCTGTTACGTCCCGCCTAGCGGTAAACGATGGAAGCTGCAAGATGGATGACACTGGGAAAAGAAAATGAGAAAGAAAGAGGAGAACCAAGTGACTATGTAGTGACAGTTCTGGGAGAGTCGCGTTTTACGTCAATTGTCAAGCTCGGCTTCAGGGGAATTCCGGCCTCGGGGGTATTGATCGGGTCGAACTCGAGCAAAGCGCAGAGACTGAGACTACGTTGGGCTGCATCGTCGTAATAGTAGTAGTAACGATTGTGGCGAGGGTATTTTCGGAAACACACTGGCCACAATAATAATACGTCGTGGGCAAAATGGGGCCGCTTCAGGTGGAAATCAAGCGTGAAATACGGGGGGAGTAAGAAAAGAGCTGGATGAAACACTGATGAAATGCCCGGGTTCGGGGGCATGTGGTTCTTTTTATTTCTCTTCTGTTCTCTCTTTTCCTTTTTCCGCTTCCTTCTTCTCGCCAGATCATTCGCAATTGCAGGAAAAGCGGATGGACCGTCTTTAGGTTCTTATTCTCTGTCCAGCCACAAGCCGTAGCGCTTAGCATTTTGTTGATCGTTTAAGGCTGCAACAATCCTCTCAGGATGCAGCCTGCCTGAGAAACTTTTTTTTTCGGTCCCATAATAATTCTCAAAGAGTGATGCCGGTGTGTCGGGTTCCGACGGTCTATTTTTACGCGTAACATACTGTTGTTGAGCCGCTTAGGCAGACAAGACTGAAACTCATTCGTTCCATACAGAGCAGAATTGGATCCGGGGAAACGTTAGTGTGTCCCATCTACTCACGGAAACCCTAACGGTCGGGGACCGTATGGAGTAGGCCACTCCAACCTCGGTGCTTTCCGGGTGATATGTAGTATTGATTGAGCGGTCATTGTCCTGTTGGATCGCCCATTAAAAAAGTGGTGTTATTAAAAAAAAAAAAAAAAAAAAAAAAAACCGGCACAAGCATAGATGTAATCAAAGGAAGCTGATCGTGGTTGGCTGCCCGAAGCGGGAGGAACGTGTTGGACAGCAATTGGGCTGCTTGCTGTCGTGCATCGAGTCAACAGCGGTCATCCCTGCAAATAATGCTGCATCGCACTGCTCGTCGAATGAGGGGCCGCGTTATCGCCGGCTCTTCAGCGATTCCGACCAGACTCCGTAAGCTGGGCGCAAACAGGTGTCTTGTCGACAGCCAGAAAGGTCAGCATCGTATAGCCAAAGTTTGGTTACAGCAACAGTGACTTTTATCCATACAGCATAAAGTAGTACGTGGCAGGCCGAAAACATGATCTGAGAGTGCAAAATTTCCTGAAACGGAAAAGCCCGTTGAGACTGGGGAATTAGATCACGGCCGGATCTTCTGATGACGCGATATCGCTTATCGGTGATCGTAGGGAGGGTTCCCATAATTGTCGAGAGTCAATCCTTAACTAATAGGTCTTATGCTCCAGTTGCACAGAGCTCGGACGGGGATGTGTATCTGTCTTGACTAATTGCAGTCAAGTCTCAAAGTCCGCGTCTACGTTGTAGTCATCGTCCTAGATCAGTGTGATCGTGCGAGTCAGCACGATAAGACCTAGCTGCCTTCCAGTATCGCATATCACAATATCAATTGAATAATATCGGGATAAATGCAACTTTGGACATTGGCGAACTATAGTACAAGGCGCATGTATGTCACGGTACGGGAAAATCCCCCCACTGTGCTCCTTCAGATGAGACCGTAACGGACTCGGGCAGCGATGCTGCGGCGGCTATTTTCGTTTCCCGCCTTGAGCTGAACTGCCCTCGATGGCCCCGAAGGCCACGGGCATTTAATTGTTATTGAGACCTGTGGCAACCAGTCAGCAAACAGGGCCATGGATCAAAGTGATTAAAGTGATCATCGCAATATTTGCTCAACAGTTTATGTCTCGTCAAGTAAAAAGATCTCACTGCAATGACTCACACTATCGGGCCTCAATGTGGATGCACTGATGCAGGTTAGAGCCGTACTGCATATTGATCCACATGGTGGGCCAAACCCCTCTGACACACGCAAACAATATTGAATACACTTCTTTTTCTTGCTGCTAGTTTCCCGTTGTGACGTAGCCAAAAGAGAAATTTTTCGATTTCTTTGAAAATAAGGCTAGTCGAGAAGAGTGACGTACTTCTGGAAGATACTATTGAGCAGTTTATCTTCACGATCGTGACTGGCCACCTCTGGCTTTTTTTTTTCTCCGCAGTTATGTAGGGCAAATCTCACAAGATTTCCCGATCGGGTAAAATCGGCAACCCGGTTGTCTTTTCTTGTACTGGCGGGTATTGTTGATGCGGAAAACCGTCTGCCAAATAGCTGGATTCGCACAAGAAATCACGCAGTCTGGGCAAGTTGTTTTCGTTTCCCCTCACTGGCTTCGGAGGCGGACAAACAAACATAGCTAGATGTAGCTGAGCCACCACAAGCATCAGTCAATGCTGCCCCGTCACAACCCCAGATGAGCCCACAGATTGCCGGCAGGCGTGTCACTATCTCGGGAATCTGTTTAGACGTGCGGGCCTGAGCGGATTAGGACTGAGGCTAGTCGGGCGATCGTGTAACCAATGGACGAAGATGCTCATCATGGTGTGCTACCGATGAGGGATCGCGGTGCATGCTGAGCCTCAACCCGGGTGGCCAGGCAGGCGAGAACCACTAGAGATGTCGCTTATTGCATGATAGTACGCGTCGCACTTAGGAGAGTTGAAAGTTGCAAGTCGCAAGTTGCACGTTGACGCATGATGCCAGTTGATGTCGGCTGATGCTGAGATGCCACAACGGAAGGAGCTTGAGTATTGGCCACAGTCACGGGACCTCCTGGGCGCCTTCTCAGCTTCACCGCGTTTCTATAGTTTCTCTCTTCACTCCACATATGAATGAACGTTCGGTTTTTGCAGGTTTCACCTCTCCTCGGCTCCTCCAACGATCGACTCTTGCCTAGCACACAGACCCTACTCCACGATGCACGACGCGTCTCTTGTTTCAGAAAAACCCCTTGATATTGGCACGGTATAGGGGGGTTTTCACTATTGCCTGCCAGGCTACAGTGCCCTGAGTCAGGAGCGCCGCGCTTGCTAACGCATAACAAACACATCACATGCAGCTCGCCACTGCTGCGGAGATATTCACCCACCCGCCTCGAGCAGACCACACGTGTGGAGGGTCCAGCGAGCCAATAGCCTCTTGTCACTGCTTGTGCTACTACGGTTCTATGATTGCAGCAAGTCGGTCCACAAGAGCTATGTTGACGCTACTGCTCTCTGACAAATCAGGACTGCTTCGCTCATGCGGCCTCTTGGTTCACTACGATGTGCAATACTCTTTTTGGACATGAAGGGAAATTGGCGGATGCAGATATGTAATCGGAGTTTCAAATTCAATTTTCTCCGTACAAGAAACCGGATTTCCTGTATAATTGCAGTGGCATCGTGTCTGTTTCACCGCATCAACGCGTGCACTGAAGGCAAGGGGCGTAATTTTTAGCACTGCAATCGTGGCCTGCAAGAGCCAGCGTGTCCATGCGAACTACTAATGCTTTTCAATCAAGTTCAATTGTCCGAGTGCTTGAAATTCTAGGAACTGGAAGCGGTCAATGTTAGGTACATCTT
Source organism: Talaromyces sp. PX2406 (assembly GCA_023626115.1). Lineage (NCBI taxonomy): Eukaryota > Fungi > Ascomycota > Eurotiomycetes > Eurotiales > Trichocomaceae > Talaromyces > Talaromyces sp. PX2406. Next base: position 596,872 of record JAMAGJ010000013.1, read on the forward strand.
TACAATATTACCACGGCGTTCACCATAGTGGCGAGACGAGTCTACTCTACTCTAAACCTTGCGATGCGTGGAAATGCGGTATTTTATTCCTTTCAAACCTGATTTCAAATATGACGAATATGGCATATATCTCAGATCATCAATTAATACCATCTGGTGGCCATTGAGCCATTGACTCTTGATAGCCGAGGTTTAATCAAAGGCACCAGCACAACTGCATTGGTATTCCAAGATAAAGGTCCTGCAATGTCTAGTGTTCGCATTAAAATGCAACACAAATTAACGATCCAGACCTTGACTAGCCATATCAGCATGGACAGCATAATTTCATGCAGCCTCAAGTTCAACCGTGATTGGCTACTTCATCACAGGTGAAGAAGCGGTCTGCAACACTCTCGTGCGCACTGTCCACCACAACTCGATAGAAGCAAGGGATAGACGCTAGTTTCTGAATGGTAACATGATGGTTCAGGATATTAAATTTCCTTGGCCCGTTTGTCCGTGGCTATTGTCCGAGCATGCGAGCCCTGAGCCCGAGTCAGATGACTGCATGTTTTGGTAATACTAGAGGCTGATTCGAAGCCATTCGACACAATACCGAGCTTGTTGAAGTTCTATTTGTCAACTACACAAAAAGTGATTTTCTTGCTGTATTCGTGAAAGCCCTTGTCAAATTTAACAATATCTATGTTCTACCGTAATATATTGCGCTTGATAGCATCCGTGTAGATGTCATTGACGTCGATTAAACATTGAAGATGACTGGTACAGTTGTTTAATATGTGTATTATCAACTCAATGTTCAATGTTATATATAATTTTTAGGTCCGTGCAGGTACGAATTGATGCATGTAGTCGTTTCAAATATTTATCCAGGCATTCCTATACAGTGATCAAGAGCACCTAGACAAGTTGGCGACATGAGTAACTAAACAATTCATTATGTACAAAGGAATACATCAATATGTAGTGTTAGGCACCGTCATCAATGGATATTGACTTCCAAGAGTACTAAACTTTATGTTTAACTCTTTATTATCATCACCTTAGGCATTTTGATATTTCTATACGCATTATATACAATCTCTGTCATAATTAATCTCCACATAATTGATCAACATTTAACATTGGAAAACTGATCGTTCCAAAACACCAACGTTGGACCATATATCCGGTATTCAGTTAAAAAGCCCACTGCTTAAGCCATATTTTCACCCATTCAGGCGAGACTGGCCCTAATTGGGCAACTTCCGAGCTTTCTTTCTTCAACCTCTCGACTTCGTACTCTAGCTTTTCATTTCCTTTCTCAGATGTCAACTGGTGACTATCTCTCGAGATCAGACGGAAAAAGTCGAGCAATTTTGTTGCCGGGTTTGTCTCGACCACGAATCCATGGTTATCGTTGGTACTTCTCGCCAACGCTTCTACCCACTCGCCAAACGAAACCACTTGGATATTCGTCGGTCCTCCAAGGCCATCTTGCACAGTTTTGATGAGGTCAGGCCAAACCGAAATTTGTGGATTGACAAGGTTATAAACTGCTGGCTCTTTAATGGATGACTTCCCTGTCTCGCTGATAAGATCATAGGTAACGTCCATAAGCTGCACGATGACCTTTGCTAGGATGTCGACCGGCACCCAACTAACGGTATTCATTGCCCCAAGAGAATCTGGCAACAGTCCCAAATACTTCGAACTAGCCAGTAAACTAGGAAACCACTCGTGTGTATTCCAGCTACCAGCCGTTGAAAGCACCGGGCCGGCGATCTGACCAACTCGTAAAACGGCGCCTGGGGTGCCAGAAAACTTGTTAAAGGACTCTATCAACCGTTCGCCAACATATTTAGACTCTCCATACCCCATGAGCTCCGGGGCTGAGAGATCATGGATCATAGCCTCTGGTACCAGCTGTCCTGGATTCTCATTTATCCAGTTTAGGATAGTGGAGATACTAGAAACAAACAATATTGGCGCTTTATGGACACACTTGTTGCTAAAGTCTATAAGTTGCCGTGTGCCTGCAATATGACCTTTCTCGAACGATTCGATCCTGTGGTTGAAGTCGACCTTCCACGCGGAGTGTATTATTGCATTAGTTTCTGATAAAAGCCGGCTGTAGACGGACTCTCCCAAACCGAGATCCGGCTTTGACATATCCACAGTAAAGAATTCGACTTGTTTAGGGGTATCCGGTGCTGTCCACAGGATAGGGAGGTCTCTTGATTTGTTGCCCGCTGTTTGTCTTGCTTCTGCATCAACGGATCGATTGAGGCAGACAACCTTGGCAACTCGTGGGTTAAGTAGAAGAAAATGCAAAAGGTAGCTTCCCAGGGAGCCCGTTGACCCAGTCAAAATGACCGTCAAGTTGTCTTGTTGCACCTTCTTTGCCGGTAGTGTCGCGTCAAGTCCCGCCGAATATTTGTCAATTATCGTCTGTAGACGGGCATTACGTTCCTTGATGACACTGGTAGCACTTGTGTGCAAACCATTCTGTCCTTCGTGAGCATTTATAATAGTATCCATTGCGTGAGCAAGTCCACGGATTGATACCGAGCTGTAGATAACCTGGGGGTTGATCTTATCGTAATCAAGATTCAATTTACATGTCCTCAAGACCGCCTTTAATCGCTGTACCACAATTGTGACCTGTAGTGAATCCATGCCGAGCTCGAAGATGTCATCGTCGTCTCCCAATTTATCGGTTTCAAGAACTTGCGAGTATAAGCTTTTAACCATGTTAAGGATACACGTTAAATCTGACGGATCACTTAGTTCCAAGCCATCGGCTAGTAGTCCCTCTTCTGCTGACGAGTATAGTTCATCAACCTGGGCGGCGAACTTTTGTACAGTGGACTGTCGTTGAATTGTCCCTTTCCCAGCACGATTAAATGCCTCTGTGGACGAGATAATGTAGACGAGCGATTTTGGCACGCGAGAAAACCGCGGTGCCTGGAGATTGGCTTCACTGACGATATCCCAAAGCAGATTCACCATTGTCTCACGTTCGTCTTTAGTGGTGACAGAGTATCCATCCTGTAACTCGACCAAAAGACTCGGCAGAAAACGGTACTCACCGACAACCAGAACACCCTTGACAGCCGGATGGTTGCCGATTGTGTCTTCTAGTGGACGTGGATTGATCTTTTCACCGTTCGAGAGAACAATCAGGTCATCGCGCCTGCCGACATATCGCCACCAGCCTTGACTGTCTTCTCCGTCGGGTTTCATCCATAAATCCTTGGTTGAGTATTCTTTCATTTCAGGAAAAAGCAAAACCGAGCCATGATATTTGCGAGTTGTTGAATTAAATGGAATAACCAGCTCAAAGATCCCCGGCGAGATCTCATCGAACCGATACCCGACCTTGGTGTTGAATTTTATACAGTCCCATTTGCTGCTATCACCGGGAATGGTGCTATAAAACCCATTCTCAGTGGATCCAATCATACTCCAAAGGTGCTTGAGCCGAGAAGACAGAATCTTGCCTGCCTGTTCGGGGAGTGGTCCGCCACCATAAGAGACGTGGTTGAGCTTGGATAGCACTTCGATGCCTGTCTCGGTCTTGGACATGTCGTTCAATATCGATGGGGCAGTGCAAAGCACTGTTATAACGTTTTGCTGTAGCAGACCCGTCATATAATCCTTTGTCATGGCTGCATTGGGATGGGGTAGAACCACCGTTGCGTCGAACTGTGGAGTTACCAAGTTCAGATAACACCCAGCAGACTAGTCAATTTAGAAATTTCCCGTATCTGAGTGTGCTGGGTTTATAATAAACAAAAAATGAGCTTACATGAAATGGCGGCAGAGTATGCAGGTAATTCTCTCTTGTGTACGCGAAAACACTGGTGTGAATCCCCTCATCTGTCGGTACCGCATCGGCCGCGAAGAAACGGAGCATTACTTCCGGGCTATGCCCGACGGGCTTAGGGTTTCCTAGTGATTTTCTTCGTCAGATGTTTCCCTATTTAAAGCTAGCTCGGATACCATTTGTGTTTATGTTAACTAACCTGACGATCCGGAGGTATGTAGCAGAAGAATTGGATCGGTGTATTTTTCATCCGGTATTTCTCTGGCAGGATAATGCGTGGCTTTCGTGGTTTCATCCATAATGGTGTCATATCCGGGAACGAGTATTGTTTTTATTCCCGGAATAAACGAAAACAACGACTGTAGACTCTTTTCCACCTCAGTGGCATATATAACCAGCCGACAGCCAGTGCGCTCAAACAGAATCTGCTGGGCCTCGTTTGTATTCCTTAAAGATGGCAGTAATATCTTTCCGAACCCTTAGCAATCAACACTCCAATCGGCGACAAAAGAAAAACAAAACAAAACTCACCTTCCTCCCCGTCTTCAGCGCCGCAATCGTAAAAGCAATATATCTCAAATCACTCGGCCCCATATACGCAAATGTATCTCCCTCCGCAAGCCCGGCTTCATTGACAAGCCACCACGAGACTCGGTTGATTGCATTGGTGATTTTCGGATACCCGATTTCGTCGAATCCGTCAGCCGGGTTGGTCGCTGATTTGGCAATGTAGGCATATGGCCGTGAGGCTGGGTCGTTTGCTTTAGCATCGAAGATATTAGGAACGGGATTCCGGCCGTATTGCAGGCCGAATGGAGGCATATATTCGTCTTTTGTTTCTATTGCCATTTTGAAGTTTTTTTTTAAACGTTGGATATGATCGGTTGATTCCGTGTGGAATATGAATATTGATGAATGAGTATAAGGATATTGGATATGCTCGTTTTATAATCAATTGATGTATGTGTTTAACAACAAAATCCAAAAAAAAAAAAAACTGACTGAAGACACTGGGCGAACGAAAGGCCCGGAATTATTATCTATTCATACACCAAATATCCCCTCCACCCACATGTGAATGCAACATCGAGTTGACAAATTGAACATAACCAACCGGACCGGACTGATCAGTTTACCAGAATACTAGCAGTAGTTGCATGTTATCGTGCTATTTAGTTATTCACCACTAGCTCAACCCCACCAGGCGGCCCAGCAAACCCTCTTTTTATATGTGATTTGCAGAAACCATTCGCAACTAGTGAATCCCCCTGTACGCTCCGGCAAAAAAAGGCGTAAATTACTTACTTTGTAGCCAATTAGCCAGTGTGCTAATCGAACGCAACTCGGACTTCTCTGCCACTCGATGGCCTGGTCGATCGCGTATACTGCACAAGACCACGGGTCCCTTTAGCCCCCCCGATTTGATCACACTAATGCAAGTGGATCGACAATCCGATAAAAGACCAAAATTGAGTTATTTCAGCGGATACGTAGTTTTGGGATGTTAGATACTCCGTACCGAATCATTATTAGGTGTGCGTTCCTTACTTCAAATGTTGTCAAAAATGTTTAAATGTTGATGGAGAGTTCAATGTTGGTTGTATATGTACCTAGGGGGGAAGAGAATCATTATTGCTTGTTGTGATGGGAATTCCTCATTGGGTAATTTTTGGCTACCACGAATTGACATCAATGGCTCCTAGATAATGCATTTTTTAATTTTATTTCTGAATAATAACGGCTAAACGTGCGAAATCGATTTTTTAATGCCTTTTTAACATTCCCGAAAAAAGTAACAAAGAATCCGCCTTGTTAACCCTTTTAACCATGGCCACCTATCCAGCCTAACACGTGGGAATTTAAATAAATTTACATCCTGCATCTGATGTTAGCAAGTCTGTGCAAGCAAAAAAGGAAAAAAAAAGAAAAAAAGAACATACCGGTCAACAGGGCTCAATCCCAGCAACTTCATGCCGTTGTACAACACCTGTCGGGCAGCGGCATACAGGGCCATGCGGGCATTAGCCGTCTTTTCATCACGGCCGACAACACGCAAAACTTCATAACTCGAGCTAAGCATATGCGTCATGCGGAACAGATAGGTAAGCACAGTAGTTGGCTCAAGGGTCTTGTACGTGTTGATAACGACGTCAGGCCACTGGGCGAGGTATCGGGCGAGGTCGATGGCGTGCGTTTCGGTGAGAATGGACAGATCAGCCTCTGGCAGTTTCTCCAAATCAATGCCCGATTTGCGAATAATGGAGCAGAGGCGGGCATGCGCGTATTGGAGGTAAGGACCAGTGTCGCCTTCAAAAGAAGTCATGGCTTCCAGGTTAAAGTCGTATCCGTTTACACTGCGGTTTGTCAGATTATCTAGAAAAACATAAAGAGAGGAAAATGCGCAAACGTACCGTTTTCCTGACATGTCCTGTACCATGACAGCCGTAATACCAAGCGTGTCGGCAGTCTTGTGAGGGTCCTCGACTTGCTCATATTTGGCTTCGTTCTTCTTCATGACCTCGTGCATCTTGTCTCCCACATCGCGCAGGATATCGTCCAAGAACTTGACGGTTCCCTTGCGAGTGCTCATACCGCGAACCATACCAAAGTTGATGTGCTGGCATTTGTCTGCAATTTCCTTGTGGCCCGAAATCTCGGTGACCTTGAATAGCTGTGCCAAGTGCAAGTCTTGCTGGGAGGCAACGACGTATATCATCTTGTCAAAGTGGTACTTTTCGTAACGCTCCACAATGGCACCGATGTCTCGGGTAAGGTACAGGGGAGTACCGTCCTTTCGGACGACAATGGCTTTGCCGAGCTTCTTAGCTCCGTGTTTGGTAAAGTCAACAATGACGGCCCCATCCGAGTCCTCTGACGCACCACTCTTCTGCATCGAGTCGTATGCCCTTTGGAGACTCTCTGGCAGAACTTGGGACTCGCCAGAATAGACGTCAAAGTCGATGTTAAGGCGAGCATACGTTTGCTTGTATTTGACAATACTGAGGTCACGGCATCGTCGCCAGAGAGCAAGGGCTTCTGGGTCTCCGTCTTCCATACTCTTAAAGTAACGACGAGCCTTTTCATCCTCGCTTTCGTCAACTAGTTGCTGGAGCTTTGTTTCCTCTGTGGAGACATCTTCGTTCTTTTCTTTTTTGACCTTGATGGTTTCCTTTAGCTCTTTGATAGGACCTTCCTGGACGGCCATATCCTGGTTGATCTTGACGTAAACGTCGAACAAGTGGTTGATGGGATCCTTAAGAAGGGCTTCTTCGTTTCCGTATAGTTTCAATCCGTTGGCGAGAAGGCCATATTGTTTGCCCCAGTCACCCAAGTAGTTCATCTTAATCACCTCCCATCCAGCGACTGTGTAAAGGTTGGAGAGGAAACCGCCGATAATTGTACTGCGCAAGTGGCCAGCATGGAAGGGCTTGGCGATATTTGGCGACGAAAACTCAATAATCATCTTCTTCCGTCCCTTGGAAGCGTCGGCAGGGTCATGCAGACCCAGGTTGCCGTTTGTTCCATATGCAGCTTTGCTTTCCAGAATCTGGTGGAGGACCGTCTTCGTCAGGGGGCCTGCCTTGAAGAAGAACTGGATGTGAACGCCGAAAGCGACGGGCTTTTCAATCAGGTCTGTGGCGGGGAATTTCTCCACGAACTCGGTGCACAATTCGTTGGGCTTTCGTCCCTTGATTTGGAGAGCAGGCACCTATATAGACGACATACATCTTTCCGTCAGCATGTTTGTTCCAACACAGTTCCCAACCGTCATGCACCACATACCGCAAGGTTCAAATCACCCTTGTCTAGAGAATTGGTCCATGCTAGCTTTGTATACACCACCTTCGGGTCGACATCCGCAATGCTGGCAAAGGTCTCGGCGATGTGCTGGCGGTAAATATCGACCGGGTTCAGCGAGGGATAGCAGCCGGGGAACTTGGACTGCTCGGCGGTGGAATGAAGACTCAATCCCTCGACAGCAGGGAGTGACTGGCCCTCGGGGAGAGTGGTCGCCATGGTGCTATACAGCGCGTTCCGACGAGAGCGGCGGGCAGAGCGAGGCGGGGTAGCAACGACGAGAGGACGAGAAAGCCAGGAGGGAGCAGCAGCAGCAAAAGGGTATCTTCGCAGTGCAGAAACACAAGAATGGCTGGCTTTTGGGATTATTGGCGAAGGCTGTATCACAAAATCCGAAAGTCGCCAGGCCCCGCTCAGCAGATGGCGGCGCATTGGGCGGCGCGAGAGGTTCCTTTGACTCACACCAGCAACGAGGGGTCGTTTTTTTTTTTTTTCTTTCCCTCTGGTTGGTCGGGTCTTCCCCGTTCCATACTGCCGGGCGGTGAGTCACGTGATCTCCGCTGTCATTTCCTATTCGGGACATGCATACAATGACCGGCGACTGACGTCAGGAACAGACTGTTTCTTTTCTTTTCTTTTCTTCGTCAAACATGCGACGCATTTGCTTCATGATAACTCGCAAATCAACAAAAAAACAAAACAATGTGGGAATCTCACGGGCGTGAAAAGGCCATCAGCCGGTCCATCCACCGGGCCCTAACGCAAGAGCCCTACAGCCAGGGCATACAGTCCCATAGTTGGGTAATGTGTATATATCACTTCTTCTCCCTGTCTTTTGTAAGGCTCTCGCGAGTTTCCGCCGAGCTGTTTCAACATCTTCGAAATGAGGTTTGGAAGATTGACGATACCGACTACACAAACGCCTTTCGCCATCAGGGTCCCAATACCGGGTTGGTGGCTGTGGGGGATTTGGGATATTCCGGATCTGTATTTCTCTCTTGTTTTCATATCCCCTGTTTAAAGTAGTAAAAGAAAGAAAAACACTGCGAAGGAAGATGAAGGGGAAAAAAAACTAACTACAGAAATAGACTGCTGACCGTTTTCAAGGCGTTCTTCCGGACTGCCGATTCAAGGTACTTGACCAAGAGCTTGCCGCGCAGCGCTGAGCACCGCTTCTTCAAAGAAGAGCTGCTCGTCCCATACTCAGAATACATGAAGGCTCACACAGACTCGCTCCTTGTCCACATCACCGACCTTTTGGGCATTTCGTCCCCAGTCTTTGGCGCCATGGTCGGGTATGCACCGTCGCACCATGTCATCATGGAAAATGTCATGTGCGATAGAGAGAAATCCACCGAGCCAAATTTATGGGAGACATACGACCTGAAACCCATTGACTACTTCTACCCGGAACGAGACCTGGTACCCGAGCCCCTGACCAGCCGCGCCGTCAGGTCCCGGCTATACGACCACTTCAAGGACAAAGTACGAGTAACCAAGACCCAATTCCAAAACCTGCGCAGACGGCTCGAGCAGGATACCATGTTTCTCAAGTCTGGAAACACGGTCGACTACTCACTCTTTCTTATCCGGTATCCCGCGCATATCTTGTCTACAGACTCGTTGGAGTCGTCGAGTGAATGGAGTCGCGGCGTGACATCGACAGATGGGAAATGGAAGTATCGCGTTGTGCTGCTCGATTTCTTCTGGGCCAAACACAAGTTGCCGGCACAGGCCCTGACGGGGGTTGTGCACACGTTCAATGTTGTCGGACGCAAGGGGCCCATGTCTATCACCACCACTGCCCAGGAGTACCGCGAGAAGTTTCTGCAAATGGCCGACGGACTGGTGGAACTGGTAGATGATCAGCCAGAGTGCAGGCTGGCAAAATAATACATGTAATAAGCGAATATATGGGTGGAAATGGGGGTGAATAATAGCGTTAGCAAGTTTATATCACATTTCACAGCGAATTGGATTATCACGTAAATTTCTTATTACAAAAGTCTTCTGCCTTGTTTTATAGAGCCACCCAACCGAACCCACGTAAACAACTCCGTCAGAAATAATAACAAAAATAATAAAGAATTATTCCTATAACGTGCCAAAAACCTTGGGACGAAACGAACGTGTCCAAATCGGAACGACCTGGTCTCATTTTGGACACCGAAGTATATATAGTGGTCTTGAATAAATTTAGGTATCGTTGAAAGTCAAGAGTGTGTTGGCAGTCACAACTCTGCTTCCACGAGCTTAGAAAGCAAAGACCTGGTCGTGGAGCTTGCTGACGGGGCCGGCCTTGTTGTAACCCAGGGCCTCGGTGGTCTTCTTCATGGCCGTGATCATGGGGGGAGGGCCACAGAGGAAAAGGCGGATATCGCTAGCGGGTGCCGGAAGACGTTCCTGAAAAAAAGTTAGTCCACGAAACCAAGTAGTCCACGGAAGCTTGTGCATACCTTGATCATATCCCCGGTGACGAAACCAACACCGCCGGTCCATCCCTCTGGCGGGTTGTTCAGGACGTAGTAAACGCTGAATTTGTCGTCCTCGGCAGCCAGCTGGTCCAATTCCTTCTGCAGCAAAATGTCGTCAGGGTTGACGTTGGCAAAGATCAGGTTGATCTCAGTGGTGTCGTTGCCTCCATTGCGGGGACGGTTGCGGATAATAGCCTTGATGACTTGCAGCATGGGGGTAATGCCAGTTCCGCCAGCAATCATACCGATGCGACGCGACATGTTGGGGGTGTAGACCATGGCTCCCTTGGGGCCGCGCACTTTCATAGTCTCGCCGACCTTGAGGTTGTCCAGGTGCTTGGAGATGTTGCCCTGAGGGTAGGTCTTTACCAGCAAATCAAAGTGTCCAGTCTCATTGTCGGAGGAGATAGGGGTATAGGAGCGGACCACGGGCTTGGGGTTGCCAGGGATCTCGGCCTGCAGGGAAATGTGCTGGCCGATGGGGAGACCGAGGATGTCAGTGGGACGGGGCAGGGCGAAGCGGTAGACGGCGACATTGTGCGAGACATTGGTCTTTTGCGCGAGGACAAAGTCCTGGAAATCGGTGGGGTTGAGGACCTTGCGTGATGAGCCTGCAAACCCGGTTAGCTACACAGCAAGAGCAACAACATTGACACTGATTCATACCACCGCTGGTCGACAGCCTGACAGCAGAGAAGACAGCAGCCAGCGCAACTGCGTAAGGAAACAGTTCCTGCTTGGCGACAAACGTTCCGATAAGCAGCAACGCCGACGGGATCACAACGCCGCTCAGGGTTTCGGTCGATAGGATACTGAGGGAGGCAATTAGCATTAAATACCAGGACAGGAATGTGCGCCGGAAACACACCTCATCGTGACGGCTCTGCGATCGCAGTCGAAGGGTCCAATGGGTCTCTGGGGTTGGGAACAGAGCAAGTCCGGGGGCGCGCAAAAGAAAGAAAGAAATGTTTAGGTGAAGGCGATTCCGGCGACATGGGCAGGTGTCTTGGCGGTCAGTGCTGGCAATTAGCGGCCCTTAGCTTGGTTAACCCTTAGGCGACCCTTACTCCGTTGCGCCATTACTATTATCGTGATGAATAGCCGGAGACGACAACAACCGACAGTATACAGTTATAGTACGCAGCTCGCAGCCGGGAATTATTGCCTATGTCGACTAGCTATACCGGCATCCCCCGCGGAATCCCCTCCGCGCTGGCCGTGAGGGGCCGGAAAAGCACGCTTGGGCCCGGAAGGTCTCCCTCCGAGGTATTCGCTGTGTATTAGCATTATTATTATGATTATTGTAATCAATCACACGCAAGGATCTACGCTACGTTGAACTGACTAGTCGCTGTACAATTGCCGTGTCGGAATTCACTCTTGTTGAGAATGACACCCGAGGTCTCAACATTTGATAGCGCACTACTCTACTATTTGCTGGCAACCCCACAATCACCGACACAACTCAACCACCAGCCGCGCTCTGTGTTCCTGGCTGGCCATTCACCATCTGCACAGTCGTTAGACCCTCGAACTCAGCGACCATGGGCTCCATTCAAAATGAGGACCACATGCAGAAACCGCCGCCGTTCCACCTCACCGAGGTTGACCGTCAGATTCTTGCCCAGACCGACGACGAGTTTGTGTACCATGACTGGGAGGAGCTGAGTGGCATTATTGGTAAGTGTCAGCCCTGCTGTTATTGTTTATTATTATTGGGGACAGAAATACGCACAAATCCCGTCTATTATTATATTTAATAATACCTTGCTATAAATATAACTAACATATTCCCCATCCAACTAGCCCGCAATGACCTCGCTGTCCTCCGCCGCAAACCCTCCGATCTCCGTCGGTACATGGCCTGGACGTCCGAAATCAAGACCACCTATGGCTCCATCACCAACTACATTTGCCAAAAGCGCCTAAACTGGACATCCGCCTCGTCCCCCGACATCGCCCAGATCAAATACATCAATCCCACCCCTTTCGCCGACGCGGCCGACTACAGAGTCCTCCGAAACGACTGGCCCTACGGCCTGACCCCGGACATTAAGCACATCGTAGTCTGGTCCAAAACACCGATTGCCACAAAGCCCGAGAATGGCGATGTGACAGACGAGTCGAGGGCCTTGATCGAGGCCTTTGTGGACCGCATGTTTGTGTCCAGGTTGCAGAGCGATCCGGCCTTTGCGGGGTTGGCCAAGGATGCCATCCGGGAGCAGAATATCCTGTGGTTTAAGAATTGGGCGGCCCTGCAGAGTGTGAGGAGTCTGGAGCATTTCCATTTGCTGGTCAGAGGGATTCCAGACGAAATCATCACCGAGTGGACGAAAGAAGAGGGTGTTGTGCAGGTCATTCCTTGATTATCTTCACATTTTCACAACCATAAACATACTAGTAGAGGCTTCTGACGACTAGCAAAGACTTGTTGAATACACCTATATACACATACATACAGCTAACGAGAAATAGATCATGACTTGACGAAGAAAATTATTTGAGAACAGTGGGATATTAAAATAGCAAACGATAGCAAATAACGCCTTGGCCATAATTCCACGTAGCTAAACCCCGCAGAGGACTCCCCCCTCCCCCCCGATTATGTGATCAACTCTTTTGCTCCTCCACAAACTTGAGCGCTTCCTCTTTTGACACCACGTCGATCGTACTAGCCTTGTTGCGGAAGCTGACCCCGTAGCACTTCTCTGCCACGTGCAGCATTTCCGGCCGGAAAGTCGTGCAGATAAACTGTCCGTTGGTGGCCTCCGAGATTGACTGCAGCATTTGAGCCACTGCGGTACGGTACTGGGCGTCTAGATTGGCATCGATCTCGTCAAAGAGATAAAACGGTGCAGGATCGCAGGCTTGAATGGCAAAGACAAGTGCAAGTGCACATAAACCTAGATGCGGAGATTTAGTTAAATAGTCAAAAAATACCTGCATGAAAGAATCTTACTCTTTTGGCCACCACTAAGCTGTTGAATCCGTTGCTGGTCGTCGTGTTTGCTGTTGAAACTAACACTGATTCCAACACCCACGTAATTCTCAACACTCTCACGGCGGTCTTCGTCCTCAGACTCAATCTCGTCTTCCGGTCGAAGAGCTCGATCTGTCTTGCGCTGAATAATCAGGCGGCCGCGGCCTGCAGGTACAAGCTTCTCAAACACGTTGTGGAACTCGCGCGATACCTGCTTGAATGTACGCTCAATAGCTTCATCCTTGCGCTGGTCAAGCACCGTTATAAGCTCGTCGATTGACTTTTGGGACGCGTCGAGCTCTTCTCTCCGCTTTGTCAAGGTTTCCCGCTGTTTGGTGAAGTTGTTGTACTGCTCAAACGCCTTCTTGTTGACGTGAGAATACTTCTTCAGTGACTCGTTGACTTTGTGCAGCTTTTTGACAACACTATTCGAGTCCGTCTTGTTGTACTTGGTGAATGCTTCATCTGGCAAGACACCCAGATCACGAATGTTTGAGCTACACTCGGCAGCTTGCTTGGTCAGCGCTGCCTTCTTCTGCATGCTCTTTTCCATTCGTCTCTGGTGCTTTTCAATCGACTTGGCAAGCGCCTCAAGTTCGTTTCGTATCTCGGCCTTGCGGCTTTCTAGCTTTCCAACTTGACTATTGCCTTCTGTAATCGACTTGTCGACATCCGCAAGGCGTTGCGATATCTTTCCAAGTGCAGTCTGGAATTTCTTCATCTCCCGTTCAGCGGTCTTGAGATTACCCTGTGCGCCCTCGTCGCCTATATCAATCCCATTACCGCTGAGCTGGTCGAGACGTGGGTAAAGGTTTTCGCGAAGTTCCACTTCCAACACCGACTTCCGAGCCTCAAATTCACTGCGTTGGCCAGAGAGTTCTGCATACTGGCGTCGAAGTTTCTGGGCGGTAGATCCAAGCGATTCGAGCTGTGCTTCTTCCTCTGGCGTGAGTGCCTTTTGGAATGCCGAAGACACCTCCGCTTCCAATGCACCGACCTGGCTGTCCAGGGCAGTCAGGTTGCTTGCAATGTTCTGAAGAGCTCGTTTCTTGCTATCAAGATTGTCGTTCTTATTCTGCAGTAACTCACGTTTGCTTCGGAGCTCTTGTCGCATCGGTCCGCTGCTGCTATGGAATTGCTGCTTGCGCTGCTCCAGTTTTTGCAACTCACCAACCGCTTGAGTGACCTCTTGATCTAGCTTTTCTAGATCCTTGCGAATCTCGGTGGCACGGTTCTTCTTCGTTTCATGTTCGTCCCGCCACTTCGTCAAGGTTTTCACAGCCTCAAGACGGGATTGCCGGGAATCATGGAAACCTCCAGTCAATGCACCACGCTTATCCGACCGATCTCCGTCAGGGGTGATGGCGTTCACACCGTGACTTCGAGCGTACTGGGCAGCCACTTGAAGATTTGGACAAATAATTGCTTTGCCAAACACTTGTTGAAATGCGCCCTCAAATTTGGGATCGTACTCTAGTTTTTCAATCATGGGAATCGTGTCGCTTGCCTTGGGCAGGTTCATTGGACGAGATTTCAAGCGATTCAGTGGCATGAATGTAACTCGACCAGCCTTCTCCTTTTGCAAAATTTCAAGGACCTTGGTCGCAGTCTCGTCCGTATCAACGACATAATGAAACAGGCTTGTGCCAGCAGTAACCTCGACTGCGGTGCGATATCGCTCGTTGACATCTAGGAGCTCGGCTAGTGTGCCATAAACGCCTTCTAGATTGTGCTGGCGCTTGATTCTTCGGACAGCTGCGATGCCGCGACTGGTACTATTGTCCATCATGTGCGAGAGATTACGCTCGGCACGCTCAACTTCGTGGGAAGCATTCGACAGCACGGAATCCAAGCGGGCCTCTTCTCGCCATAGTTCCCTAAAATTATTGTCAGCATTCACAACCGCAATAAAGTGCCAGGTAAACCTACTTTCGCTGGTCCATGAGCTGGTCCCTTTCATCTTTGCCGTTTTGCACCTCTTGTTCGATGGACTGGATAGTATCGCCTCTGCTATCAATTTGCTTGCGTAAATTCTCAATCTCCGGCTCCAAGGACTCAATGGTATTCTCGAGGTCCTTAATATCTTGTTTGGTTTGAGATTCAACTTTCTTGACAGCCTTAATAGAGTTCTTAGTTTCCTGAATCTCGTTGTGGATCCACTTGTCACGTTCAGACTTGTTTTTGAAGCGAGAATTTCGGCCTTGTTTAGCATACAGACGTTGTCGAACAGTTTCCGCTTGATCTAATTGCGACTTGACGCCGTCCTCTTGCCCTTTGGCGGCGTTGAATTGAGGCAATAGGGTCTGCAGTTCGATCTCACGTTGCTTAATGGCAGTCTGGACAGATTCGAGATCGTTATCATGTCGAGCTTTGAACTGCTGAGCAGCAGATTGGCCATCTTTGAGAGCCTTCTCCTGTAGCTCGACCTGAGCAAGAGCACGAGAAGTCTCGCGGCGTTCGTCCTCCAGCTGCGCCTTGTCCACTTTCAAAAATTCAATCTGCTGCTTGCACTCGGCGATTTCGGCATCAATTTGGGTCATGGTTTTTTCACCCTGAATAAAGTTTTCCCGGTTCGCATCGGCATCCTCGACACCGGTTTGACGTTGACCCTCAAGACTATCAAGCGCATTTGCAATCTCCTGCTGTTCGCGAGAATAGATTGTGTATTCCAAGCACCGACGCTCACGATCCTGTTCCTGGTAGTTGCGCAGCTCGTCTTTTTCTTCCTCCAGTTCGTCGAGACGTTCGTTAATATAGTCAAGTAATTCGTCAATTTTCGTTCGTTTGTTATTGGTCTCGTTCATGATTTTGAGTGACTCGGCTCGACGGGCTTCGTAGACCTGAGTACCAGCGACTTCCTTTAGCAGCACCAAGCGTTCCGAATCTTTCATATTTGTTAATGTTGTGACACGACCTTGAGGGACGATATAGTATGGGTTAGATCGCGAGAAACCAGCAGATTCCAGCAGGTTCATAACATCTGCCTTGGTCGCGTTCCTGTGGTCCAGGGTATATTCGTCCTTTTTCAAACCGATCGTTCTCCGGAGAATTAGTTCTGGTTTGCCGGTAGGAAATCGCTCGTCCGAGTTGTCGAAAATCACCTCGACATACGCCGACATGACAGCGGAACCGGAGCCTTCCTATTGTCTTGTTAATTATGTTTAACGATCAAACAAAGCAAATTCCATGACTTCATACGTGAAGCAGAGCTTGGCGCTCTTCCCGTCCCATCTGCGTGTAGGCATCGCTCAAAACGAAGCGAATAGCGGCGAAAAAGTTACTCTTGCCAGAACCATTGCGGCCGACAATAACATTGTGTTTCGGGGAAAAGGGTTCGATGACCGTCTGGTCTTTGTAACTATAGAATTGACTTGTTAGCATTTGTATACAGAAACAAGAGGGGAAAAAATGCGATACCTCTTAAAGCCCTGGATAATGATCTGTTTGATATACATCTTGAGAGCGACACGCGAGGCGCGAAAAGGGTTCCCTTCAAGAAGACTCTATCATGACCCGGTTGACGATACAGAGCAGATAGCTGCAGGATGCCAGGCCTGAAAAAATATCGAGCTGTGCTTGACGGACTAAGCTGGTCGAGGTTGTGACAGTGGTTTCTCGCACGTCGAGTTGCCTACGACGCGTTCCTGCCGCTCGACGTGTAGCGGCCCGATTTGGCTAGAGTGGTGGCACGTGACTAGCCCACGACTTGAGAGACACCAATGCACAGATGAAGTTGATTATTTGATGGAAGGAAATTGAATATCATGTCTCTTTAAAGACATACTTGAATGTGGTTTCCTACAGAATTCAAGGTAGCCGTAATTTCTCGAGCCCTAGCAGCCCTGCTTAAAGCAGCGGCAGTTCCTTGGCCCGCCCAGACTTCTCCCCCACTCCACCTTACCGAAAATACAGCATTTGTCGCCGCCTTAACAGAAGGCTGCCAATCACACATCGCGGGGTCGACCCTTATCGTACAAATTATTTTTATCGCTATCAAGTTTTTTCCCAGCAGTGTGCCAACCACGAAAATTACCCCTCATACAACGAACCATCATGGAACCAGGGAGTGCAGAGGCGTCTGCCCATGGAGTGGCAGATGGCCATGTCCCTCCCCATCAATTCGTCGCAAACACAGGCTATATCAACACCTCAAACGACCCCGCAACTGATCCTGTATCAGAAGAAAACGGCGAGGAAAACGACGAGGAGGAATACTATGATGACATTTTCAGCGACGACAATGAAGAAGAACTGCTCGAGGACAGTCTAGGTGCCGCAAACCCCAATGATTTCACCAAGTCGTACAACCGCCAGCGTCGGCTCAACGAAGCCATCGCCGATTCTAATGCGCCCAAGTCGTCTTACCCAAAGACGAACCCTCAGCGACCAAAGGCAAACGTTAGCGCCGCAGTCGATGATCAAATTGAATCCCTGTCAAAACATGCCACCAAGATCAGACTGGATGACTCGCAATCGGGGCTACGAGGAAAGGATGCTAGGGTAGTGGACAAGAGCGACCGTGCCACCTCGGAACAGGTGCTCGACCCGCGAACAAGGATGATTCTTTTGCAGATGATAAATAGGAATGTGGTGTCTGAGATTAACGGATGTTTGTCGACTGGAAAAGAAGCGAATGTCTACCATGCCGTCACACTGCGGGATACTGATGAAGGTGACGTTGAAACCATCCATCGGGCTATCAAGGTCTACAAGACTAGTATCCTGGTCTTCAAAGATCGAGACAAGTACGTCACCGGTGAATTCCGCTTCCGCAAGGGCTACAACAAGAGCAACAACCGCGCCATGGTCAAGGTGTGGGCAGAGAAAGAGATGCGGAACCTGCGACGCATCCACTCTTCAGGCATTCCCAGCCCGGAACCTCTCTATCTCAAACTTCACGTTCTTGCCATGGGATTTATTGGCAATTCACGAGGTATTCCAGCCCCGCGGCTAAAGGATGTTACTCTCGACGTTCCGGACCCTGAGTCTCGCTGGCAGGAATTATACATGGAGTTGATCGGCTACATGCGTACCATGTATCAGACTTGCCGACTAGTGCACGCCGATTTGAGTGAATACAATATACTATACCACAAAGATAAACTCTACATCATTGATGTCAGTCAAAGTGTCGAACACGACCATCCTCGCAGTTTGGAATTCCTCCGGATGGACATCAAAAATGTCAGCGACTTTTTCAGTCGCAAGGGAGTCAACACTTTATCCGAACGTATCATTTTCGAATTTATTATCAGCGCCCAAGGGCCTGAATTTGTTGATGGCAACAAGGAGGCCATGACAACAGCCATCGAGAAATTGTATGACATTAAAAACCAACCAGGAGGTGCTCCAGACGGCGATGAAGTCGACACTGCCGTTTTCCGCCAGCAATATATCCCCCAGACACTCGAGCAGGTGTATGACGTGGAACGGGACGCAGAAAAAGTCAAATTCGGCGAAGGCGCCGACCTTGTCTACCGGGACTTGCTTGCTGATAGATCGAATCCCTTACGATCCAACAAAGGAACTGAACACCCAGTCACTGGAGCGGAAGCTGATGATGAAGACGATTCAGATCAGAGTGGCGGCGTTTCATTACTCGATGGGTCTGGGTCAGAGGGAACAGACGACGAAGCTAGATTCGCAAAAGGGACGCCGCGTGGCAAGAAACACGAAGACAAGGAGGAAAAGCGTCAACACAAGCAAAAGGTTAAAGAGGAAAAGAGGGAGCAAAGAACGAAGAAAATTCCAAAGCATGTTAAGAAAAAGCTGGTAAGCTCTACAAAGCGAAAATAAATATGAATTGATCAGCCGGGTAGTATTTAGACGAAATTAAATCATATTCAAGCTATTCCAGATACCACAGAGTACTCTAATTAACTAGCATCGTAAAAAACGCGGTGTTCTTTATCATAATTTAACATATGTAGTATTTATATAATATTTTAATTTACTGTATAAATTTATATTACAGGTTGGAATATTCCTGAAATTTTTAATGAAATATTGTAAACTATTAACGCACGGGTCGGCCATCGCAACTGGAATAAAGTTCCGATTCCGACCCATTCCAACAGCTGGCCCGTGCAAGGTGGTGCCAAACTACCTCCTGGGTTGGATTTTGCAACAAAATATAGAGAAAAAAAATTTTAAAAAAAATTATATTTTATATTATTATTTAAAATATAAATATTAAAATTTAGTATCTAAAATTATAAATTAATTAATAAATATAAAATATAGTTATATTTGAATTGATTGCCCAATTATAATACTTTACAGCTCCTGAGTCCTGCCAAGCAAGTGCAACCCCCACATTCTCCTGGCTGATTACTCGATCTTTTGATTCAGCCTCGCGGTTGGTTTCTGAACCTTTGGGAGTCGATTTCCTTAACGCATCATTCTCTCTTTTGTCCATTTCCCTCGTCCGGAAAGTTTTCTGAAGAGATATTTTGAATTCTTGGAGAAAGAAAAAAAAAGTTGATTGATTTGTATTGATGATTTCCCGTGGTAGTTTGACGACCTCGCTGTACTCATCCCGACAATTCGCTCCATTCCAACGCTTTTGGGTTGAAACCTGCTGCTATTGCTAGTGTATCTCTTAACTGTGGGGAATATACTGAAATTAGCTTATTATGATGGATCAGCAACTTGAGTGTAAGGCAACGCACAAACATGTGTCTGAGATCGACTTTACTCTTTTTACAGCGGAAGATGGCACCCAGGTATCGACGTTAGAGCGAGTTTGTAAAGGTACATCAGGTTGAAATTCTTTAGGATCACCACTAAGTTTAGAAACAGAGGTACAAACCCCGGCACTCAATGTCCCCACTGACGACGCTTTTTGGTCACCTCAGGATCCTAATAAACCCAATCTGCAATACTTGAAACAACACTTTTACCGAGAGGGCCGACTCACAGAGAAGCAAGCCTTATGGATCATAAACACTGGTACTCAGTTACTTCGTACAGAGCCCAATCTCCTTGAAATGGATGCTCCGATTACTGTGTGCGGTGATGTGCATGGGCAGTTTTACGATTTAATGAAGTTGTTTGAAGTAGGTGGGGACCCAGCCGATACAAGATATTTATTCCTAGGCGACTATGTCGACCGGGGTTATTTCAGCATCGAAGTTCGTGATGTACCTAGTTTGATATGAGGCTATGGTAAGCTGCTAACATTACTAGTGTGTTCTTTATTTGTGGTCTCTGAAGATATGCTACCCCAATACTTTGTGGCTTTTGCGAGGCAATCACGAATGCCGCCACTTGACGGACTACTTTACTTTTAAACTCGAGTGTGAACACAAGTATTCTGAACGCGTGTATGATGCATGCATGGACTCGTTTTGCGCTCTTCCATTGGCTGCTGTTATGAACAAGCAATTTTTTTGCGTCCATGGCGGCCTCAGCCCAGAGTTACATACCCTTGAGGATATCAAAACTATTGATCGATTCAGGGAGCCTCCCTCTCATGGTTTGATGTGTGATCTTCTCTGGGCTGATCCGCTGGAGGAGTTTGGTCAGGAAAAGATAGGTGACTATTTTGTTCACAACAGTGTCCGGGGTTGCTCTTACTTCTACTCCTATTCTGCAGTATGTGCTTTTCTAGAGAAGAACAACCTCCTATCCATCATTCGAGCGCACGAGGCTCAAGACGCTGGTTACCGAATGTACCGTAAAACCCGTACAACAGGATTCCCTAGTGTTATGACCATTTTCAGTGCACCCAACTACATTGACGAATATAATAACAAAGCCGCTATTCTTAACTACGAGAAAAACATTATGAATATCCGCCAATTCAACTGCACACCTCACCCGTTCTGGCTCCGCAATTTCATAGATGTTTTCACATGGTCGCTCCCATTTGTTGGAGAAAAGATTACAGATATGCTGGTCGCTATTTTGAATATCTGCTCAAAAGAAGAGCTCGAGGATAAGACGCCTTTATCGGTCTCACCTATTCTAGCGTTCCCTCCCTCTACTATTGAAAATGATGAACAAAGCGAGTTCAAAAGACGTTCTATTAAAAACAAAATTTTGGCCATTGGTCGTTTGTCCCGAGTCTATCAGGTGTTACGTGAAGAATCAGAGCAAGTTACTGAACTCAAGACTGTATCCGGCGGACGTCTACCCACCGGTACCCTTATGCTGGGCGCTGAAGGTATCAAGCAGGCAATCCACGATTTTGAGGATGCGCGAAGGGTTGATCTGCAGAACGAAAGGTTACCACCATCGCAAGAGGACGTGGCATGCAAGAGAGAGGAAGACCGGAAGGCCGCCCTTGAAAGGGCCTACTATGAAGCCGAGAACGATGTCAACTTAGCTACCGTCGCCAGACGTATTAGCATGTGAGCGAAATAAAACGAAGAGTGTGTAGAAGATCAAGGAAGTTTCGAATCCCCCTGTACCTCTTTTGTCAGCGTATGAATACACACATACACTATACCTCTTTTCCTAATTGATGCCGGTTTTGAGCCTTACATTGTACTTCTAAATTTGGTGACATAAAACTGCTTATGATTGGACAAGAAAGACGCCAGTTATAACATGTTACGGCTGAAAGTGGTAGAAACAAGTCTATCTTTACATTTCTTTTTCCAAGAGACGATAAGTTTCTGTGTATCCCATTGTACTGGTCAATCAAGGAGACATTCTTGGCGTGCACGCAGGGGAGATTCGATTCACCGAAAAATTCGACATTCTTATGGGATTCGAGGACCTGATGAGAAGCTCTGGCTGGACTTTTTCTAAGTTACCGGAACCCTGAATCAAATGAAAGTCTCGCTGTATGTTGATGAGGTAAATGTACGACTCCTTAGGAACTAGTCAATGAATAGGCGAATACAGACTCTTACGTCCCGTGGATTGTGTCCGTTAGGGCAATCAAGAAGATTTGTCAGGGTGTAGGGTTAGGTAGTATAGGGGAGATTGGAATTGGTTCAGAATTACTACAGTTAGGCTATCTCACGCAGTACAGGTACTGGTCAGATATAGGACGTAGCTCAAAGAGCTATATAAAGCTATTCACAGCAAACAGGCTTCTTATACTAGTATATCAGAGTAACAGCCAGTCTGATAGTCAGGGATTAGAATAATAGTATAGTCATATCAACAGATGACAGATTGACACTGAGACACATATATTATTATGTTTTTTTATAGTTTTAGGCTTATTTAGGCTCTTTCATATTAACTATTTAGAAACTACATTATAAGGTTATATACTACAAAAGCCTTTATATAGACTCAATATATCTATTAGATAGATAAAATAGTGCTATTTTTATAAATTCTTAATTAAAAATAGTAGTAAAGAGATATAAAGGCTACACTAGAAGATATCACTATGTAGTATAACTAAAAATAGGAGGTTTTATGTAAAGCGGGAGGTGTCTGGAAGGACTATATATGAGGGTGTTGGAACCTACTAGGCTCCGAGGGGGTTCCTACTAGGAGTCGAGGCAATATAAAGTAAATGGGATAGAGGATATAGGTTATATTGATATAGAATAAACCGCTTGAGGCCCCCTATCCTTGGGGATAAGGCCTCAAGCTTATAAGTCTGGTCTGGATAAGACCCTACTTCCTAATAGGGTTATATTGGCGAGCATGAGGGGTAATTGCTTTCTTTGTGATGCATCCTTTGTGATATATCAACTCAACCCGCGGGGGATCTGCAGGCCTTTGTAAGCCGGATCAGGCGTTTCCGAGCCTGGCACTTTACAATTATAACCGATCGAGATATCCTAGAATATCGAGTCCTGGTGGTAGGATGAAATACTTTAGTGTTAAGCCTAGAGGCTTTCGGAACCTTGCTTAGAGTGTGTTATGGCTAGGTTTTTACTGGCAACTAGATGTATATTTTACACATTATCTTCGAATTATTAGTAGTGACTATAAGCTAGATAAATATACATAGACAGATTAGGTTTATGTTGCCTCTAAAATAGTCTCTATAAACAAGAACTTCCTAGTAGTTGCTAAGGGAGTGATGTAAGTATAGATCTATAGTAAATTATTTCTGTTATGAGCATAGAAAAGTGAAAAAATTCTAGAAATATAACAGTATAAGATTTTTCTTTTCACTATATAGTATAATATACCTTATAACAATAATGCAATTTATGTAGACAGGTTTTTGCCGAACCCTGATTTTATAACATCTAATTAAGACGAGCCATGCAGACAGCTGAACGCAAGATGCCTCTTCCTGGCCGCACCCTGCCGCTCCTCAGGGCGGCAAGCCGCACGAACTAGATTGGGACAGGCAACCCCTATCTCGCACGATGTTATATATGTAGACTGGTCTGGTATGACAGGGGAGGTTTTCCCGAAACTGAAGGTATTCAAACTATCTAGCTAACCTTATATAGCTTTACACAAGACATGGCAGCCGGTCACTTGAATTGATCCTTCAGTGCTTCACCAAATCTTCGAGCCGCCTCTGTGAGGTCGTCTTGGGAGGCTGTAGCGTAGGTGGCGCGGAAGAACATTCGACTTTCTGTTGTACTACTGTCGGACCAGAAAAAACTCCCTTGCGTTAGAAAGACCTTCTGCTTCATGGCGCATTCAAATATTGCTCGTTGAATTGTTCGATGGTTAGCCCCAGTTTTGTATAATGAATGAGATCTCCAGTCGATCTCAATCCATTGCTATGGAAAAACACAAATCATTAGCGAAATTCAATGTTCTTGGACAGAGAGCCACTTTATTATTTCACTCACAAACATTCCGGCCCGTGACGAATTCCAGCTCGCAATATCCTTGGGGAGAAATTTGTTGCAAGCATCAAGGAATGTATCCCTTCTCCATGTGTATTCCGTCTGTATTTTCTCCAGCCACTGAAAGAAACCTCCGTGACCCCAATGGTGGTTCAAGAGCTTGAAAAGTATCGCCTGTGAGAAACCACTGGGATGTTGGGATGAAACCTCGTTCATCCGAATAAACTTCTCGACGACCTGTTGAGAGGCTGTGACCCAACCCGTGCGAGAACCAGGTGCAAGGACCTTGGATAGTGAGTCTAGTCGAAGAACTCGACCATCGATATCAAGACTCAAATACGAGGGAATTAACGCGCAGGGTTTGTTTGCTTCGTGAGAAGAACTTTCACCAGCGGTATACTGCGCTAGTTGTAGGTAATAATAGGGTTCATCTTCCACGATATAAAGATCATGTTTCTGGGCAACCGCATAAATTGCCTTACGCCGCTCAAGAAGCTGTGTAGCACCTGTAGGGTTCTGGCCAGTGGGAACCATATACAGGAGAAATGGCTTTCGGGCTCCTCGCTCGCCCTCGTCCCAGCTAGAGAGATGGTCATCTAGAGACTCAGGGACTAGACCTTGTTCATCCATCTTGACAGACAGTACTTTGATACCCATAGGTAATGCTGTTTCCAGGGCACTGGAGAAAGCATATTCTTCTGCGATAATATAGTCACCTTTTTCGCAAAAGATCCGTAGAGTAGAATCCCATGCGGAGGTGCTACCCACTGTCAAACAGCATTCCCAATCACCATATGGAGGATTATGCACAAGCTGTGTGGACAGTTAATTATCAACCAATTCTTTTTTGGTTTGTTTTTTGATCGAAGGGGTGCTTACTTCAGTATGTTCGGTGACAAAGCGTAGCATCTGTGCAGAACCAGTGCCTTGGCCATAGTTCAGCGCGACATCTAGGCCTACAAAGTACAGCAAACCGAGCATGCATTAACAATAGTTGAAGCTTCAAATGCTGAACCTTTGACCTACTGTAATCACTGACGCGTGGTTCAAAGTCATACTTGGCCAGGCGAAGAATTGACTCAGGTACTTCGCCTGCAAAACGAGGAGGGTTGGACACTTTGACTTCAATCTCCTCAAATGGGAAATAAGCACTTGACGGGGTACCAGCGCCAAGTGAAATCATGCCTATATACATCAATCGATACTGTTAGCATAATGAGTCGGTATACACTGCACAAATATCACAGGGAATCAAACAACCTGGTGCTTGAGAGTCCCGAGCGGCAACCTTGATGCTAGACGGCTATTTCAATTAGCATGGACGGGTGGCCAGGTGATTAATCATGTATTCATTCTACCTGTCTTCTCTTGGCTTCCTCGGAAAAATAATCTATCCTCGCTCTCCAGTCAGCCATGAAGTAGGTACGTGGAAGTGTGGTGTCGCTTACTGTCCCATCTTTTCGCTTGAGGTTTGACGGAAGTTTCCTGTCGTGTAAAGAAAGCGTGTTAGCGATGTTCTTCCCATAAGAAAAGTATGAAAGTTTCCCCTCTTACAGGGCTTCTGAACACGTCACTAGTACTGCTATCTTCTTTCTGTTGAAACTCCTTTCGCCAAAGCGGAACTCCACTGGGGTTGAGTAGTTTTGTTGCAGCCTCAGGAAACATGATGGAATCAAGGTAAAAGCGTATGGCGTGACGACGGGTACATCAAGGTAGGTATGGCTTTTGTGCGACTTTTGCGATAAAACTTTTAGCTGCGGTGGGCTCCCACTTGTTGGTATATATACGCCAGCTCGGATATATACGCCTGTTCGGCGTTCACTGCCATAACCGGGATGGCCTTGGCCGAACCAACAGCAAGTGATATCTGTCGACAGTGCAAATGTGATAATGCCTGATACGGTTGTAGTTGGCATGAGATTTTGAAAATAATGTATTCATGAGCAAGCTTGTCCGAGGCCTAGGTATGCCGCGACCCACCATGCAAACGGGGATATCATACCTGACCCGAAAAACATTTCCAACATTGAATGTCCAACCTCTACCACCTTAGTAGACTTTACATGTAACGAGCTTTTTGGGTCTAGGGACATATGTACATGTATTTCTAAATACTTATTATAGCCTTCTATCTACGATATTTAAAGGCCAGTTCACACATCAACATATTTTTTCACTTCGTGATCATGGCACGTGGGGTATATATAAACGGCTTTATCCCCACTTAGTCAAATCCATTGTAGCCCCGAAATCAAATTTCCTGGTGATTTGATACTCAATAATACCCATACCTATACTTAAGCGGTTAGAAAGGGGCTGCGTTCTTTATAATGACTGAATTGATGATTTTTGAAGGTCGTGTGAAATGAGGAAATTTGATCTCGGATTTACGGATTTGAGTTACCGGGAGTGCATCAATCCCCTTTTTATATCAATCAATATAGTAACTAAAAGTAATTTTCAACGTTAAGTAAAATTATATATATATGAAATTTTAAATACGTAGGTGATATTGTTTAATACCGGCCAGAGGGCTGGCTACTAGATTACTTGATACGTACATTGTAGATGTCCCCGATGGTCTAATGACCGGTGGTTACATATAGGTTAGAATAGGACACATTGACCAGTGAAAACACTAGCTTAGACACTTATCACCTAGTAACAAAAAATTTACGTCGGTGCAAGTCCTCTGAACCCTGAAATCTCCCTTGCATCACGCAATACAACTGGGCTCTCCAACTAAGGTTATGGAAAGAAAAAGCGGCGGTGCCGATTGGGCGTGATGAATAGGATGGTGTCAAGTTGTCAACAAGCAAAGACCCCTGTAAAAAAACACTCAACAGTGGCACAATAAAACTCGAGAGAAAATTAGCTAAGAATGATTTGATATAGAACCAATGGATAACCAAGACGGCGGTATTCAGCATGAAGAAATTTGGCGTCGTGAAACCAGTAAAAAGAGAGCCCAACTGGACAAACACAGGAGCAGCAGCAATAAAACCATAGGTTGCAGGATTTGGAGGCCAACAAGCTTCGCCAGTGCCCCTGTGATGAAAGGAAATACGCAGCCACCTGCACTCCCGAGAGCGACGGCAATCCCAATGCCTGAAATATGCAGATGCTTTGGTAAAATGTCGGCAAACGCGATGACGGCTTCAGGGAACAAGGGACCGAGGAAAAATCCGAGCAAGGCCACTGCAACGACAGATACCGTGAACTCCTTTACTAGCCAAAAGGTGATGTGGCAAATGATACACGCGGTCACGTAAACAAGTACCGTGTACTTGCCGATATTGAGATAGCTGGTTACGAAACCGAGGAGGACACGACCTACGGTGAGTCCAGCCCAGTACACAAAGTTGGCTATCCCGGCTGCGAATGGAGGGACAAATCGTTCGCGGACTAGGAAGGTAAACACCCAGCCTCCGAAAGTGATCTCGACCCCGGCATAGAGAAATATGAATAAGCAAATAATCCAAGTTGCGCCATAGCTTAGCGACTGGATTGTTGGGCTCGCGCGCAAAGCTTTCCACCAGGAGACGGCGTCCCTGTCGCTCTGAAGTTCCTTTGTGACGGGGCTTCCTCGCGCCGACCAGAACGCAGTAGTTAAAGCCAGAATTTCAATGATAGAGCCACCCGCCATGATATAGTAGAACTGATACCAGTGCCATCCACGGTGCGTGATCAGTGAGGTAGCAGTTAACGGGGCTAATGCTGCCCCCAGACCATAGAAACCATGCAGGATACCCATCAATTGGCTACTGTCTTCCATGACGCCGATCCATGCGTTCCATGCTGCATCTAAAAGTCCGCTGCCTAATCCAGCCAGGACAAAAAGAACAACCAGTACGGGGTAAGGTGGATGCTGTATCGCAATGGTATAAGCTAGGACGTGAAATCCAGATCCCAGAAAGGCCACCCCCCGTTGTCCAAATCGCGCATGGATCCAGTTGCTCACAAGAGCAGCAGCGACATATCCTAGGCAAGGGAAAAGAAATACCATAGACACAGAAGCATAGTCCAACCCGTAGTGATCACACAGCTGCATATCACAGTTAGTCAATCCCGTCCTTGGCGAAACTCTGGGGTAGGATAGCTCTCCATATGATAGGATGAGAGGGGGTTGATTTCACATACGTAAGGGACCAAGGCCTAAAAGGAACGGTCATGTTAGCGCAGGCCTTGCAAAACCTTTGGGGACGGAGAGAGGTAAACATGGACGTACACCATATATTGCATCATTTGCACCGACCACGATAAAACTGAAGAAGGCCGCGAGAATGCGCCAAGCATTGATGATTGGATTGTGCCATTTTTGCACTACGTGTTCAGGATCTGATTTGGGCAGGGCCTCACCATTTACATATCTGCCTGCTGCCTCGCTCACCGATTGTAGAAGAGGGGTTGTAGCATCAACTGAAAGGGTAGAAGACGACATTGTGCTAGAGCTGTAACTCCTGCAGTCAAACTGGGGGAATGAATGAGGCGAAATCCCTCTGCTGAAGATGGTGAAAGTGAGTTTGTAAATTTCGGGGTCGAGATTTCTCCGACCGCCAGAATCCCCTGATTTGGTTGAGCCAACCAGGAACCAGCCTCTGCGTTCGGTTCGTAGCAGGAGAAAACCTGTATATCCCCTCAAAGTATCCTGAGTTGAGAGATTTTGCTGATTCTGAGTCTAGATTGTATTGCGCCGACCATAGACAGACCTTATTCTCTGAGAAGCAAGACGTCTGGGATGGAGCTCCAACCTAACCCGGCGTTGTTGCTACCGTAAATCATGCAGAGTCATTCATTTAGAGGGTGTCATTGGGAAAATGTAACTGCATCCGGAGCAGATCTGTCATATAGGTGTGGAGATGGTGTGGGAGCCATCGAAAGGTTCCGAGAGAGAAGTAACGTTCACACTATTCTTACTTGTATGAAACCAGTGAATGGCATATCGGCAATATTGGGAAGTACTACCTCAATGTCAACTGGTATCACAACGCTGACGAAAGCGAACATCATCAGCTCTCCCAATTCATGCGGCATTCTCTCGAACCTTTCTCGCCATTGCATGATCATGAAATGCAAGCGTCACTGTAAAGAGGAGATGAAACTTTGTTCCTGATGTTCTATATCTAGAGCTATGCCTAGCTGATTGCTCTGCAAACATACGTTCTCCCTAAAATTCCTAAGGCAAGAGACCAGAATCTGATTTTACAGTACCGGGGCCTTTACTGTCAAGAACATCCTATATCATGGGTTCCTACGAAGAAAATTTGGACACTTACTTGTATCAATGTGTGACTGGAGGTCCACAGGCTGCCACTGCGAAGTCAGCTGAAGGCCTCTATTTTACCCTGGAAGATGGCCAAAAGGTCATGGATGCAACGGGGGGTGCAGCGGTTTCGGCCATCGGTCATGGCAACAAAACCGTGCGAGAAGCCATCATTCGTCAGCTGGATACGGTGACTTACGCTCATCCTGGGTATTTCTCGAACGCTCCCTCCCGGGAACTGGCAGACTGGCTGGTCGCGTCGACTGGCGGGCAAATGTCCCGGGCCTGTATCCTGGGATCCGGTTTGTGGCCCCTTCGCCCATCTACCTCGCTCCATTTCGGTGTACTTTCTGCTTCGTGGGTGCCGTATATGTGTACTAATGTCGGTGAGGTAATAAATAGGCTCTGAAGCGGTTGAAGCGGCGTTGAAACTGGCCTACCAGTACTTCGCCGAATTGACACCGCAGTCGCCCCGAATCAACTTTATTTCGCGACGGGGCTCATGGCATGGCTGTACCATCGGTGCTCTGTCCGTAGGCGATATCAAGTCCCGAACCACGCTCTTTGAGCCTCTTCTGCTGAAGAATGTCAGCAAGGTGTCCCCCTGTCATCCGTGGCGCGATATGAGGAAAGGGGAAACCGAGGAGGCGTATGTGGCTCGGTTGAAACAGGAGCTAGAAGATGAATTCCAGAGGCTCGGTCCGGAAACGGTTTGTGCCTTCATCATGGAACCGATGGTTGGCACGGTAAGCTAGCCACCCTAAGACTGACAGTCTCCAGAGAATGTATGCTAATTAGCCAATTTCTGCTACTCTCCAGGCCCTCGGCTGTGTTGTGGCGTTGCCGGGCTATCTACGCGCCATGAAGGAAGTCTGTGATCGTCACGGTGCCCTGATCATCTTTGACGAAATTATGTGTGGACTCGGTCGCACCGGGGCCCAGCATGCTTGGATGCACGACGGGGTGGTCCCTGACATCCAGACCGTTGGTAAGGTGCTGGGAGGCGGATACGCTGCGATATCTGCCATGTTGGTTAACGACCGGGTAATTCGGGGCTTACAAGAGGGCAATGGAAGCTTTATTCATGCCCAAACCTACCAGGCACAACCCCTGACCTGTGCGGCCGCGCTAGCTACCCAGCAGTACATCCAGGCGAACAACCTAGTCGAGAATGCTCGCTGCATGGGGGAATACCTCGGAAAAGAACTCCAGCAGCATCTGATGGACCACCCTCTGGTGGGTGACGTCCGTGGACGAGGGCTCTTTTGGGCTGTGGAGCTCACGCAGGATAAGACCACCAAAGCTCCTTGGGATCCACGACTAAACCTGGCCAAACGCATCCGGTCTCGGGGGTTGGAAAAGGGATATGACATATGTATTTTCAGTGCTACTGGTGCTGCAGATGGTTGGAATGGGGACCAATTTCTCTTGGCACCGCCTTACATCGTGCAGAAGCAAGACGTGGACGAGATCGTCAGGCGGGTGGTGAAAGTCATGAACAGCGTCTGGGAAGACATCGAGCCTATAGTAAGTGGTAGGTGATGTCTTTAAGGGTTGGTTACATTAATATTGGTATACATCCAATACCGCAAACGGTTGTTTGTTCTGGGTTTTATTATTCCTACAGTTTAACGATGGCAGCAGAGGCACCTTGAGGGGTCCAAGGAATTAATATTAATGCAAGGCAATTGACAGGGCAATTTTCATGACAGTCTTCCATGTTCCATGTAACCTCGTGTATTGAACAGCAGTGATTCTCATCTACTACTTGTAAAGCAAGGGATGTGAAGACCCTGGATGTGCTCATAACATCTTTTTATTCAAACGTATACATACATACAGAAAATTAAAATAAAAATAAAACAGGGTAAAGACAAGAAACAGTCGGTTCTACTCATAGTTAACCGGAATACTATATGATGAGTCGTAGTGTATGGCCCAGTAACCGTCCCAGATCTTCTTGGTGATGGGACCAACCTTACCATCATTGACGGGCTGGCCGTCTAGCGACGTGATTGGCATGATCCCGCCAGCTGTAGTACTCATAAAGAGTTCATCACAATGATAAACGTGTTCTATCGGGACAACCTGAAGACGGACCTCAATCTTGGAGGTTCGCGCAACATCTATCACACTCTGGCGGGTAATGCCACGCAGCACGCCCCGGTCTGGCGTGTAGAGGACGCCATCCTTGACGAGGAAAACGTTGAAGCCCGACCCTTCAGTGAGGTTGGTGTCTCCATCGGTAAGGAAAGGATAAGTGGCGCCTCTGTCCATCGCTTCAAACAATCCTCTCGTCAAGTCTCCCCACTGCAAATTCTTTATTGTCGGATCAAAAGCCCCAGGAGGGGTTCGGCGCACAGTGCGTGCAATCACCGCATTACCTCCAGTAGGCTGCTCGTCTGGATTCATCACCCAGACATAAGGAAGGATAAGCAGGTATAGATTGTTGTTCCACAGATCCTCTGGTTTGGAGCCTCGAACACCCACGAGACCGCGCGTGACGATTAGCTCTACAAAGCCGTCGCGAATCCCACTCTTGACTGCCATTTGCGTCAAAATCGACTTTACTTTGGTCAGTGGAATTGGGCACTTGAGTCGCATTTTGTCGCAGCTCTCGGTGATCCGCTTTAGGTGATCATCGAGCCGGAAGAAGCGGCCGTCCCAGAGCGTGGTCACATCATAGGTAAGGTCGCTATGCATGAACCCTTCATCGAGAAGCGGTATGCGGGCCTCCTTGGGCTTGACAAATTCCTCTTCAATGTAAGCAATGCCTTTTGCGAACGGGTTGTCACTCTTTTCTAGCTGTTCCTGGCGGGCGTAGTATCCCGCAAACACCTTCTTCATGGACGCCATGACGAGTACGGTATCAGGGTAGGATTGATCAGTAATGAGGTAAATCAGAATTGTGATTTTCTGTGAGAGAAGAGAGTGAAAAAGAGCGAGAAGCCTCCTTTTTCCAACAACGGCCATGATGTGAGCCCACCAGACTCGATATTTCCGGCTCTTTGCACCCAGATGACATCACTCGAGTATACGGATGTGGCTACGATTGACTTGGTCACTACTACTTGTGGAAGAATACTCTATGGTACACCTATTTCGCGTAACGTATGATTTGGCTATTAACAACTACCAACATTATTCCAGCTTAGAATAGGAAGGACACTGGGGACAATTCAAACTCTGAATCCGGTCTCCAGTCCTGATTTGCCTACAGCATAATCTCTTCTCTCCACCAAGCCGAACACGGATTTGCTGTTTGTTCATCGTCCGCTCATGCCTTCCTGTGGATATCTTGCACAGTGGCGAGGATGGAGGTCCAGTCATCAAATGGGACAAACGGAATTGAATGTTTCTCACAGTACCGGACGAGGCCTAGACTGTCTGTCAGTGATAGTATTTTTTGCTTTTTGATTACGCAATAGACGTACCCATCCCGCACTTCGCAAAGAGCAGGTCTGTTTCAGACGCGGCGGACAGATCAGAGACCCCGTCTCCAGCATACATCAGAAATGGACGAGACGGACCGGTGAGGGCCGCGTATGGTTTGATCGAATGCGATTTGTCATGACCGAAGTGGCTGAAATGATATTGGATTCAGAAGTAAGCCAAAACTGGACTGGAAACGTGGGTATGATCATTTTCTCTTACCTCTTATCACGGAAGGAAATCTGCCAACCGCCATGCTCGTTGATACCCTTGCCATTGCGAGGCTGGATGTCATTGGCTATCACTGAAATGTTTTCTGGCTTGCTGCCCAAATGCCTCTCCAACAACGCGTGTATCGCTGGCGCTATCCCGGAGGAGAGTACTACGATAGGGACGTTGTGTTCTTTCGCCCACTGGTAGAAATCCAGGAAGTGTGGGTCGAACTCGATGTTCTCTAAGAGAGCCTGAATACATTCATCCAATGGGGCTCGCACGCTGTCCAACATTGTCTGAAATGATTCCCTAAGGCGAGGTGGAATGTTTATTCAATATCTAGACAATTTGTTCCAGGACTTGCATTCACATACCTAAACGTTATGTCCCCGTTCGAGAGTTGTTCTTCCAGTACCTCGCGCTTGTCAACTCCAAAGCCAAGATTATCCACCTGCGAAAGACCGTTAGCTGATACTTTCGCAACGCTGTTAAGATAACGGGGTTCTATACCAGGTAATCATTGGCTATTTCCCCCTCTCAACATTAGTACGGAGATATTGTCTGCCCGAGCAAAGCTGTCTTACAATCTTGCAACGTGATAGTTCCATCGAAATCTGTGAAAAAGATAACCCTAGGGTCACCCTTTAGGTATTGCAGTTCCTCTTGCATGATGGCTGTGGAATTGGTGTGAGCTAGTTCTGGCTAGAAAAGAAGGGGTAAGTCTCGAGGTAGTAATAAGCAGGAACGCAGCGTTCTTCAAACCAGGTCCTTCTGTGAATTTCTCGATGCGGCGCGAGCCTACTTCGTACACCTATGCAAACGGAATATTACCGAGTTCAGTTCTTACCCTCAGTGACATGAACGGGCAGGCATTCTTCCCGCCGTCATGTAGCACTAAAGCCTAGCGCTGCAAGGGATTAGTTGACGTGTCTCCACTATAGGCTTAAACGCACGGCCCGTAGCGAAGAATGCAATGTCACATTGCAACATGCCTCCCAGGAGAGTGTATTGAAACAACGTGAATAAATCTCGCATGTCAAATCTTTCGAAATGGGTTCACATAGCTCATACATTTCAGAGTTTTGGTGAGGTAACGACACTTTTGTAACAGGAGGAGGATAACATTTGGCTACATTTCCCGAGTTGGAGCAACTGTTCATACCAAATTACAGGTCGGAATGAGACTACAAAAATGACCACAGGCAATGCATATCTGAAGCAGGATCAAAAAGTTGCACATGGGAGCATTCATTTTTTACTGTCAATAATTTTCTAGATATAGGATGAGCGAGAAAACGAAACTTCAAGTCGCATACGTAGAACATCGGTATAGATATCTTTAAAGCAGCAAAAATTTCAATTGTTTAAACAGCCTGTGCCACCTCCGAGATCGAACGAAGAGCAGATATAGAAGGGGTTAAGAAATATTCGCCACCCTGATTAAGAACCCAGGTCTCGAGAGGAAGTCGAACAGTCTGCTTGTTTCCATCAACAATGCTCATGTCGAAGACGATGTTGGGCCCAGTCTGGCCAATGATGGGATCCAGGCCGGGTTCTTCATTGTTGGTGGCGCTATATTTGCCAGGAGGAAAGGTTCTCATGTTGCACCACCCTATGAAGAGATCAGCCCTGTAATTCTGACGAAGATTTGATGGAGCGTACGCTTTTGGATGTTCAGGAATGAATTCACAATACTCCCCTGGTAGCAGACAAATAGCAATCCACGATCGTGCAGGGTTTGTTTCTTTAGCCGCTCGTCATCCTTGACTTCCTCTCCATAGGGGATACCACGACGAAGGATGGGGGATCCGTCGTCTTTCTTGTCTCCACGAGGTCTAGTCTTGCGGATATGTGCGGTAAATGGGCATTTTTCTTGGTTGTCGATAGGTCTATAGTCAAAGTTATTAGAGTCGGCAAGGGATTTATCGTCCTTGTCTGGCGAGAGATCGACAGGACATCCTAAACTGATTGTTAACTTTGTTCTTGTCTTTAACTCTCATTCCTGGGGACCTCAATTGAATCACATACCGCTCTTCCATCTTCCAAACATGCGTGCTGCCAACGCATCTGCACTCATATGGTACTGGTCTTTCTTCCCCTCGCAGAACCTGAACACTATTGTAAGCGAACGAGCATCGAACAGTTCAAAGAAGAAAAATCGGCATACTTATCAAATTCCAGAACATTCTGGCGTAATTTGCGGAACACCATAAAGCTGCTATCCTTGGCCCATGGAGCGCCGTCCTGTGGAGCAGACCTGCCCTCACGGTCGACAAAGATCTTGCTGTAGAAACAATTAATTGATCAGCCGTGACAAAATTTAAGAAATGAATTTTGTATTTACCCTGGAAGAACTAATTTAGGCTCTTTCTCTCCCGTTGGAGGACCATCGAGACCATCTATCAGGGGTTGGGAGATCAAATCACGAAAGCCGAAACTGCAGAGATAGAGAGCACGGAATACCCAGTTAGCAATTAGGCCTTTTCCATGTAATATATGATTAACAGAGTTCCCTACTGTTCTTTCCCTTCATATTCACCGGGTCTGGCGTGTCCAGATTCGGTGAACTGCTTGGTAATACTGTCTCCGAAAAGGGCCTCGATCTCCTTCACCTTGGCCTCAACAATTTCCTTACTACTGCCGGCGACCAAAAATACCCCATCAGTGGACGTGTATGGTTGTTTGTAGTCGCTCGGCTCATCTCGACTTTCCGCTGTCAAATCCGTGTACATCCCTTGGACAAAGGAAATCTCTTTGATACCCGGTTTACCCAACTGTTGACTCGTCAGCGGCAAAATAGGACCTATAACGTGGTTTAATTTACCTTTATTAGGCCTCTTTGGGCAAAACTGATGTTGGAATGAGCTTCAGGGAGGTGGCCCTGGTCTCCCTCCAATTCAGTGACTTTCCCGTTGTGGTCTTTGACCTTATTTCTCGCAACCAGGGCTTGTTGAGCGGTGGTAATTCTGGGGATAAAATCCTTCAGGTGGCCTTTGAAGACTTCGTACTTTTTTTCCTGCCCCTTATCATTGCGGATATCGAAGAAGTAGAAAGTTTCATACTTCTTGGGGAGACCAGGCCTGGGGGGGTTGATTAGCTGTTTATGTTTTATCTCTCATGTGATATAACATTGCGACTAACCAGACATCACCCTGGATATTGTCCTTCGGAACGGGTTCAACTGTCATATTTTTAGATAGAGTGATCTGCAACCTACTGATCTAGAATAGGGGGTGGATATCGAAAGGTGCTAATGAGCTTTCATTGACGAACAGCACCTTCCTTTTAAGCCTACTTTTTTGCGGGTTGCTTGATAGCATAAATGCGGAAACAATTACCATTGTACTTGTCATTGAAGAACTGCATCTGGCAGGATATGGCATTAAGGGACTACCTGTTTGCAGCCCAAAATCCACGAATACTATAGTCTGACATCTGTTCCATTACCGAACGCAGTTGATAAATCGGCCCGCATCCTAGATAGCCTGTTTAATTTTAATGTAGTATCCAATTTATAGGTAGTAGGCTACACATCATGCCACTCATAGGGTGTCAAAGTCACAGGTGCGGGAATCTGTTTGCGTGTTGCACACCATTCAACTGTAAGCATCTAAATACGCACACCTCAAAGACTCTATCATGTATTCAAGTTGAGCGTGACAACGTAAAAATTGGGTGAATAGGGACAAGCTCTATCATTGCTCACAACGAATGCGGACAATAAATTCTCACTCACATACCTCAACACTGTTCATCATGCAAAACCGAGCTTTTCATGTAACACAAAGGTTTGAAAGCTACCCCGTGCAGCTGGAACAACCTCCTTCATTCCGGTAATTAGAGAAAATGTCTTCCAACTGGATAAAATATAAACGTCCCTTGCAGTTCCAGTCCTTCTCTTTCAATATATGTAAAAACATGTTTCCGATCGATGTTGAACCAAACAAACCTGATATTCAGCACTGGCAATAAAATCAACCACCATTGAAGGTATATTATACCAGTAAAAGATGAAGTTTTCCGAGTGGACCTGGTCCTCACTCATCCTCGCTGGGTTTGCACAAGCCCAGGCTGACTCTTCTGTCGTTGGCGCATTCGCAGGGGAAGGAGTTCCAACTGATGATATCCCCGCCAACGCAGAGGGCATACCAGGGCTATATCAAGCCGAGCCCTATGATAGCAAGAGACTCGACCGCGGAGTCTGGAAAGCATTCTGTGACAGCGAAAACACGGGATACGAATGTTCTAAGGCGATTGATGGCAACAACGCCACCTTTTGGGAGACGGCTGGCAATACGACTTATCCCCACTTCATCACAGTGGACATAGGGTCAACACAGAACGTAAGTGGCATTGCAATGATCCCCCGACGGGACGGGTCGCAGAACGGATGGATTGTCAAACACCGGGTCTTCACCAGCACCGATGGCAACAACTGGGGACAACCTGTAGCTTATGGCATCTGGTATTCCGACGACAGTGAGAAGCTAGCCGTCATTGAGCCTCAGCCAGTTCGCTACGTCCGATTGGAGTCTCTCTCAGGTGCCACCGATAGTCAGACCACCAGCATTGCCGACCTCAACATCTACGGCGCCAACAGTTATAACGTAAAGAACTCCAACCTCGGGGAATGGGGCGCCACGATCGATCTCCCCATCGTTCCAGTAGCCGCTGCTGTCGAACCCAACAACGGCAAGGTTCTCGTGTGGTCGTCCTGGGGTAAGGATCGCTTTGGGGGTACTCCAGGTGGAGTCACACAGACATCCATTTGGGATCCTAAAACAGCCGACGTCTCCCATCGTGTGGTGACCAATACGCATCACGATATGTTTTGTCCCGGGATTTCCATGGATCAACGCGGTTACATTGTTGTTACTGGGGGCAATGACGCGGAACGCACCAGTATCTACGTGCCCTTCAACGACAGCTGGATCATCGGTGCAGATATGACCACCGAGCGTGGATACCAGGCTACCACCACCTTGTCTGATGGTCGTATCTTTGCTATCGGTGGCTCCTGGAGCGGCGAAGTGTCGGACTCCAAAAATGGTGAGATATATGACCCAATAGCTGATGAATGGAGTCCTCTGGATGGCGCTTTGGTCAAGCCCATGCTAACCAACGATGCAACGGGCCCTTACCATGCGGACAATCATGGCTGGCTATTTGCCTGGAAGAACACCAGCATCTTCCAGGCCGGGCCCAGCAAGGCTATGAACTGGTACTCGGTTGAAGGGCAAGGGTCTGTCTCAGCTGCAGGGAGCCGTCTTGGCAACTCAGACGAGATGTCTGGGAATGCGGTCATGTTCGATGCTTCAGCCGGGCGGATACTCACGTTTGGGGGCTCTCCGAACTACGAGGATAGTGATAGTGTCAACAACGCCGCGTTGATCACACTCAGGGATCCCAATAACCCCATCGAGATCGTTCAGGCAGGGCAGAACCTGCAGTATAGTCGCGTGTTCCACACATCAGTCGTGCTGCCAGACGGTAGCGTCTTCATTGCAGGGGGCCAGCGTCACGGTATGCCTTTTGTAGAGGATCCCCAGTACGACAATCGATTCATCCCCGAGCGATACATCCCGAAAGACGATTCGTTCATCACACAGCAGCCAAATAGCATTGTTCGTGTCTACCACAGCATCTCTCTCTTACTACCAGATGCCACCGTGATGA
Organism: Talaromyces sp. PX2406; assembly: GCA_023626115.1. Classification (NCBI taxonomy): domain Eukaryota; kingdom Fungi; phylum Ascomycota; class Eurotiomycetes; order Eurotiales; family Trichocomaceae; genus Talaromyces; species Talaromyces sp. PX2406. Next base: position 635,246 of record JAMAGJ010000013.1, read on the forward strand.
ACGGCGGTGGCGGTCTCTGTGCCAATTGCTCCACCAACCACTACAACCTTCAGGTCTACACACCCCCTTACCTCTTCACGGGCAACGGTACTCGCGCTACTCGTCCAGTGATCAAGTCTGTTTCCTCAGCCCAGATCGGACTCGGTGGCCAAATCAGCATTATCACCGGATCTTCTGTTGCCACTGCCTCGCTAATTCGGTACGGTACCACGACACATACCGTCAACACGGATCAGCGACGCATTCCTCTTAACCTCGTATCGGCTGGCGGTAATAATAGCTACACTGTGTCTATTCCAGCTGATGGGGGAATTGCCCTGCCGGGGTATTGGATGTTGTTTGTTTTGGATGGAAAGGGGGTTCCCAGTGAGGCGGCCACTATTCAGATCACCCTGTAAGAGTAGGATAGTTTGGGATTTAGGTGTAATTGTGCATCTTTTAGCCCTCTTGTCTTCATTCTGGTCAATCAATTTCTATGTGTCATGAGATGAGTCCTGCCACCTACCAGGTTCGTCTTATTTCTTCCTTTTCTTCTCTATTCTTTTTAATGTTGTTGTACTTTGGGTTAAAAAGTCACTCTTGTCTGGATATATGTGTATATATCCCGGATATCAATTGGTGGAGCGAGGAGATCTAACCAGGAACCTTTCTATTAGTCAGTAGAATATACTACTCACAATCAATCTGAGGATAAATGTGCGCATAGTAGTAACTGGTACCCTCATATGGTCTTTCCAGAAATTCCCGACCACGGCCCAAGCCATGATGCAAAGGATTGGAAATCACCATTTTGTGTACATATCAACCAAACACCTGTGCTCAAGAACAGCTATAATGAAGTCACTTGAGTATGTGGCATGCTAGTCACGCACCACAAAAATGTGAAAACTAACTTATAATCACCTAGGGTTAATAACGTCATACAAAACACTAGAATAGTTGTTGCAAAATTAAAATAAGCCATCAGCAATGTTATCCAGATGTGTCCAGTCACCAAGGTCCACTAAACACACCCACATCTCAACTAACCCCTGTTATCTGCTATTCCTCATGGAGGTGTAGAAAAGATCATCACTCCATTTTAAATGTTGGCTCTAGCCCATCTTTTCAATAGCGACATAAATAATCGGCAGCAGCTTGAGCTTCATGAATAGCGGTACAATTTAAATGTTAACCTGAAAACCGGTCTCTAAATTATAAATGTGCTAGTTTTTGAAAAGCCTCCTCGACCAAGTCGATTGCAGTTTGCGCGCAGCCATAGGACGATTGATATCCAGCACCTCCATGTCCATAGTTGTGCACCACCCATATATTCTCAAACCGCTCTCTCTCGACCCGTGTTCCACCTTCACGCACCGGTCGTAGTCCGACGGCATGCCTGACAATATCCAACTGCTCGATTCCTTTTCTTCCACCGGTAAGTTCAGGGCACATGTCGATGGCTCTCCTCATAATCCTGTTTGCCAAATTTGGGTCGAATTGTGACTCCCAATTCCCCTTCTGATAAGAGCCACCCAAAATTGTTCCGCCACCGGCTGCTCTCGTCATAATATAACACGCCTCATCATCTGCGTCATCTGTACCGGAGACATCAAACATTTTGCCTCCAGTCTCGTTGCGAACGATTACAATCTGTCCACGGGCAGGAACGACAGAATTGTCTTCAACGCCACCGAGTTGCGATGCCATCAGGCCTGTACAATTGATGACCAGATCAGTTTGACCAGATGGGTGTACGTCGGGCTCAGTGGTGTCCAAAATGTGCTTGAAAACCTTGCGTTTGAAAATGACGCCATTTTTGAGACACTGGGACACCAGCCACGGCAAGTAAATCGCGGTGTTAATACAAACAGAAGTAAAAGAAGTGGCAGAGTCGATCCCTGGTGCTAGCTGATCGCTAGGGATGACACGGAACTTGACCTATGTTAGGAATCGCTTGCTTATTTTTCTAATTACAGATCACTTACATTTGGGACAACGTCTTTGAACCAGGGGTTAGGAGACAGTAACTCAGAAAACCAGTCTGCTGTCGCCGATCCGAGGTCCTTAGAACGACTCCGTATCTCGCAGTCTTCCGTTTCTCCGTCAGCAGGGCGGGCTTATCAGGTTACAAACAACAGGTCAAAAAACTTGCCTTGGAAATGAAGACCGGCATCAGGGTTATTCTTCGCGAGCTTTTCTAATGGACCCCAAGTGGCCTTTTCCCACTCGGCTGCCTGAGTTCCGCGCACTCCCACACTACAATCACCAGCCAGTGTTAATCATCGCATTTGTAGGGTCTGCAATCACTTACGGCATATAATTGGCTCCAGCCCATGGAGAAGCATATTCAATATCATAGTCACCTGGCATATGCTTGGCCGCTACCACAATCTTGTACCCGGATCTCTTGGACAAGAGAAAGGCCGTTGTCAAACCGGCAACCCCCGCGCTGATATGAGTCAGAATTAGCTTATCAGCAAGAATGTTCCTCGGGATTACCCTATCACCACAATATTCTTCTGCTTCATTTCCGAGTATCTGTTATATTTGTTTGTGACAAAGATGTTGCAGATAGCTAGATGTCAAAGTTGGAGGCTTGCCCCATTCTTTTATCTCAACACAGACCCACTCGCCGAGAATCTCGTGACCGGGGTTTACATTTATTAAATGTGATTTAAACAATCCACTGTCACTGTCGACGCTTGTCTTTCTTAAATTTAACTAAGCTATCCTTGTCGCGTGTAGCTGATGACACCTCTCATTTCCAGTGCAAGCATTGCGACCATAGTGAGGTTCTTGTATGAGGACGCAAAAGATATGTTTCCGGATTTGGGGCTTCTCATTTGGTTCTTTCTCGACATTGGAATTACTCTTTTTGCCTCCTCATCAGCAATTCTTCGACCCCTTTTTGTGCAATGAAAGTCATGTGCCTCTCGTTTCCAGCGACCTTTGCTCGAACCTAGTACCCTGGACCTCGAGCAACAATGAAGACAGGCTATGATTGAATGTTAAGACTTTGATAGCGCCTATGAGAATAATCGGCTGCTGCTTCAATATCTCAATATCTTCATCAACCATGATCAATACATTACAACCGCTGTTTCAAAGGTAATAAACTACAGTTTAGTTTGGTATTAACTAATTGAAATAGAAAATGAAATGAAAGAGACCATAGTCCCGTAGCTTCAATAATGTAAGTATAACATCCCAAAGTAGACTTGTCTATGTAGAATATAATAACCATCTATATCTATATTCTTTCCAACATAGCCATCATACTTGTAGTGCCTAGCTACCGCCAATAGTTGAATTAATAAAGGAAATTCCATCGACGATACAAGTGACGCAAGGGTCGCTCTAGGTAGGTATATTTATTAGCATAGAACGTATCACAGTGCCATAATCATTGAATATTAAGAACCGATAGTCCTTACCGAGTTAGACACGGTTTCTACAAATTGTAGGATGCATTCCAAGTCAGCTTCTACATCTTCTCCTTCACCGTCGACCGCTTCTCCACAGGCAGAGACAATAGGTTCCAAAACTTCGATGCATGCTATACTTTGCTCAGCTTTTAACTTTTGAACTTAAAAGTGACAACACACATACCTGCAACGTTACACTGTCCATAGGAAAGAATGCCAGTCGCGGCCGCAGAAGAGTCACCGTTGGTTAACGAGTTTACGACATTGGTACTCGCAGCATTGGCAATTGTGACCGAAAAGATAGTCATGATAGAACTGAAAAGAAAATGCATTTTGAACGGGTCGGTAACTGCAAAGGTTTGGATTGGATTCTGAGATAAAGATGATTTAATAAGAATAATTGAATTTTCGGTAGTATATGTAAACCTATTATGATGTCAAAGTTGTTCGAGGGATGATCCGACTTATATATCCATGATTTGTACGAGTCTTGATTGTTACATATACCCTCAACACCCATCGTCCAAACTAGGCAATTTCGTGCCGACATCCTAGATCATGCCTATCTATTATGTCACTAGGACGGAGTGATCGTCATTCAATGTAACTTAATAACTTTGTTGTCTCTAGCAAGCTATAGATGGGAGAAATAACCCTAATGAATCTTTCTTTAGGACTTGGTCTTCCTATTGTTGAAAGTATCAAAGAATAAGAAATTCAAGTCCGAATAGGGTATTCTAAGCTGGCTCTATTGAAAATAAGCTTCCTAGTCATTCCTATACTGTATGGAGAATGAAGGGCTACGAACCCTTTGACGACACCCGACACCCGAAACCCGAAACCCTAGATATTTAGCTCGGTGGATAAAAACAAACACTCAAACTCCAGTCCTTTGGTGAGTTAAGGGGAAGTGGAAAGAAATAATAACAGTCAATCAACTGTCTCCACCCTCGCCGGCTGCTATCCGCAACCCTCTACGGGATGATTCCGGATGTCTCTCTGGCCCGCGTTAGGTCTTAATGGCTATGTGATGTCTGTTGTTCAAGGTGACTTCTGTTATTACTAATAGATCCCCCTTTTGTATGACTCCGTTGTCTTCCATCCTTTGTGTATAAATTCATTCTATCATCTCATGCCTCGATGCAATGTGTAGTTGACGCCAACCGTCAAGCCTATGCCGTGGAAATGTTAAGGCGGAATGAATCCAGTTCCAGTACCACCCCCGTATTTATCCAATTCAAAACCGGTTCATGTCCGAATTCGAAAATATTAACTATTCATTGTGTACCCTAGTTGCGTACCCCGCAATATAGAGAGATATGGCGGTGCCTCGGTAAAACCTTGCTGACGATTGTCTCGTCGTTCAAATACCGAGAAACACCCAAGTTCTAGGGTTTCGGATCCCGATCATTTAAAGTAATTGCCTAAAATTTACATAAACCACATTACGATGCCGCTTCACCTTGAAACTGCGCAGGCAGTCTGCCGGAAAAAATCACAATATGGCCGATATATTGACACTAAACAATGGGATAAATTCAGTGAAGTTGCTCTACCTGACGCCAAACTTAGCTTTCACAACCCAGATGGATCGGTCCTGAAGGCCGGGAAAAGACATCTCACCTTTTCCTCTTCTCAAGAATTTACAATGTTCTTCAGCAAGTTCTTCGCCAATGCGCAGTCACTTCATATTTTTGGTCCCGGAGATCTACAACAAACGGCGGCCGATGAGGTGACCGCGATATGGGGAATGGAAGACCAGATTATACTAAAGGGGTCGGCAGGACTGGTGGAGATGAGAGGTGGAGGCTATTATTTTGAGACTTGGAAGAAAGTGGGTGATGACTGGTTTTTGGCGTCATTACGCCTAGAGAGGACATATCAGAAAATCAGCTTTCTAGGAAAGTTCATTATGTTTCTTGAAGCATGTCTGGGGGTTTCATTTGTTTAAAGGCGAAATTTATCCCATATGATATCCCAGTCTAAATCTTACAGGAAGGAGTCCTTGAGGAAGACGTATGCAGGTAATCAAGCCCTGGGCGGATATTCGTTATTCAATCCCGCTTCCTTTGTGAGCATGCTATCATTACATTTATTCAACCTGACTCCTTCAGGAAAACACGATGTATCAATACATTTTTTTTGGGAATATTAGTTGCTAAAGGAACGGGCTATTCCCCAAATCATTCTAATAAAACACCTGGCAGCCTTTATTAGGATATTATATTCAGTTCCAACATACATTCAACAATTTGCCTACATAGCACATCAAAATCCCCAGTTTCTTGCAACATAGCATACCTAGAAAGCACTGATTTTCAACTTTCCACCGAAAAGCTTAAAAATACCACGATAAAATGAGCACACTGTCTAATTTCGAAGTGTTATATCGTAACAAATAAGGCAAAGGTATCAAAATTTCATTCTAACTAACAACTACCCCTATGTAACTTTAATGTTCATCATAATGGAACGTCAAGAGCATATGCTAATCATCCAGCCTCATACTAGTTTTTATCCTGTCAGCAATATCGTCTGGTGATTCCGTATGACTGTAGTTTGCCGCGGTGTCTTTCTTAAAGTGTGGTTGATCCCATAAAAACAGTTCAATGGCTTCAGCTGCATCAAAAAATGCCTTACTGGTAACTCTTGTGTCTAGTGTCAAATTCTGTACATCTTGTACGGAAAGGCCGATAACTTCAATTCCGGTCAAAATCAATTCTTTCATGTCTCCGCTCCCGAACCATCCATTTCCCTTCCAGGACTCCGTAGTCAAGGATATGGTATGTCTGGCCGCTTTTTTCAGTATATCCGAGGGAATGTCATCCTGGCTACCCATTACTTGTAGAACAAGGGAGGCGTCATTCAATTTTTCACTAAGACCACTTTCTAGGAGCCCATTATAGGTCTCCCGATTGGAACCCGCTATGTCTGTAATTTTTTCTCGGATGTTATCTATGATTAGACCATAGTAATCCGCATAGTCAGGGAGAAAGTATAGTCCACTCTCCTTAGGCAATTCCGAGCATTTAACTCGTAAATAGTGCATCCATTCCTCTTCCTCCTAGTCACCTCTGAGGATACCACACGTTTCTGACACAATAAGCAAGAGGAGTTGAATCAGACGACTCTGATGTGGATGGTATCTGATTGCGTGGCTGGGATGGAATCCATTAACCCGTCGAATCCAGACATTGCTGTTGTTTTCATCGTGAATTATAGCATGTGGGTATTGGTCAAATATTTGTCCGATCCCAATACTCTCCAATTTCCATGCGTCCCCTTTGCACAGTTTCCGTGCGTCGAAATCATCCTTGAATATTTCCAGCTCGTGTAGCCGGATTTTTCCGGCACAAAGGAGAACATCGGGCTTCTTATTAGAAAATACTTCAGTAGATGTCTGGAAACGATTTCTGAGTATCGTAGGGTCCATTTTTTCCATATCATCCTTGGTTGTATAGGGGAGAAGATCAATCACAGATATATCAGAAACAATATCTAGTGCGCCGCAGGACACGACAGCGAAAAGATCCCCTAGAGCTGAAAGGGTGGGAGAACTGTCGACTACATTCTTGACACCATTTCCAAAGGGGTGATAATCTGACGGCTGCTGCAACGCTATCGCGATTCCCCCTGTAGTATCGGGCCCAGCCAACTGCCTTGTCACCTGTATTTCATCTTCTTTTTTTTCAAGGGTAAGTCCTTCAGTTTCGATTCTAGAGATATGCCCGCCGCGAGGTGTGCTGGAAGGAACTGAGGCAACAGGTCGAAAAAGTCGTCTAATTCGATGATCGATGGCGACACCAAGGCACGATGTTTCAGGTATCGCTTCAGAAGTCATCTCTAATTTTTGCTTCCGTAGTTCACGAGAAATTTCAAAGATTGTACAGATGTGTCTTTTTTCAATTGAATCGGGCAGAAGAGGTATTTGAAAGCTGTCTTGGTGCAATTGCTGCCTTAAACTCACAGCCTTGTCTGATGATTTGCTATTGAGTCTGGGGGCTTTCACGTGACTCTTTTCCATATCTTTTGCCAATCATACCCTTGAGTTGTTCAGTTACTGCAGTAGATGACTAATAGCTGCTTATTACCATTTATCTAGTACTGTTGAGGGGTTTTGTCTCTCTCGCCCTAGTTGAGCATGACGGCGGCCATTTATTTGCTTCAAGTGTTTTACGCTCTCTATCACCTAATATCTTTCTATGAAAAGTAATTATCTAATATTTCCCTTAAAAATTAGTCTTACAGTAATGCATAGACACTTCTAATAACTAGAAATATACTTGAAAACAATTAATACGATAATCATAGCTGTCAAATTTTTTCTTATTACTATCGCTATATTAATGTTCATAATTAATAGAATACATAATATAATTCAGCTATACTATTAAAGCCTAACAAGTTGAATTATGTTAAATTAAGTAATGCTAAATAATTAAAGAAGTGAGATTGATGGCTTTAGTAGAGAAGTATTAAATAGTATCTCCTTACTTTAGATCATGTAGGGTACTTAGCTCTTTGTAGATAATATAAAAGACTTTTTGCTACGTAGAATAATACATGTATGAGACAAGTTGTAATAATAATAGATAGGTTTTGCTAACCCCGATTCTATAATATGCAATTAAAAAGAGCCATACAAATAGCTGAACGCAAGATGCCTCTTTTGGCTCATGTGGCTCATGTGTATTCTATTGTTCCTCAGAGCGGCAAGCTGCACTATTCACCAACTAGATTGGGATAGGCAATTTCCATCTCGCACGGTATTATATATGTAGCAATGTGCGTTTCAAATAAACACCCGTCCACAACACCAGTTGCTTTCAAAGTTGCGTCCCATCAGAGCTCTCTTTGGTCTTCATATCAGAAACCAGATCCCAATTGTTCGCTTACATCGTTTCCTCTTGAGGAAAGAGTATACTTCGCAAATCGGAACAGGCCGGAGATCTGCACTGAAGATAGAATATTGTGTTCATCATTTGGGAACAACAAACAGATAGTGCTTCTAAGGCTACTACATAGAAAAAGAATTACAGGCTATTACATGAAAACCCCCAATGCTTATGGTTGGGAGAAATGCCAAAACGAAATACTACAGCTAGGCGCAATGTTTCCTATCCCAAGGGGTCACCTTTGGCTCTTGCTTTTAGCCGTGCGATAGCGTCATCGACAACATGTTTTGGCAAGTTTGGAATGTAATCGCCACCATCTGCCGGTGACTCATCGTCAACAGAGACGTCTGCGTTTGCGGTGTCATCTGGAGTGGTTACTGCTGCCGGGTCGAGTTTGTCGCCTGGTAGCCTTACAAACTTTACCTTCATAGGGCCTCGGCCAAGACCAGGCCAGATATCTGACGGTAGGTAGTCGCCCTGCTCTACTCTAAAGGCCTCGCGAGCATTGACATCTTCGTCGTGGAGTTGGTCAAGTTTAGCTCGTGTTTCTCGCAAAACTCGTTCGACACCTTGACGCATGTGCTTGCGGCGAGAGACTTCGAGGATAAGACCATCGTAAGCATCTAAGAAGCCGGCGTAGAGGGTGCGAAGATCGGAAATATCTGCCATTCCCGACCGTATCCGCTCGTGCTCTTCGTTCCATGTCTGAGTGAAGCTGTGCGCCTGGGCAATGAACTCTGGTAAGCGGGTTGAAGCAAGGCTTGACAAATGCACGAATACATCATATGTGGCATGACCGATAGCGATAACAGCATCCCGATGTCCGATGACGCTTTCCAGCGTAGCTTCCATGTCATTAATACGCTCTTGGATCTCCAAGACTACGTCTTCGGCTTCGGCAGCATCCTTGATGAGAACACCTAGCATCTCCTGATAGTCGGACTCTGTCATGGGATCCACCGAGTCGTGGACGGCATTGTCTGCACCTTGGGTTTCCTTTCCGAGAGATACATTTAAGCCCTCTGGCATGTCGCCGGTAATCGAACGGGCAGCGGCCCCACCACCCTCGGTGTGTTTAACGGCAGTTACGCATCTGTCAAAATGATGGACCAGAGATTCGAGCAAATCGGCCATTTCTTGCGCGTGGGATTCTAGTGATCGGAGCATCGCCGGTATAGCAGTGGGTGATGCGAGTGCCGGATTAGATGAACCTGACGAGGATCCTGATAATGAGGAGCGTGAGGAAACCATCTCCATTGCTGTTCGGTATTTCCCCAGCGATTGTTGAAGCGACTGTAGTTCTTGATCAAAAGCCGAACTGGACGAATCAAGCTGTGCCTGGGCTTCATTGATTCGGTCAATGGACGATTTTAGACCATTTTGCAACTCCTCAACCCCGCGCTCATCGAGAAAGTCATGGAGACTCTTTTCCTCTTCGCCTCCAGGGCGGAAGGAGGGGTGAACCACGGTCTGCTGTAGCTTATTCAGCGTGTGCCTTAATCGTTCGTCGGCATGATCAAGGTCTTGCAACACGTTGGAGAATTCGTCTCGTCCTCGTTGCGATATATTCTCAATCTCGGTGCGTACATTATATAATAAACGAATTTGATTCTTTTCGCCGCGTCGTAGAAAGCCAGTTCTTGCAGATACCACTACACTTTCCTCCAGTGCCGATCGAGCACTGTTTACAATTTCGTTTGCTCGCGAGACATGGTATATTGATGACAGCGACCTCTTTGCAGCCACCAGATAGGCAATCAGTGTATCCAGATGTGATTTTGGCTCCTCGGCCAATGAATGAGCGCTTCGTCCAATATCCTTTGCAGAGTTTGATTCCCTCAGTGACGGCGATCGTGACGGTGATGATTTCCCCGGGGACCGTAATTGCGACATCGCGCGGTACGCGTCGCCTGCGTATAGCCAGGTATGATATCGATAGTCCTTATCTTCAATAAATGCCGCACCCGCTGGGACGGGTCGGGGGTGGTCGGAGCTCGCGTAACAGGGTCCTTCCTTTCCCTGCTCGTCGGCGTGAGACGGCCAGGGTGATGCGCCTGTTGAAGGCGTAGGCTCGACTTCCGCCTGTATCCGGTGATACAGGCTAAACGATATGAATGGCGTGACAGAGTGCTAATAGATGGGATGTGGACAGCAGGAAGGACGCGGTTTCGTCGCGCGTCAGGTCAAGCGTCTAGAAGTGGGCGACGGAGCTGGGGGCAGGAACTCGCAATCTCGGTTTCATAATAGCTAATTTATTGCGGTGCTGTCGCCGATCATTCCAGCAAATAGGACGGTGGGTTCAGCACAGCAGATCCGGGGGAGAGTAGTGAAGGCTGGAAGAAGCTGGCTGGTTGTTGTTGGACTCGGGCGGTGATAAGGTGTGGATCCTGCTCGCGGGAGGGTCAGCCAATCCGCGGGGAACCGCGGCACTGACAACGCTAGCCTAAATAAGGCTAGTCTGCGAAGAAATTGCGTGATCCGCGCGTGACATCGCGCTAAGCGGGCCCGATGGCGGCAGATTAACGCCAGAGCACGTGATGGCGTCACCGCTCCGATTGCAATCACGCCAGCGCGGCGGCGACATTGCGATCAAATAATCACCGCTCGTTTTTGCGTCTTTGATTTCCAATTTCTCAGCCTGCTTGTGGAATCCTTTGAGCCGCCTCTCACCGCCACTGTCGCCCCTTATATGAAATCGGCCCTGCTGCTTATTTCGACAGTCGAGCAGTGTGGCAAGCCTTTTTTGAGGACCTCTCGGGCCTGAATGAGAATCACCTCACCTCGCCACACCCCGCTGCTTAAGATATTGATTTTCACCAGCGCAGCGACGCCTTGATAATTTCTCATCGCGGCTACATCACTCGACCATTTCCAGTGCTTTTCTCGTTCGGTATGCGCACCGAGGAACAGAAGTCGCCAAATGATAGCAGCATCATGACAAACGAAATCACCCGCAAGCGTCGGCGGTCGGACGATTATAGCTCAACCACGTACACGTCAGGACGATCGATATTCAATAATGCTTCCAATTACCCTATCTCGACGGAAGAACATGCCGAACCAGAACGACCGGCAACAAAGGCAAAACTAGCAGATGAGAATGTTGCTCCTTTTCTGGCCCGACATATACCTACTCAGTATGCCCCTTTGGGAACAGATTCCAGGTCTTTGAAGGGCCCGCCACCACCTAGCCTGAACTCAAGGTATTGTTACCGGCACCGGCCCGACCTCAAATGTCGCCGACAGGCCGGCGAGCCGTCAATGGACCAGATGCAACAAGTATGTATAGCATGAGATGAAACTCAAGGAGAGGCACACTGACAAATAACAGGAACTCCAAACACTCCCACAAAGTGACCAACAAGGCATCGCACACGTCTGGTCATTATTCTCAGCAGCCCCGGCAAAACAACGTATGCTCATGTTACAAGGCATCCTCGCTCAATGCTGCTTCCCGCAGTTGTCCTTCATCTCCGCAAGCGTACGAGAGCTGATCCGAATTGACTTTATCACGGCCCTACCTCCGGAAATCTCCTTCAGCATTTTGTCATATCTCGATACCGCCTCTCTGTGCCGCGCCGCTCAAGTATCTCGCGGTTGGAGGGCTCTAGCCGACGATGATGTCGTATGGCATCGTATGTGCGAACAGCATATTCATCGCAAGTGCAAGAAATGTGGCTGGGGATTGCCGCTGCTGGAACGTAAGCGACTGCGTGCCTCGAAGGCACAGATCGAGGAACGTGCTCTCACTTGGGATGCCTCTTCCGAACCTGCACCTGGGGACTCTGCACAGAATGTTACAACGCCAGAAGATACTACCATGGAAGCAAACCCGGAAATCGAAGACGTAGACAATTCACCTACCCAGGTCGTGAAACCTCAGTGTGCCAAAGTTTCATCATGCCGAGCCGACGATAGTGAATACTACAAGACCAAGTTCAGACCGTGGAAGGACGTCTATAAAGATCGCTTCAAAGTTGGTACAAATTGGAAATATGGTCGTTGTTCTGTCAAGATGTTCAAAGGACACACCAATGGCGTGATGTGCTTACAATTTGAAGACAATATCCTTGCAACTGGCTCTTATGATACGACAATTAAAATCTGGGATATTGAGACTGGCAAGGAATTACGAACTCTCACTGGTCACACGTCTGGCATTCGTTGCTTGCAGTTTGACGACACCAAACTTATCAGCGGTAGCTTGGATCGCAGCTTGAAAGTTTGGAACTGGAGAACTGGGGAGTGTATATCCACATACACTGGGCACCTTGGCGGTGTTATCGGCCTTCACTTTGATGGTAGTATCCTTGCATCTGGATCTGTCGACACTACGGTCAAAATCTGGAATTTCGAGGACAAGTCAACGTTCCTGTTGCGTGGACACTCGGATTGGGTCAATGCAGTCCGGGTTGACACTGTATCTCGGACGGTCTTCTCGGCCTCGGATGACTGTACTGTCAAACTATGGGACCTTGACTCCAAGAACTGCATTCAGACATTCCATGGCCATGTGGGTCATGTGCAGCAGGTTATCCCACTTCCGCGAGAGTTTGAGTTGGAAGAGGAGCACCCGGATAGTGACGACGATAGTGGCGCTTCGGACAACGGCGAGGAGCCCACCGACAGACATGGCTCTCTTGCTTCGACTGCTTCATTCTTCGAAGGAGATCGTCCCGCGCCGCCAAAGTACATTGTTACCAGCGGTCTAGACCTGACCATTCGCTTGTGGGAAACAACCACAGGTCGATGCTTGCGCACATATTTCGGACACCTGGAAGGTGTTTGGGCCTTGTCTGCCGACACACTACGCATCGTATCTGGAGCTGAGGACCGCATGGTCAAGATTTGGGACCCACGAACCGGAAAATGTGAGCGTACTTTCACCGGCCATTCCGGACCTGTTACCTGCATTAGTCTCGGTGACAGCTGTTTCGTCACTGGAAGCGAAGACTGCGACGTGCGCATGTACAGCTTTAAGAGCTGAGTCCAGACACGACAATGGACTTGGCAACTTGTACGATGTTGTGGCTTTTTTCTCTATTAGTTCTTATACCCTATTTGCATAGCTGGCGTTTATTATATGCTTTGCTTTTGATGGCAACCCCTTCGGCTGGTTCTGTTCAATGTCTAAAATGTCGATTATGGAAAACGAAGCATATTTTAGTGGGATGGGTAATTTGTTATTTCTTGCAGTGTCTGTTGCTTAGGATAGGCGTTGGAATTGGAGTTGTTGAATATTATGGATGGTGATATATATCAATTGATGTATTAATATGTATGATTGTCATTCGTAAATAAGAAATTATTAGTGCATCAATCGATGAATTAATCCATGATGTATTCAATAACATTGTTTGAATCAACGGTACATCAATTGATGTGGCGCCAAGAAAATGTTAACATTGGCGACTGCCAAATATGTCGATTTATATCACGTGGTTGTCTCAACCCTACTGTAGGGCAGGGCTTTCTCAAACTCAGTTGACAGTTTACACTCTATTCAAAGGGCTCATTTAAATAAAAAAAAACCATAACCGAATTCTCAATAAGTCTAGAGGCGTATCAAGATGTTGGCAAAAGCAGAAATCCACCAACGTCAGCATGCCACAAGAAACTAAAAGTTGACAACAATCTTTTTAGCCGACACACCCTCCTTGAGAACGTCGACAGCATGCTGAATATCTTGCAGGCCTTTTCCAACAACTTCCGGGTTCGGTTTTGTCTTGAGACGCCCATTCTCAAGCGCCTTTGGCACAAAGTCGTTCCAAATTGCCTTGGCTACGTGCTTATGCGGGTCTTGGGCAACAGTGACAGCAATTACTAGCAAAAAAAAAAAGATATCAGCGATGTTGAGAGGCTAGATCGGGTTAAAAAAAGCTTACCAAATTTTGGACCTGGCTGCTCTGTCGGCCTATCGTACGGCGAAGTTGTGACAACCTTGACGCTCGACTCCAACTTAGTCAAGATGGCACGCACTGCATCGAACGTCGACGTTTCGGAGATGGCATCAAAAACACCAGCGAAATCCGTGCCGGAAATGGCATTGACGACATCCTCGACGATGGTAGGCGACTTGTAGTCATACACCGCGCTCACGCCGAGCGACTTGACCAATTCAAAGTTCTTAGATGACGCAGTCGAAATCACCGTCAAGCCAGCAGCAACAGCAAGCTGGATTGCCGTCGCTCCAACAGACGACGCGCCGCCCCAGACCAACAGGGTTTTCCCAGTCCGTTTGGGCTCCTCGGCCGATGGCAAAGGGATATTGAGCGCGTCTTCTTGAAAAAGACCGGCTGCAGACGTGGCTAGTGCGATGGGGAGTACGGCAGCCTGTTCAAAGGCTACAGAATCCGGGATTTCGGCTGTCAAAATCTCCTTGGCTAGGACATATAGCTGGAAAGACGAGTGGGCGGGATTGCCCGTTCCTAGGCCGTCGAGGTATCTTTTTAAAGCGTGTTAGACGGTATTATTTTGCTTATAAAATAAGTTGGGGAGCATACGCGAGGACTCTCTGTCCCTTGGAAAAACGGGTGACCCCTGGGCCGACTTCGACCACGACACCGGCTACATCTTCGCCCAGGATGAAGGGATACTTTAAAAAGCCCGGGTCCCTGGCTCTATAGTGAACACAGGGAGGTTAGATTGTCAAGTAGTTAAAAGGCCGACCAGAACGTACTGGATCTGCCAGTCAACAGGGTTCTACGCGAAGCAATCAGTTAAATATCCGTGAGAAATCAGTGATAATATCCTACAATAGCAGTAGCAGCGCTTTTTATAACGAGCTCGCCTGGTCCTGGAGACGGATAGGGAGCATCTTGGATGTCGAATGGCTTTTTATTGGGGGCAGTGACCCAGGCAGCCTGGTTTTGTGGTTTGGCCATGTGGATGGTGGTGGATGGTGGAGGGAAAGAGAAAAGAAAGAGGTAATGTACCCGAAAAATAATAATAATAATATCACTTGTCAAGTATCAATAACTTCTTCACTGAAGATACACTGGCTTTAAACCGAGGCACCGGAGCACTTCGGCCGACGCTATCTCCTATCCCCGGCAACCGCCAGGAAGTAACCAATCATAAGATGCTAATGTCGAATGATTCATTATGACTACTCAGATCGCTTGGCTGATTTTGGCTAACATGAAGTTTCTTGATGTGGGTGGATCAACTGCTGGCGGTTACTACTAATAAATCCCCACGGAGGGATTCCTTTTGGAATATTAATTTACGATATCGATTCTACAACATTACGTAGTTTTGCGACGGAGAAAAAAAAGATATCTACATTTAACCGTTGTAAATGTTAATACATATACAATTTTCTACGTATAGTAACATTATGTACAAAATGTGACCAGTTGTAAACCGCTTGCTAGTTCCAGAAATTCAATATGTTTATATTTCATAAAAGTGCGTTGCAAAGTGATGGATAATAAGGACTGGCCAAACTTTGAACTGCCAAAGGCTTTTTGGTTAGCTGTTTACATACTGAGATAAAGTTCAATACATATCAATATTTTGATATGGTGCAGAAATTCGGTTGCCTTATAAAAAGTGGTAACGCATCGAAATTTGTTACGGAGTAGTTTTATATTACATATAAAAACATATATACGTTAATAAATCGGCAACGTATCATTGTTATACCGGTAATAATACCACTTTTGGCTTGTATGACTGTTACCAGCCCACTCCACCCAATGTTGCCGCGACGTCGCCGAACGGTCAGTAAATGCATGGGCACATTGGTAAAAGAATGTAGACGTAGTTGAATATAATATGTACTTGTATGGTTATCTTTAGTGATACGACACTAACTGAAATTGAAATTCATCAATATAGATGCCATATATAGTATCAGTTGATAGTTCAGCTAACTTATTAAGACATCTGCAAATTATTAAAATAGAATATTAATAGGTGTCAAATTGTTGTCTTTTCTTTGTATTACAGTCGACGTCAATTGGTCGCTATTGACAATTACTGAGTATTAAACTTGAATATTTTGCAGTAATTTGCAAACATTGTATACACATCTTATATGATACAAATGTCCCTATCAGCAGATAATGAATGACTTGAAACAATCTGATACAGTCTTCGGTTGCTATAAATATTACGTGACAAATGCGCTTTGTGCCATAAAGCAAACGCGCCGTTTGTTGTGGCTATAGCCGACGCGTGAATGGAAAGAGCCATCTGGAGCATCACCCACCACCTGATCTTGACAACACCCCGCTGTCTGTATTCTTGGCCCACGAGACATTACCCAAACAAATAGATTCCATGTAGGTACCTGACAGTCTGGAATCATTTATTATGCATGCTGATTCAAAAGACAACCAACGAAGAATATCGCCTCGATGCCTTTGTTTCGCGTAAATCCGTTCCAGTCTCTCAACGGCCACAAACCTGCCACCGCAAGGCCGTCGATCACCTGCGAGAAATGCAACCACAAACAGCCTCAAAACACAAGCAGCGACGCTGTCATGGCTAGCCTCATTGTTCTGTTCTCATATTTTCTCGCCTTTCTAGACGACATCGAACTGCAACTGAACACCATCCACAGCCGGGAGAAAGGGCTTGTCGTCTGCATCCTCGGTGGAACACTGTTGCTGGGCTTTTTTGGTGTGGCCTTCTGGGTTGGGGCCATGATGCTTCCGTGGATTACTGGCTGCTGGGTGATCTGGGTGTACATTCGTCGTGGCTTTGACAAGATTGTGGTTTCGCTGGCAGAGACCGAGATCCCTGAAAGGGCCAAATGAGTCCAAGTTTGACGTTACAGGGCGAGCAAGATATGGTGATATGCAAGTCTAAATAAAGACACGCGCTTTTCTCGGGAGGTTACATTTTATATGTTGTTGGCCGCGCTAAACCACAGAATGACTGCCCAAAGGCACGATAGGTCATTCGTGTAGCTGTAAAGGGGTTACGGCAAAATAACCCTTATTACACTGAGTCCGAGTCCCTCAAAAGGAAGAAAACATGAAGGTTACACAAGAACCGCGACACCCTATCGTCAAATACTGTACTACTAATGACCGTATCGAACAAAGAGTTAGCAAATAGAGTCTGATACTGGCCATGTTTACCGCTGTTTCTCCTCCATCTAGCCCGGCACGAATACAACCCATCCGGCGCCTCACCTAGTAACGAGATCGGTTATAGCCCCTAAAGTACTAGCGTCGTTAAACATCGGCCGAGACGCCGTGACGTTGATGATCCATATTAGATCTCACTTATTTTCTGGCCAAGATCTACCGGCTTATGATCTTGGCTCAGATTTTATTCCCTTGTCTTTTTTTGGTAGTTATATGGGCTATAATTGCGTTTGGGCCAGTCTAGATGAGCTCATATGCCATAACTCAGCTGGGGTTGTCTTTGGGGTTGACGTTCGTTGATGGAGGCCATCGAGTAGGAATGAAAAGCTTCCTCTGAAAATTTATCCTGGTGATTAGAGACTTGGTCTGTATCCTTGCCAACCACTTGTTTTTGGGTTCTAGGCTAAAAGAGTAATGCTTCGGGGTCCTTCTTTGGTGTCTTTTTTTTCTTTCTCGAGATCGTTTGTTCGGCTTTTTCTACTGTAAACAGTTTACGTGAAGTCTAGATTAAAAGTGGAAAATAGTTGATATAGCTTAAACCAGTATTCAAAATACCATAACTTTAACATCGTGAACCAAGCACTAAGTAACAATAAATATACACGGATATAAACAACCATCTAAGTATCTGTAAACCCGACTGCGTTGGGTTGAATAAGGATCATAGCATCTGTT
The DNA here is from genome assembly GCA_023626115.1 of Talaromyces sp. PX2406. Classification (NCBI taxonomy): domain Eukaryota; kingdom Fungi; phylum Ascomycota; class Eurotiomycetes; order Eurotiales; family Trichocomaceae; genus Talaromyces; species Talaromyces sp. PX2406. The sequence goes on from JAMAGJ010000013.1 coordinate 653,324, forward strand.
ATTAGCAACCACAAAGCCAGGAAAAAGCGTCACGAGTCTCCTTGGATCCTCGATTCCTCCAATCATTTGGGAAGATACCAAAGGTAAAAACGAGATATTTCTTCCATATACCTTTGTTAGCTATTTCACACTAAAATACAGAAATATTTAATTTGAAATATCACAGTGCCCTGACCTTATATAATCTGAAATACCATCTCATGATGACGCGTATTGGGGAGACATCTCAAAATCTCACCTCGAAACCGTTAGCTCAGTTAAAACATTGTGGAAAATTTGAACACATAGAGACAGGAGATTTTATTGACCATACAATTCGCAATAGACATGAAAATAAAACTAGTTGCAACAGTGCCCGTCGTCATGGTTCTATTTCACATGTTTTACAGGGCTTCGCGGAGACCTTTATGGTCACGAGCCATGGGCCTTCAAAACCCTGATCATGACTCTCATGGGGTTGTAATTGTGCAGTAATGACATGGAGGATACATAGATGTAGAGTGAGTGAGAACAAAAAAAAAGACAGATCTATGTTATAGGGCTGTCTTTTCTGGGCACATGATTTTGTAAAATACGGATGGATTAAAAAACAGAGGTTGTTGAAATGAAATTTTATTATTGCACCATCTCCCTTTGAATATGACTTTCCACCAAACATTACTATCTTGACAAAACAATTTTGTGCGGGAAGAGTTGTCAATATCATCAGCAAAAACTCAAATATTATCATTTCAATCATCATCGATAGAGTTGTTCCCCTGCATGAGACCTAGAGAAACAAAAAAATTGATTCCAGGGGAATTCCAGCTATCCATGCCTGCATACCCAGCAAGGTAAACAACAGCGCACCGTAGACCAACATAACAAACGGCCCAAATACGAAAATCGGAATTAACGGTTCAATCCATTCGTAGTCATTCTCTTTATCAACAGACGTATCATCACTTCCATTGTCGTCGTCCTCGTCGTTGATCGTGGTGGCGGCGGTGTTGTTGTTGTTGTTGTTGTTGACGTCGTTGCTGTGTCTATCACGATAGCTTCGGCGAGTTTGTCTGGTGTACCGAGTCCTGTTTGACGCGCCAGGCCGGGTGGTGGACGCTGTAGCGCGAGATGGTTCATGGCCCGTTGACGGTGTGGTCTGATGAGGAGGAGGTCTTGGAGCAGACGCCCATGGGCTGGTTCTTGGGCTGTCCCTTCTGGAGGGATCAAAACTTTGTTGTTGTGCCTGACGAGAGGAAGGCTGTGACATGATGCTGGGGTGCGGCATGTTAGAGCTATTTCACTATACAGGAGCATGAAAACATACATAATATCACAAGGGACGGAAACTGTGATCCAAAGAATGAGTTTTCGAGTAGTGTTTGGGGGAGGGTGATGGATAGTTGTTATGGTAATTTTCGAAGGCGGTAAACCATGTCGAGACAAACGGGCTCACCCGACTGATGCAATCATTCTGGATCATCATGGATTTGTGTAATAGTTATGTATTTGAGACTCTACTGACTATACATTGGTATTTTATGAAGAAAAAGAAGAACATAAATCGATATTGAGATAATAGTACTCCAAAACGGTGATCAAGACGCATGTGTTTTCAATGATGAGGTGAATGAGGTGGTTTCTTGCAGTTCAAAATACCAAATGATAATCCATGTAATTATCATCTCATGGATGAACATCAATTTTGAAGTACATCAATTTTGAAGTACAAACATTCATTAATTACAGCACCAGTTTTAATATGTTGTTCCGGATACACCGTACCATGAATACGGAGAAACTACACACTTTGAAGAACATGATAACGATGAGAACTGGGGCTTCAATGGTAAATATTATACGAAGACCTCTTAGAACTGCGAATTGTAGTATCCGAAGTGGTGCCAGCAGTGTGAATGCGGTACGAGGTTGTATGTTTTCGGTGTCTGACACAGCAGGACGGCTACTATTATGAGTAGAAGTGGTGGGAAAAGTAACTTTCGAGGTTGGCATTTTGCAGATCGTGATCCGTACTGTATGATTTGAGTAGATAAGTGTATTTTCTTAGGACGTTATAATTGAGTTAGAAAAATCCTCCATTTCTTATATCTGTAGCCAAGGGTCTTTGTATGCCTGCCACGAAAGTCACCATGAAAACAAAGCTTCTTTATGACAACGATAGAGACTTTATAGGCTGTAACGAACAATTCCTTGTGTATTTTGTTGGTGCATTTGTCTAATGGCTGAAAGAAAGAGGATTCGAATTGTTAACAAAGTAACAACATCGGTGCCTTGGTGAAACATTCATAAATCGGTTTAGATTTAGTGACTCCTGTAGGCATACTCTTTCATATATTATTTTTGTTAATGATATATAGCACGAAAAGCCGAAAAATGAGAATTTTATTAACGATGAAAGAAAGATGAAAGAAAGAAGCATGTTTCCAACAGTTGATAGACGAGTGGTAAGGGTGAAAAGAGCAGTATGTTTGGTATGATTTTGAATTGTCAAGCTATTCCTGGCAGGCGTATGACCAATTTACTCGGCTAGAATTCTCAGGCATGGTAGGCTAATCTCGAGGCGTAAGTTCTGGTTATACATGTTCGGGTTATTCGAAAGTGATAATGTTTTTAGTCACGTCTGTGGTCTGAAATATACGAGGGGTCGTTTCAGCCCTATCCCCAAAGTGGTCAATTTCGTAACCATGTAGAGCCAGAAGGTCGAATGTAAAGTATTGAGTGACGGAGGTGCCCACACGACTGATATGTCATCGTAAGATATGTTTCTTGTCAATTAACTTATGGCCAATAGTAATAAGAGTTTAGTGTGACTAATATTAGAAAGGTAAACTGGTTTTTCAAATACCTTGTCCTCTCACAAAACAAAGACAAAGAAAATCATAGAGGCCACAAATAAGAAAAGATCATCTAGCTTATAGCCAACATAACCATCAATATCCAACATCTAAAGCAATATTGTCATGACAGGCAGCAGTACGTGACCAACAATCTGGTTCGCAACCGGGAAAATACTGGTCCACGCACTAATTTTCCACCCAGTGGGAGCGAACAAGGCCAAATAGATGACACCACCAGTGAGACAAGCCATAAAGAACAAGACATATTTGAATGACTGCCAAATCCTCTCCATGCCCACGAAGAACCCCCCAGCTTCAAGTTCCTTGGCCGTCGAGGACCATTCGATAGGGAGGCAGAATAGGTGAGCCAGAAGAGCGTAGGAAATGTGCCAGGAAATTCCTCCAAAGAAGACAACTATACACAAACACTTATCAGCCGGGAAGACGGCAGGGAGGCTTCGTCGCTTGATACTCACAGAAAAATGGCATCCACCTAAAAGATTCGAGTAACGCCCAAAATAGATTCTTATCACCAAGACGATGTCTATACCATGCAAAGGTAATAGGGCTGACAAGCAAGAAGATGAATAGGGTGCCACATAGCATATCCCAGCTCGGTAAGTAGCTGTGATCTAGGGAGTCGGCAATCCAGCCAGTAATAAAATAATTAACCACTGAAAGCGGTAGAGAAGCGCCGATAGCGTAATATGTGCCGATGTACCCCAAGATAGTGAATTTGGCGGAGATCTTCATATTGGACCAGAGGAAACGACGGAAGAGCTCGGTAAAGGGGCCGCGATAAATCCATTGATAGGCAGGGTGGAAGATCTGTAGATAATCAACAAAAGGCATAATGAGAAGGAGAGGAGGGAACATACCAACTCGGAGCAGCCATATGCATATTTCTCCCATCGCAGCAACTCATCAAACGCCGTGAGAGAAACGCCTTCCTTGAATTCCCCCTTGTCTATTAGAATAATAAGCAATGTGCTGTTATCAAGAGTAAAAGATTGTGAAAGTACCGTAAGTGGCCAACCTAACTACGAATCCAGCAGTCTGTAGGCGAAGAGACATATCGAAATCCTCAGAAACATGGCTTTCAGACCAGAACTTCTCCACCCCATGTTCCATAAAAGAAACACTTTGAATGGCCTTCCAGCGGAGAAACGCATTGTGGCCGACAAATGGCGCACAATCACCTATACAACAAATAAGCCATGTGCTGTCATGAAGGGAGAAAAATTGTGAAAGTACCGTTGCCGACAGAAAATTTGATCAGCAGGTAAACGAGGTTGGTGAAGTAAGTGACTGTACTGTTAGTTTATGATGCACCATGGAGACATGATGAATTACGCACTGGCATTCTCGAAGAAACTATTGATGACCTGCATCACGCCAGACGCGTGTTGAATAATGGCAACCGAAGGACTTTCCTCCATCTCCAATGCCCCCAAGGAGAGACAGTTGACGGGCTGGGAAAGTAAATAATCCTGAAAAAGGCGTGATAAGATAGGGGGATATTGTACTCACTACTCGAGTGTCGCAGTCAATGAGGAGAATAACTTCTCCCATGCGAACATTGCCCTCTGCCCAGGTCCTTCCTTCGTCTAATTCAATAATAGTTTGCCGAGCTTCCTGGTACAGTTCTTCTTCTTCATCGATAGAAAGAGACTCTTGGCTTCGTCTTTCGGCATCCGCCTTGTCCTTCATGAGCCGCAATAGCTCATCTTCGACTCGCAAACTGAAACTCAAGCAGTAGTTCATGTTCGATGCCTTTTTGAACTTCCCAGCTCGGGTAAATCCATTTTTGCCATGGGGCGGTCTTGCGCACCAACCGATGTTGTTTGCCTTGTAGAAATTCTTCCTCATTTCAGCTACTTCTGGGCTGACTGCTTGCATACCATCTTCACAAACGAATATACTGGCAGTTCCACCCAACGACTCGTAATGTCGAATGGCAGGCATTAAACTCTCAATCGTCGGGATGATAACTCCCTTCAAACCTTCTTTGTACACAGGCATCTGAATAGTGACATGGGGAAACTGGAAATCAGGATAACGCTTGATATTTGGCGGTTGAGAACTGTAGTATCGCGAGTTACCTTGCTTCACATCATTCATCGGACCAAATATCTGGAACACTGTTCCAACTAGGACAATGGTGAAGAATAGAGTGAAGAACATGAAAATAGGCAACGGAGCTAGAAGAGCGAGACGAGGAAGCATCGGGCTCCCAAGTGCTTTGATTTCGATGATGATCAAACGAACTGCGAGACACTCAATGACCATGAGAAGACACATGGCGAGACCAACCATCATAGAGTGAGAAAGAAGGAACGGCCGTGACACTGGTGTTTTTGATTCCTCGTCTTCTGCAGTCAGATCAACTTCGTCAAGAGCGACGAGATTCTTTTCATTGATCGGTCCATGTATCATGCTTGGCGTCCCTGAAATAACACTCGGTGTTGTCGTATGCCAGGATGAGTGACCCCCGGTATGATGAAGGTTGGGGTGAGGAGTTTGTTGCCCTGATGTGATCATCGTTCCCCAGATCTTCAGGATTTCGTCAGCATATGTCCAGTTTAAATTGTCTTCCGCTCAACAGATTATCGCGAGAGAATCATACCGAACTCATAAGCTTCGTTTCAACGTCGGATGCATGTAGCAAAACTTCATCTGCCGAGTTGCTCCATACAAGGACGGCTTTTTCTTGGCGAACGAAACAACAAAAGTCCCTTCTCCTCATATTGCTATGATCACTAACTAGTGATTTCAATGACTCGACAACCGGTACTGTGATGTTATTTGGAGACAACGTTATCTCAGAGTCGTTAGGACCAACTCGCTTGAAAACTAGTGCTGTGATATCTGAGGACATGGTGAAAACGATTGCAAGACCAAGTTGTTCGCTGATGGCCTTAAGATCCGAATCCACGGTTTCGGGCTTGGTGATGTATCTAGTATCCTCGTCCTCGCCATCTCCGTCCTCTGCACGCATCACCATTCCTAGTGATGAAGTGAGTCTCGCGGCCGGATCAGGCTGGAGCCAACCTTGTTCGTTAAACCGTCGATGGAGAAATTGAGACATCTAAAAAATAAAGTACAATGTTAGGTCCATTTTAGTAGAGATTCATGTTCTCTTACAGTGATAGATCGTGTGTAGCCATCAACATCTCTCATGCCCTCAAACAGTTTCTTTGGTACTTGATGGCGAGAATATCTCGGCGACATAGTTGACGTCGGCTGCGGATTGTAGGATGCATTAGGAGGATTGATAGTTGCCATGTTACGACTTTCACCCTACTTGGGGGAATCAAAGCTACAAGGAGGCTGCTTTTGCTTTGTCCCTTCAAGGGTTCTTCCACCGAACGGACGGTTGGCCAAGTTTATGAAAAGCTGTCAGGGTGCCATGACAATATGGATGTCCAATGGGATAAATGATTAAGCTGCCATACAGAATTACTAGCTAACAACAACAAAAACAAAAATTAGACACCGTCTGTTAATATTGCCTTCTTTCGTGTCTCGCTTGTTGAATCCCATTTTGTCTCCAAACAGCGAGTCTAGCCCAGTCCGAGTCAAAAAGAAAGTCCAGTTGATACCATATGAGTAAACGCATATAGCATCGTACCGTTTGTTATCGGATACGCCGTGTGGCTGTATTCGTTGCAGGAACAGTAGCCACAGGGCTATTTGGCTTGGTCTCGCCCCCCGCCACAGAGCAAACTATTGAAAAATAGTCGAGAAGAGCGAGGAAGTACCACGACTGTGACTGGTCTACTCGGAAACAAGAGGATCCAGGACGCGAAATGAACAGCTCTCTGTGGTTAGCCACCGAGCCACTTAACACTGGGTTGATTACAGCCGAACCGGTGAGCGGAATAACCCCCCATTGCAAACCCTGCGGTCTCAGTAACAGCGGCAAATCGGTCTTAGGACGCTAGCAAAGCATCTAAAATGTAGTTTCGATGGACGTGTCAAAGACAGGGTTGGTGCCGACGGCGGGTGGCTGCCGCTAGCCCTCACTACATACAAAGGCGCCAACAGTGAGCCACTAACAGCCAGCGATAGGCCTTTGGTGGATGATGTTTGACGTGGTCTGTGTTGGAAAACTTGATAAGCCCCATCTACGATTACATCTTCGAACATTTTTGCCGACCATGCAATTAGAGCATATTTGCGAGTTTATCGATATTTATTCCAGCTTACCTTTTATAGCTCGTGAAAATAGCAAGTAGCTGTAAAGGTTATAATAGAAAATAGATAATACTTCTTGCAGTTACTCTTAATAATGAACATCAGCGAAAGAAGCTCGGTTAATCGTCGGAACAGAAGAAAATGAGAATTCAGACGCCGACTGCTGCAATTCTGCTCGCCTCGAGCTACCTCCCCATTGCCCTTTGTCTTGACGTGAATGGAAGCACCAGGTTTCAATCATCAACGAAACGCGGGCTTATCTACATTCCATCTTCAGAGCACCCGTCTGACGCTCAGGTTTGGGTTGAGAATGGCACGGATCTCACCTGGTACTACAATTATGATTCCACTCCGTCGGATGCCTACTCCAACCGGAGCCAGGCTGACCTTGAATTCGTACCAATGCTCTGGGGATCATCCAACAGTTCCGATTTTGCATCCAATGTGGAATCTCTAATTAAAAATGAAGGGCGGAATATCACCCAGGTTCTAACATTCAACGAACCCGATGGATCATCCTCAACGGGGGGAAGTGATATTGCCCCTGAGACAGCAGCGACAATATGGATCAATGATATTGCGCCGCTCAGAAAATTGAATGTCAAACTCGGCGCACCTGCAGTGACAGGAAGTCAGGGCGGATTTATTTGGTTGAGCGAATTCTTTGGGAATTGTTCCTCTCAAAATACCAACTGCACCGTCGACTTTATTCCTATTCATTGGTATGGGGATTTTCAAGGTTTAGCAAGCTATATTGGCCAAGTGGTTGCAACGTGAGTTGAAATAAAGGATATGGTGTGTGATTGTGGTTTTCTGACTATGGTGAACAGATATCCAAATACCTCCATTTGGGTCACGGAATACGCACTCGCTGATGCCAGTCTATCAGATTCGCAATCTTTCTTCCAGACCTCGGCCGAATACTTTGATCGTATTGACTACATTGAGCGTTACTCTTACTTTGGCTCTTTTCGCTCATCTGTCTCTAATGTGGGCCCTAATGCTGCGATGCTGACCCAAGATGGCCTTCTTACGGATATAGGAAGCTGGTACCTCGGCGGTTCTGCAACAGGCAATGAACCTACTTCAAATAATTCTACTAGTAGCAGTAATGGCTCTAGCAGTAATGACTCAAACCATGTCACGACATGCCGAATGGGTATAGGGCTTGTCGTGGGTATTTTTACTATGGTTGTGGTGTTTAATGCTGCCTAGGCCGGCTTGTACACGTATAGCGAAGCAAATATAAAGCAATCGTATTTCAATGAAAGATTGGTATTAATACATGAAGTAAACTAAGGGTCTAGAACCAAAGTGGATCTGATGTCGTCTACCTGCAGAAGTTAGCCAGCCTAGCGGCGTAGTCCTTATAAAAGCAGCAGCATTCGCTAGAGATAACCATATGTGGTCGCCTAATCTTTCATTTCCATATCCGAGAGTTATTTTCAGATTAGTGATAAGTTAATCCTCAGAAGATGTTCCATTTTCCCGAAACGTAAGTTCTCGCAGTACAAACGCCACCAAGGCGTATTACTGCCTTATCCGTCCACATGCTCTAGACGTGGCCATCGCTGCTCGCGCTAAAAACAAAATCAATGGAAATAATAACAAACGAATCAAAAATAGCCTCTCGCTTGTATTTCCTTCACTTAGTTGGCGGCAATGTTTCCAAAGGCAAAAAATCCACCGACTATACTTCAACCCTTCGCTTCATAAAAGTTCGATCTGTCTCCTTGCTTGGATCAGTGCCTGGGCTCCCAACCATGAAAGTTTTCCTACAGCTTCTTAAAACTAAACAATATGGACAAGTCTATTGCATATCTTACGCATGAGTCTCAATCTGTCATGAGCGTTGAGGAGCGGTCGGTTCCGGATGCTTCGCAAGGCCGCAACAACCCTTTTCTCACCCCTCAAGACCGAAGATCGTTGAATTCTTCTGCACAGCATTCCTCATACGCTGCATTTTCAGCCACATTTTCTGGTACACTCTAAATATGCACTGTCTTGTACTATGAAAGGCCTACCCACTGATTATTTGTAGAAGCAAAACCTCTCAGGCAGAGAAAATTCAAATCAGCTCGACTAATAGGGGCCTATGAAAAGCCATGGACCGCAAAGAAAGATCCTCGAATGATATGGGACAAGGTCTTTTTCATAGCACTCACTATCGTCGGTTTGGGCATTGGGGCGTATATCATATATAGCGGCTGGCAAAGCGTAGAGAACCCACCGGTAAGGTCTTGTCAATTTTTTTTTTTTGATTTTTAGGGTCCCATTTATTATTTCTGTATAATATAACTCTAATAGATCCTAGTATTGCTTAGTCTTCGAGGATGATTTCCAAAAAGGCCTCAGCGCAGACGATTGGAACTATGAGCTTCAAGTCGGTGGATTCGGCGTCGGATCTTTCGATTGGGCTACAGACGACCCAGAGAATGCTTATACAGACACGAATGGCCTACATATTGTTCCTACTCTCACAACACAAAGTAGCTCTGCTGATATCAGTCTGGACCAGCTACTGAATGGATATACACTCAATCTCACTAAGGAGGGAGTGTGCACCGCCACTAATGCCGCTTCCTGTGTACGAGTGAGCAACATCACAACCCAGACGATGATCAACCCCGTTAGGAGTGCGAGATTGACAACGAAGGGAAAGCATAACATTACTTACGGAAAAGTAGAGGTGACTGCCAAGCTACCTCGCGGAGATTGGCTCTGGCCGGCTATCTGGTAAGTAGACATATCTCTCCCTCTTTACACAGGGGAAGGTCTAAAAAACGGTCTTTTTTAGGATGTTACCGGAGACCGATACATACGGAGCATGGCCACTTAGTGGTGAAATTGACATCATGGAATCCAAAGGAAATGACGGAGAAAAGTAAGGGCTATTAGATACATTCTACTACAACTCCGAAACGCTAAACAATGCACAGATATAAAGGAGGTCGCAATGAAGTTGGAGGAACACTTCACTGGGCTCCTAATAGTGAGCTTGATGCCTTCTGGCGCACGAATGGGGTTCGTTATATGACAAGGGGGGATTATTCGGACGATTTCCATACTTTTGGCATGGAATGGAGCGACTCGTACATTTATACATGGGTTGACAGTCGACTTGCGGTATGTTTTATTTCAATAACCATCTAGGAAAACTACGATAAGTTACTAACTTTAAACCACAGCAATCTTTGTATGTCCCTTTTGGGAAAAAATACGGGACAATGTACGACCGAGGCAAATTTGCCTCTATGAGCGTTAACGGATCAATCCCAGTATGTTCTGCATTATTAGCATTGATGTCGCTTGTACCATGACTGAATCGAACGATTTTAGCTTGACCCCTGGTCGGTGACAGGTCGCTATAATACCCCGTTTGATGAAGCATTCTATCTCATTTTGAATGTAGCCGTCGGTGCAATGGATAGTTACTTCGCGTAAGTTCCTCTGGGGTCCTGATTTCCCTTCTTCTGGATTTAGTCTAACAGTGTCTCTTTAGAGACGGTTATGGCAATAAACCATGGGTCGACAAATCGGATACTGCCATGGAGCAGTTTTGGAATGCGTCCTCGGCTTGGGAACCCACCTGGGGAGGCGGCGATGCTCGAGGCATGACAGTGAAGAGCGTTAAATTGTATCAGCGTGGTGATTGCCCAAGTTCTTCTTAGAGAACTCCTTTTTAATTATATGAAAGCTGACATTATTTGGGGCTTTTTATTTTTATTTTTTATTGTGAGCTAAACGATTGGCGTTGGGTTCATCATTAATTTAATTCTGCATTCCTTGCATGGAAGTATCGTGCCCTGTTATGATTTACTTTCGTTTATTTACTAGCCCGAAATAAAAGTAACATGAGCCGAAACACTTTCCGTAGTATCATCCCCCCTGTGACGACGACACATTGACTTTGAAATCTCGACGTTATCGTTGTTGACGTTGATGAAAATGCCGCTACTTTGTATACACGAATACCGCTAAGGAGGAGGAGACTCATACTTGCCATTCAACACAGCTTCAATCTTCTCGAGCTCCTTCTCCCACGGGATGAGCGTCTGCTTTTCTTCAAACGGATCCTTATTCAACGACTCGACATCGACATACACATCATCTTTCAGAGTCATAGTCCCACTCGCAATTGGCCGTATGAGGTTGTCCAGCAGTCCCGGCCCTTCGCTAGTCGGCTTAGGATCGGACCAAATCTTGACCTCAAAAACCTGACCTTTTTTGAAGAAAAAGTTTGATTGCTTGGAAACCTGCTCATTGTCTTTCGGAAAAGGCTGTACACACGCCTCACGCACGTTGGTCAGAGTTAGAATTAGGCCGTAGTAAATCTCGGCATTAATGATGGCCGTGAGATTGTCACTCAAATCAACGTTTCTCGCAGACAACACTGCATTTGGCGCTCGCAGGAGCATGTGCGATATGTGCTTCTGGTTTTGGGTTCCGTACAAGTAGAATGGCGTGTATAACTTGGGATAACTCTCATCACGGTTGGCTGAATTCAACGGGAGGGTCTTTACGACCCGCTGTAAGATAACTTCACAGGACTCTGTTTGTCGTTTTCTGTAAAATGTCAGCCTTTCTTCTTTCCTATTTTTTCTGGTTTTACTGGGGGCGGGGTTGAATTAACTTACCCATCGGCTTCAAACCAGAATGTGCCCTGGAATCTAGGCATGCCACTTGCCCCTGTTTGCTCTACCAGGCCCTGGATATCAACGCCATCGTTTGATTTCAAGAAAAACTGCTTGTCGCTATGAGCAAACCGGTGTCTTTGATATTTTGCCCGAGCTTGCGAGTCAAGAGAGGCTTCGAGGATGATCTGCTGTCGCTGGGTTGCTCGATGGAAAGAAGGCTGGAAGTCCAAGAAGAGCGTCTCCGTGCCAGCCATAACAAATTCAACCTCGTACGCACCCCGTTTGTTGCGAGAGCGACAAACTTCAACTTCCTCTCGTGCGACCTCTTGGAACTTTTGCATCAGCTCGCTAATAAAGTTAGCATCTGTGGGGAACGGGCTCATCACGACGTTGCGTATCACAAACAGGTCCTGCTTGCACACATCCACCTGGAGCCTCTTCATGAATTCCTGTGCGCATTTCCCATATAGCTCTGGTGTAAACAGAGTTGACGTGAGATACAGTGGAATTGATGCGGGGTTGGTTGCCGTTGTGGTGATAGACAATCGATCCACGATGCGTTTCATAAAGTAGTTTGCTTCTTCAATATCCGTGTTCAGCGTTCCATCCTCGTGCCGCCAGTTGAGCGAAAACGCATTGATGTTTAAGTCGGATCCTAGCTCGCGCAATTTGTCCATACTGTCAGAGTCTCCGCTAATTTCTCGATTGGTTTGGAACATGATTCTCCGAATTTGCTCCCTCTCCTGGTTGACTTCGTTTGAGAGGGCTTCATGACCGGCAATTTCAGTTGACAGCCGATTGAAGGGTATGCAAATGAAATAATCGGAGCATTCCTCGTCTATATGCATAGCTGCATAGTGGCAAGAAAGCTGCAAGGTATCAGTATAACTCCTAATAATCCAGACTCCATAAGAGGAAACTCACCCTAGCGCTAGTAAAAGCAGCCTCTCCTAGCAGTCTTCCATAGCCGTCTGGATTGAGCCCAATAGTCTTGTTTGAGAGCCAGGTCGACATGGCAGCAGCGCCAGGCTTACTACCCTCGACGCCATACACACCAATATTTTCCGCCGAGCCTTGAGAGAGATACGGACTTGTCCAAGTTACTAGAAATCGCATTCTACCGTCGCGGTATACCAGACTGCCAGCTGGATATGGGATATACCCAGCTTTATGAGGGTCAACTGTGATTGAGTCGGCCTCGCGCAGGGCCAGCATGTCCACCATGGTGTCCCTTTTCAGCGTCAAAGATGGGACGAATCCATCTGCTTTTCTAGGAGCACCTGGCATGAGTCCTATCGGCATACCTAAGACGGGATCAACAAGTTCTCGAGGAAGCATTGTGGCAAAGTACCCTCCCCACGCAGCATCAGCATGAACTAAGAATGAGAGCCCCTTCGCTTGGAACTTGCGGCGTATCTTAATGATCTCGCTCAGTCGATCAACGGCGCCTTCTTCTGTTGAGCCCATGACAGCTACTACGGTGTACACTGGCTGACGTTCTTGCAGACACCTCTCCAGCTCTACTTCTAGATCAGCCAAGTCTATATGGCCATCGAGATCAAGTTCGATCCCATGCATATTGCCTGACCCGAGTCCAGCAATGGCTCCTCCCTTAGGCCAAGAGTAATGACGAGTCTTAGCGTGGAAATACTTGATTGGCTTTTCAATGCCAAAGTACTTCTCCAGTGCCTCTTTTCCAGCAGTTTGGATGTTATAGCGGTCTAATACACCTTCCAAAAAGGTTGAAGTAATTCCAAATTGATCGTAAAGTGCGTCCGCCAGTCCGAGAATTGTCTCGGAACGGAGGTTGAGAAGCTCCCATACGCTGAGCTTTTGAAAAAGCTTCTCCTCGCCGATACAAGTAGTAACTTTGAAGGTATCGGCAATAAACGACAGTTCGTCCTCTTTCATTGCCTGAAACAGTGCAAGGGGATAGAACTTGAGGTTCCTTGCTACAATATATTAGCACAACGAAACACACGAAGAGTTGAAACCCCGAAAAGGAAAAGTAGAAGAAAGACTTGACATACCGACCCAAATAGACTCAAGATTTGCGACAGTACCGTCACAGGTAATATGACCCCACGCTACTGGGGTTCCATCACGCTGTTGGCGTCCGGTGCTGAGGTTATAACCAAAAAGCTTGCACAGTTGCTGACCAGCCTGTAGTTCGGCCACAGTAGTAAACGGGCTAGCTTCGACGGCGACGTTATTGGGGTTGTATATCATGGTCATAAAGTAACCCAACAGCGAAGGCATCGTCATATCGGTGCACATGTGTCCCTCATATCGTGGAGACCAGAAGGGAACCGAATGCTCCCCTAGTAATTTTGCTGCTGTCCGCACGGCATTGCCAAAGTTGCGGGTAATTTCGACGAAACGGGGAGAGTTACGGATCTCATCCGTGATAAATTTCTATACTCATAAGCGAGTGACCTCAAATCAAAAGGAAAGAGACCTCACTTCATCATCATCGTAAAATGCCAGTCTTCTGTTTCGTAGTTCTTCTAGAATGACATTGATGTTGGCTTGGAAATCGTCCAAGTTTTCCGCCTTTGGGCCGATAAAGTAGGAACTGATGGTATGGTGGGCGGTTTCGTCAACCGACATGTTGGCAGTGTAATGTTGCACTAGTCAATATAGTAGTAAATCAATAGCTATGTAATGCTTGTCGAATCGTTACACAAAAAACGGATTATCCGCTGGATTTATAGTCGCGCCCACCACACAATAGACCCAAAATCGCTTGTCAAGAACATTGAACAAAATCACATCTGAAATCTTCGTGTACGCCTAGTCGCAGCGAAGGTCTTCCGTAAAGAGTTAAAGAGCATCCGTGTTCTGCGTTGGCTACCTACAGCCACCACTTGCATAGATTCAATCACATTGATATGTCAAGTTGACAAGTCGAAAGAAGACAGCTTGTTGAGTAAAGATCGTCTTCTGGTCGCTGCTAATTAACACTACGACATTAGCCAAAGCGGGGAAATTCTCCACACGTACATTGTTGGCGTGGCTTGAATAGTCCACGCTGTTTAAATGCATTGCAGATTGTCCCAATATGTAGGGGGCCGGGTGCGTGGCGAGCTGAGATGGTGCATAACGATCCCTGATGAAGACCACGACATGTCGTTGATTGAAGTGAAATCGACATGGGTCTGCAGTTCCTTCAAATTGATGCAGCCGCCAATAAACCAGCCTTCGTATATGTGCGGAAGAATTCACTGCTAGTATGTCAAATGATCTAGAAACTCGTCACATAGTGACGCAAACACTCATCTGAAGTTTTGATCTGTGTCATATTATCAACTGGTCACATATAGCATACACCGACTTGGATTTCAAGACATCTTATGCAGACCCGAAAGACCGCCCATATCTGGGTCCGGCGGAGTTTGTAGCTGAAATCCGTTGATCGTCTTATCAACTGGTCGAGTTTGAAATATCATCTTTACTGGTCACTTAATGAATGTTTGTTTTCCCGAGTGTTTTCAGTCGCTACGACTAAAAATCTGCTTCCAATAATTTAAATGTTTGCGAGCTTGTTTGGACGATTTGAGTTGTCCATTGGGTAAACATTGAGGTCTGAAATTGGTGGCAATATTGCAATAAAACGCCTGGAGCCTTCCATTTTCTGTCTTTCAATGTTTCAATGTTCAAAATAGACAGTTATATATATTCAAGGAGTATTTAAATTAACCATTTTTTTTAGCGCAACTTTTTACCGATTGCATGTCGCAAAAAGTTGCCAGTCATCCCACCAACTGGACAGTGAAACTCGTAAACATCTATGTAAAATTTGCACGGGGTAGTTGATGTGAAAATAACCTAGATACTACTGCTCCCAAGACAGAAAAGCCCAACGAGCCATTTCCAGCTCAGATCCGATCATGTTGGGGCGCGCTTAAACCCGTTACGGCTTAACTATCGGCCGTGACTATCGTATCGTGGCGTCGTAGCATCTATGCTGCCAATCTGCCACTGTGGCCTGAATCTAAGCCCGTTACGAACCCCTGAGTCATGATACGATTGGTTACCTGATTTATAATCGCATAAAAGAAATTTGTACTCTGCCGAGGTCTTGGCGGCCAAATTGTTCTACAAAACAGCCTATCGCCTATTGATTTCTGGTTTCCTTGCTTTTTTAACATTTAATAATATCACTTAGATTGAGGTACAATGCCAAATCTGGAATATCCGGGGTTCACTGGTCTTTCTGACCAGGTTCTCTTCCGGGCTGCAAGCACAACTGAGCCCGCCGATAAAACAAAACAGCATCCTCGAACAGTCATAATCTATGGCTGGGGAGATGGTCAAGCCAAACATGTAGCCAAATACGCCGATGGCTTCCAGCAATTGTTTCCCAGCGCAAACCAGATTATGGTTTTGTCGCCAATTTCTCGCGCGATGTGGCAGAGCCGAGAGCAACGGGCCAAAAATATGGCACATGTCGTTAGAGCAGCTTTCCCCAATGAAGATGTCGGCACTCACGATGAGGGGTCTGTGTTGATACATATGCTGTCAAACACTGGTGCTATTTTCTACACGTCAACTCTACATGCCTACCGAGAAGCATACAATAGACCATTGCCGCACCGGCTCGTTGTGCTCGATTCGACGCCAGGGACTACCGAAATTTCGCTCCGGACACTACCCCGTCTGTCGCATGCGATGACATTGGGGACGGCAGCATGGTTTCCATGGCCATTCCTGGTAACTCAGTGCCTGTGGGCCACCTTTCTCGCTGCAAACCATCTCGTGGAAAGAATCACGGGGAGGGATAGCGCTCCTCTCACTGCCTTAAAGACATTCCAAGATACTGAAATGGAAGAAAAGAGTGCTAAAAGGTTATACTTGTATAGCAAGGATGACCAAATTATTCTTTGGTCAGACATTGAGGAGCATATTGCAATGTCTCGAGAACAAGGCTGGCAAGCAGACGGCGTGATCTACGAAGGAAGCGGGCATGTTAGACACATGCAAATGCATCCTGAGAAATATTGGAAGAATATACAACTTGCTTGGATTGAAGGAATGGCGCAAAAACGTGAACCGTGATGTTGAAGAATTCGATGAACGCTACATTGATGTACTTATATAGACAAGACTTGGGTATTCCAAAGGGTATTCCACAATATGATGCGTGTGAGGATAATATTACATAATGGCCCCAACGTAGATTAGATAATACCTGGAGGCGTAGATATTGGGAACCATTTTCTTGGTTTTCCTTTAGTAGAATCGCACGTAGTAACACCATTGAATGATATCTGGACGTTTGAAAGGCCTATATCTAGATTCCAGAGTAACTAGACATCATTTAACCTTGACCTTCTATGCAAAGTTGAAATCTTTGGATCGTGGGGCCACACACACAATCCTTATAAAAAGACTGCTAAATTATATATTGATTAGGTCTATCTAATTACTTAAATGTAGCTCTACTAATATATTTCTCTTGAATAGATTATATTATAATCTAATATTATTTTAATTTAATAATCTAATTTCTTACATATAAAGAAATCCCTGCTGGGAAAAGCAAAAATCGACTTTTTGAAATCTAACACCTGTTGATGGTATCTAGAGCTTCTCTATATCTCCTGGAACCTTTAGAATCGACAAGGTTCCTCTAGACCTTAAGGGTTAGGCACAGAGATAGATATAAACTCTAAGGACTTTATTAAATATCTTTATAGAGATAGTCCTACAGAGTGTAATGACTGGCGGATATCTCTGGCTTGTGAGGCTGATACATCCATCCCATGCCGTATTACTGATATATCAGCTTTATATTATTATAACTCATTAGTTAAGTTAATAATACCTAAACCTATACGTATATGTTATAATATTATTAAAAAATTATATAACTATGTATAGAAGTAGTATAGTATAGTTGTGTGACTTGGAGGTCGTTATGATATAACTGTCACATACCCGTACAAATAAGGCCTTGAAATATCGCGCTCATATAATAAAAATCCCGAAGATGTCTCGTGGCTAGAGGCTGTTTAAAGGACTAAAGTATTTGCTATTTTTTATTATGCTACACATCATTAATAGTATACACACGTGTCAGTTTATCCTTATTACCTACTATGTTGCTAAAGAGGACCTCCGTGTGTAGCTTGTAACTACAAATGGTTCTAATAATACAAGCCTTGCACATCCTCTCCGGTGTTGTCGTCTATTTAGAGCATCAATTAATTTTTACATTACAAGACCTGATTTGAAGCTTTATAGCACTAAACGCCTAATCGATCTATTAAAAGAGCGAGAACCCAACATGTAATCTAGACGAAATTAATGTCCTTTATAAGCAGCGACTTTCCGCTTTAGTAACTACAAGTGCTATATAATCATAGTTGGCTAAAGTTAATTGCTCAGATTATATTCAACTTGTTGCGGGCCGAATTATGATCTGGACTTAGCCTTAGTGGGATGAACTGATGAGCCTGGCTGTGAGAACTCACACTATGGGTACTTTAGCATTGATGATACTACTCCGTCTTACTTATACCAGACTAGGTTAATGACAGGGCCCTGCCTCCTAGTCTTGCATGTCAGATTCGGGTCTAGGCCATGCCTTCTCTTTTTGAAGGTCTGTATTAAAGCTGTGACTGGCAATAGCGATATTAGTTGGTCGATTTCCTCCATGTAATGATGCGGCCATAAAATGGTACGTTTATGAACCACATATAGCCATATTTACCACAAATCAATTTTAGTCTCGCCTTTTACCACCGGGTCCAAGGTAATACAGCCTATGGCTTGCGTTAAACTCGCGTTAAGCGTCTGTAAGCATCCGATAGGCACCAAAATGGCTGCCCAACGCTGTAACGTATGATCGAAAACCCTTCGTGACCCTGGCTAGTTGGTTCTTTTTTCAATTGTTGTTGCGGGTAAATTTATCACATCGATCGGTCTGGACCCTACTTGATGATAACTTTCTATGCCCTTCAAAGTCTGGGGCTTTGTAACCTTTGTCGAATGCGACAAGCTGGAGGTTGCATAAAGCTTCAGAATATGAACGAATATTATAATTGAATTACTTAGAAGACTTGAAGCTATTTAGAGGGAAATTTCTTTTGTGTGTAAGTAGTGCTTCTTCTGGAGAAGCGCGGTCAGGTGACCTGATTCAACCGGCTTACTATCGACAGCCTTTCCCAATCACCCAGTCCCCCAAAGTGAGCCACGCCGGTATTCGTGTGATTATCGGTTATGCCGCTATTAAAGGCCTTGGAGAGTCGCAATATGTACACTGTTGGGTGGATCACTGCTCTTCCGCTAGAGCGTGTAGCAGCGACTGCAATGCTTGATGAGGAACATCAACAACCACTCGATTTCGTTCTGCCTCTCCATGATACGAATGTATATAGTTGGGGCCGTATTGGGGAGCACAATGTGGTCATAGCATCAATGGGGGCAGGCGTATATGGCACAATATCCGCTGCAACTACTGCATTGCCTATGCTCTCCACCTTCCCTCAAATCAGAATCGGTTTTCTTGTGGGAATTGGAGCCGGTGTTGCCAGGCCAGACGAAGGCCGCGATATACGACTCGGGGATATTGTCGTGAGTCAACCCAGTGGAAATAATGGTGGTGTAATACAGTACGATCTTGTCAACGTGAAGTCCAGAAACCAGCGGGAATCTAGAGCCTTTCTCAACAGGCCACCAGAGGCTCTTCTCAAGGCATTAGCGAAACTACAGGCAGAGCACGAACGAAGGCCATCCAAAGTAGTAGAATTCATTGCACAAATGGCGAGAGACAATCCAAAAATGGCCAATTCTAGAAACGGCTACGTACACCAAGGCTCTGAAAATGATCGGTTATTTAAGGCGACGGAGCCTGATGAAGAAATACTGCGTGAGAAGCGTGACTCGACCGAACCCCAAATCCACTATGGTGTCATCGCTTCTGGCAATACGCTTTTAAAAGATGCTGTCCACAGAGATGACCTCCTGAAGGATGTTGGTGAAGAGTGCATTTGCTTTGAAATGGAAGCTGCAGGTCTGATGAACAATTTCCCATGTATTGTGGTTAGAGGAATTTGTGATTATGCAGACTCCCACAAAAGTGATCGATGGCAAAGATATGCAGCTGCAACGGCTGCCGCATATGCAAAAGAACTTCTTGGATACGTCCCCGTTCAAGATATTCAGAACAGTCAGAACGCTATTGATTTGGAGGAGGACGGAGGTCATGTTAGTACTCTTTCCCTGTAATTATGACTCGAACATATCAGAGATATGATGTTAATAATCGTTCAGCAATATTCCGTGAATGTAGGTGACACGGCATACCACGGAAAAATTGAAAATAACTCGGGGGTTGTTATGGGAAATGCTTATACTCTGGGAAAGGGTGGCATCTGTATTACGGGTTCGGTGAGTGTGTTTCCTATGCAGACGTAGGCCAAGCTAACCTTTTTCCAGAATAATTACTATGGTGGCAACATTTGAATCCCCCTGAGAAATGACCCCAATGACAGCGATGAAGGACAAGTATAACTGACCAATGCAACTGCACACTCGGCGGTAGCACAGGAGAGCAACGTGCGTCGTAACTCGTCAATACGTGTTATAGAGGAAGCAGCATAAACGAAGTGACTTTAGCCGGAGAATCCTAAATTCATGCAATATTTGTTAACTGAGGCAGACCGATATCACATTTTGAATTTTATTTTTGGACCTGTGGAAACTTCTCCAAGGTTAGGGCTCATTTGTGCTGTGGAAAGGATCTATGTATGACTTCGACATATGAAAATTCACAACCTGGTATGCAATGGCCATGCAAAACTCTCAAATAATTAGAAAACCTTTTTCTAGTTTAGGCTTTCTTTCTTTCTTTCTTTTTGGACCACTAAGGCGTCGGAAATGGTGCCTTTTGTCTCTATCGGCACGACTGTGGGAAGTTGAGGGAGAGGATAAGTTTGTGGCGGTTTTTGGTTTGTGGTAACAGTCTAGTCTCTTTTTAGGTCGCAGAAAAATACAAAAAAAAGCCGCAAAAGTCTCGGTGATCGAATGCTAATAATGAGAGACGAACCGTACTAAACTCAATTTACGAATAGTTCTGTATTTTCTTCATATTGCCATAACACTGACGCTCTTCTATGTCCCAAGGCGCTCCTGATCGCAGATGCTATGATACCGAGTTACAGAGCCAAAGCACGCCTTTTAACTTGTATTATATCGTCTCGCGGTTCTGTTTTATACCAATACCAGGCTTTCGGTCTTGTAAGTGGCTCGTCGTCATAGTAGCTGGGTTTAGGCTAGCGTTAATCTCACTGCTCTAAATCTTGACGCATCACATCGGCTGCGTTTGTCGTAACACCGAAGCTGTAGCTCTGTGGAGAGAATTAGCTGGGCTCAAAGGTTGGATGAGCGTTAGGACTCACCGAACCCGTAATTTTAATAGCATCTCTGGTTGTGCCGAGTAGATTTCCCGCCAACACTCCTCTATTATTTTTGATCTCCGCAGTGTAGTTTACATCACCCATTCTCACCGAAAGCTGCTAGACGGGTGTCAGTAAATATATTATCAAGAGTCTGTGTGTGAAATGTGAATAGCAACAGCTAGGTAGGTATACTGACGTTTACGTTATCTTTGGCTGACCGTGCCTCAAGCCCCTTTATCCAATCGCTCAACACTTTGATGATGCTAACGTAGCCATCCTGGGACGCATTCCAGAACTTGCACATGTCAACGTGATCAGCTGAGATCGGCAGCGGGTCGATGTTGAGAATTTTCGCCGAGCTTCGGGAAACGATCACATTGGAACTCCCGTCCTTAAAATATGTCGGAAGACCCTCGCTGAAACATGCAATCTCCACTGGAGTCGTAGAGCGGTAGCGGTCTACTAGGAACTTGAGAAATGCCCCGTTGATGCTGATGAGCTTCCGAGACCGTTCATCTAGTTGGCCGAATTTTGTGTTGGGCTCCGTCAGTTTGATAAACTGACTGGCGACTGAGGCCCATTGAGTTTCCTTTGAGCCCTCGAATGGCGTGCCTAGTAATATTAGACCGCGGGTGCTATCGACAACATGTTTGTACTTAGACTCGCTCTCGCTGAGCTTGCTAGACAATGCGTGAGCGCATACCAGCCCTCCAAGGCTGTGGGCGACGAACATGATCGGACGTTCTAGCTGCTCGACATTAGCTCCTCTGCATTTATCACCCATCCATCTTGATTCATGAGTTTCGTCCTTACGGTTTTGGTGTCATCGCGGAACTGGTTGAGACTTTGCAGTAACGTAACGGCGTGGTCGTCGATCTTCTTATCGCTGGTAGACGATGGGAAAAAGGACTCGAACTTCGCATCATACCCGAATGATAGTATGCGAGCCATGTTAAATGTCTTTGGTAGAAGCTCGTTCGGCCAGAAAGTCGACGGGATTCTCTTGTGCTGCACGTGCTCGAAGGTCCATGTCTCGATCCGGTGGCCCCCTAAGCCGTGCACGAAGACAATACTACAGCATCCGTAAGCGAGAAGAATAGTTTACAAGTTCACGTAGAGCTTGGGTCTTGACGCACTCTATCTTCGCTTCAGGTGGGTTAGAAAGAGGCTCTCCAATGCCAAATGAACCTGGGGCGTCCATTTTTGACGACGACAAGAGACTAAATGACGAAATAATTTGAGAATACGGACTTATATTTTTCGGTTAGCTTTTGTTGGGAAATAACCAACGACCTTAAGTGTACTCCTCTCTCCAAAATCAAGCCTTGTATTTATTTGAAATCATAAAATTATTATTAAAAATTGATAGGTTGAACTACCAAAAGTGTTTTTGGCAGTTCAGCCTACCAGGCAATGAGTCATTATCCTTGTTATTTTTATTTGATTAAACTCTGTCTACTTAGGCCAGCCAGCCCGATCGTCTAGATAGCCACTTATGTTTAACTCTTGGTGTTACAAAAATTTAGTTTGCCAATAACTATCAATTGATATTGGCCGTTGAAGACCCTAAGAAAAGGTAGTTAGAGAATTGAATACACCTCTAGTGGTGGCAGGCTATATTAATAGATATTATGAGCTCCTTTAGGATCTCACTGGCTAGGTCACCATATGCCATCGACTATCGTTTCTGTGTTGGGTTTTCAGCTGAGGAGAGGTTAGGGATGCGAAGAGGGGGCGCAGCACATACACAATGCAGACCGATTTAAAATAACAGTTGAGCACAACAATACAGATACTAGCGGTGGCTTTGAGGGGGTTCAGACCTACAGTCAGTTAGCGTTTAACTGGTAACTGCTTAGCGTCCTAGTAAATCAGAGGTATGTGCATCCTTTCTAGTGGTGTATTTTTAGTCAACTAGGAATGGTAATTATGTGACGCTCTCTACAGGGTATATTACACAACTTTACTACGTGTAGCCAACATTCGAAAGGAATCTGGAGGGGTAGTTCTCATAAAAACAAATATTGCTTCTAGTCTTATCTCCTTTTACCAAAACAAAATTACTGTCCGTAGGTTAATTAACCCGGTTTCCAATACTGTGGATGCGAGTATCGCAAATAGGCTCGGGGAAAAAAGAGGGTAGAAAGAGAAAGCCACATTGACGTGGCGAGTCCATGTAACCTGCAAAAGGTAAGCTAGCCCAGCCAGCCACGACTGCTCGTGTCATTAATATTGGGCATGTGTCTTCACAGCCTCCCAGAAAATCTACGTAGTGGTCCGATGCGGTTGAGGGGAGGTAGTTGCGCAACGGCTATAACTGGTTGTGATTAGGTTGTCATAAATTTAAAATCTATCCACGCCTTTTTAGGACACCTCAATGTACTGGTATACCTAGGGTCAGAGATCATTGCCCCGGTATATCATAGAATTCTTGCCCAACATGCTGCCCAGTTGTGATGGGAATGACTAGGCAGCCAATTCAACAATTTTAGTAATATCCAGACACCACTTTTCAGCCGCACCCCATCTCGGCCTCCCTCCGGAAATTCATCGAGCTATTTGAAAAAAAAAATAAAAAATTTTATCACTTTAGTTATATTAGGGAAATTTAAACCATCTTGGTATTGAATGGCAGGTTTTCAATGTCGGGGGTCGCAGGAAGTGGGTGGTGTAGGGTCAGGATCTTACATGACTGTGACCCAAGATTTAGCCCTAAATAGCTTGGTTTGGAAAAGAATCTACGTGCAAACCACCAGGAAAGAAGAATTCTGAATCCGATCTACCTAATCCCCCTTAAGGGCAATCTCGATGATCCCAAAAGCATTTTGTGCTTTTGCATGGACCTTTACAATTTGTAGATTCCTATCCACTTTTTCCATTAGTTGACGCCAATCCTGGACATTTCGTTCTTTCCCCTTAAGGATTGCCAATGCAGAGAGATCGATTGTTCTTTGTCTTAAAGTTAGCGAAAGCCTTATTATATGAGGTAGGATAAAAGTTGAAATAAGCACTATTGGTAGTGCGTAAGGCTTACCTCTCCAATCTCTCGACTATACTTGGCTCTGTATTTGTCTCCGGAAGAAGGTAGTCCATTACCATAACCCGACAATCGATTTTGTTTTTCATCGCCGGAAGCAAGTTCTGCAGGATCTTCACGGCAGATTCATCTGGCCAGTCATTAATTACGAAGCGGAACACGAATACATCCGCGTTTATTTGCGCTGGTTGCGGCGTAAACATATCCTGCGTCATGAATGAGATGCGAGACGCAACACCGGAATCTCCCTCAGCTGTGTAGTACAACATTCTTTTGCCATTCGAGACTACCGTGGGCAAGTCTTGGACTATAAATCGTAGCTTCGGGTGTTTTCGAGCGATGGAAATACTAACGTGTCCATGACCTCCCCCAACCTATTCATATGCGCGATGTCATTAGCTTGTGGTTCTGTCTGTCAACTTTTAATACCAAACCCAGAAAGCACAGAGTCATACATGTGTAGTAAAAGGCAAAAGATCTGTGGGATTCATACATCAACAACTAGTGCCTCCCCCAGCGAATCCCAATCAATGGCGCCGTTCGCAAGCATATCCTTGTCATGGTTGCGACCTCCCATGTTTGTAAGCCCCATTGCATAATCCAGAAAACCATTCATTGCAAATAGGATACGCCTGTTTTCGGGGTTACGCATGTACGTATGGTACGTGTCACCAGTCCGGAACGCCCTGTTGAACGCTACCACTTGGTTGTTGTTGCCATTGCTATTGCCGTCGTGAAATTCTGGCTTCCACTCCTGTCCGTCCTCAGTCTGCTGCCGCGGCGACCGGTCAGTAAGTAGCATGGATGCCATGTTCATAAATCTTTCGTCTAGACAGATGTCAAGGCTGTTGCGTAGTCCATCGTGTAGAACAAATGCACGAGACGCCGCCGTATGTAGGACAAGATTACCACCTGGGGTAGCCGTCTCGCGGAAGATGCGATATGAGCACGCATATTTGATGATCCTAGAGATGATGTCTTCATCTAACCCAGTCGTCGCAGCGATCTCCGGCAGGGTTGCGCCTCCCTCCAACGGTACCGCCTGAGGGATGGCGAAATGATGAAGCGTGCTAAGCATGAACAGCTCGTAGGGACGCTTTTGTGTAAATAACTCATCAGCCATTTTCGGGATAAAGGACTGCCATGCCCTTCCAAATGTGGAAATAAAAATACCTACGCTTAGAGCAGACCAGACAATAGCGGCTGCTGGACCTGTAGTAAGATCACAGAGGGCATGGCAAGCATCGAGAAGACTTGTACGAGAGATCTGTAGCTCCTCATTTTCACAATCATCTACCGCACCGGGCGGTATAGGAAAGTCCAGCGGTCCGTCAACCTCGAAGGATGGTTGGGGAAGGTTGTGGGCTGCTATGTACGAGTCAAGAATTTTTGCGTGCTTCGTTATCTCTTCGGCAAGAGCTGTGAGCGACATGTATGATTCTAGAAATCCTATCAATAGGAATGTTCGGTCAATAGCAGAACTTTCAAACTCTGAATATAGGTAAGCCCAAGTAGAATGCTGTTATTCCAGACTTTATTTACGGCAAACTAAGCGTGTTAGACCGGCAACGCAGAGCGCCGGCATGATCTTATGTCAATACTAGAGATAATTAGTGTTACAATAGTAGCGTGTTGAATACTCGTATCAGTAGGCGTCCATCCCTCTCCACGCATGGGGCGGGTGACTGGACCATTGGCTTCTGAGATTGTTCGTATAAGTACCTAACAGATGGTTGAAAAACTAGTAGTTTGCCCCAAGCCCTTTATGATTCTTACTGCTTAAGACGTGCAGGATATGAAAGCCATTTCAACACTGTGTTACCCTTATTATCCAATCAAACCCAACTACTCTTCCCGTTCTTGGGAATAAATTGCGTCGGCTGCGAGTTAAGGGACCGATACTCGCGTGCTAAAATCCGTGTCTGGAATCTTTGAGCCCCAATAAAAAAGTCAAGGATGCCAATTTTTGCCACAATCCACGGCAGTGAGCTTCATCTAGAAATAAGTCCGTATTGGGCAAGCGTATAAAATATGTTCACAGAGGGCATGGTTTTTAAAGTATAGTTTTACTCAAAACCATCCGGTAATTAAGCACTGCCAGTGCGTTTGGACCAGTAGTGGTAAACCGGTAAATACCTACCCACATGTAACTGTTTCACTACTGACCCATGCAAGGTTAGAACACAACACGTGCGAAATAGACCCCTCCCCCACTTGAGAAGAGCTTATGAAAAATAAAAATAAAAACCTTGGAGATACTAGGGTTGCAAATATTTGTAGAAAAAAAAGACTTTTGAGCTACAAGTATTAGTCACTACCCACTGTAAGGTATTGCTATACAGAAGAAATCATAGTGTATCAACCGCAAACAAGAGGATTCTGATAGGATGACTGTTACCCTATCTGACCGAGTCAGAGAATTACTTGACCTTGAGAGTAAACACACAGCTGGAGGATTCCATGATCCTATGCCTACTTTCATTTCCAGAGCCAAAGGAGTGAAATTATGGGTAATGCGTTGCATTTACTTCCATCTTGGTATTTTCCCACTTAACCTGACCGACACTAACTCTGGTCAAGGACATCGACGGTAAGGAGTACCTTGACTTCACATGCATGCTGAGTGCAGTGAACCAAGGCCACTCCCACCCCGCTATAATTGAGGCAGTTATGAAACAAATGCAAGATGGTATGATTCATTAAGAAGGGTCGCTGAACAATCCCATCTTCCTAGACCCTAGTTATTCATTAATCTGTGTAATACTCTTGCTAATTTTATTCAAAACACATAGCCTCGCTGGTGAATATTGCTGCTCACACAGCCATCTGGCCGCCCTTTGCTCAGATGATGTGTCAACGTTTCGCTTACGACAAGATCCTGCCCATGGTGTCTGGGACAGAAGCGGTAGAAGCTGCCTGCAAGATTGCGCGGAAATGGGGGATTAATGCCAAAGGCATACCCGCTGATGAGGTGTTGATACTCGGAGTGTCGGGATGTTTCCACGGGCTGTCAATTGCCATGTGGTCCTTACAAGACCAAACCCCAAAGCGAGCCGGTGAGTGCCTGCAGTAACGAACAACTAGCAAGGAAGCTTAGGAAGAGTAGCATACGGGATCGCTGACCCTCGTCTCACCTGTAACGACCCCACAACGAAGGATCCGTTAGAATATGGCAACATTGGGAAGATAAAAGGATGCATTGATCGCCATCATGCCCGGATAGCTGCCGTAGTGATAGAACCCATTCGTGGTCAGCTAAGGTACGCAGCTTTAGCAAGCAATGAATCTTTCTATCCTGCCCGTCTTGTGCCTAAAGGACCTGTTCAAGTCATCCGTTCATCGTAGGACTGAGTTAACGATCCCCCATTTAGAACTTTTACCGAAGAAATCTCCTATTCCGCCGAACTCTACGACCTGTGCAAAGCGTACAATATTCTCTTCATTGCTGACGAGATCCGTATGGGATGTGGCAAGACAGGGCGCTTCCTCTCATCCGACCACCTCGGTGCGTCACGCAAACCTGACCTCATCGCACTGGGGAAGTCGCTTTCGGGTGGTATCTACCCAGTTTCCTTCGTCCTAGGCCGGTCCGAGTGCATGGACCTTGTTGGGGAAAAGGAGATCGTTTCCACATATTCTTTCTCGCCGTTAGCCATCACCGCAACCGCAGCCGCATTACGCGTAATAGATGATGAGTGCCTTGTCGAGAGAGCGGGACAAATCGAGAAGCGGTTCTTGGAAGTGGCAGGGACATGGCGGCATCCCTTTATCCGCTATATTACCGCGAGGGGCGCTGATTTCTTGATCTTCTTACGGAGAATTGAAGAAAAGACTTGTCGGCGAATCTGCGAGATGTGCATGCACAATGGACTGTTGGTGTTTCCCAATGGGCTGGGTATTAGGATGAGCGTTGCTATGGTCATTACGGACGAAGAGCTGATGAAGGGACTTGAGATCTTGAGTAAGGCCT
This sequence comes from Talaromyces sp. PX2406, assembly GCA_023626115.1. Taxonomy (NCBI): domain Eukaryota; kingdom Fungi; phylum Ascomycota; class Eurotiomycetes; order Eurotiales; family Trichocomaceae; genus Talaromyces; species Talaromyces sp. PX2406. The sequence goes on from JAMAGJ010000013.1 coordinate 681,406, forward strand.
TTGATACTGTTTCCTCTTAGTAGGTGCTGATGTGATGATGATCCCCATTCAACCGAGATATTTGTTCATGAACTTATTCTGGTATTCATCAAATTTCTTCTCATGAGTACACGGGTACATTTTTAAAAGCTCCAAATGCCGGTGCGTCCCAATCTCATAGCAGTCCCTTCTCTTCAAACCAAGTCCATTATGAAACGTCATAGCCCCGTACTTAAATACCTTGACGATATTCCCGTCTTACATACCTAGTAACTGCCAAGGGGTCAGAGTCAAACCATGTTATCCTACTAACTAAAGAAATTACTTAGTTATAGGGAAAGGTGTGGCATATTAATATATAGAATTATTGGCAGCGCTAGGGAGTGCAGAACAAGCGAATTTTTGCTAGTATAGATATTTTACCTAGGCTACTAAATAGATAATTTCAAATAGGTTCATAAATATCTTGTTGAGGAATTCCACAAATTCCTGCAGTCAAACTTATTGATACGGCGAATCGAATCGTGGCTCGGGAAATTTAATAGGGCTTAACTACACCCAGTCGCGGGCATATATGGTGCATATATTGATGATAATTAATATAGGCTAATACTTTACGGCTTTTGCTTTTGAACTCTAGCTGAGAATATGTGGCATAATCAATACTTAATTAGGTTTAGTAGTGAATTTTCCTTTTTTTAAAAAATATAATAAAGCTCTCAAACCAATTCACTTCGCCGTTTACAATTGATGAATTGGTTTTTTTCAGATCCAACGATGGCAGTAATGATGGCATACTCTTCGGCATGCGATGACTCTAATTATTAGGCCTCTATATAACCAAAAATAGTCCCTGGGACGTATCCCTGATCACGCCTAGTCTAAGCTGGGTTTGATAGAACGAGCAGCCTGACTTCAACGCTTTGCCGTGTGCTGGATTTGGACGAGGCAAATTTGGACTTGAAGGAACAATGCGGAGCTCCTGTTAAGGAAGAGGAAGATATTGCAATTAGCATATAAATGATCAATCATGTTGAGGCGGATGCGAAGGTGCGACATACTCTTTGCAACGTCATCCCGAGAGTCAAAATTTTTCAGAATGCATACTTCATCCCGATGCATATTACTGAGGTAGCAGAAGCGATAGTTGTCACTGTACTTGCCCATATAATTGTAACGGGCAATCCCCCCGTCGATGAACGCCACTTCGATCAGGTCTTCAGGGTTTGCATGCCGGGCATCACAGATAGCGAGGGGTAGATCTTCGACGGCATCGACCAGGGGCCGCCACACGCTATTGATATGTTGTAAATCTTTCCTGTCCCTTACACCTCCATCCCTTGTGGCTCTAGTACTCACTTAATCAAGCGCAGACGATGTTTAGTAGCGAGGTCGCCCGCTTGTTCACCGAACACATTCTCCATTCGTTTAAAGGCCTCCAATGGGCTGTAGTCTAAGAATTGATTCCATTCAGATTAGCACATAATCGCTGGAACAGCTGATAGGACGGAGCTGTCGGATGGAGATGTAGAGTCTAATAAAGGGGCTCATACCGACGTGTACTTGAAATGCAGGGGAGATATAGGTTACGATAGATTGGATTTGCTCGTCTTCTCTCAGAACCTGGACGGAAGAACCATCCCGTAGCTAACATCCCAACAGTCAATATGTGGTTGGCGGACCGGCATCGGTTTGAAAATAGACTCACGCGGTAGCAAATTGCCTCGCAATGACAGATGTCGTCCCCTAGAACATCCCTCACTAGAGCCTTGACGCTCGGGATGTACTTCTGCTCAATATCGTCCCGGCTGCTCCAATCAACGTGTTCCGAGAAACTATCCTTCCTGAAGGTGAAGCCCTGTACGTCCAAATGGAACGTTTCCTCGGAATGTCGGACATCCTCGACAAACTGCTCTGGGCCATTCTTTATTACAAGATTTCCACGTTTCGCCCCCTTGGGGACGTCATCAAAGATATGGTACGGCCGTTCATGGGCATAGGAAGGTTGGTAAACTACATACTGGAAAGAGGCAAGCTGGCTCAGATTATCCGGCTCTTGCTGCATCGTGAAGATGTGTTGTAGTTTGAAAAGAAACGTAAGGCTAACATAACGGAATGACGAAACCGTTGAACGTAACGGACGTTACATACGTAGGTCATGGGACCCCGAAAACCCGAAGACACAATAGAAACGGCTCTAACATTGGCTGCGAGGACGCTACTGGCCATATGCTGCGGCTGGAAAAAGTGAACGCACTGTCCACTTCAGTCCTGCCAGTATAACGTGGTTCACTACCTCAGTTCAGCCAAACAGATTTAACTGAGCAATATTATACGATTGTGTGGGGGACGCCGGCCAGTCTTCCTGCAGTCCCAATACGAAGCCATACAATCCCTGTTTAGAAAGATAGCAACTAACCCGATACAATGGTCGGTATAGTGTGAAAATGAAAGCTCACAGCCCAATAGCAAAGCATAGGGCTCCGGTAGGGGTGCTTAGCTCTCTTATTTGTCTAAATTATCGGTAGGAAGAAAAGGTGGTTTCTGGATATGCAGTATACTACAGTGGCACTATAAAGATTCTCGGACAAGACTACAACTAGTGCTTATTCCGACCCATACAAATATCTGGCACTGGGATGATATCATATGTTGTTTACATATGCCGCTTTATCAACTCATTCTTTTGCTTCCAAAAGTCAATTTTTGGTGTCATTCAAACGTATCAAAATGCGTCCTGGATGTACGCCTTACAGGGGCGAATTGACACCTTAACTGTGCCCTCAAATATGCGAAAGAAAGGTTTATGGTCTTTTCCAGTGGGTGGTGTGTGTGGCTCTCTTATTTGCCGGACTTGAATTGTCCTAAACATGCATGCCGCTAGAAACGTAGCATGGTGACGAGGTGAGGGATTTATTTCTAGTAATATATGTTTAGCTAGCACAACAGGTGGTATGATTAGCTATTTTATTTGTCAGGATTGAATTCTCATATGCATATGTATTGATTGCGAAGGTCATTGGAGACGTGGCACTGCCTCCCGTATACCCTCCGAGCCCTTAGCGCGTATCACTAGCTTTATCCCCGTTTTTACGTGACGATACCTGGTAATTCAAGAAAAATTGGATAGCGAGATTTAAACACCATATAATTATGATTATTGTTATGTTTTTAACAAATGTTATAGTAATAGAAACTTTAAAACTTTAGTGATTCTTAATAACTTTAATATAAAAATACAAGAATATAAGCAATTTTCCTTTTTGATTCGGAATTCGAATAGCTTCAGGTAACTGGGGAGGTAATACGTATTAGGCAGTAAGGCTTGGAGGGGTATGTCCCGTATAGGAGCAACAATTTTGGAAAAGGGGGTCACCCGAGCAATCCTATAGGCGCTTATAAAAGGCATTCAGATTTAGCAGCCAAGGGGGGAACATAAGAATCTGGAGTCTGGCTGACCAGTGTCAATAATTATTATACTAGCAGACAGGAGGCCTTGCAGACATTGAAGAATTGAAGGGTACGCAGCACAATCTAGCCAATATTTAACTTTGCTTCTCGTCTATTTACCCCGACAAGTTTTGATTGCTAGCATCCAGAAGTCGGTCTAACCGGAGATACAGCTCAGACATCCAGAAGCCGATCTTAAAATGGCATCGAACTGGCCTGACAACGCTCTCCAGGCGGCAGCGGAAGACGTTCGCTCAAAGCCATGGCTCGAGAATCAAGGCGAAGACAGCAACGGGCCGTCCGACACTGATCAGAACCCTTTCCCAGATCCGGATCCTGACCCAGACCCGGATCCCGACCCAGAGCCAGCACCCGTCGTTACCTTTTAGGCAAAGGAGGGCCTGTGTAAAGAATGCTTGTTCGTGGGGATCTTGGAAGTTTCCGTGGCAGCAGAAATATAGTACTTTGGGTTTTTGGTTAGCAATGATGGAGCCGGCATGTTGTACTGGAGACGGAATTTTTGTAGTAGGCCGACTACGCAGAATGTACCAAATGTTGAATACCGAGAAAACTGAGCACCTTTTCCTACCATAGTTCTACAACACCTACACAGAGCACCAACGCTAACTAGACTTGTTATATAAAATATCGTCACGCCGTAGCAGCCTAGAGATAAAATCATCTATTAATTCGAGCCGAGAAGGTTCCTACCAAGATACCCTGAGAGAGAGTTGCCTTTCGCCTTTTCTTTCCAGTTTAGGTTTCTCTTGTGAATATGACTATCGAGTGGTCTTGATCCCAAAAAAGTCTTACGGGGAAACGTGATTGTAACTAATATATATGTGTAAGCGTATGCTATTCTAGATCCCTCTCAGGGAAGTTCTTGGGGAAGTTCCCCCGTATATCGTATATACTGTATAATCTCCCTTGCGGTAATAACTCCGTCATGTCTAAATGCAGCCTCGAAATTCTGCTTCATCGCCTTACATATTTCGTCCATCTTCGGAGTTAATGCAGGGATCATTTCCGCAGATGCGATCCTGCCAGCGCCCATATGGACTAGATGGTCGTAGATTGCATCGTCGTCATGATCGAAGTCGTTGGGGAGATATCCTCCATGGCTCTTCAGGAGATGGAGTTTGCCAGTCCGGGCTTCTGCTAAGAGCGTCTCGGCATTAGATTGATCTCCCTTGAGCAATAGAAGCTTTCCCAGATGGTACTTTGCTCGTATCCTGCTCTCGTCGGTCCATTCCTCAGGCCTCTCAAGAGCCCTTCGCAGCCAATTCCTGCGTATAACGCGTTAGAATTACCTACCGGCAGCCACGTGGCCTTGGGGGGGAGTTCACTCACTCTGCCGCGCTTAGATTCAGCCTCTGCCGCTCGATCAACGCCAAGAGATAGTAAACATCCAATGTCGCTCGACTGAACGGACCAAAATATCGCAACCGAACATCTAGGATATTAGACATCACTTCGTACGCTTTCTCGACTCTTCCAGCTCTCAGGTATATAGTCGACCAGTACAACTTGAACATTAGCAGTGTTAGTAGAACATCCTCCAAAAATTCCTTGGGCCAGGTTTCGAATTCTGTGTCGGGAACGATGAGGTCCATTGACTCCTCAAGCCTTCCAAGCCCCGCTAGGCACAGACTCTTCATCGTTATGTCATGCATATTTATGCGGAAGGAGTCCTTGTCAACCTTGTCTCTGATTGCCATTGCCAAATCGAAGTATGGTATTGCTTGCTCGAAAAGGCCATATTCCACGAGTGCTGACCCGATATCACCCCAAGCACCTGCATAATTGATAACATCATCTGTAGTTATATCTTCTGGATTAAGCGCATTTATATATTGTTGGCGAAGTAAAAGCACTTTCATCAAGCGTAAGGAAAATTCTCGACGACTTGAGATGCCTTCATTAGACCGAATGGCTGCTCCGAATAAGAAGACATCGGCCTGGTCTTTCGGAAACTGGCCGTCAAAGGCGGCACATATCTGCTCAGCAGAATCACACGCCAGTATACCGTGGCTGAATAAGTTGCGCTCCCAAAAGTAATTCGCCACGTTGCTAAGGACTCTAGCGAACTCGATAGATGGCGACAAACTGTGGGGCGATTCGGCGTAGACCTTTCTCAAGCTCATCACATGGGGACTGTATAGTTCCATCATCCCCCATAATCCATTTTTAGGGAGTAGGATCGAAGAATGGGCAGGAAGCACCTTGCGCAGCAGAGCGAGAGCTGCTTCGAAGATGCTCTGGAGGTTGTCAACACCTGCATCGCGACTGTCAAGGTCGTGCAAAATGCTGCGCTGTAGGGATCTATGTGTTAGAAGCACCGTTTTGCCCGAAGGCTTCGCCATGGTGATGAGCTGCCGACGAGAGAGGTTTTGGATCATATTCCGAAATCTGGTCATGGTCAGCCACAAAAACACCGACCTTTCCAGCTGTAACTGCTTACTGGGTAATTCGAGGCTTTGCCAGGAATTCCAACCCATTTTCGGCGGTCTCGATTTTCAGCATCTCTTCAGGGACACCGTCCGGGTTTAACATAGAGAGAACTCGCATCAGTTTGCGTGCATCAGGGTCCAGCTTATCCAGAGCGACGTCCCAGACAAAGTTCAGAGCCTTGCCATATCCAAACGTCGTGTTTGGCTTGGAGTTGAAGACATCGTTTGAATCTGGGAGTTTCTTAAAAAGCTCTAGAGTCTCACGCGGCGACATGGGCATATTGGACACCGTCATGTACCCAGCAACGTGGGCAATCGCTAGCGGTAGTCCCCCAAGCTCCTTGCAGAGAGAGATAGCGTCATCGTGCTCGTCGGTCATGTCGGTCATGTCGGCCGTTTTCAAATGCATCAGCAGAAAATCGGCAGCTTCTTCGGCGCTGAACGGCTCTAGGCAAATACTGCATGTCGTCTGCGATCCAATTCCGGCATCCTGAGATGTTAGCAGCACCGAGCCATGGTTTGACCGTGGCCGGTATGGCGTCAAGCTTTCGAGACTCTCAACATTGTCGAAGACTACGAGCCACGGGTATTCTACATAGGCGCAAATGTAAGCTAAGATCAAACGCCACGTGATAAGGAGGCTGGTAGGGAATCTAACCTGCTGTGTTGGTGAACCAAGTTCGCACTGCATCCGCAATAGCACCGGAACCGGCATTCTCTGGTCGGTCCAGGTTGAGCGCATCCAATATCTTGATCATATCTTGGACCATCTCCGGCTCAGTTTGGGCCCGGATCCAGAAAATATAGCGGTAGCTTTCCCGGTAGCGATGTACGTATTCCAAGGCAACCTGCGTCTTTCCTATGCCTGCAATGCCGTGCACGAGACATGAATTCTGATGCGTCTGGGAGACTGCAGATGTTGGGTCAGCAGAGCTGCCGCATAATGCGGAGTGAATCGCCTCAAGATCAGCGGTTCGGCCATGGAAGTTTTTGTTTCTCCATAGCGGAATCGTGTCGGCCTTGTCTGGCTGACGGCGTGGAACTTAGGAGTCATGATGGTCAGTTATGCGCTTGGCAGACAGGTCATGGGAAAGAAATAAATGCCGGACGTACCCCGAACAGTAGAAGCGTTGTAGATGAATTTTTTCCCTAAGAACAATGAATATCATGGACATGTCAAAGCGGGTGGGCGTATTCTGGCTAGGCCGTACCGATAATTTCACTATTGTATGCAGATCCTGCTATCACTCCTTGATTGCCTGTTGACTGTCCATGCTGCGTATTTCCTTGGGAAACTCGCGAAATTGGCTCCTTGTCGTTGAAAGCGCTTGGTAATTCAACTGGTGGTCGACGGTGGTTGATGGTGGAAAAGTACTGGGCCATCTCTACGAAAACCTAGGAAAAACTTGGCTTGCCGAAGACACTGATGATTATAACCGCACAGACTAGGTGTTATAGGATTTGAAGAGGCGCAGATAATCCAGAGATAATATTAAACAGAAGGCTTCATTGAGCTCAACCCAGGCATTCATAAGAACTCTGGGCCCTACAATTCAGGCACCGATGAGGGCAGGTAACCATATCTTGGTACACTTCTAATACATATTATTATGAGCCTCACAACATTGAAGCCTTCCCACCTTCGCTCTAGGAGGCTAGAAGGGAACACCTTTGGGTACTTAGGCCTGGGCGCTAAGCTCTAACTGGCCTCAAGACACACGCAACGTGTTTTAGCCCTAACCAATTGAATATTTGTTCTGGTAACGGAGCGCTCGGACACAGAGACTCAAAATGCAGAAACTAATGCACGCCAACATATCCATACAGTCATATCAGCAATCGTTTACTCCCCTCTGTGGTATTATCAGCCTCGTAGTTAACTTGGGGTTCAGCTGACCGGGATTCAGCCAGCCTTGGTCCAGATTTCAATGTTGCGTGAGAACAACGGGTAAATATTTCCAGACAGTCCGGACGACTATAATGATGGAATTTTGAAAAGACCCAAAGACTGTCTTTGGTCTCGACAGTATAGATGTATTCTCTGGGAATTTACACTTAATTTATAGTGCAAATTGCCAGTTTCTTTTCGCAGTTAACCTTGGATTTTGTGCTTTTCTCCAAGTAATATTACCGGTTCCGAGAAATTTAAATGCTAACAACTTGCCATGGCTATTTATTCACCCCCATAGTCAAGCGGAAGTCCAGGAGCTAAGTTGGGCCGTGATGGCATAATATCGTCAACAATAGCATCTCTAGCTTCGTATTATACCCCCACTCAATTGAATCCCCTTGCATTCGCTAGTCGTAGGTTGTAGTTCGTGACAATCCAATCCAACCGAAGAGAGATGGCTGCTGTTCATACAGGCCGTTGACTTCTTCATACCCACCTTTTCGGAACAGTTCACCTTCATCCTCGACCGCAAACTCGTGCTTCCATCGCAGGCAATTTATATGGGCACCAAACATACCACGAGTGCTCCTCCCGACATCGACGTCCTCGAATTTGATAATGTAATACTCTTTCGGCCAAGTTGTATAACGTGACCGTTGTGCAATCTCGTCGTGGGACATCCACCAGAAAAAGCTATTATGCTGATATGGCTCGAGGTCAAACCCATCGGAAGCAGAGCCCATGAAATACACTCTGAGTCTGCCGGCGGCCGATTCGCGGATCTCGATGAAAACGTTACCAATAGCGTTATAGTATTTCCCACTGTATGCCTTCAATGGATAGGCGGGTGTCTCCACTGTTTTGTGTCGCAACAGGTCCTTCTTAATGCGAGACAGGTATGAACCGTTCCGCTTTGATGCTGACTTAACGTACTCGATATAATGTGTTGCGTTAATGGTATTACCGAAAAGCTCCTCGATGAGAAGCTGGCCAACAAGTCGTACAGTATCTGCGAGAGGCATGGAATTGGAGAGGACAACCACAGCACTGGAGGTTTCCGGAAAGATAGCAGCCCAGGATGTGAATCCGGCAAAAAAGCCCCCGTGAAACAATCCAAGCCGTGATGGTAACCCCTCTCCAATCATGGGGTTGGTGCCAGGGCCGTCGTCGTATACTAACGGTGGTGGCGCTGGAAGCTGCGCCCGAAACCACCCGGATGCATAGGAATACTCACGGAGAGTGGGCACTGGGAGGCTGATCATTCCTCGCCAGAGGTGCTCCATCTCCTTGAGAGGGTTCGGCGGAACGCTGGCCGCAAAGAGGTCGATCTCAGTACGCGCAGCATCTATGAGGGCCCTGTAGAGGAGGAGCATATCGCGGACTGAACTTCGGATACCAGCTGAAGCTCCCAGTAGGATTTTTTTGTCGGATAGAGGTTGGGGAATTTGGAAGGGTGTAGCATTCCTTAGAGCGGTATACGGCACAGCAACATTCGCATCGTGTACGGGAGGGTCGAGATAAAATGTCTGCGACATGCCTAGCGGTCCAAGAACGCGATCTCGCAAAAATGATACGTAATCGACGCCAGACGCTTTCTCAATGATCTGGCTCAAAGCTTCATAAGCCATGTTGTTGTAGATAAGTTCGGTCCTCAATGGCATAGCGGCGGGGACGTAATTGAGAATAGAGATTGCGTCCGCACGATCCAACAGGATCTTATTGTCCGTAAGTAGCCATAGAGAATCGTATGAAGGCAATCCGCTTCGGTGGGATAGCAAGTCGGTGACTGTGATATTCATGGCAGCATCTTGCCGCTGGAACTCAGGGATCACGTCGTGCAACTGTGTGGTCCAGTCCAACTTTCCTTCGTCGACCAAGATTCCCACCATCGCAGCTGTAAGTGGTTTCGCCAAAGACGATATCATATATATTGTGTCATTGTCCGTGGGGAGCTCGGCCTCGACGTTGCGAAAGCCCACATTAGCTTGATATACAATCTCGCCATTGTGGAGGACTCCCAGTGACAGACCGGGTGTGCCAGCAATGCGGCAGATGTCCGTGATAAGGGGTATGAGAGCTTGCAATCTTGGAAGGAGCCTCCGTAGTTATGCAATGGTTAGTATATATAGTCGATTCCACAATTAGTAAATAGTAAAGAAAAGATACTAAGCGCTTACATGGTTTAGATCTCTGGCAAAGCGTGTGAACCGGGACCTGAAGCTTATGTAGATGAGGACGGTGGGAAGTGGGGAAGTTGCTAGCAGTGGGTTGTGCCGATGTATATAGTTAAGGCCTTTTTCACCATCAGTTACTTCATGTCTCAGATACCTTAAGGCTTCGTAACTACATATAGATATCTAATTTAATAAAAATTAACTTGTTTACTATTCTATTAGGTGGTTTAAAATAACTAGTTAATAAAGAACGAAAAAAATTGTTGAAAACCTATTAAAAGATTGTATAAAATACTAGTTAAACGCTTGTTGTTTTCTATCCAATCCCTACACTGCAAACAAGGTTCCTCAAAGCTTCTAAGTTAAAAAAAATGTTTATTCCAACTCCACGAACCTCTTTCGCAGTCCCTCAGCAGCAACTTCGCGCATACCTGAAATCGTCCCGGAATTCATGATTTCCAAGACACTTATTTCCACTCCAAAAGTCTGCTTCCACCACCTTCGTAGCTCAATGGCCATTAATGAATCTAGCCTAACTTGCACTAGACTTAGTGACGTGTCAATCTCATCTTCGGGTCTGATAATGAAACTGAAAATCTTTTTGCCTATTTCCTGTCCTAAGCATTCCTTGCTAATCTTTTCCTTAAGTGAGTCTGGCTCGTTTGCTGCGCGGCTGATGAATTCCCCGAGCCCGCTTCCACTGGATCCTTGTAAAGAGGCGGATGATGAGTCTTGATCTATGTAGTTGTGATACGCTCCCATTCTGCGGTTGCGTCGCCATGTCGTGCGATTGGATGGGTCGTCGAGACGGACCTCGGATCGAAGACCCATGACTATATGGCAGTTGTTAACCCAAGGTCGGCGCCCGTAGCCTGTAGAATTTCCGTCCACATTAGGGGTGGCTGCTGGCCGTGAATTCACAATCACCAATTCCAAGAATTCAAGCAGCGCCCGCTCGTCTAGGAGCCAATGTCCCTGGGACTTTAGTTTCCTGCGCGCGTCATTGTTCTCAGCCACATAGCCAACTCCCTCAATGGGGCAAATGTTTAATACAGATGTTGCAAGTCCCAAACTATGTCGATATAGATAGAATGACTCCATAAACGTATTGGCCGCGTTATAGTTTCCCTGGCCTGGCTGATTGATCACCGTACTGAGCGAGCTAGCCATGACAAAGAAGTCCATAGAGTCGCCAAATTCATTGTGTAGATTCAAGGTACCATGAACCTTTGGGACTGTGACTGTCTTAAACTGGTCAAGGGTCATGTCGGGGACAGCTGCATCTTAGAGCTGCAAAGCTACATGTTCGAGCCATGGGCGATATGTCACAAGATAGGGTTCACTCGGGCCCTCGGGGTCAAGTCCTAGACAAGTCCTACGGACTCGACCGCACACAACAGTGCGAGTTCTTCAATTATTTATTTATCGTGGTTCTCCGACGGAGATACTTTGACTAAGGACTATATTTTCTGGAAATCATAGTCCGCTACCCATTCGAGACGGGCGGCCCTGTACGCATTGTCCTTGGCGAGATCAGCTTGATCATCAAGCTCTTTGAGCTCCAGTCCGCGGAGATGAAAACATGACCTTCCATCGTTTCGGAGGGTGAAAGATCCTGTGGTAGGGTCGGCCGGATGCAAGGTGAATGAGACGTCCTGTTATCCGCGACTCGAGTAAGTTGGTATCTGAAACCTGGAACTCAATTGCATGATGAAGCGGCTTTTTGCGGGCTGCAAGAATTTCATCTAGAAGCTTGGCTTCCGCAACTGTGCGCGGGAAGCCATCTAGGATGAACCTAACAAGGGTTATCCTAATCTGTTGAAATACTGGAAAACCTAAGGAATACCCGTTCTTGCATTCCTCTTTGGTGTCAATTTCGTGCTGGATGATGTCAACGATGATGTCGTCGGTGACTAATGTATCATGCTGCACAAGCTCCCTTGCATCCTTGGCGATAGGAGCCTTTTTAGCCATCTGAGATTGTGAAATTTCTCCAACGGGCTGTTAAGTATTTTGTCAACCATGCGCATTGGCACTTGCGATAATAACATCTTACTAGATGGCATGTGCAAAATTCGTCTTTGATCTTAGACGCCTGTCTTCATTTCCCTTTGTTGTGCGTCAGCAAATTATTTGCAGAATTATGAATATAAACAAACCTGAGCCAGGAGAACCCATTAGAGCAATTCGCATTTCCTTGTAAGCATTAGAAGCAGTCTCCCAGAACCCATCTGCTTCTTCGTTTCTAGCCATAACCTCGATGTGGACTGCTAGAAGGTGGAATAGAGTCCAAAGAATCTATAGGTTTTGACTATCATGAATAGAGCATCACCCGGGCCGGCTGGGCGACCAGAGGACGAAGCCGGGATCCCTTTTCCACCTAGGATAGGAGCTTGAGTTATACACGTCATTCGACGGAGAATAAACGATGCGACGGGTATCACGGAGGTTACAGCATGGTCCTTTTTACAGAAAGCGATGAAGTGTTTCCATCTCTGTTGACATTTACGGGCATATGACGTCAAGATACGTCTGTCCGATAAACGAGCTCATGTACGCGGTACCCTTTAGAAGAAATCCAAGACGCATACCTTCAATCCAGAAACTCTCAAATACCATCCAAGTTCCAGCGGCCTAAGATTCAACCATAATGTATGGTACACATAATCGTATTAAGATACATCTACCGGACGTGTATTATTCCGAACCCCTATCTTCTCCTGGGGTAAGTGTTCCTTAATACACCCAGCATCAACCCGGCTCAAAGCCTACGATATCCGAACATGTGCAGGCCAGTACTACAGGAAGGGAGCATGCAGGTAAGGAAGCCTCGACACCTACAGGTAAGGACAAGGCCGGGAAACCACAGCATTATGAAAAGGACGGTAAAGTAGCAGTTCATCAACATTAAGCCAAGGATTGTCAGCCTTTGCTAAGTGGGAATCATTGCGTCCTGTCTCTTGTCTTTGCGTCTGTGAATATCAAACCCTGGATTGATAATATCTTCACAATAAGACGAATTAATAAATCTTTAGTATTTTCTTTATGAAAATATATCATTCCTCCCATAGAAATCTGTGACAATTTTATCGTAGTTCCACCTATTAGCATGTAGTATATCTATCATTCATAAATATCGAAATTGTAGCCGCGAAACTACTTCGACCTCAGGTAACATCTAGGTTATGTGATTATGATTGGAAAGAGTATAAACCTGTATCTAGTCGTCTCTCGCCTGGCTATTACAATAATCCTATGATATCATGGGATATGCTGGATAATGAGATAGGACATAGGAGAGAAAAGTTAAAAGCTAATGGATATTAATAAGTATATGGAATATGTTTAATATGCAAGTAACCTAAATAAATATAACTTTAATTCTAAAAATTTCTGTCTTGTAAGTTGTTGGTACGGAATGATCATTGTTCTTGATCATTTAGGAACTAGGTAAGAGATCCAACGCTTTGAAATAAAACTAAGATCTTATCCTATATAAAAAGCAAAGAGAGATCCTGAATATATTATGAGATAACTAATAAATCTTTAGGTCTAATACTCATAGTGGAAAGTTAGTGAATGTCGAACGGATCAAGGACACTTGATACGACAATAACCTTATACATTTTCAGATCACAATAGCTGATTTTAAATTTCGAGATATTTGTTCTACTATGTAGAAATACTCGCTTCTATATGTCGAAACTCATGTTCTACTGACTTATAAGTTAGTTCTATAAGCAAATTTATTTGTTCTGCGTATGAGTGGTGTTTATTGGCTGCTGATTCTTGTGAGTTATTTTATTATGATCGTATTTACTTCCTCAAATCCCACATTGTAGAGCTATGGCCTGTTTTGAATGATTATGTGAAAAGTTCGCGAAATGTAGAAATGGTTCCTGTCACCCACACATGTCTGGAATCGTCTGTAGAAGGCTTTGGTTAGAACAGAGAAGCACACGAGAACTAGTGGAAGGTCACCATGACTCGAAGCTCAGCTGGCATACCAGACAAAATTAGCAGGTATTTCCAGTGCACGTGAAATTGCCTTTTAAGTTGTTAATGATGTTCTTGGAATGGGACGCAGATCAGCCGTAGATGAAGGCTTCTGGTATACGCATAAGAAAACACGCATATGGGGATAGAGAAAGTGGTTTCGTTGCTAATATGGTTAACTTAGCTAGATGGAAAGATGCCATTTGACTGACGAAACCTTGTTACTTTTTAGCGGGTGAACGTGTTCGCTATCCGGAGCAAGCCCCACCCACTCGCAAGTTCCTTAGATGGGATATATAATTTGAACAGAGTTCACTGCTATCAGCAACGGTAACACCAATCCCCGCATTTGGCGACCCGTCTCGAATCTTCGCAAGCCGGCTTTACCGGCATCGCAAGGTACGAATTACGTTCACACCATCTGAATTCATCATGATGCAACACCAGTTGAAATAGCCCTACGATAAGCAATGAGCACTTAGCCTCTTCAATTCTAACTCAACAGTCCTGTCTCTTCGAGTGATTGCAGTCTGTATGTCGTTTACCTAGACTATCTGTGGAGTCGATGCTCTATACCTTCTCTATGATTATCCAGAGCCATGGAGAGCACCAAGGCTCAACAACGAAACCACATTCAATTTGCAAGGACTCGGGTGAAATAGCTCGGTCGGCATTACGTTCAAATGGCTGTCCTTTTGAAGTATCGAAAATAACGTCAAAAAATGTCCAGTTTGACACAGAAATCGAAGATATCCGATATTTCCGGCAATACGAAAAGCCACTGGCTGTTAGCACCATCAAGTCCTCCTCAAAGCTTCGCAATGCCATGTTCCAGTATTCACTAGATAAGGCCTTATCTGAGTGGGACCAAAATCTAGTGATTTTAAGCCCTCGTACTGCAACCCGAAGCCAGCAGCCTATTCATCTAGAGAGTCTACTTCTCTCACCAGACAAGCAAAACATCATCGGGACAGTGGCTGTCGAAAATCTGGCTTTCGAAAAAAGTGTGACGGTGCGCTTCACTCTAGATAATTGGGTTACAATATCCGAAGTGCAAGCTGAATATGAACCTGGAATTCAATGTCAGAATATAGCTGACCGGTTCGACTTGTTTGTTGTCGATATCAATCTTTCAGAAGTTACAAATTTGGAAACCAAAGAACTTATATTATGCATTCGTTACATGGTGGAAGGGAGGGAATATTGGGATAACAACTCAGCTATGAATTACAGCATCAACTTTGCTAAGGCAATGAGGACATCAGCAAAGTGAAATGAAGCGCGTGCATGGTATATATTTTACGCGGAAATGGTCCCACATGGCTATGGAATCCAAAGCAGATATTTGATAAAAGTTTTTCAACATTAAAATAATACTAGAACAATATGTTCATTGTTGCTAAAATGAATGTATTTCCTACCAAAGTAATTATTAAACAGCATCATCATCATCAATCGTAAACCTGTACATGAAGCCGTAATTACCTGCTTACTGACTTGCGGCTTTTTATCTGTTGGATCAAGATATATGTTTCTCTTTGTTTGAGAATATCGATACCTTTCCTTGGGCATCTGTTCCTGAAGGTATTAGCGAGAATGCGCGGTATGAAAATAAACTGGTGTAGGTTCAATCCAATACCTTGAATATGAATAACTTACCGAACCAAACTTTCGAATTATTTCTGCTTTAAATACCAGGTCATATTCAGTATCTCCTCAACGACCCCGACGACTGGCGATGCTTTTGAGACGAACAATGTTAATTAAATTTGCAAGTGAGTCGCAAACAATTGAAGTGGGAAAAAAAAAAAAAAAGAGAACTCACAGTAACCACACTTTCGGCGGTTGAGGCATGAATTTTCTTCTTACACCACCTTACAAGCGATATAACAGCAGGAGAAATTCTGTCCCTATCATCATAATGTCCAACGCTAGCTGTCTCCTCGACCAAAGGTGCTCGCAAATGGTAAAAAGTGGTGCGACAACGCGGACAGCTGGCGTCTCTTCGGCAAAGCCAGTGGTCTATGCAAGGGAGATGACAGAAACATCCGCACTGAAGTTGACGGTAAGAGCTGGATGGGTCGAAGGACTCCAGACATATCTCACAAATATCTTGCTTGAGAGTAACTATGTCAACATGTTAGCTATTTGACCCTGGTTAAAATCGACCGCGCTTTTTTCACACCTGCTTGGAACAATTTTGAATTCCCAGAAACTATTGTCATCCCGGCTATCTCAAGATCTCTTCGGCTTATTGGCCCTCTTCTGGCCGCGTATGGGATTGGATATGTTGCTGGCATTATCTTGCCCGTCTGTCGAAATGTGTAACCAAATTACTCATTACGAAATCCATGAACTTGTTTGCGCAGAAGTGAAGCGAATTAAATCGACCCGGGTTAACTAACGTCAGTCGGTTCGCACGGAGAAGCAAAAGATTAGGCGGATGTTGCGGCTCATTCTTTTTTTTTTTTTGCTAAACTAAGAGTCTACATTCCTATAAAGTGCAAATAGCTGCGGTTTCAGCATCTGCCCCGCAAATTTTTGTTATGGTGTTTTTCATCTCCATCCAGATAAAGAAATTAAAAGTTTGCTCATCTTTGCCCTGGTGCATCGGCATTTTGATTAACTGGTGCTACGATCTTTGTGGAACAGGGTGGAAATTCTGATTTCTCCTCGCCAAACGTTCTTCTCCAGTGATCCATGCGTATAAAAAAAGGACCGTCTATTATCTTGGGGATATTTATCGTTGAAATCCAGCATCTATTACGTAAATTACAATGCCCTAAGTCCCTTCAAGTCACGAGGGTTGCCGAGTTGAGTTCATTGACGTATTAATTTTAGTTTGTCAATCCAAATATGTTTTCCCTCATTTAGTGTGATGAAGGACATCGGCAAGGCTGTTTACCGTGTTTGCCGTGTTACCTTGATAACCGATTGACGCAGACCCAGAACGGACTAACGACATTTTAGATTAAGTGGAGTGCTACATAAAACAGGATTTCCTCTTTTCCAACAACAGAGTATTCTATTTTCTGATTATAGGCATTTCGTGGGCTAACCAATATCTAGCCCGTTCATTGGGTAGCTTAAAAAATGGAGATCTTCGAGTGTCCTTGTCAAAGATGATGGCTATTCCATTTCGCCATGGCACGACGTTCCCCTTAGGGCAGACCCAACGGAACTGATATGTAATATGGTGGTGGAAATTCTAAGAGGCACAAATGAGAAACTGGAGGTAGACAGATATCTCCCTTTCAAACCATAACCTGTCATTGGTAGTAATGATCATAGATTGCGAAGGAAGTACGAGGTAATCCGACTGAACAGGATACGATCGACGGGAAACCTCGCCACGTTGCTGCTGTTTTCCATTTCAAGGAATATCCATGCAATTATAGAGCATTTCCCCAAGTGAGCATCATTACATTCCACCTTAAAAAGGATACATGGTTAATTGACTTGTTAATTTGTAGACTTGGGAGGATCCGCGTGCTCTCGACCCGGAGACCAATGTGAAAGGAGACGACGACCCTCTTGATGCTTGTGAGATAGGATCACAAATTATAACTGTGGGGCAAATTAAGAGAGTAAAAGTACTTGGGGCCTTTGTAGTTCTCGACCAAGGCGAAACTGACTGGAAGGTGGTGGTGGTGGATGACGAACATCCACTCGCGGCAAAATTGAACAATGTTTCTGATATTGAAGCGAAAATGCTTGGTTTTCTGGCTTCGCTGAGGAATTGGTATCGTGTGTAAAAGGTCCCAGATGGAAAGGAAGCAAACATTTTACCTTTTGGGGAGAATACCAAGGATCGAAGGTCTGTAATTAGAAATTCGAGGTGGGTATACGCTGGCTAACTCTTATATTTTAGTGATGCGTTGTATTTAGTTGATCGCTGTTATAAGGAATGGAGCTCTAATCAAACCTTTCTCCTCGAGCGAAGCGAGAAAGGGACTTAAACCAATATTGAACAATGGAAGAATGATAAGCAAAGTGACTATTAGACCTCGTCCAATTTATCTATGTCTAATCGTATTACTTCCTTAAACTATAATTGGTTCCACTAGATCGTAAATCAAGTTCCAATTAAGTTCTAATAATATATAATGTTCTGGTAACCTGCTCGAAGATTATGATCTTATGTCATTAGTCACCGGTTCACTGATAAACTTTGAAAACTCCGCTTTTAGATTCGAAAGGTCCTTGTCTAAAAAAAAAAAAATACTAGGTGTGATTCTTGCATCATTGCCATATCTGTACATGATGCCTCTCACGGGAAAAACGGCACACCGGAAGATCGTTACATTCCCTTTAAAACAAGATGATGTCAGTACATAACTATATATCAACTAGCCTTAGGTGCAGGAAATCGAGGTGCAGCTTATCATCGCCTTTGTAATTCCCATTCTTCGATTTCCTATATTCTTGATCATGACTCAAGCAACAAACGGACATTCAAAAAGACCCGCTGCCGCCAGCGGTCAGAGGTCATCCTGGAGTATGGAACGCTTCAAACTTCAGCACGACTATCGAAGCCGACTGCCTCCAATCATCAACCGATTTACTGGCTATCGTCAGCCGGGAGAGGAGCCGCCTTATGAGCCCCTCCCTTTCCCACCGTTCATATGGCTTGATCGGATCCCGCTTCATTATGAAGTTTGGTTGCTTGCGTGGGTAGGAGCATTTGGCGGGATTCTTTTGATTGAAGCCATCATGTCCTCTAGTACGGCATTCCGTGATGTATATCATACCCCGACAATAATCACGTCCTTCGGTGCATCTGCAGTGCTTTTGTTTGGGGTAATTGAATCTCCAGTCGCACAGCCGCGGAACTTTGTCCTCGGCCATTTCATCTCCGCTTTGATTGGAACGTGTATCACGAGACTATTTGTTCTCAATCGCCAATATCAAGGATATCTGGAGAACCGAGAATTCCACCCATCCACCTTCATCAATGGAGGTGTATCCATGGCCACTTCGTTGTTAGGCATGTTAATCACTGGAACCGCGCATCCTCCGTAAGTAATTCCTTTTTTTTTTGACCCCGCCTTTTGGAGCTGGCAATGACATCGCGGGTATTAATAAACATAGTGCTGGCGCAACTGGCCTCAACGCTGCTGTACAGTCTGAGGTCGTGACTCTTTCGTGGCGTTACCTGCCCACAATGCTGGCATCGTCTCTCATCATGCTCGGGTGGGCCCTTATTATTAACAATGTTGGTCGTCGAAGATACCCACTGCACTGGTGGGCCGCTGGTCGGACATTCGTCTGTGTTCCTCAAGAGGATCAGTCTGAACCGAGTGCTCTTGAGGAAGGAAGAGCAGATATTGAACCCCATGAAAAAGAGGAAGAAGGCGTATTGAAACGTGAGAGTGTCGACGATAACGAATTTAAGGAAGCAATGGGTCCTGAACCGGTACCTGGGAGCTCAACTGATCCTGGGCCGGCGTACTTGCGGGACATTCTGCATGCTAGTGAAGAAAACGTCAACAAAGATGGCTAGAAAGGTTGCAGTTGTATGAAATAGTTTTTGAAGTCTACATCCATAGCCCAAAGTGAGTTTTGTTTTAAGTTTTTGACATATATTGACTACACCTATTGGTAAAGCTATGCGCGCTGGTTAACCCACAAGAGCGTGCAAAACTGCATGTTTTGTGTGGAGGGATCAGCCTGCTGCAGGGCGGTAGTTGTTTTTTGACTGGAAATTCTGGGAATATTATAAAGCATCTCAAGAGACAGTCCAAGAAATTCAGCATCCATTACCGACTTGGGATATAGAAATATTCCCTTCACTTTCAGCATATGGAAAGTGTCAGTCTCGGTTCTTCCGGTTCGTTCACGGAAGCGGCGGTACAACTTAGTCGATTACGTATGACGTACTTCAACATTATCAGGCTCTTAGGCGAGACTTAATCTAATATTGCAAGCCTCCAAAATCCTATTTGACGAGAAGGAGCCCCGATTGGTTGGGGGAGGGGGTGGGCAACGAGAAAAGAAAATCTTAATGCCCTAACGATTAAGGTGTAACTTTATAGTTATCTTAATGAATCGAAGTTAGGTTTCACATCATTCAAATGATAGAGGTCACGGAACCTCGGAAACTGATCATATAGTAGCTTCTGAGAAAATACGGGATTTTAGAAAAGTTAGGCTGATGCCTGATGACTGTTTAGGAGAATACTGTAATCACTCACAAATAAATCCTCTCGAGCAACTGCAAACTTGGCATATAATATTTGAGTACATATCGAGGCAATAGCTAAGACAATACCTTTGATCACCTAATTTACTACCATATATGGCTGCCCGAAGTGATAAAAGAGTTTGCGGCAGGCTGGACAAAGGGCTTCGTATTCGCATAGCCATCTGTCAATGCAGTAAAGATGAAATATATGGCCGCATGAGAGTTGGCGAAATGCAGAGCCATTCGTTAAACGCTTCTCGCGAAATAAGCATACATCCGGTACGTAAGAAACATTTCCGTTAGAAATAGGTAACTCGGAGAAACGAGCTCGTGCCTTGTAGTGCCGCCGGGAGGTCAAAAAAACATGGCATCCCAGAAGTATTCAAATCATATTTCCTTATTATGCCTTGTTGCGACTTTGAAGGGACAAAGAGGTAGAGGACTTTCATAACTAAATAATTAGCTGGAAACCGGGAATAAAGATATAACCCTAACAAAAGCGATGGTTCATTTTGCCTTGCCGGGATTAATTATTATCACGAACCGACTGATCGTGCTTATATCACAAAACAATGTTAGCGTTCTCGGCAAAGGCGGCTCGAGCGGATAGATGTAAATCTGTTATGCATATAGCAAGGAGCGTTAAATTCCTAGACTCTCACAACTTCTTTCAATCATACAAATGTGCATTAACTCATCTCAGCAGGAATAGCGGAGAACTCTATCAATCTCGGAAACGGTAATCCTGCACAAGATGTGCCTGATGTCAATGCCTCGACTGCACCAGCCGACGAATATGTAGCATTGAACCGTTTTATCTCGACAGCGGGCAGTGGCCGCTGCCTCTCATCCGCTGAAGGTGACATTGACGATGGAGATGACCAAATAAAGAAAGAGATATTGTGGAAAATTTGGCACGAGTCCTCCACTGACTATGAGACGGAAGAGGATGGCGGGTTTTCGGTCCGTGAAAAATGGCTTGAAATGGAAATCCAGACTGGATTGATTTTGGTGTTTTCATTGGGATACTTATGCTGAATGCTTTGGTTGGTTGGTACTAGGAGAAGCAAGCGGCTGACGTCGTGGCTAGCCTGAAGGGTGATATTGCGATGAGGGCAGTTGTGATTCGCAATGATCATGAGGAAGGGATTCTTGCTCGTGAATTAGTTGTTGGTGATATTGTCCGTTTAGCCCTCGATTCTATATATCATGAGATTTGCTGTTGACGTGTATCCAATAGGTCATTCTCGAAGAGGGACGGGTGGTTCCTGCCGATGCTCTGCTAATCTGTGATTATGACAAGCCATGCCAGACAGAGTATAGATTTGTCGGTTTTGCTAGAAACGGTCCTGGATATTTTGCCAGAGGATGGAACACAGTCATATAGATGACATAGCTCGTAATCTTTTTGTTTGATCAGTCATCTATAGTATTTCATTTGTCAAATCCATGATAGTTGCTTACAGATATTAGAAACCAGAGTACAATTGCACCAGCGACATAAGCCATTTTTTGCTATTACCCGTGCAAAATAGTTTCCGTTTCCGTTTCCTGTTCGGCTTTTCTCGCACATCTTAATACAGTATAAATAGCTAATCAACCTCCATCCAATGTGAGTTGGTGGTGTATTTTTTTTGAGACGCACGGGTATGTTTCCGATTACACAGCTCAAAACTCTATGCAGTAAATATACTTTTTCATGTACGCAAAGCCCTCAGCCCGCCCTCCCAAGCTATCATATTCTAATTTGAGCTCATAGCTCCATCGAAATGAATCTTCGGCATCTGCATCGCCTGTGCGCCCCTCGTATCTCCCACTGCAAGATATCATCGCGGCAGTCTCTCTACGATCGCGCTGAGCCTCTCCATTTCTCCCCATTCGCTACATTCGTTCGTTTCCCCTGTTAAGACTAAATCGTCCCAAAAGTCATCGAACCAAACCCCTTCTTCCTCAGCCGAGGGAACTGGAGGAACCGATACGGAGATGAGTGGGTTCAAGAAGTGGCGTATACCTATATATAGGTCAACGAAATCCGAGGACGAAAGAGTGTGGTATAGCACCACCAATGGGACCAGGGCGACGACGACGACGACTGTCACGACGGGACACGGCACGGATACAACGGCGAAGAGTACTATTGAGGAGGAGCATAAACCAAGATATGGTTCTCCAGAACTGCAAGTTTAGTAAACATTGGATTCAAATTCTGTATAAAGTCCGTATAAATAAACGCATTCTTGGTAGAAATTAGAACGTTGACGCACTGAGACGATAGAGACTTCAAAACTACTGATAGTAAATACGCATATCAATGTCACGCATGACCGCTTGTCATGTGCTGGCAATTGCCGTTCAAAAATCAGATGATTAAACTTGGCGTTTCTTTAGTCAATGAAAAGTTGAACTTTCAAATAGTCATAGGATAAACTAAGTAACAAGAATCTAAATCCAACATGTATAACATTAGAAAGAAAGAAACAACAAAAGAAGAGCCTCATATACAAATCCTGATACAGCTCAACTGATCATAACAAGGAGACGCCATACTCCAATGCAAATCAAAAACGGGTCAGTGATAATCCTGACTTGTGATCGTGGTATCGTAGCCGTTAATAACGAAAAAAAAAAAAAAAAATTTCCAGTGCTGCTCTTAGTTCTGGATCTTGGCTACTCGCTTCGCTGTTCCAATGTGTGTATTGTGTACTTTTGTCGCGAACTTCAGACTCGTCAAAGTCTCTCCGAGGTGTGCTTGCAGAGGGCTAACCATGACAAACATCAAAGTTTTCGAGTTGCCGCCCAAGGAGAATTGCAGCAAATATGTGAGCTATAGATGGTCAGCATGAGTTTTTACAACTACCAAAAATCAAAACGAACCTTGCTGTTTCGGTATGGTATGTGGCCACCTTCTTTACCCTGGCCAAGGGCGCCGATGACATCTCCCAAGCAGCTCAAGCTACGGTTGATATTTTGGGTTTCCTTCAGTCGTTCTCCAGTGGCACCGCTGTGGCTGAGGCGTTCACTACCTGCCAGATCAACCAAGTTCAAGGTACCCTCACTCCTTTCACCCGTGATACTATTTTGGCCAATTAACCGCAAGATGAAGACAGAGTGTGACCGCGAGGATCGTTCGTTTGCTTTGGTGGCCGCGACGGATCGATTGGACGCAGCTCGCTTGAGAATAGTTTCAACCATTTCAGGAGAATCCAGCGTCACCGTGTTGACGTCAGTGATGGTTGTTTTGCATCTTTGCATGTCGTGTCGGATCTCGTGTTTCTTCTTGTCTAATTCATCTGCTTTTCCAAGGAGGTCATTCAGATTTTCGTTGTAAACCTCCACAAAGTTTCCTTCCATTGTGTATGTCCATCCTTTCTCCTCCAAACTCTTTGCGGTATCGTAGATCTGATGGACAGCTCGAGGGATCATGCCGTCCTGCGACGACATCGTGTGCGTCTTGCCGCTACCTGTCTGCCCGTAACAGAATATGCATACATTGTAACCATCGAGTGCACTTTGAACAAGTTGGCTAATCTCGTCAAATACATCGGCGTTCCTGCTTTCAGGGCCAAAGACATGGTCAAAAGAGAAAGCGTTGTTTCGGCGGGAAACGATGCCCAGACTACTCTTTTCCTCGGGTCCCATGACCGAGATCTCTTTGCCTTCTTCCGCGTCATCAGGGAATACAATTTGAGCAACATCAGACGGTGGTTCTGAGTTGAGTGGTGGTCGCACACGACAGAATACACGAATGTTGCCTTTCAATTCCTGCACTTGATTGTGCAGTTTGCGACGAAGGGTTTCTTCCTTTACCAATTTCTCCTTGGCTTCAGTTGTCTCGGCGAGGGCATCTTCCAACTGCTGTTGAAGGCGTTCAAAGGCCTGTGACTGTTCTTGGCTTCCGGACTCCAAAAACTCGACGCGAGCCTTGAGAGCTCGGATGGAGGACTCAAGCGTAACACTATTGCTGCTGACTGTGTCCAGGTTATTGCGAAGATCTCGGTTTCTGGTCTTTTCACTTTCGATATCGGCAAAGGCTGTTCGCAGCTCTCGTTGGAGTTTCTCAACTTCCCTGTCCTTGCTTACCATTTCCAGCTGCACACGCTGAGAGTCGAGAGCATTCTGCGAATTAACCTGGATGATTTCGCGTTGAACTCGAGCGCGCTCATTTTCTAGATCACTCTCGAACCGCCGTCTTAATTCTTGAATTTCTGCCTGATGCTCCGATAAGACATTGCCGAGTTGCTTCTGGTTTTCCTGCCTTATGGTTTCCGCTTCGACACGCATTCTTTGTTCCGACTCGTCCATTGCGATCTCTTGCTCTCTTTCGGAATCTCGAAGGGCGGCTTCGGTAGATGATAGTTTGCCTTTTACAGCCTCCAGGTCAATGCGCAGCGTGCAATTGGCCTCCAAAAGCTTTTCACGGGTTTTCTCAAGCTCATCGACTGTTCCTGTCAGAAAGAATCTTCAATTCAGCAAGTATAAAACTTACCTCTTGTCTTGTATAGATTAACGGCCTCCTTCATCGCATCGCTGCTTTGGCCGACCTCGGACATTTTATTATAGAACGCTCCAAACATATCTTCGAAATGCTGAATTCGGTTGTCATCGCAGGCTGTTACAGAAGAATGTTTGGTTAGAAAGTGTTGTATCACTTTGTTGCTTCTTTTTGGGGAACTGGGTCTGCTAGGCGATGGGGATGGGGATGGTAGAGAAGTTGACTTTGAAAGACAGGGCCCTCTGGCCATGGTTGAGCGCGAGGGTACCTTGCGTGGTTTCTTTGCCAACATGGTTGGGGGCTTGGGTGGATCCATGGGTTCCTGCAATAACAGTTTACCCATCATACTACTCAACGATACCTCTCGTTGCTGATCAGGTATTGTGTCGGGAGTGTAGGATGTGCTGGGTGACGGGGTCCATTCCATTGTGCAATGGGGGTGCTTGTCATATGATCCTGGGGTAACTTGGAGAGCTCGATAAGAATGATGCGTACCCTTTCGTTTGCCAAGAACACTGTTGGGTGATTCCTCCTCATGGGTATCCAGTGATGTTTTGGGTCTTGAGATGGACGAGGCTCCTAAGCGTCGGGTGCCCATCGATGTCTGTGGTCTTGAAACAGGAGCCCTGGAGCTGGCGCCGACAGTCTGGGAGAATGTAGAGCCAGTATTCGTTCGTGGTTGCGTTGATCGTGATGATACAGACGACGACAATGAATTCGTTCGACCATGTTGTCTAGATCCGCCGCTGGGGATCTTGGACGTGGCATTTGCTGCTGTGGTCGGCTCTGCCATACAAATCAGTACTATGCCAAAAAGACACCAGGCAAGCACGCACTTGTGATGGACGATGGTTTGATGTTTGAAGTGGCAAAACCAGGCTTCTTGATCCCGGATCGAGAGTTCGTGGTTGCCGAGTTCATCTCCGCGAGGCCGTGTGGAATTCGTGATCTGGTTGATGACCGAGAGTCCATCTAGATAGGCGCAATCAGTCAGTCAGCATGTGCGCATCCGGAAGCTCCAATTTCATACGTTGACAAAGTTCTCATCCATTGTGGTTCAACCCAAAAAATCGCGACAAGGGCTTTGTTGACAGTGTAAACAATTGGCGAAGGGCGTTAGAGGATCATCACAAACATAAATCGAAAGGCAGTGGGGGGCGCAACACAAAGCTCGCCGCCGTTAGGACAAGCGTATGGCGCTCGACACGGGTCGCTGCTAGGTGTACTGTCGAGAAGCGAGTCTGGAGTCGTGAAGTCAAGACAACTTGTTGCGGCCGTGGTTACCCGGAGAAACAGGTAAACAAACGGAGATGTTAGTCAGCGCCCGATCGGGTATAGTGTGTCCCTGAGGGGCAGCCCGTGCAGAGCGGCGCTAGGCCACATATCGACTAGAGTCAATCTGCCAGACACGTGATGCCCTCGACAGCCACGCAGATGAAAATAGAAACAGTAATTGTTTCAGATAGCATCGCAATATGCTAATTAACCCTAGTTTGATAAACTATAGCTCCTTTTCCTCCCCTCGTAGACCCTCCGTATCTCAGGGCGAAGTTCCATTGGTCTCAGCTCCTGTTTGACGCCGGAGGAGGCCCCGGCGTGGCTTAGCCTCACGGTGCGGCGAGGCTTCCCAGCAATTCTTATTATTAGCATCCATGCTGCCTCCTATCCACCCGACCCAACCTGTTCCCCCTCTCTCTCTCCCCTAGCTCAATTGCAAGGTCCTGGAGACCCTTTCTTTCTGTGCGCTTCTTCCCCTGTTCTCTAGCAACCGCTTGCTGTCACCATGTCTGGTCGTTTTGTCCGGTCGTCGAAATACCGTAAGCTGGCGAATGGTCCCGCGTGACTTTGGACAGAGCTGATGCTTGTGCTTTTAGGACACGTTTTCGGTCAACCCACAAGACGAGTACGCTTGGAATAATCGGCGGACCACCGTCAATGGACTACTGGATGATCGCTCATCTTCTACGAATAGGAACAATGCTACGATAATCTGCGCGTGTCCCGCAATGCGTGGGATACCAACTTGCTGAAGGTCCGCGCCGTCCCTTGGCCCTGCTGCCCTCTCGCATATATGATCTGACTATCACACAGGTCAACCCCCAATACCTGGCGGTCAACTGGGAAACCGGTGGCGGCGGTGCATTCGCCGTCATCCCGTTGGAGGAGCGAGGAAAAGTTCCGGAGAAAATACCCTTGTTTCGCGGACACACCGCCGCTGTCTTGGATACTGACTGGTAAGTTGCATCGCCCCGTGTATGCTTTCTTTATCGAGGAGATTGACGTTATAACAATAGGAACCCCTTCAATGACTCGCTGATCGCATCTGGTTCCGACGATGGCAAGGTAGGTTGCACCGTCATGGGATGGATCTACATGGCTTCGGCTAACGGTGACACAGGTGTTCCTCTGGCGCGTCCCCGACGATTTCACCGTTCGTCCTGATGTCGAATTCGATGCTATCCAAGATATCTCTCCGGTCGGAAAACTCAGCGGGCATCCTAGGTCAGAAAACCAGTCGGTGTTAGGTAGACATGAGCTGACAGCACTACAGAAAGGTTGGCCAAGTGCTATTCAACCCCGCGGCAGAAAACGTGCTGGCGACCGCATCAGGCGACTTCACTATCAAAATCTGGGACATTGAAGCTGGCGCCCCCAAATTCACTCTCAAGCTGGGCGACGTTGTGCAGTCGCAATCGTGGAGCGCCAATGGATCTCTGCTAGTAACGACGTCTCGTGACAAGAAGTTTCGGATATGGGATGTGCGCCAGGAGCGTCCCGCCATCGAGACCGCAGGCCACTCAGGAGCAAAGAACAGCCGTGCTGTGTGGATGGGCGAACACGACCGAATTGCTACTACCGGTTTCTCCAAGATGAGTGACCGTCAGCTAGCCTTGTGGGATGTCCGTGCCGCGCGCGAGCCTTCTAGTGGATTCAAAACTCTCGACTCAATCTCCGGTGTTTGTGTTCCTTTCTGGGATGATGGCACACAATGTCTGTACCTTGCTGGAAAGGGGTAAGTAGCATAACCCTGCGTGGAATCTTGTCCAGCTCGCCTGCTGACATAACTAGTGATGGTAACATTCGTTACTTTGAATATGAGAACGACAAGTTTGAGTTCCTTTCAGAGTACAAGTCTGGCGATCCTCAGCGTGGTCTAGCATTCATGCCCAAGCGCGGTGTCAACATACACCAAAACGAAGTCGTCCGTATCTACAAGTCCGTTGCTGACACTTGTGTTGAGCCCGTCTCATTTATCGTTCCTCGACGTTCAGAGACCTTCCAGGATGACATTTATCCCCCTGCGTTTGGTCTTAAGCCAGCCATGACTACGTCGGAGTGGCTCGATGGCAAGGAAGCAATTCCGCCAAAGATTTCGTTGGAGGGCATCTACGAGGGAACTGGCTTGCAGGAGGTGACTCCCTCCCAGGCTAAGCCCACTTCTACCATTAGCGCTCCAGCTCCCCAGCCTGCGGAGCCTGCTCAGCCTGTCAAGGCAGCTGAACCTGTTCGCTCAGAGCCAACCCCAGCCGTGCGGCCAGCGCCTTCAATGAAGGATCAGGGAGCTTCTATGGCAGCGATGGTTGACAAGTTCGCCGATGACGACCAGGAAAAGGAGGATGTAGACGATGCCTCCAGCTTCGAAGAGGTTTCCAAGCCTGTTGAACGAGTGCCAGCTTCTCCAGTGAAGACCACCGCACCAGTTAGGCAGGTGCCTATTATCAAAGAGACCCCTCCTCCTGTTGAGTCGGCGCCCTCGCCTGTTACTGAGACTCCCGCAAAATCATCCCCCACCTCATCAGACTCTGTCAAGGATGATATTGCCGAGATCAAGGCATTGATTGCTCAGCAGACCAAGACCATTGCCTCTCAGGCCGAGCACGTGCAGAATCTCACCGCAGAAATCGAGTCGCTCAAATCGAAGCTTGATGGTTAGAAAAATTAAAGCGTCCTATGTTTCGATACATCTATACAGTTCTGGCAGCAGTACCTCTAGTCTCATTTTTTCCGTTTTCCGTCTGGAAATGCATGTTGGGATTTGATAAAGGTTTGGATGGCGTGGGTTACTTGTGATGCTTGCTAGTCTACATATTCCACATTCAGTATATTTACACCGATCCCATGGTCCTGTATATGAATTTGTTTGACTCTTGGACACTTGGTGGCACAGAAGACGAAGAGTTTACGATTGTGGTGGCCTCTTTTGTTGGCGCATGATGTATTTCATATTCTCTGTTTAATGAAAGCAAGCGTTTATTTTGCTAGATTGTTGTCTTTTATTTTTCTCACGCATGGAGGCATGGTCCTCATCTCGATACTCGAGAATCCCTAGCAAGTTAGTAGAGTGAGAAGGAATCCTCTAACGGTGCGCAGTGATCAATGAACACATCAACTGCCTAAGGAAGGGAGCATATAGTGAGTGAAGATTTTCCAATTTGTATATGTACATCGTTTCAGTCAACCAGTACATGATCAGGCCAGCTGCTGCTCTGGCTCATACAAAAACCTCTTCCTCACTTTTCCCAAACATGGACAAAATCGTGCGCCTTGCGAGATCAACGTCTACACTTTCGATCCTCTTTTGGAGCTCTGATCGACTGTCCACCAACCTCCGGGCTATTTGCTTCCAAGAGAATTTTGATTCCTGAGATGAATCAAGTCCGTTGACTGCAAACGTTTCCGATCCGCCGGCGATATCTACTTTGCGCAATATGCCGTCTTCCTTTAGTATCTGGCCTCCAACAATCACAGTATTCACCTCTCGAGACCCTGCATGCCTTACCAGCGCAACCAATGGATCTTGTTCAGCAGCACAGATCATCGAAGGAGTCGACGCATCGAAAACAACCAAATCAGCTAATTTTCCCACGGCAATAGAACCAATCGAGTCATCCAATCGCGCCGCCCGAGCACCGTTAATAGTCACCAAGTTAAACGCGCGCTGCACTTTGGCCCGGAACTCCCTCGGATACCGGTTTTCTTTGGCAGCCTCAGACATTTGAGCGGCGCGATCGCTGCCTAGAGCCATCTGGGCTTGATGGAGCATGCTGGTGGATCCGCAGGAGTGGCAGTCTGCACCCAGACTTGTCAGGGGCAGATCAGCGCGAAAGGCGACGGGGTCAGATCCGGAGGCCATGAATATCTCGGCGTCCGGGGTTGAGGCGATATACACGCCAGCGGACGTGAGCAGCTCAGCTTGCGCTAGTGTGACGCCATTGCCGTGGGATAGGAGAATGTCTGGGCCTAGGAGGGAAGATGATTGTAGGATTTCTGGGATTTTGGACTGTCCTAGAATACCATTCTTGTTACCACATTTAAATCTCTCGGAGTTCGCGTAGTGTGGGAAACTGACCTTCTGATATCGACCAGTGTCTAAAATGGCCTGTGATCATTTTAACTCCCATCTTGCGAACCTTATCAAAGACAGAAGCAATCACGTCCTGCGGCAAGAAATAAGAATCGAAAAAGAACCCCAATTGTACACGTCCGTCACCTCCAAATGGCGACTTCTGGGCAAACTCTTCCAGCTGGTCAAACATCCAGACTGGGAAAGCTCCGCTCTTGTCGAGCTCAAAGGTGCTTGAAGTCCACTCAGCAGCTCGGAGGGGGGTCGCCCCGTAGCAAAATATAGAACGTATCCCAGATGCCACTGTTGCAGCGAGAGCGGCAGAGCCGTGGTCAGGGCCGGCGCTCATGTGCGCATTATCAACGACGCAGGTTGTTCCTACGTCGAGGGCTTCCAGACATCCTCCGAGTTGGCCCCAGAAGATATCGTCGGCAGTGAAGTTTACAGCTTGAAGATTTGCTATTTATTTATTTTCGTATTCAGCAGATGATAATACTTCTATGTTGGGACGGACGAATAACATACCGGCAGTCATGTAGTCAACCAATGTGTGATCGCCATGTCTGCCTTTCAACTGCGTCTGCCACATGTGGTGATGCGAGTCAATGAGACCCGGAGAAACAATCTTGTCAGTGCAGTCAATCACATATGCGCCATTAAAAACCGACAGGTTTTGTCCGATCTGGACGATGCGATTTCCCGTGATGAGAATGTCCGTATCACGCAGGACACACACATTGTCCTGCTCGTCGTGCTGCAGGACCGTGCCGTTTTTTAGGATAATCGAAGTTTGAGACATGGGGCTTATATCTTTGCTGTAAAAGCTTGAATCAACGATATTGAGATGCATGGCAAAAGAAAACCGGACGTGCTGGTTATATACTGTCCAAACCCGGTCAATTCAAACCTCGGCCTCGGGGTATTGGTCGAACTCGGTGTTTAGCTCTCTGCGCAAACTTAGGCAGAACAAATCGACCGATGTGAGATTTCTGTTTTTTAATTTCCCACTTGAATCCTTCCAATATCATTTCTTCAATAGAAAGGAACTTGCGGCCATACTACTTCCGCGTAGGATTTGGTCTACCCAGCGCAGTGTCATGGTCTCGGTGGCCCCCCGTCCCAAAGGACGGTGCCTTGTTTTTCTCTTAACAGATTACAATTTTTCATGAAAATGTTTAATCACTTCGATATTAAGGAACAAAAATCGAAAATTATAGAAAAATGAGTCGCGGCGTAGCGACCAAGTGGAAATTTCCCGTTTCGGAAACAGTCTGGTGTAATGGGGGACCATTCGCTTAGAGAAAATGATTCAACATTTCAGTGTTAAATTCACAGGAATAAAATTGTTATTTCCTCAATGCACCGTTGTTTTAAAATAGCACTCTATTAATATTAAAATCAATCAACCCAACTTCAAATTAATTGACAGGATTAATTAATACATATATATATACATTAATGTTCTGAAGGATATGCCACACTTTCGCTAGTTTCTTTAAATGTTAGTGTAGAACAGATATCCAGGCATGAAATACGGGTACTATAGGAATATTTAGAATATCGACCTCTTGAGATAGCATTGGTAGAACAAAGTGCAACAATTCAACCTCGGAAGACGAAAACACAACACTGTCGGAATTCGGACTCAGCCGACATCTGGAAAAGCACTCTCATACCGAACTGCCTCTCGCGATGCTTGTCCATTATTCAAACTTGCATGTCCTTCACCATGTAGCACATACAAAAGTTGAATAGCATTTTCAGCATCAACCTTCCATTTACCTCCCGCTTCGACCCGGACAGCCTGAACCCGGGTTTCTCGCTCAGTGAACACGCCCAGGTTTGTATACGAAATGGGGGAGGGGGATGACTTCGCCGGAGTTTTCGTGGATGGTGTCCATTTTCGGTGTTGGTTTGCTTCGACTGGGAATATCTTGCGTGTCGGCCAGTTTGTGAAATACAGGGATAGTAGGTAGGGGGTTTTCAGTTTGGCTAATTGTTATCAGACTGTTAGTGTAAGTTGCAACACTTCATACTTCATATTGTTTAAATTTTTTTAAATTTTTTTGAAGTTTCTGTAACTTATACACATTTCCGAGACAATCGTTTTGTCATCTAAATGGCATTATCCGGAAATCTTTTCATTCCGCATAATAAAACCAACACATTAAATCGTGAAAACAACGCGGAATTGGTCATGGCTATATCGGATACATCCTTGAAGCTTAGGAATGATCGTTATGGTTGATATGATCGCTATCATGGTCAAAATGATTTGGGCGGAAGTCCGGATGTCCAGGCACTCTGCCCGTTGCCTTATATTCTGCCTCGGGGAACGAGGGGCCTGTAGCAGTAGATACAGGGTTAGAAAGAGTCGAAAATTCAAGTAAAACGAGTATAGCGTACCTAGCGAAGGGTGTACAAGAGTCTTCTCGTCAAAGATATCAAATCGGTGGTCCTTTGCCCAGTTGTCCATCTTCTCCCAGTTCACGCACTCATGCTCAACTTCAAAATTGGGCTTAGGGGCACGATCGTTGTCGACCCAGGAAAATGTAACTAACGATACGTCCCCCTTGCACATGAGGTTCTGGCGGAGGTTATCGATGCAGTGGTCTGTTGCAGGTTAGTTTTGCAGGCAAGTTGAAATCTGGAATTAGGACATACCAATGTGGATTGGGGTAGTTGGCTTCTCAATGTTGTAGTAGTCTTTGTAAATAACTTGTCTGAGGAATTTCTGTCCATCGTTAGTGTGGAGAATATACTGATGGGCCCACAATGCTTACTAGACAATGAAGTTGATGATAAACATCTGTTAAGCCATTCCCAGTCAGCAACTGCCAATACTTCGAGTCACCAATCTCACCTGGAATTGCATAGTATCCTCCCTTGTCATCCGTAACCGGGACAGAGGTTTTATTGATCTTAGCCAAATCATCGGCCGTCACACGAACGTTGGAATTGATAAATAGTTGGTGCCATGCGTGGTCAAGCTCATCCGATGGCGGGCCTTTGAACGGATTTTTGTTGGCAAATGAAGCGTGAACCATCTTTGGCTCCATCTCAATAGCCTCGTGCAGAGGGGCTTTTAATTATTAGTATTTTCTGGTATTTTTCAGAGCAAGAGTACACTTACAGTAAACACTATGTTCCTGCTTTCCCGTAATCTTTGATGTAGCTGTGGTGTAGATGGCGCCGATAAAGGCTATCGAGTAGATGCTAATGAGCGCCAGGTGGAAGCACACGGCCTTCCACCTAAACCTCGACACGGCGGGCTTTTCATTATAGTATCCGTTTTCAGATGTGCTTTCCTTTGACTGAATATCATCGTGATAATCCTCATTTCCTGACAAAGGCAGTCGCTCCTCGGTTGAGTCGGTACCTTGTCGGAGAGCAGAGTACATGCTGGGTTTTTCAGGGGCACGTCCTAAAAAATTGTCGAATATTTTGAACATATTAAACACAGAAGAACTCAAACAACACTTCTGCAAAGTTGCTTGAAGGAGGTATATGGAGATGAACAGTGATAAGTCAAAGATTGAGAAATGATATATGCCACTAGGTCTCCTAGACGCTGGATGTTTGCTGAGGTGTGGAGGCAAAGAGTCATTACATCACTTTTGCTGACTGCATTTGCCCCTCACATTAGATCACTGGAAGATCACTGATTGACTTGCTCCCAAAAAGAGGGCGGTACAAATGCGGTGTAGACTCTGTGTACTACTGCAGCTTCTGTTTGTAGCAAGCCACGAAGCTACTAAGCTTGCGCCTCGATTTTGGCAATGATAACACATAGATTACGCGATTGATTAGCGAACAGTTCCGAGACTTGCTATCGGAACTTGCTCGATCATGCCTCAGCTACGGTCTGGCCGATCTGCAGTCCACATTTTGCGTGAAATAATACATACAGTGCGGGGTGAATTGTGGGACATGTCAAGCCAGGCGGCATTTGAATACCGGAATCGGCATCTAGTCATTACTCAAACTAGAGGCTATAGACAAGGCTTGGTGATCCATCGCGAGTAGTAGTATCTCGATCGTGACAAGGCTAGCTGAGTATCGGCTGCTGATTGCAGCTTTCTACATTGCATATGCACCGACTAGCACGACATCAAAGTTTAGTAGAAACTTAGTCACTGTCCGTACCAATAACCTACCAAGTCCTCAAACTACATGAGCCTAAATCGGTACCTAGCACCTCGACGGGGCCCTGGGGGGTTAGCGTGAGCTGATAAGCCGAGTTTGAAACTCATATCGCATCTAGCTTTCTGCTATCTGCACCTATCAAGCGATAATCAGCATTAGCGCTAACGGAAAACTAGAAGCTATTGGCCGTATGCACAACGACCACATGCATCTTGCTCCACCGACTAACAATGTGGATCGGGCCGGCGGCAACGAACCTGATTTTGCTTTAGGTGTTAAACTTTAGTTGACGATCTGCGATTGATAAGCAATTATATTACTGAAGACAGGTGAACAATGATCCACAAATCATGCACTACGGCGCCTTCTTCTGCACCCGGGTGCCCTGCGTCACCCAGCAACAGAGAAACTTGCTAGCTGCAGGTGGTCGTGATCCCTAGCGCAGTGATAGATTGCAGAACTAATGCCACCAGGAAAGCATGTTTTCTCGACACATGCGATGCCGTGGTCGGAGCGGCGATGTTCTTCCATGTCACGGCACGGTCCTGGCCCATCGGAAAAAGAAAACCTTTGTGCATGGTGGACGACCTATCGCGAATTAGGCAGGAAGGTCTGCAAGGGAGAGAACAAGGACGAGGCTTGGGCTGCGTCATATGTGCTTCGTATTTGTCGTGTTTAGGCAGTTTGCCCACCTGCTTGCATCAACCTCCCCAAGTCGAGCGCTCTAGACAACATCTCAATGCTTGCCACTCGCACTAGGCAAGGGTTTAGTGCGGGAAAAGTGGCGTGTACGAGCATTGGAATTGCAAATCCATGAGCCCAAAACTTGGTCATGCTGATTGCATGCGATAGTGCAGCTTGGACTGCGTCTTTTCTCTAAATCATGACGCCTGGATAACGAATTGGAATGCGACTGATGATCATTCTCTGCCGATTGCTCTCGTTCTCACTGTGATGTTGAACAGCTCGCGTAGGGCGCATTTGCATGGTCGAGGGTTGTTTCAATTACGTCTTGCATTGGATATCGATCTACTGACCATCGAGAAGCCAAGTCACGCAACCAAAGACTGGAGAAAAAGGTGGGCACAAAATATTTATATAGCAACACGACTTTGTCCAATTTAGCGCTATCCAAGATACACTTTTTCTTCCACATTATCTTGAACCAACTTCATATCTCAGCAACAGAAAGATACCACCAATCAAAATGCTTGTCACCAAGTCTGTTCTTGCCCTCTGCCTGGTCTCCATGGGCATGGCCGCTGCTCTGCCCAGTTAGTTCATTGACCTTATTGTGTTGAACATGTACTAACGTTGTATTCAAGAGGTGGCCAAACGTGATGAGCTCGATGGAGACTTGTACAACTACAAGCGTGACGAGCTCGATGGTGACCTTTACAACTACAAGCGTGACGAGCTTGATGGTGACTTGTACAACTATAAGCGTGATGAGCTAGACGGCGACTTGTACAACTACAAGAACAAACGTGACGAGCTCGATGGTGACTTGTATAACTACAAGAAGAACAAGCGCGATGAACTAGATGGTGACCTCTACAACTACAAGAACAAGCGCGATGAACTTGATGGCGACCTCTACAATTACAAGCGTGATGAGCTAGACGGCGACTTGTACAACTACAAGCGTGACGAGCTCGATGGTGACCTTTACAACTACAAGAACAAGCGCGATGAACTTGATGGCGACCTCTACAATTACAAGCGCGACGAGCTCGACGGCGATCTCTACAACTACAAGAATAAGCGCGACGAGCTCGATGGTGATCTCTACAACTACAAGAACAAGCGCGATGAGCTCGACGGTGACTTGTACAACTACAAGAAGAACAAGCGTGACGAACTAGACGGTGACCTCTACAACTACAAGAACAAGCGTGACGAGCTTGATGGCGATCTCTACAACTACAAGAACAAGCGTGACGAGCTTGATGGTGACCTCTACAACTACTAAGCAATATTTGAGAACAGCTTAGTAGCCCAACAGACAGAACCAAACCACCTTGACCTAGAACGACAAACACACCAGGTCAAAAGAATACGAATGACGATGATTATGGAAACTTGTTGCAGCCAGAGGGACGGGAAACAACGCGCGAATAATTTGTGAGAGGGGCTTACGAGATATGAGGTTGACATCGTCAGTAGGTTATATTTTTGTGTAGCTAAACCACGCTCATTAAAAATGGATTTTTTGGATTTGACTTGAATTTGCTCTGTTCTCGGTCTTTGCTGTTATTCTGCTATTACTAAATGCGTAGCTGTCTTAATCTGGTAAGTAGTATACAAAATACCTAGTAAATATGAGATTCCGTCATCATCGACTTATCAGCACTAATTTGGTTAAAAGTCAATCATTGATGCCAGTGGCTGGTATTATTTTTTGTCAGGCCACGGGCTGTCTATGGTCAGCTACCATCTGCACTTTCTGTCGTATCCTGAGCGATGAGTCACAATAATGGTCTAAGCGGTGGAGCATCCAGTCTCAACTTTTATCAAAAGAAAGCGCCTGGAGCTGGAATGTTGTGTGATTCTTTAGTTTCGCATCGTCAAAGTGGGTCCCGTCAGCCAGCCACTGCTGGACCCGCTGAGACCCACAGTTCCCAAGTAAGGTTTACCGATCTGAGCCTAATTTCTGTGCTAATCTTCGATCCCGCTTTTTGACTTGTCACACTAACTCTGGAGACGTACATTGATTGCCCCTTTTGGGTGTGGCCAACTTACAGCAAAGCTTCCCCCCACTACATGCTCTCTCCCCGCTACGTAGTGCATACTACATATTACGCTAATCGTGTGACTAGACCCAGCGCCCCCAGAAATAGCAAACAACACAGCAGAAAGGGCAGCGGCATACCCCTCACGCCATAACTCATGCCGACCGTGTAAATCCAGGCCCACGTTGGCCCATTGATGATGTTAGCACATGTCTCGACGATCGAGATGCACATGTACAGTCGCGTTATTGAGCTGACATCGACCAGCCCCGTCACATATGACTTCAGCGCGTCGTGGAACCCCACGGCCAACGCAAACATTCCCAACGCAACAAGGAAGGCGAGGCGGCTGCTACCTGAAGCAGCAATGATTGCCACCCCGCCCGCAGCTGCGAATAGGCTCCCACGGATGATGTAGATTTGTTGCTGTCGCTGTTCGGACGGCCCTCCTCGGGTGCTGCTGCCCCGTGGTAAGTACTGCGCAATAAATGGAAGCACGGCGAGGAAGATGCTGGCGACGAAAGTTTCGGACGCGAGGATATACCCAGTGGTGCGCAAGGGCCACGCATAACGCTGGCTCATCCACTGCTCAGTAATGTTGCGTACCCCCATGCCACTTTCATGGACGAGAAATACCGCAAGAATGTGGGAGTGCTTGAGCATGAACGTCGAGTAAGCTGAGAATGATCGCAGAAGAGACATAGGCTGCCCAGCGGACTGGTTATTTTTAGCCGGGGGAATATCCTGATTTTGGCTGTCGCTTTCTTCTCGTTTCTGAGACTCGGCCGGGTCATAAGATTCGGTTGCTCGAAGCAAATGATCTCCTTGATCAGACGAAATTTCCTGGCCGAACAATTTTTCGCGGTGGTCTTTCAGCCAGAGAAGAACCGGTATGCAAAGACTAGTAAAAGCCAATCCCAGCCAGATTGGAATCCAAACACTTTCTCCAAGGAGATAAGAGCCACTCGTAACACCCAACACTCGCGATATGGACATTATCGACGTGAGACGAAAATAAATAGTGCTCCTAAAACTCAAGTCAGCAAGTCAAATTCCTTCCGAATGAGATGGAAAATTCAACATACAGTGCAGAAGGAGCTGTAGCCTCAGCGATCAAGACCTGCGTCATTGTATTGAAAACCAATCTTCCTCCTCCGATACAGTCAAACAAACTCGCCAACCATATCAGGCGTATATCAAAAGTGTTGTAAAAGTAGCCTGGGGAGGAATAAGTTAGCAACTTCTGGCCCATACAGATTAGTCTTGTAGAGATGCTTCATACATATTGTCAAAACGTAAAGTTGTGAGACTATCCCACTCAAAACATTGACGAGCAAAATGGTCCTCCGACTGATTCGTTCGCTCAGCGCGCTGTACGGAATCGCAAGAACCAATGCTTCAAGATATTAATAGGTTACTCGTAAGAGCTTCCAGCAAGCTTCACTCACTAGGGATGTAAAAGAAGAAAGAGTTCCATCCTGTCAACTGAGCAAGGTTGGCTTGAACTTGCGGGATCTTGCACAGTTCTTCTGGTACATTGTTGCCCACGTCGATTAAACTAGGATTGTAGCTCTGGTAATAGGATCGACAGATTGTTGCTTCGTATAGGCGCAGGCGAGGAACAACCGTTATGGCAGTGTTCATTGTCTGTAGTATTTTCAAGACAGCGCAGAGACCAGCGACCCGCCAGAACTGGGGTTGGCTCTCCATTGTAGCACCGTACAGTGTTCCAGGAGCCGCAAATTAGAAAAATAGCAGGGTGCAAAGTGAGTATGGAAAAGTAGGATTCTCTAAAATTAAGCATGGAGGAGGGAAACGAGGTAAATATTCTTGGGCCGATGATTAAGCTGCACCGATCTGCGCTTTCCTGTCCCGCCCGCGCGGACTTTGCCTCGTTCCTTCTTCCCTCCATCTCATCCACCTTCACTCTTTCTCTCCTGCTGCTATCGTCCCTCGCTAACCCTTTCCCAATCTGTGGGAGTTTTTATCAATTAATATTGTACGCGGGTTTTAATGACAACGACGACGAGTTTCGCGGAAAATTGAGCGAGTTAGCTGTTCGGGCAAACGAGCCACGATGAATGACAACGCGACAGCCGCCAAACAGGGCGAATTCCCCACGGCGCAACTCTTCTTGCTTGGTACGTTTCTCCATTGAAAAACCTCTCAGTGGCGTATAAAACTCAACTTCATCTAGCGCTGTGCCGAATTGCAGAGCCCGTGGCGCTTACGTCGGTCTTTCCCTATGCATACGATTTCATGCAGTATTTGTTGGGCGCCAAGACGTCAAATGCTGCCTTTTATGCCGGCGTATTCATTGCAGTGTTCTCACTCGCTGAATCCTTAACTGGCTTTTGGTGGGGGGCTCTTTCAGATCGCATCGGAAGAAAGCCTGTCCTGCTGCTTGGCTGTGGAGGAACCATGATTTCTTTGTTCGTCTTGGGCTTCTCGTCGAACATATGGATGGCCGTGCTGGGGAGAGCACTCGGTGGTGCCCTGAATGGCAATATTGGAGTTGTTCAAACTATGGTCGGGGAAATGGTCACACGTCCGGAGCATGAACGTATGCTGTCCCTTTATTTGTCTTTTTATTGATGTGGACGAAGCTAACGTAGTTAGCCCGAGCGTATGCCGTGATGCCCTTCTTTTTCAGTATCGGATGCACACTAGGACCCGCCATTGGAGGTTTTTTTGCCAGCCCAGCAGAGAGTGAGCTCCCTCTGTTCGGGAAAAGTCGACTTTTTCAGCAGTTTCCTTACCTTTTGCCAAATCTCATTTGCGCTGGAATGGTCTTCCTGACGATGCTCTTTGCCTCGGTGGCCTTGAAAGAAACACATCCCAATCTGCGGCACCGAAAGACAAAGTACGTTTTCTGGGAGCATCGCCATGACGAGTCTAGCGAGACACCACTTCTTTACCCAGTTAGCTCTGAGGTGGAAGAACCATCATATGGGGCCACCAGCACCGGGGAGGAAGAACCACACCCTGATCCAACTAGTTTTAATCCATTTAGAGGACTTGGGATAAACGTGTGGATGCTAGTGGCTGCAATTTGCTTGCTCAGCAGTCATACTGTTACCTATATCCAGCTTCTTCCTATTTTCCTTCGAGACCCTCCTGACACCAGCGTTTCGCCGCACTATATCGGTGGAGTTGGTGGTCTCGGTATGAGTCTAACACAAGTTGGACTTGTAATGGGACTCAACGGTATTATCGGGTTAGTAGTTCAACTACTTTTCCCTTTTTTTACGGAACGTGTCGGCATCCAATCGACCCTCCTGCTGGTGACCACACTGCACCCTATTTCATACTTTTGCGTACCCTACCTGGCATTCATTCCTACAAGCACATGGCGAACGATCAGCCTCTATATCTGGTTGACGATGCGAAACGTCTTCTCAACCTTTACCTACCCAATTCTTTTGATATACATCAAACGGTGGACCCCAGATACTCTTATGCTTGGCCGCGTGAATGGACTGGTTGCAAGTGCTGGGGCAGCATGTCGCACAGTTTCACCGGCAGCGGCTGGCCTACTACAGACTATCGGTCAAAATCATCATTTCAGTGCTTTGGCATGGTGGGGATCAGGAATAGTAGCTCTGGTTGCTGCTGTACAGTGCTGGTTTATCAACACTCCTCCTGAGGAGGACAATGAATAAAATTGAGTTACAGGTACTCAAAACCGCTCTCGCAATATCTTGGAATCTACTGAACGAGTTATGAGCAAATTACATGTTTTGTTTTTAACTGAAAATCTTAATAATATAGTGAAATTATACATTATCAGTGTATACATTCCGAACATCCTAAATTTCGATATAGAATTCGGGCTTACTAAAAATCGCTTATTAGTCGATGTATTTTAAGGAGAAAAACAAAGGAACATACATATGTAGAGTATCTATTTTCATGTTTGAATACCACCCTATTGACAAGGGGTAATATGTCTAAGCATGTATATTAAACGATGACTAGCTGATCGCTTAGAATATGACTGGTTATTCTCATCTACATGTACAGTATAGGTATTAAAAGCTCAGTTTTTATTACAATACTTTACCGCACCCTTATATAGGCTAGTAGATTATTTATCATTTACTTGAAA
Organism: Talaromyces sp. PX2406; assembly: GCA_023626115.1. NCBI lineage: Eukaryota > Fungi > Ascomycota > Eurotiomycetes > Eurotiales > Trichocomaceae > Talaromyces > Talaromyces sp. PX2406. The sequence goes on from JAMAGJ010000013.1 coordinate 722,352, forward strand.
TTTCAAGGGACAAGAACAAAGAGCAGATCTCTAAGGAACAACATTGAAAGCATAGATTTCCTCTGTACACAGAAAGTTGCCAGAAGTTGACAATGTTCACCACAATATTGATGTGCTGCAAGTATCTCTCTATGTGAAGAAAGAAGAAAAATTAAATGTGGCCTTATTCTTGTGAAGCTTTGTGGACAGCAAGCTGGCCCTGTTCCTCGGCACAGAATTGGTGGTGCTGTCTGGCCACAAAGAGACCGGTGCTTGCATGTGTTCTTTTGTTTATTATTATTAAGGTTTATTTTGACTTCACAACATTTATTCCTGATTTCTGTGTTAATATTGAATTATGCTTTTGCACACAACCAATAAGAACTAGATGTATGCAGTAAATACAAAGATTTCTTACAAACATGAATACAAATAGTCAGCTCTCCTTACCAGTTGACCTCTGAAACCCTAAGTGTTTAAAAGTAGACATGAAACTCTGTCTTTCGCGCCACTTGTTTCGGGAATCGACAAAGAATGGTTTCATTCATGAAGATATGAAATGATCAACTTGCCCCCATAGGTATCTAGATTAGTAGGTGGTCTCTGAATAATATTCGCGATCAAAATTATTCTTACTACGCTCTAAATCTTGTATCAGGCAGCGAAGCATTTATTGCACAAAAAAATCAAAAATCAAAATATGTCTAGTCTAGAAGAAGACCTATATGTAGTGGACCCGGAGGGCGACACCATCATTGATATCATTAGAACAGGTAATGAGGATGACATTGGGTGGGATTCGAGCGAAGAGTATGAATCGGACTGCTTCGATGAATATGATCCAGAAGGGGTATATTTCCAGAAAACAGGCCGAGGATTACATTTTGATCCCGAAGACGACAGGGGCCCACCAGCACAAGAGGAATACGACCCAAGTGGAGAATTCAACACTTATCCGAATGACGACGATCATGTTAGCGAAAATGATACCAACCCAGAGCCGGACAAGCCAAAAAAACTCCGGACCAGTTTCAAAGTATCTTCCACATGCTTGTCTATGGGATCAGGCTACTTCAAAGCCTTGTCTCGACACAAGACATGGACAGCAACCGAGCATGGCCGGTATGAAATCAATGCCGCCTGGGGCTTCAAGGCTTTCAAGATCCTTATGCAAATTGCCCATTTGCAGTTTATCAAAATCCCGGACCAGCTAGGTATCAACACCATGGTTAAGCTGGTCATGGCAGCAGACTATCTGATGATGATACCGCTTCTAAATCCTTGGATGTTCCGCTGGGGGATCGAAAGCCCGTTACCGTGGACTGGTCGACATCGGCGCCTAGAAGATACCCAGAAGTACGATATGAAATTACTTTATATTAATTTACAGCTAGGCTACGGTGGTGGTTTCCGGACTAGCTTCAACAAATTAATCACCTACTATGGCCCCAATTTTATGAATTTTGGTTTGCCGGTCCCTGAGAAACTTATTGGTATGTGCTAAGAAAATCCTTGTAACTTCACTAGCTAAAAAAAAAAAAAAAAAACTTCTTTTTAACAGACACTCTCATACACAGCCGAGAGCAGAAATTAAGAAAACTATTGTCCACCCTGCGTGATATCATCAATCTCTATGCCTTTGGCGAACATTCGGAGGAGACACCGAGGTGGTGCTCGACACAATGCAAAAACAACGTGTTCGGTCAGCTCATGATCCAACTTCACAATCGGGACATCTATCCTCGCTTGCCAGACCCTTCAGACGATCCACGTTCTTATTATTATCTCGAAGATTTGATAATGGCGTCGATGTTTGAAATAGAAGCTACAGGGTGTAGAAGCGAAAAAGATAATGGCCCTCTCTGCTCTCTTCGCTGGGCTTTGCCGATGTTCCGAGAAATACACCTGCCAGATAGTGATAAGCTTGGCGAGTTTGTGCCTGGGTGGGAACAACGACAGTTGAAGACGTGGGTGGTGTATCGGAGAGGGCGGTATCGAGATGATACTACCGACGACTGGATAACAGCAAGGCATGAATGATTAGACAGCCATTTGTACTATACTATGTAGGCTTCTTCCTGTTTTTCAAAAGGGTTTGTATAGCTGCTTACGTGTACGTGTAGTTTTGTGTTGGTGATAGATTTATTGATATTTTATTTAAAGTGTCTGGTGAAATGTAGGACAGTTTGGTTTACAAAGTTTATTTGGTTTGTCCTACATCAAAACAATACCAAATATGAAACAAAGAAAAAATATCCACATTCACATCAATTAATATTTTATTTCAGCACAGCACTTTCAGATAATGAGAAGGTATATTCTTCACACTACTTATATGTGAAAATAAGACAAATATACGTGTCTATAGTTAGAAGTTAATTTATATCAATATTTAGTACATTTATTCTTTATTTTTCTTTGTTCTTTCTTTAATGTAATATAATATGTAAACAATACATTCACACATAGTAATACTAGCCATTTTCACAAATATGCTCACTTTCCTATCTCTTTCCACCCTATGAGGTCAGATGGCGACTCATCACAACTAAAGCCCCTGCCATGATTATGTCTGATTATGTCGTTGAATAAAAGTCTCGGCGAAAAGGATCACACAATTGCTTTGTCTCAGCTCACCGATCTGTCTCTTCTTCTGCTGCTGCCTGTCTTTTCCGCCTTCCTCGACTCTTCCCAACTCCATCATCTCCATCCCCATCCCCAGAATTCATCATCCTCACAAGTCATCAAATATCTGCTCCTATCTGGGGGCCTGCCTCCTTGGCAAAATGGAGAATCGTAGTTTCTTCATCGAAGCTACCCTCATGAAAGTCGAAAACATCTTTGATCTCACCCTTGATATCATAAATGACCTCCAGTCCCTGCCCGGGAAAAAGATTGTCATCAGGCGGTTTCCCATCTCGCCTATCGATATGAACAAGTGGATTGAGGAAAATGGTCTGCCCAAGGGCTTGGAGTATGACATTGCCGAGAACAGCATCTCTCTCAAGGTCGAAGAAGACGCCATCGGCAAGGCCATTCGAATGGCATTTCAAGAGGACTTTTTCCCCGTTGTCATCGACAGACTTCACCAGCACTTGCCACAGGAGACTTTTTCCACAAGCTACAATGAGCGTTAGTCTGGTTCTCTCCACAACAACTCTTTGAAGTTTCGGAAATTCTAATGTAAATGGCTACAGCACATATTCTCGATAGCGAATTCGATGGCGACCTGGTCTGCAGTGATGGTCAGATCGACCAAGAGGGTTCTCCTGCTCCACGCATCGTAGTGCTTATTGGACCCGGGAACGAAATTGTTCATGGTGCAAACAAGTGGATTCGCGGTGGCAACAAAAAGACAAAATTCGTCCTTGGTGTCGAGGTGAGAGAACGTGCTCCAGTTGGCTGGTGCCCCTGGGATCTGGAAGTTCAAGAAATCGCCGAGATGGACTTGCAGGACCTGACCAACGCCATCCTCGACTATCATAAGAAGGAGAAAAAGCCGATAGTTGGTGTCATCAAACTCAGACTTTTCGTCATCACCAAGAACGAACTTGGCCTTTCTGAATCGGAGCTCGTTCCTGCGTGGACCTGCACGTTTGGTCCTAAGGAGCCGTACGAAGACGCCCTTGGCAACTTTGTCCCTAGTGGAATTAGGTCCCACCTCAACCCAAGAATGTTGAGCATCAAACTGCCTGGCGAGATTGAAGTGGCATTGCCGTTTGTTGAGATAAAAGAAAGGGTAAAGGGAGCAATTGAAGAGGCGGAGAGGGACAGAGCCTTGATCATGGCAACTGAGGGCCTGAACTACGCCATAATGACCCTAAGGGGCGGTCCTGTTGTCCCTCCTTTCCCTGTCTGATATCACTTCGGACCAACTGGTTGGGTAGCCCTTCTGAGATGGACGCAGCTGGTGTTGTTTTCTTCTTTCTTCTTCTTTCTTTCTTGCTATGGAATCCGCACTCTTCTTTTCTATGCCGTTTGGCCGACGGTGTGCTGTATCAGTGCATCAGCATCTAGTTGTTGTGCCGTGTCAGCAAGGTTCTTTTCTGCTGCCCATTGCAGTGATGATATGCGTGTGTGATCGAGCTTGTTTTGTTTCTTGTCGTTTTTGTTCGCTGCAATCAGGAGAACGTTCGTCTTAGCCGGCTCTGCTGCTCATGATGTATGTACCTGCACGGCACTCGCTATGTCGTTATGAATTAATGAAATGAATGAATTAAAATATGAATGATGTCTGAAGGTAGTATCGTAGAGTCTGTTCAGTGGCGAGGCTGATCAGTGTTCAGACGGCAGCTGCGGCCGCGATTGGCGGGGCAGGCACGAGTCACAACACCAAAACGAGGCTGTGCGCACTGGTCCGACCTCGTTCTATTAAATATCATTTGCTCCTCCATCTGCAAAGTTTTTTCTTGTCGGTCCCGCGATTTCACATGATTCGGCGATTTTCTGGGGGGGAAATAATATATATCTATGCCGATGTGACTCAGCCTGCTTCATCTGCTTACTTGACATTGCCGCACTCTTCAATCTGCAGGTCCGAAGTATGACCAAGCTATCACCTTCCAGCTTCGATCGATATAGAGAAGGAACAGGAATAACAGCCCTACGAGATGGATCATGACACCCCGCCACCGCCATACCAAACTCTTCCTCCCACGCCAGTCCTTTCCCCGGCTGCGCACCATCAGTCACTAGCTGCACATGCGGCGTCTTCTGCATACAGTCTAGCACATCCACCGCAAGAGCCGACAGTATTCTTCTATCCTCAGAACCCAGCAGCTGCAACTGCAGGATATCCATACCCGGCAGCACATAATCCAAACAATTCTTACCATGTACACCCGACAAAACCGCAACGGCGCTGGCAGTCGCGCATGAACTTGGGTTCATTGGCAGCTACTCTCAATGACGCGGGAAATCTTGCGGTTGAAACGTATAGTGCCGTCCTTAGCCCGAGGCCGAGTCGACAGCAGTACACCGGAGCGCTTGATGCTGTTGGTATTAGGCTGGATGAAGTGATTACGTCGATTGATAACGAGACTTTTAAAGGGGAGATCGACGAGATTGGTCTGTTCAAGCTCTTCTAGCAGTTTGGATTTGTATGCTCATTAATTGTGTAGTAGTCGATGCGCACTATACAGATGCAGCGCCCCCGTTACCACCGCGGCCAGGCAAAAAGGACTCTCGGCATGAGAGCGAAAGAAAGCATCAGATATCGTCTCAAAACCAAGTCAAAGCACGGATTTCTACCACCAAAATCAGTCCGTTTACCAAGGTGCGACATTACGCCAATGCATGCACCTCTTCCTCACTGCCATCACTCAAGCTTCAGTTTGAAACATGGCCCTTGCTCTGTCTCGCGGCAACGTACTCGCGACGTGCATACGAAAAGCCATCTGGCCCAGAACGCCACACGTATATATCAGGGGACTGGTTACGTGGCACTAAGGATATGCTCGTCAAATCCGTGCCCCTCGATGACATGAACACCATCGTCTTTGCCATTCGCGGCACACAAAACTTTAGGGACTGGGCCGTCAACATGAACACCGAACCGGCCCCACCATCAAAATTTCTCGATGACGAGGGGAATCTATGTCACTCGGGGTTTCTGACCGTGGCTCGGAACATGGTCAAGCCAGTTGCTGCGCGTTTGCGTGACTTGTTAAATGAGAATCCACGTCGAGCCAGCTGTACGCTCGTGATTACAGGACATAGTGCAGGCGGCGCCGTGGCTGCGTTGCTTTATTGCCATATGTTCTCGCGAACCGTGTCGAGCGAGTTGACGCACCTACGTGAGCTGTTTAAAAGGGTGCACTGCGTGACATTTGGGGCGCCGCCGGTCTCGTTACTGCCATTACAAAGACAAGACTGTGGCAGTGGCAGAAAACCATATGATAGCAAAAGCCTCTTCTTTGGATTTGTGAACGAAGGCGACCCTGTGGCCAGAGCAGATAAGACCTACGTCAAGAGTCTGCTGGAACTATATGCCAAACCATCCCCGTGTTCAACTTCGACAAGCCAAAGCAGAACAAAAGCAACATGGAAAGTCCCCGAAGCAACCCTCTCACTTGCTGGACGACTAGTCGTCCTCCGCGCGCATCGTTCCCGTTCGTCAAGAAATAGCAAGAAACCAGACACAGTCGAAGCCGTTACCGCGGCAGATGCAGACCTCCGGGGTCTTGTTTTTGGAGATCCGTTGATGCATACCATGGACCTGTACGCCCAGCGTATTGAACTTCTGGCCACACAGGCTGTGGTGGGGAGACTCAAGGTTACTTAATTTTATTGTACACTATTCTCTTGGTGAGTACTTGGGGTATCCCTTGGGCTGGTACCAAGGTGCATTTTAGATATTTGTTTAGAATAATTCAACGAGGCCAACGGCTGAACTCATATTGATAACATGCGTAAACATTCCACGAATCATACTACTCTATCACACTGTTCGTACAAGCACGCACATCAAAAATGAAACTTAAATCAAAGCTGATTAAAAAACCCATTGTCACCGTCGTCGGTGCCTGGTCCAAGCGCGTACAAAGTCGGCTTTTTCTTTGACTCCCAAACCAACTCTTTTCACTCTGCCCAGACGCGCTAGCGACTCGCCCACATGGTCCAGAAGAGCCTTTTCTTCCTTATTTAGTTCGGTGCTCGTCGTTTGAAGGAGACTCGCCGAGGATGAATTGTCCTCGTCATCGTCGAAGAAGCCGTTGCTCGTGCTGTGAGCTTCCGACGGGGATTTACTGCTCGTACTCACATACTCAGCAACACGCACTCTGATGAAATGCGTAGGCTTGCTGAGAAGATTCCACAGGAAACTGGTATAACAACCCGGCACTGGCGTGGTTACGTCGGGCTCAGTGTAGCGCAGACTAATCGGGTAGATATTGGTGCGCGGGGGCGCCGAAGCAATCGATCTGCTCAGCGGCAGGATACCACGGCCATTGGTTGTGGTGCACTCGGCGAAGACGGCGATAGGGCGGGAAGGGTATTTCTCAAGCAACTGAGACAAGTCGACCAGACGTGTTCCGGCCGGAGGGGTGGCTTCGGGTGCTGCGAAAGAGCGCAGGATGGCGCCGAGAAGCGACAGCTGCTCTACCTTGCGTGTATCCGGATACGAGGCAGTGAAAATCGGGTCGAAGATAGCCGCTAGGTAGACTGCATCGATGGGCGATGTGAAGGAAGAGGCGATGATAGATTTTCCCGCGGGGAGACGCGATCGTTGACTCGCGAGATGTCTATTATAGTCCGGTTAAGAATATCCACAAATATTTTGATTCCAAGAAACCAACCCTCTTTTGACACCATCGACCTGCAAATCAATCCACCATAGACTCGGCACGCCGAGAATACACCATAGCGATGCCTTTTTGCCCAGCGACCCGATGGGAAGAAACTGCAAGACGAGGAAATAGCTCAGGCACACAAATATAAGCAGCGGCAGCCGGAAGCAAAACAAGAAGACGTGCAACGGTAGCATGTAGCCCGAGGGCTGCGGAGGGACCGGGAAAAAGGGCGCAATACCGGAACCTGTTGATATCGTTTGTTAGATTGTTTTCTACTTTGGGGAGAGAGAGAGAGAGAGAAAATACATACCTCGGTCCCGGAACTGGGAAAACTTTTCCATGATCAAGAATGACCAGCACAACTCTGCAAAATGCGAGTGGGCCTTTGCACCATGTACGCGTGGTGTTCAGTGAGGTCGAGAGTATAGAGTTGGGAGACGATCATGCTTGAATATAAAAATTTTGTGGTTCAGCTGCAATTTGGTTCCCTGACACGTTCCATCGGCTTTTGGGCACACTAGCTCGAGATTCAACCAAACGAACCACTTAGCGCGCCAGGTCAGCAGGCCACAAAGCGAACAACACCTGCAGATAAGCAGATAAGCAGGATAGCCAAAGAATCGGATGTTCACTGTTGGCCCCACGGGCAGGGGTGCAGCAGAAGGTTGTGCTCGACGAGGTTTGAGTTTCCAGAGACAGCTTTGCATGTGAATGCCAAGACTGGTGCCTTGGTGCCTTGACACGTGATTAATTTTCAATATTGAGCCACAACATGAACTGGAGTACATCAAATTAGGATTTGCTGGCTGGAGGTTCGTGATCTTGCCAGAACAACTGACTGGAGCGTTTTAGTAGGTTTCATGGCTGGAATGCCCGTCTCCTTGCTTAAGGCCATCGTATAGAGGCTGCGCCCCTTGGATCCTGTGGTGGAGTCATAACAGGCATGATGTGATGTGTTGTTGGTGTCAAATGTTTACTGCGTTAACTGAATCCCCAATTTTTGGGCTCTTGATCAACACAAATAACAATGTCTGTCAGAATAGAGAGACCAGCACTTGTCTAGGTACAGGTTTGCTGTGTGGGCTATCCATATACGTGCTAAGCGTGACACAACTTTTTAGCTCAATTGGAAATGATGTATTATTTTATAATAATTTTTTAGCAAGCTATAGCCCATATTTTCCTGGATACATAGTGGAATCCATGCCTACAGTTTGACAAGCTAAGTGAGAGAATAAGTGCGGTCAAGAACGGAACAGGAAGGGATGATAGACTAAATCATCATAATGGTGAACGATCAATTGATTGATTGTTATATTATTCTCCGAGTTTCCTATATTTATCACGTCTCCTTTTGCCTGCATAGTGCTAGGGGGTCGCGTTTCCTCTCCTTGTCAAGAATGGAACCAAGAACTACTAATGCAACGCAGCGTGTAACTGTGTTCAGTCCCTAACGCTTTCACGCCTGTCGATACATAGCTCCAGCCTCACTGTATTTATCCATCAGGTACAGGTAATGGATACATTGATCGACAATACCTAGCACGTCTAAGTCACCATCTTCGTGTGATTCCTCAGTCAAATGGACCACCTCTTGCAAATGTGGGAGGAGAATTTGACACCACACCGATGTGTCATAGTCTTTGCTTGAAATTATGGCCTCGATAGCTCGTAAACTTCGTCTCAACGAATGGGAGAAATAACGGTGTGTCTCTAGCCAATCTCTTATAGACAGTTGTACAAGAGGGTATAACCTAAAAAATTGCCCTCCAATCTCGGCATCGACGAGAGAAAACTCTAATAGAGCTATTTCGTCTTCGAACCGCAGCTGAGTCACTTCTTGACAAGCCATCTCTTTGGGGATCCTTCGGCTGTTAAACATACTCATTAATGCCAGCAAGTCCCAAGCTGGTATAGAGGCGAAATTCATCTTATTCAATGCGATATGCGAGGTGGTGATGACTAGGTGTAGGATAAGTCCTTGTCGTCGAAGATGACGAGCATTTTTATCATGAAAACAATCTATGTATTTCGACACGGTCATTTCAGATGAGTAATTCAAAATGTATCCGCTGGCTTGTGCAACCGCTAATGGGATGCAATCAAGTGCCTCTACTAGCCGAGTATCATCTTCCACTGAGAGTTCGAAATAGTGTAATATACTCATCTATGCCCATCGGCTCAACTTTTATCACTCGACTGTATGTCCCAACTATATTTACGGTCGCTGACTGTTTTTGCGATGTAAGCAAAATGGATCCATGTGAAACACGGAACAGATAGTCCACGATAGATGGACTTCCACTCGCAGTGTCGAAAGAGGTATCGGTATCATCTGGATCATCTAGCACCATTAGCCAGTTACCATTCTCCTTGTCAACCAGCCAGTTTTCGACAAGTTTGAAAGTGTCGGTTCTTGGATCCTCGAACCCGGGAATATTTCCCACCGCTGCAATCTGTCGGTAACCCTGTTCAAATCTCGTCATATTACTCGTGTCGATCCAAAATACCCACATATGAGGCGCTGATTCATGGACACGATATGCATATTCAATTGCAATCTGGGATTTCCTAGGTTATGTAAGTTATCAGGTAGCATATTGTGATAAGAGCCGACTCACCCCACGCCTCCTTCGCCAATCAGTCCGACACCTCTGGTTCCATTGTGGACCGTTTTGGTAATGGTTTCTATAATGTCTTCTCTACCAACGAACATTCTATTCCTCTCAAATGGGACGGTTGAAGTAGTCTTACCAACATCTGATGCTTCTGCTGGATGGGGCCTAATTAATATCACAAGGACCAAGGCACAAATAGTAACCCTCGACGACTCTTCCATACCGAGTGAAAACTCACCATGTCGAGGAGGGTTTGTCAAATGTTTTAAGCAAGCCTTAGTACAAACAAGATGCCGCAGTTGCTGCAGCATACCTCAGACATGCCTTATTCTTATAACTCTCTGCATAATGAGACACCCCTTTGATGAAAACGCACGGTAGGTAATCCCATATCGGTGCTTTCCGACTCAAATGCAATCACTTGTTCCTTGTTAGCTAGCATATTGAGTTCTGCGCCGGATGTAATCACGGAATCCATTGAAACCATCCTGCTGGTATGAATGATTGGTGCCAGGGAGTTAGTACTCAGTCTGCGACGCTGAACTAGATCTCCAGAGCATCCAACCCTCATGCAGTCACTCATCAATGCCTACCTACATACTGGATCGGAGGTCGAATTACAATCAACACAGATACATCCAGCTGTAGACTGTTGCCCGTAGTGCTTGTGGCGATATGAGGCTTGAAATAACGTATCCTGTGAAATACCAGGGTAATTCCACTGGCTCCCTTTCATTTCTTGACGCGTTTTCACATATTGTGTGGTTTACTTTTGTACCACATCTTTTATTTTCTGACGTTGTAAGGTATTTAACAAAGGTTATATCTCAGGATAAAACCAGCTCGTCCAGAAACTGCCCTTCTGCTTGAATGCAGGATAATATCAAGAAAAATTGTACTGATGATAACGTCCCCAAAGACAATATGGCACCACTCCACAGACTCATATAACTGAGGTTAGCTTGATTCCTGGGAAACTGGTGAGCACCCTACGGACAACATTGGTGAATGACCGTTTTCCCATAGCTGGCATATAAGCCAACACCACATCGTGATCGTTGATTCTTCCACCTGCATGATATCGCACCACTTGGGTGTAGCCCCGTGTATCGTAGTACGCATCACATAATGCTTCTATCGCTTCAATATCTACTGGGTGTCCAGATTACCATATCACGTGGGCGTAATGCCCTTCCAGTGAAAGCTGACATATAGCTGTGGTTACTTCCCATCCTGGACGGAAAACCCACCCCACCCCCTGCGCCAATTCTACCGTGGGTGGAAAAACGGGAAGACTCGTCCAAATAGTTGTGTAGTATAAACTGGTCCGACTCTCCCTGAAGCTCCGATAATGCTGACAGAGTAAGTCTATCGCCCGAATGTTGTTCCCTATCTTGATCAAACACATTATTTTCGCCATCAAACAGACAATCGCTGGGCCCTGCCATATTATTGTCCAAGAGCTCCATCGCCTCATAGTCACCACTTTCGGTTTCTACGAGATAGTCTCCTGACAGCACGCCGCTGTCGCTATGAATGGTTTGCGCATCACCTCCAGTGTCTTTCCATGGCATTGATCTGAGTGCAAATGAGTGGAGATGCTCGGCGATATGATCGTCCTCATCGAGGGATAGAGGTCCTTCAGGTCGGATACATAATGGGCAGGATACTGGTGGTGTTGATAATACCTCGCTAATTTTAGAAAGAACAGCCAATCGCGGATTAGAATTCGGGTCTCCATGGGTACGAACGTGGTTTTCCCATTCCGAAGCAGTGTCGAATGTGTAATCGTCATCACTCATTGTGCTCACAGAGCAATCAAGACAAACCCATCGGGTTACACTATGGTACTTCCTCATATGGACTCGCCACTCGTCACTTGTAATATAGAGTTGGTCCGGAGTTTGGCAATCTTCAAATACACATATGTAGGGGCAGATATCTTGTGCAACATGTCCTCTTGACCGAGTCAACATCTCGTGAGTCGTAAAACAGGGAATTATTACTCACCTCCACCTCTCTTTTGATTCTGCATAGCCTGCTGATAGGTTATAATAACAGAAAGGACAGGTGAAGTTACCTTCCCGGACAGGGCATTTTGGGTAGTCCTGCTGCATTCCTCTGCGAGAAATCTTGGTATATATGGATGGCCCTGTCCTTGGTGGTGCTGCTGGTGAAGGCTTAAAATCGGCAGGTATAGCTGTCGCAGGTTCAGTCGAAACAAGAGTCACAAAACTTGGAGAGACTTTGCGAATAACGTCAGATTCTATGATGCCCCGAGTTAGTGGATCCCCGCGGAATTCAAAGTCAAGTGTATTAAATTTCGAGTTCCAGTCTGGCATTTTTCGTTGCGTTGTCTTGTACCCGTCTTCCACATCACTTGGTGCCTTTTTCAATTGACGCTTCTCATCCGCATAAACTATTCGGTTGTGTCGGAGGACCACAGCCTCTATAATTCGCCTTTGAACCGGAGAAAGACGGGCTACGTCGGAGGCCCAAGCTTGGATGACGATTGCCACAGATGTTGATAGATTTGTACGAAGGATATGTGACCAGATCTGGGTGATGAACGGACCCAACAGAATCATGGACGCCAAGTGCTTCCGTAGACTATCATATCGATGGCTGGTGATCGCAAGGGTTTCATCCGCTTGTTGGTATCTAAATTTTGATCCCGCCTTCTTAATTTCCATGGTCAATCTGGAGAGTGCGCTCAAACTGTGTTCAATGTAGAATTTCTGTTCGGATAAGGGAGATGACAGTGGCTGTACAACCTGTGGTGTTTCGGTATCTGAGTCTGAGAGGTCAGACCATGGGGAAAATCGGCCATCTTCATTATCAATTGAGGGAGCACTAGGTGCGGTTGGGACATTCGAGTGACTTTCTTGTGCTTCTTGAACATTTAGCAAAGCCGTTCAATCCTTCGCTAGGAATACAAACCAATTCGATGAGATTCTATTAAAACTAGGGAGATTCCCTCCAAGAGTCCAAGAAATACTCTCCTGATATCAGGTCGTTCCCTCACGCGGAAGTCAAGAGAAGATCTTCCCGTCTTATTGGCGTTGATCCCGTATGCCCACCAGTTGAAATCTGCTTGTCGATCATCAAGCCAGTCTTGCTCTTCTAACTTGGAGATGCCCCCGCACTTTTCAAAAAGACGTCCACACACCAGGGTTTGCTCGTATATGTCGGACGACCCTCCAACATTTTCAACCGATGACATGTCGAAGACTTGACGAGTTGGAATAATTCGGCTTTGATAGGTGCTCCCACGTTAGGTCTCGAAACTTATAATGTGCTCGGCTAGTGTTGAGATGGGAGGAGTGATGCGCACGTAAGTCAGCCTTGTTGAACGTTACCCCCTGTCGATGATACCCCGCCTTAGTGACTTCCCTGCAACACCCCACTGAACACCAAGGACCAGGACGAGTCTACCTCGAGACTGGGATCAAATATCTCGGTTTCTGCAATCAATATGTCTCTGCAAACCTTTACAAGTGATGCAATAGCTTCTCTCATAAATATTGTGCAACAAGAGAAGTCCGCCTTCTGCAGCACTCTCGCCGCAGAACTCTTCCTGGTTCGAGAGTGTATACAGTCCCGACACGATGGGAAGGATGAAAAGTTAGAAGCTCGACTGCGGACACTTCTACGCAACTTAGAACGGCTATGTAAGGTGTGTATGATATGGAAGTCTTTGACCGGAGTAACCAAACGGCCGAGTTCTCAACAGAGCACCGCAGGCTAATGTCCTCCAGGGACCACAGAGGCCTATCTCAAAGCTCAATGCGACCCCCCAACGTTCAGATGATACTTTTCCCGAGCTTAAGAAGATTATTAAGGGCCAAAAGTCGGCATCAGTCAACATCCGATGGTTTGCGACGAGCAATGGTGTCGCTGTGAGTGGTCAGCGAAAGGAGTTGCTCCAGATGCTCCGGAAATTTACCAAGTCAACTACCGAGACCAATCCTGGTGATCCCTACCAGTCACAAGGCCAACGAAACAGCTTCCTGCCTGTCGGTAATGACCGCCGTCTGGCTGTTCTTACGCTATACGACACACTGTCTGCGTATTGTTTCTGTCATCAAACCAGAGTACATGCCAAGATTCGGCTGCGAGAGGAGAGAGTGAAGGAAATCAAAGTTCCTGCCTTTAATGTACTATTCCTTGCTCATCCACATCAAGAGGAACAGCAGGTGGCTCCATTTTGGCAAGATACTCGGATCAGTGTTGTGTCGAGGTACAGAACCCTGATTAGCATAGAGACGCGTTGCTAATGTGCGTCTAGTGACCCTTGTTCATGTTCAAGTCAACTCTCTCTGGCTGATCCCCTCGGACACGGCGATCTCTGCAGCATGATAAGTAGCGGTACGAAACTCCAGTTATCATTCCTCTTGTCGGAACAGAATCTCCACTTTGACGACTGGTGCGAAGGAGAGAAACCTTGGATTGCCAACGTAAGCAGCATTTCCTTGACCACGATGCTCACGAACCATAAATTAAACCAGCGCGGCCGGTATCTACTATCCTTCTTCCTCGCCAGGGCCGTATGTATGTACTATGGGAGCGGCTGGATGACCCATCCATGGACAAAGGAAAACATCCACTTCATGTTTGAGCGGCGTGGTAATATATCCGGGGTATTTTTGAATGAACCCTTTGTGTCCGCTGATTTCTGTTCTTCATTGGCGACAAACAAGGCGCCTAATTTGCTCTTGCTGTCGGAGATACACGCCCTAGGGATCATCATCCTAGAAATGGAACTCGGTAGTACCATTGAAAAAGAAATGCAAGCTTACTCGGAATGTTTTACCTCTGACGGAAGCCAGGTAAGAGATGCAAGTCTCTACGCAGCTAGGAATCTGTATGAAGATTCCTACAGAATGGAAGATACACACCATTTGCTTTACGAGGTCATAGGGATCTGTTTGAGGCCTGCTGTTCTCAAGCCATATGCCACCGAGGTGACGGGGCTACGAAACGCAATTCATAAACATATTGTATCTCCACTACAGGAATTGATTACGGGAAACTATCTCGAAGCCGATCCAGAAAAGGTCTCTGTTAGTCGCCCAACAGTTGAATTGGAAGCATCGTTTATGGGCTCGCCAACAGCTCTTTCTCCGTCGCCTATATCGCGAAACTTATCACCTAGACCGAGTTCAACATTTCCACAGAACTTCAACCTCCTAGCTAACGGCTCGCGGCATGATTCACTCAATAATGTGAGCAATACTGTTTCACGTTTCAGTTCATTACACCTGGAGACAGAACCGGACAATTATGTCCATCCTGGATATACAGTGGGCTGGATTTGTGCCCTACCAATTGAAATGGCAGCCTGCACCGCGATGCTGGACAAAGAACACCAATCTCTAGCAACCAGACCACAGGACAGTAACAGCTACTCTCTGGGAAATATTGGAGATCACAATGTCGTTATAGCTTGCCTACCGTCGGGAATATACGGGACTACTTCAGCAGCAACGGTGGCAATGGATATGATGCACTCATTTCCCTCTATCCGGTACCGATTCATGGTGGGAATCGGAGGAGGTATCCCATCAAAGAAAAATGATATTCGTCTGGGAGATATAGTCGTGTGCAAACCAACGGCCACAATTAGCGGCGTATTCCAATATGATATGAGTAAAAAGTTGCAGGGATCTCGCTCCCTATCTACTGGGGCATTGAACAAGCCACCACATACACTTTTAACAGCGATAGCAATCCTCCAATCACAACACTTGCTGAACGAGAGCAAAATATCCAGCTACCTGAGCTCTATGCAGACTAAAATAGGCGGTAAATGGTGTAATTTTAAACCACCACATCCTACTACCGATCGTCTGTTCAAGTCTGAATTCTTTCATGTTGAACCAAACGACGACACATGTTCGAAATGCGCCGCGGCGGGCGAGCAAACTCGTCCCATCCGAGACACCGATCAACCACAAATTTACTATGGCCCGATTGCGTCAGGAAATAGTCTAGTTCGTGATAGTTGCATGCGTGACCGTCTAAGCGAACAAGGATTCCTCGCCTTTGAAATGGAATCCGCCGGACTCATGGATCGATTTCCATGTTTGGTGATTCGAGGAATCTGTGATTATTCGGATTCTCACAAGAATAAGGAATGGCAAGGGTATGCAGCCGCTACAGCGGCGGCATATGCAAAGGAGATATTGTCTGTGGTTCCTGCGGGCTAACAACGGGCTTTCCACTGCAGACGATGATATTGAATTTAGATAGGCATACGTTTATTTCACGACCAGTTCTCTATAATGCCTACAATGGAAGGATACAGTATTTATTCGCAGAAGTTTCACGGTTTCGAGTTCTTGCATTCCTAGCACAGGAACTGCCAAAACAGAAGAAGAATACGAGCTCATGTGTAGTATATTACGTCTATATTGCAATTTCAAGGACACTTGGATTTTGGCCAAACATAGGTGTTTTCATTTCAATCTGCTAGATCATACTAGTAGTCCCCAACTTCACCCAGACAGTCCACTTTTGAGCATCAGCTACACTATTTGGACGCCTCTTTAGCACAAGTGAGAGCTTGACTAGACGTTGCGCTAGGCAAGTTCATCGATACCTGCTCATTTGTTAGACACTCGACAAAACTTTTTCTAAAGACTACAATTACCAATCTCTTCTTTAGAGCCAGTGCGCTTTGCGAGGTCTCCGACGTCACCTGTACCTATTAGACATGCTATAACGAGCACAAGAATAGCTAAACGAACCAGATTCCTCTTTGCGTTTCGCAAGGAAGCCAACATCATCTACTTCTATTAGCTCTAGTATCACAAGGATCAGAATACATAAACCAACCACTTTCTTCTTCACGCTTCGCAAGATCGCCTACGTCATCTGTGTCTGTTAGTTGTGCTGTTGCGGGAAGAAGAGGAGTCCAACAAACCGGTGTCTTGTTTACGCTTTGCAAGGTCGGCCACATTTTCTATATCTTTTAGTTGTACGATAACGAAGACGAAAACGTATTCACAAACCGGTTTCCTCTTTGCGTATCGCGAGATCGTCAATACTGGCTATGCCGTCGACATCAGTGGAGAACTTGACGAGGGTGTCGCGCTTGGCCACTTCAACAGAGTCAACAATTGGTTACAAAGATGACGGTGTAAAAGTATGGAAATTGAGTCACTTGCCACGCTTGACATCGGCGGGCAGTGCAGCTGACAGTACTGCCAGAGCAGCAAGAAGTACAGCTGGCTTGAACATCATTTTGAATGGTTTCAGTAAATATTGATAATTTGGTATTTGGTGGCGAATGTCTCTGACTGAGCAGTTTCGAAGTTGAAAGAAAAATGATGAAAAGGTCGGGAATGACAGATTGATTTATTTATGACACAGAAAATAGTGACTCATCCGGCTGAGCCGTGATGATCAGATGATGATGCCATTCATTCCGGACCGACACTCGAAGTTCTGCTAGAAAGAAAAAAATGGCGACATGAAGTTTATGCTCCATATTTCAAAGCTTGATTCGCACTACGGCAGGAAATGATGATGTCTTTGTGCACGCGAGATGCATTATTTGGAGCTAGCATGTTGAGTTTAGTTTGCCCGGAGAGGGTATATATATATGGGCTCGAGGAGACATTGCTGAAGGTTTCGGAGGGAATTCTTTCTATATTTATTGGGCTTTGGTTCTTTGTGTATCTGAAGGCCGCACCTGTAGTTATTATAGGGCGAGATTCAACTTTTTCTTTCAACGTCTATATTTAGCATATCCTTCTACTATCTATAGCGGGGAACCACTTAAGTATCTTTATCTAGATACATCTTTTAATGACTATAGGAAATATTTGCCTAGTTACCTATAACCTACAGATTCTCTCCGAAATAGCTTACAGCTCCTCGTTGGAATCGGTAGAGAAATTGGCTTCTTGACTTACATGAGTAACGAAACTCTATTCCATCTGCAAGACACATCTTCTCAACCTTCGAAAAGGTAGCACGCGCTTGCGAAACCCAATCATCCTTTTTGTATAGCGGCTTAAACCCGAGAGTGTGAAAACATAATTCAATACCTAGCAGCGAGGGAAATAACCTCTTGCGATATAATAGCATAACGAAAAGAGCACCTACAACAATGGCAATGTCTTCGTTTTCAACTTCTCCTATGTACAGATGTTCCACGCTTCTTGGCATTGTTTCGGATAAGGGCAGCTGCGGATGCTCCTTGTCTGCCCGGTAGTCAAGAAGGAGTCCTAGAGGCATGTAAACCTCACGCAGTTGGGTGAATTCCTGTAGGGAGCCGAACCACTGCGCAGGGAGATCTTTGATAAAAGCAGATGATTTTTCCAATGGGTCTCCAGCACTGAATCCGATGTATAGAACCTCGAGGCTCTGTTTTTGCGTGGTTAACGCATTGTAGATAATGACAGGGCTCCATGTAGGTTTTCGATCACCAAATTTTTGAGCAGTGTGTTCGTACAAGAAAACTCGGAGATTTGCACAGGCTGTGATATACTGGGTTATACTACTAGTGATATGTGTCCGTTGTAGTGTTAGTTCTGTGATTCTGGAGGACTTTGGTGGGGGTTGTAGCATCTTGTAGATGTTCCCATTGCATCCTTCTGGCATTTCAGTGATCTCGCTCCCGCGAAATGTCCTCATAGACGGGAGCTGAAAGTAGGAGAAGAATTCCAAGTGCGGAAGGTGTGGAACGGGTGAATTACCATCGATGATGGCTTCTTCGAGGTGCTGAAGTGGCCTAGGCCAGAGATCGATCGAGCCTGATGCGATGCGAGAGAGCACAAGAGGGATCCACTTTTTCGAGCGCCCTAAGTAGTCCAACTTGAAGAATTGCAGATTGGGCAGGAGTAAGAAACAAATTGCCATCCAGGCATCGCCAGAGCCTCTGAGCAAATCTCGTTGCCATCTACAACGCTCTGTTCGGTCACGACTGGCCTTTTCCAGGAGATCATGGAATGGCTTTGTTATGGGGTCGTCTATGAGTTCCTTGTTATCTAGGTCCACAGACTCGTCTTCTTCCTCGTCATCATCGCTGGTAGAACCCCAATCCCTTAAGCAGTCAATCCAGAGTCTGCGCACTGAAGTCCCAACTCTAGGATTCTCTCTTAATGACCGAGCCAGAAGATAGAGCTGCCTTCGCTCGAAGTGCAGCTCTATGGAATCATAGACCCTAGTGAAAAAAAGGTTGTGCCAATGTCGACATACACTCAAGAGTGGAAGTACATAATGAAAAGTACGTAAAGAGGGAAACAAGACGCGCTGGGGGTCCCGCGCTTGGGTGAGTTGGTCGAAGATTAGGAGGAGGATGTCATTAGGGAGGTCAAACATATTGTTATATCACTAGAGGCTCGTCTCTCTGCTTTAAATGATGATTAGTGTCGACGCAGTGCCATCCATAATGGTATGTACATGTACGATGTTAGCGGAATGAGGTGAACACTAAATTCCCGTTTCTCGCTTACAATCCACGTGATTTGTGCTTAGTCTCAGTAACAGTGTGTAGAGGTATCAATGAACTAGACGCTAGTACTTTGAAAAAGAAATAACCTATGCTAGCCACGGTAATACTATAATTACAGCTAGCGGTGACACGTATAGCAAGATATTAAGGGCTGATCTCTAACACCAACTTTTGTGTGTTGTGGTCTATATATAATACCAAGCTAATATTATCACCCTCTATTTATTTAGTATTTAAACTGTCCATATGTACTTTTGATAGCTATATTAGGAAAAATATGGTGGGATGACCAGAGTTTCTTAGAGGAATGTATGCTACTCGGTGGTGATAGACAAAATGCATAATGTGGCAATAATCGGTCTTAGGAGCATGGAAGAAAGAGAAGCCCATGCGGACAGGTCTCAACGAAGGAATCCTCCGTTGGTAATAACGGGAATGTCTAACTTGTTTGGACTACTCTACGCGCCCAACTGCCTGCAGAGATTTGACAGTATCTCTAACGCAATCCTCGATTGACCGCCACTCGACTCCCAAGACGTCCTGTACTCTGGAATTGTTGACCTTGTAAACCCCTCCGTTCGGATAGTCACCACCCGGCGTGTCTGCTGTTGGCAAGACTCCTTTGTACTCCGGATAATACTTCCTTACTATTTCAGCGACCTCTCTATTGTTAAAGCAGCCTGCAACAACAAAAAACCTCTTGTTAGAAGCTTCGGCCGTCTCAATAGCGAGAACGTGGCATAGCGCAAGGTCGCGAACGTCCACCCAGGTGAATGTGCCGTTGGGAGGGATTTTGTCCTTTGTTTTGCCTTGAATCATGTCGCGAATTATTTGGTTGCTAGTGTTGAGATTATCCAAGCTGTTCAAATGGTGCACAACTGGCCCAAAGACTTGCGGTGGGCACATAGTCGAGATCGTGAAGTTCGGCTTTTCCTGTTCCACAAAGTCCCAAGCAGCTCTCTCAGCAAACGTTTTACTGGCTCTGTAGCCATTGGGTACACTCTCAATTGCTTGCTCCTTCGTTATTGGGTTCCAGTCCTCCTCACTGTAGGTGTGCTCTGGCCATGAACCCTTGTAGGGATTTACTATCGAAGAAAACGATGAAGTGATCACGACTCGCTTGACTGAAGGCGCATTTTTCACTATTGATTGCAGAAGACTTGTTGTACCTTTTATGGCTGGGTCCAAAAGATCCTTCTTGACATCCGTGACTTGAAAGTGAAACGGGCTTGCAGTGTGAATGACTGCCTGGAATGGTGGGTCGGAGACGACAACTTTTGCAAACGCGCCCTCTCGAGCGATGTCCTCTACAATTGCGAAGTCCAACTGATCACTTGACATGCCAGGGTAGGCTGCTTTGATTTTCTCGCCCTTCTCATGAGAGCGGACTGTGGTAACAACACTATGACCCCGTTTGAGTAAAATATCGAGAACATGGGCGGCAATGAAGCCAGAGCCTCCAGTCAGGAGGACGCGAGTCATGTTGCTTGTTTGTCGTTTGAACGGAGGATGAATCTTCTCTGTTGGTATGAATAGAGAGACAAGGATTTAAATGCTATAGCTTGATTAGACGTCGGTATATTTTGTCTCTGGATCCAATTTCGTAGACAGTCTCAACTAATTCCGCTCCGTTTTCGCCGGACATTTTTCGCCGAAATCGCCAGGGGTAACGGCCAGCTTTCGGGACAGCCCCGAAACTTCTTAATGGTCTCGTGGAAGATATGTTTTTGACTATTCTGCTAATATCTAGGGAATTTGGCTCACTATTATCATTCGACTTCGCGTGAGTTGAGCCTTGAGTGGATGACTCTTTCGCCGCAGCTCCGCGTCGAGGATTCCCCTTACATGGACCTTGTCAACAAGCAAGTATGACAGCTTGGTGCGCCTGTTCAGTTTTTAGATTTTCATGCCCTCTACAATCTCTACTGTATAGGCAGGTCATGTTATACTATTAACAAAAAAAAAACATTTCTCGTTGCTCTGGCCTCTATTCTCAGAGAAAGTACGCAGCATGGTCTTCTATCCGCCATCTTGGGTACCGAAGCTAGCGGAGGTGCCAGATACCGGATAGAATGGGCAGGAGGAATTATAGAAGTAAATTATAAATCGTTAAATAGTACAATGAAGCGGGTTTGATGAAGCGCAATGACCGTGAACTTGTAACGGCGTACCACCAAGTATTACACCTTCTGGAGAAGCCACCCTCTACCTTCCCACCTCTGGGGAAATTCGTAAGCTAATGCCCGTTAAATCGAACAGGCAGGTGTGTGGCACACCAAGTTTAGGTGCCTTGAACTTAGATCTCAGGATCAATTCAAGATCAAAGTCGCTAATAGTATAAGTTCTAGTCCTTGAAGTGTAAGTGAGTAGATGGTAGACCGACACTTTCATGGACTATGTGCTTGATGACTGAAACTAAAGTTACTTTATTCTGCTAGAACTTCCGACTTTCACTATAATATCTGTGGTCAACTCCTATCTATCAACATACCACGCCAGGTCATTCCCTTTTTGCAATTCGTATCCAACAAATCCACTCCCCAGAAACCGGAAGCGATTACAGCTTCTAAAATCTATGTCAAAATCTTCTGGGCGCAAGTCCTCGATCAACCGCTTGAACAAAAGTGCGCTCCCGGCGAAGGTTGCCGTCACCCTTCCATCCACAGTGTTGTTCTTGTACCAGCTTCGACAAGACCCTGCCCACGTCAAGGTCTTGTGAATCTGGTCAGAATAGACTATGAACTCTTCTATTGCACTCTCCTTAGGTACAATGGCTTTGATGTCTTCAAATGCGACCTTCTTGATCCACTTAATCATGTACTCAGCGCTCCAACCCAAACTTTCCATGAGGGAGCCGTGGCCAATAAGGGCGTTCGGTCCTGTGAACATGAAGTAGTTTGGCATATTCGCACTTGCGAGGGATAGATATGACCTTGGTTCCTTTGCCCACATTTCGCCTAGGTTGACTTTGTTACGTCCAACAATGGGGTATCGAGGACGGTAAGAGACGTCGAAGCCCGTTGCGCACACGACTGTCAACCAACGTTAACCAAATTCTGGAGTCTCAGAGTAGATATGACCATACTTATATCAACTTCATGGAAGTTTCCATCGGTAGTTTGGATACCGCTGCCAGTGACCTTCGTGATTGGGCTTTGGGTCAGGTCAACATTCGGCCTCAAAAAGGATTCCAAATAGCCTTCTCCAGGTGTAATTCGTCGACAGCCTACTTCGAACTTTGGAATCATTTTTTCGCATAGCTCGGTATCGTGATTCAGCTTTTCAGCCATTTGCGTCTGCGCTAGATGGAGGACATCCGAGTTTAGCGGCGAATTTTTCACAAACTGAGATATTAGCTTCACTGGCTATTTGCAAGGCCTTGTGTTCTTACATACCATTTTGAAGCTGTCGTTGATATTGTGAATGATCTGTTTCCTGTACTTATGGTGATGTACAGGATTCTCCCGAAAAGTCCTTTTCTCCTCATCCGTATACTCCGGATTACCGGCAGAGTCGTCTTTTCCAAGTAGAGAAGCGGGGTTCATTGTGCTCACAACCCATGTTGGGCCTCTCTGAAAACTGGTGACGTGCGTTCCCTCCAGTTTTGCCATTTGAGGCAGTATTTGGATTCCAGATGATCCATTTCCAATGACTGCAATCCGCTTGTTGCTGTAGTCATACCCGTGGTCCCAATTTGCCGAGTGTACCATTTTACCCTTAAACTCTTGCAGGCCAGGAATCGAGGGCCATGCCCATGAGCTGTCAAAATATTTAGTATTGTTTACAGCAGAAACAAACGACTCACTTCAAAAAGCCCTGGGCTGATATAAGAATATCCGCAAAATCTTCTACGACGATGCCATCATGTTCGACCATAACCTTCCATGCTCCTCGATCTTCCTGCCAATATGCACCGACAACGCGATGATCGTATTTAACATGGCGTTCGAGATCCCACTTTTGAGCCGTTCTCTTCATGTACTCCCAAATTTCCGGGCCAGTGGAAAAGAAACGAGTCCAGTCAGGATTAGGATCGAAGGGGAAGGCCTGGAAATCAGTTGTTGAGCGATCAAAGGTGTATATATATAGGCGGAGAATGGCTTACATATATGTGTGATGGGACGTCGCAAACCACCCCTGGATACGTGTTGACCAGCCATGTGCCCCCAAGCTCGTTCCTCGATTCGTATATGGTATGATCTATTATGTCCTGCAATTCAGGATGCTGATGTTGAAATTTGTGGGCAAGTGTAAGCCCCGAATAACCTGCCCCGATTGTTACGACACGGAGCCTTCTCGGGGTATATGCGGGCACATTATTTAAAGTAGTTCCCACTTCTTCTAGGTGTTTTTTCTCGCCAATATGTGCTGTAGTGTCTAGTGATGTAATACCGTTTGTGCTCATTGGCACGTCACTGGATCCCACCATGCTGAGCTTGTTGTGGTCTAAAAGATATCTTGTGTCAATGTTTTGCGGAAGCAGCAAAGAGGATGTTCTTTGTATACCGTTAAGCAGGCAAAGTTACAGAGACAATAATATGCTATTTCATTCTCGCAACAGAAAACGCAGAATACCTTCATTGGTTAAATAGATGCCAATAGGTAGCCAAAACGGCTAGTTCCCAAATACTGCTCAACTTGATCGCCATTATCTCCCAGTGATCTCTTCATTTTCGCCGAAAGCATCTCAGGCACATTACACAAGTCTCTGCAAAGAAAGCACCAGGAATTTGATTCATTGTGGTACTGCAGTGTATAGGAATTTATTGTGTGGGGTGACCGCCGGTAAGTGGATGCATTTCGCCGAAATACCTTCGTCGATCTGGACTTGCAAGTTAGGAGGAGTCGGGACGAGGATTGTTTGACAGTTCATTTGAGGGTGGAAAGCTGTGCGATAAAAGGCAGCGAAGGGCCATTTAAACCTTCGTTGAAGATCTCGCGGTTGTGGCCATTTGCACATTTGATTTTCAAGGCTTGTTAATACACCACGATCCAGCGAGAGTACTCAAATCCCCGGTCAGAATCTGCACACTTCGTCAGACTCTAATATGGGTTCTACAAGTGAAAGGGTCGAGTACGATGCTCTCATCATAGGTGCTGGGTTTGGTGGTTATTCCATGCTTCCAAGGTATGTTCTTAGTTCGACAAGACCAACTAGAAGCTTAGACAAGGACAAGACTGCGCAGATTGGGACTTCGGGTGAAATTATACGAAAGAGGGTCAGGACCTGGAGGAGTCTGGTAAATCAGCAAAGTCCGATGAAGATCAAGTAAGGACCCAAACTGACTGTGGCCACAGGTTTTGGAATCAATGTATGCCGATCGAAATGTCATGTTGTGGCACGCGCTAATTGATTAGACCCTGGAGCTCGCGTGGACAGTGATTCGCCAGTCTATCAGCTGTTCGACAGAGAGTTGTGGGAAGATTTCACATTTTCCGAGCGCTTTCCTGGGTGGCGAGAGCTACAGAGCTATTTCGCTCACGTGGAAAAGAAATGGGATCTTCGGAAAGACATTGAATACTGTAAAAACGTTGAATCTGCCGACTGGGACTCCACGCGCTGTCGGTGGCTGATAACCTGCTCTGATGGAACTGAGGCCGAGTGCAAATGGATGTATCTGTCTGTGGGGTCTTCTTCCAAAACGTAATCCATCAATCGCCTTGTGGTATGTTCCCAAGACTCTTTGCTAAACAGAAACAGGTACATTCCCAACATTAAAGGTTCCTCGGATTTTCGAGGCGAGTTGTATCACACAGCACACTGGCCATATTACGGAGCTAGCCTCAAGAATAAACGCATTGCAGTCATAGGCACAGGCGCAAGTGGCATCCAGGTGATTCAAGAATCTGGAAAACAGAGCAAGCACCTCACGGTATACCAGCGCACACCAAACCTTTGGTAAGTCATTCGCACCGTCAAATGTAGGACTGCCTGACCGAATTGTCAAGTCTTCCAATGGTCCAGCGAAAATTAGACCCCGTTGACGAACAGAAAAAGAAGGACGCGGGAATTTACGCTGAGGCTTTCAAGAAATGTGAAAGCACACCAGGTGGCATCCTATATGAAAGCATAGATAAAAACACGTTTGATGACACACCTGAAGAGCGAGAAAAGTTCTACCAAAGTCTTCTCAAAGACGGCGGCCTTCAGTTCTGGGTTGCTGGGTATAAAGACATGTTGACAGACCAGAAAGCAAACGATGCGGCGTACGACTTCTGGCGCCGAATGGTCCTCAAGCGAATCAATAATCCAGCAAAAGGGGAACTACTGGCCCCGGAAGTTCCCCCACATCCATATGGTGCAAAGCGGCCCTCGCTGGAGCAGAACTACTTTGAAGTGATGAGTCAAGACAAGGTCGACATTATCGATGTCAACCACTTTCCTATCGAAGAGATTAATGCTACAGGTGTGAAGACCGCCGCTGGCCAAGTCGACGTCGATATGATCATATTTGCCACCGGTTTTGATGGGCTGACCGGTGGTCTCACGGATATCCAAATCCGCGGCACGGATGGGAGGACTCTCATGCAGCATTGGGCAGAAGGCGTAAAGACATCGATTGGCATCGCGGTGCCGAAGTTCCCTAACATGTTCTACTTTTTCGGGCCCCAAGCTCCGTCAACCTTTTCGTAAGTGTATTTCCGCTACCATCAATCATCGTTCCCCCCTAATTCGAAATAGGAGCGGGCCATCGTGTATACAATCCCAAGCCCGGTGGTTAGCGAAGGTGGTCGAGAAGCTTGAGAATGACAAGATTGAAAGCTTCGAGGGGACAGAAGCGTCTGCGGATGAGTGGCTTAAGATGGTTGGCGAGAAATGGGATGCCACACTCATTTCAAAGGGGAAGATAAGTCTACCTGTCCTCCTCCTGTGGATCTAAATGCTCACTGTTTGCACAGCTGGTGGTCGGGTGCGAATATTCCAGGAAAGAAAGTTCAACCTCTGAGTTGGGTAGGAGGACTGCCCGCCTATATACAAATGCTTGACAGGAGTCTGGAGAACCATTATCAAGGGTGGCATACGTCGCACCTGATTGAGAAATATCCACCCAATGGTACGACCAATAGCGCCGGAAATTGACGGTGGAGGCCTGGATAGCACAAGCCTTGCTTTCCAGGGCTTCTGTGCTGTAAATACCGCCTCAGTACGAATGGGGTTCAGTCTGGGGAATATAGAGCCAAATCGGTCACTGGAATTCAATTGTTAGGGAGCCATTCATGTACTCGTCTACTAGTCTTGCAGTATGTATCGGGGCATTGACATTCCAGATGTCATGAATGTAGGCCCTGGAATTGTAGTGTCGATATGTATATTTTGGATTAACTGTAGCAGTTGCCAACCTAGAAGTGGAATAAAAAATTAGCTCTCCCCATATCCTGAGCCGAATCAAACCCAACTCCCATTTCCTCAATTCCGGGACTTCGGACCAGATTTCCTGGCCTGTTTTAAAGTAACTTCTCCCTAAATTCATGTAAGAAGAACATGGTATGGTTGAACTTCGAGGCTGAGACTCAACTGGCGGATCGATACTATCTGAAACTACGTGGACAGTCCAGTAGCAATACACACGGTACTATTAGAAACCTTCACGTACAAATAGATCGGCGAAAGGTTTCCAACGTCGCGCATAAACCTGCCAGTCACATACATATTTCTTCAATCCTGGATGATAAAGAGAGGAGAGAAGTGTCATGTATTTGTAGGCTCCTCAACCCGTATTTGTGTATCTATCTAGAAAAGACCTGATAGAATGACCTAACGACTCTGACTACTTACAATCGATACGGCCCCTTTACCCGCATTCCTTACGTATTGCAAGCTCTCATCCAGGCGCCGTCCACTGGCAACTCAACACCGCTGATATAGCTTGCTCGCTCACTCACCAGCCAGACAGCAGCCTCAGCGAGCTCTTCTGAGGTCCCAAAACGCTGGAATGGTATTAGCCCGAGTAGTTTGGAATAATCGGCACCGTTGGCTCTGGCTTGTTCGACTAGAGGCGTATTGATGAAACCAGGACAGATTGCATTTACTCTGATTCCATCCGTCGCATACGCCACAGCATCTGTTCGTGTTACGCCCAAGACGCCAGCTTTTGAAGCAGGGTACGCTCCAGCGGTAGGATGAGCTGTGAGACCAAAGATACTGCTGATATTCACAATGGCACCCCGCTGAAGCGGACTCGAGGTAGCATGGTTCCGTGTCTTTAGTGTAGCAGGCTGTCTGAGCATTTGGCGGATTTGTGCTCTTTCGCACAACCAAATTCCACGGAGATTGATGTCAATGACGCGATCAAATGCGTCGACTCCCAGCTCATGGGTTCGTAGGCGTGGCTTGCTGGTAACACCTGCACTATTAATACAATAATGAATAGCACCAAACTTCAGAGCGCCTTCTTCCACCATTCGATTAACGTCGGCTTCGCTGGACATGTCCCCTGGGAACAAGAGAGTCTCCACACTGGGTTCCATCTCTTTCAGTTGCTGGGAGAGTTTCTCAAGCCCTTCTTCGCTCAGGTCGGATAGCACCAGCCTTGTGCATCCTTCTTCGACAAGAATTCGAGCGCAAGCATGGCCAATTCCGGAAGCAGCCCCTGTTACAAGACCCACCCTAAAGCATGTAATTAACATAACGCTCTGAAAGACGATAACAGCCCGAGGAATCTTGTGCTTACCCTTTCATTAAGATAGGAGACATGGCGACTATGTCCCCGACGCCTAAAGTACCACAGTAGATTCAGCAAGGCAGGCCGGGCAATTTGTTCTGTGCACAATACTTCTCTGCACCAGGCGGGAGTATATAAAGCAACGGCTCTAGGAACTACTTGGTTCTTCCAAAATTTCAATGTCTTTCTGCTTAATCAACAAGACATACCTTCGATTCGATAGTGAGCTCTTCTGAACGTGATGGTGTTGCTTTTGCAAATTCACTTTGCCACACAAACGGCAGATCCTCTCGTTTTTGACTTCCGCAGATTGCTAAGACCAAGTCGCCTTCTCACGATGAACTTACGAAGACCCGAGGTTGGAGTATTTACCCCACAGCGATCTGCACAATAACATCCTGAAACCAGCCGGGCGGACGATACCTAGCGGCGGACAAAAACCCCGAAGCCACTTTCGCCGAAATCTTGACTCGTTAGGGAAACCTAGATGCGGCACGGGAGCCCTCGGCGATGCGGATGAGGTTCAGGCTAGGGGTCGAACATTTCTTAGGCATATTCGAGAACGATTGGTTGTGCAAGGCTGTGAGATATACGTAAATGATCTTCCCGACAAGTTCGCGTCCGAGATGCTATGACGCTGATACATAGTTACTTCTTTTGGATAACCCCCTGCTCAAGTTAATTTTCCCGTCAAAGTCCATGGATTCTACCCTAGAAATGCTCAGACGTTATAACTATAAGACGCTTAGCTTAGGTATCGATTTACATGGATAGGCTGATTTTGTGCTCGCATCTACTACGGCCAACGGCTGTGTCTATCGATATACGTAGTCGAATTCCAAATTAGATCCTGAATATTCGTTATCTTCTTGACTTATGTTGGGCGGGAAAGCTAAACGGTTCGCATGCTCGAAAGCCATCTGCTCGGGTCTGTCGACAAGAGAGATATCTGAATGACTTGGGCTCCCTCCGATATCGAAATGACCCTCTCAAGTGAGAAAGTGGCTGAAGTCAGATCATGAATTTATTTGAATAATGTAAAGACTAAAGCCTCCGTCTCCCTGCCATCCTTGTACTAATCCCGCCTGTTCCATACCCACCACTTGGATTCAGCTACTCAGTCTCCCAGCCCTCTGAAGCACGACACTGTTACGTCTGTACGGAGTCCACCACCAGGGAAGAGGAAGTGTCGTTACTAAGCCAAGTTGGGAGAGCCCTGAGGCACTCCCTGCAAGTTACAGCTTGGCGTGGACTTCTCTTCGCGTGTCATTTTGGCACGCACGAACATTTGTAAATCCCGCAAGGCGAAGGTAACATTCTCGTGGGCATCTTCTGGAAACATAATATATCCATGCGGACTTCCAGGATAAATGCGAATGATGGCTTCTCCGCCGGCCATCATCCACTTTACACTCATGAAAACGGAATCATCCAGCAAGCAGTCTTCTGTACCACAAGTAAAGAATGCTGGAGGTAGGTTTACGGTGGCAAGGTCTGCAAACAAGGGCGATATTTGCGGCGAAATAAGCGCATCAGCTGTCAGTCCGGGCAGATACGCTTCTCGGAAATTGGTCATAACATCCTCGTCCAGCACTAGCGGAGGTTCTTTCTTGAAGTTTTTCATGCTTGGCAACCATTGTAGCGAGTATGTTCCAAAATTGCCAAGGAGACCCAAGAACTGGAAATTCGCATATCGCATCACAGACGAGTGGGCCAGATGGAGCATCGTAAGTACCGCAAGGTTTGCTCCGGCGCTCTCGCCACCAACAAAAGCCAGCGGGCAGCCAAACTTGGCCTGTGCATTGTCTACCAACCATTCAGCAACATCGTAGCAGTCTTCAGTCGCGGCGGGGAAGGGAAACTCGGGCGCAAGTCGATAGCCAACTGAGAGACACAACAGGCCACAGGTATCGGCCACGGTCTGCAGGTATACGTCTGATGAGTCCTCGTCATTTAGGACCCATCCACCACCATGGATATGCATAAATACAGCCTCCGGTGGCTTTCCTGCCCGAGGCTCCAGCAACCGACAAGGAATGTTTCGTTGGGGATCGCGCGATCGAAGGGCGAAGTTTCTGGCAGTAGGCAAGAGGGTTGGAGCGGGCAGGGGCGAGCGCCCACTTCGGCGCAGGGCTCTGTATGGACCGGCTCCAATCTAAAAATGGTCAAGTGGTTAGTGACTGTTTCTCCCGTGCTCTTTCTACTAGCAGATTATTTTCAAGGAAGAGCTGTATGTGCAAAAGTAGACATAACTATAGGAGATCTACCAACCTCGTACCATCTTGGAATCCCTTCCATTGTGTTTTG
This sequence comes from Talaromyces sp. PX2406, assembly GCA_023626115.1. NCBI lineage: Eukaryota > Fungi > Ascomycota > Eurotiomycetes > Eurotiales > Trichocomaceae > Talaromyces > Talaromyces sp. PX2406. The sequence goes on from JAMAGJ010000013.1 coordinate 752,671, forward strand.
TAACTTTTGATTAAAAGACAAGGTGGCTGAGGAAATGGAAGACGGGTCGAATTTCTCATAGTTTATCGTTATATCACTCTGGAGAGGCATCGCCGTTTACAGCAGGTCGATTGACCGCCGAAGAAGCCGTTCCTGACCTGGATTAGAAAGGCAAACAGAGTTAGTGACTCGATACAGAGGCAAAAAAATAAACTGGGAATAGCAGGTTCCTCAAGAGTACTATTGACATTTCGGGGTTGTGGCAGGTTTTATAGGCTCCGGTGCGGCGTCGCCATATCGGCGAAGTACGTAGGCGAACTAAGTGCAGCCAGTCAGCTACCTGGGGCTGATATTAGTGCAGGCTAGTTGTACCGTAACGTACAGCACTGTAGTGTACATTCTTCTTGTTCCTCTAACAATGTTCTAGATCATAAATAGGAAATTCTGTAATGTTGTAGTTCTGCTACTACTAACGTTGAACCCAGCCGAACGTATACTCGTCGGAGTTTCCTTTCCTCGTTCGCTTGAGGCCCATTGACATCCTCAAGAGAACTACTCTAATTTGCCATGGACAAAGACCTAATCTCATGTGAGCCCACTCCCAATGTCCGCTTTTGGCTTCAGTATTTCGGTATAGGAGCACGATTGATTTAGGGTCTCTATGGGATCTAGATATAGTACAAACAAGATATTCGTCCACAGTAAGAAATGCTATTACTCGTTAAAACTAGATACTGAAAGTCTTCTATTCAATCGAGAACGCTGTTTAGACTACTGCTCGGCATTGCATTCTCAGGGTAAGCTATCTATATTGATTGGAAGATCACGGCCATGTCAAATCGTCCAGCGCTAAAGAGCCGAAAGGCTCTCCTTGAAAGTCAGCCCATTGCATCATGTCAAGGGACATCAACGGATCCAAAAAGTTCTCGAATACGGCTGCTCCGGATGTGGTCTCAGGTGCTGTGCGGGTGTTGGTGGAGTATTTTGCACCCATCTCACCGAGTGAAATCGGCATTGTCGTAATGGCGCGCTCAGCTACCATGCCTTCATTTTGAATACCAACCGGGGCTCCAGATTCCATTGATCGACTTCGACAATTATGAACATTGTACCGTGGACCACTTTGGTCACACGGATTGTCCTCAACTAGGAGCTTTTCCACCAGCTTGCGAAAAAGCCAATACATCCACCCCACAAACGGCCAATAGTTCTTGAACTCTGAAAGAGCCAATACACAAAGTTGTAACCTATGCTTTATAACCCGGCGTCGCGATCCGTCACTTCGCCGTAGTTGAATGACGTGGATAGTAAGGCAAGCGAACAAAATCGCAATCCTTGGAAGAAACTGTAAGCACAAAATGATCAAAGTCACAAGGAACTTATAGTAGCATACAGATGTACAGAGGCACGACGAAAAAGTCCCTCAGCAAGTAAGTCCTCAATTATTCGAGTGACAGCGTTCGCAGAAACAGGTGCCACTGAGAGGTCATGCTCTGGTGTTCCCTCTAGGAAGATTTGTCGATGTAATGAGATTTTGCACCAACTGAAGAGAAGTTAGTGGCGTATACAGTAGGGCTGTTTGTGAATTACATACTGAAAGCCTAGGCTTAACATGTTCGCCAGCAATTGTGCCTCTTGGTTGTTGTCTTCGGAAGATTTAAGACGTTCTGGTAGACATTTGTCCCAAGCGGTGAGCTTTGCATCCATCTCTTTTCTGAAGGTATCGGTATTCTCATTTTTCTGCGTGGCCTTAATGATCTTGCCCACTGTCACTATTAGCCTTGTTGGCCTCGCACACGTATAGGGTCAACACAAACGTAAGATTGCCAATTTAGCCATTTCAATTGAATGCCGGACACCGAGCATGTTGGAGATATCATCATCGTTTCCAGTGTTAGCAGGACCCTCAAAGTCACCCTCTTCCAGCGGCTCAACATCACAATCATCGTCATGAATCAGCATTGGTCGTCCGAGAGAAGCCGCATCAAAGCGGTCTCGCACCTATGTCAATTAGCAAGTAGCAAAGTCAGCCATACCATCAATTCATGGCGTACATAAAAGGTCCACCAAATCCGCTTCCACAGCTTTTGATCTTTCAGAGACAAGTAGGAGTGTTTTGTTCTGGCGAAGTATCAGCAGAAACAGGTAGCTCTTTCGAAATGGCTAACCATACGATCGATGCATGCCGTTGGCCTGGGCCAGCCGCACTGCCGCTGCCAACCAGTGACTACAGTCTTTCTCCTCTGTGGGACTTCCCCACCAGAAGGTCATTAAGAAAAGTACCTGGATCACCGTAACGCGATTCTGTTCACAGTCTGCATCGTAAAGAGCTTTGACTCGTTGGTAGAGGGTAAGTTGTGCGGAACGTCGGCTTCCCCAATTTGCCTTGATAATCTCGTCATCGCAACAGGTCGTCGCGACAAAGTACAGTGCCTGAAGGAGGAGTATGGACGCTCTACCAGCTTCAAAATCTTGGAGGAACTGTTCACGATCCAGGATCTGTTGCATTGGGAAAATCCATCGAAAATACGCGTCAAGGAGTGCTTTCTGCACAAACGGTGGTGGGAGGGAAAACGCGCCTTTCTTCCGCAGCAAGTCCATTTCCTCCTGCTTGAAATCGAAATCACCTTCCGGGACATCATGAGGTCGTTCATCTAGAGTAGTCGGAACCTGATAGTGGACATTATTTGCCAGAGACTGTGTGCTGACTGATGCAGGGCTGGCCGATTGCTGAGAATTGCCGCCGCGGGCTTTCTGAATGGTCCAGGCCCAGATCGAGTCGTTTCCAAAATACATGACCTTATTGGAGACATTCTTCGAGCGCGGTGTGTTCTCGTATTCTTCGGAGTTCATCAGCTGGGCAAGAAGCATTTCGGAGCCTTCCTTGGGTTGTTCCTGTACGGACTCATGAGAACGAGACTGCGTCTTGGGGCTTTTTGCAGGACTTTGAAGACTAAAAGAAGTATCTAGTAGATCGGCTGTGACTGGTTGATCCTGGCCCTGGAATGAACCCGGGGTTGTCGATTCTCGGCGGTCCACAGGAAGTGCCTGCAAGCCATTGGGAGCTGTTGAATGCGAGTCTGCACATAAGTTGATAGAGCTTGTAAAATGCTCAGGTCAGCATGCTCGACCCGGGACATGAAATTGTGTCTTGATTAATACATACGTGAAGTTTGTAGACTTGCGTGGCTCACATGCTTCGTTTGCCTGCAGACAAGCCTGACATCGCTGGAAGGGGTTGTTTTCAATTGGATTTGTTAATGAAGGCTCTGGGGTCCTGCATTTGATGTGGCGAGCGCTGCAGTATCGACATGCAAGCTTACGCTTGTGGCGCCGGTAAACTCGACTTGTTGAGTGATTCATCTCTTCGTGGAGCATTAGAGGTTACGATTGTAGAGCTGTGGTCAAGAGCTGCCTAATAGCTTTAGCTAAGAGATGGTCGCTTACCAACCAGAAAAGAGGGTCCAAAGTAATGGTGGTACTACAAATAGTTCATGGTAATTCCGGGGGCGGGGTATACTAAACCAGAACTCGGCTCTCTCGGCTATTGCAGGATTTGCGGGGTTGTTTATATACACAAGTCCCCATATAAAAACTTTCCAAGTAAATTAAGAAGGACGCTTGCCACACCGAAATCGGGTCTGCATTCCACGGTTTCGTGTCCAGCCACAGATACGTATTCCTAGCTTAGTACCAGGTATGCTTTCGAGGTCTGGAGTCGCAAAGGAAAGATGGGGGAGAGCAGTATGTACCACGTACTGTAAGCCCATACTATTAATGGTTGTTCTTGGTCAAGAGAATACAGTAGGGTCGCCAAAAAGTGCCAAATTGGATATATGGGGGAGCGAGGCAATCCTGGTGCTGTTCAAACCTCACTCCCGCCAGTTGTTCATTGAATATGGCTTTTGGCAATGCCTACGAGACTGGCGTTCGTTCGGTCTATTCAGAAGTCATTGGCAACCTATCACCGTTCTTGAGATCACCTCGAAATACTGGGGTTTGACCTTCGCAGTTGTCATATAGCCAAAGTGACTTCTAATGTTATGTCTTCGAACCAGCATACTCTCGCTTTTATAGAGCGTTAATGACCTATCACAAACCTGACAATGTTCCCATCTCCGCAACCAAAAATCCTGCAAATCTAAAATAAATTTCTTAAAATCGAATCAGGGATGTTTAGGTAGAGTAGAAATTAGGGGCTTGCGCATTTTCGCCGAAATCCACCATTCCGCCAGCGCCACTTTCTGATCTAACGGGCCAAATGATATGCTCCCGTTATAGCACTTATACCAAGTCCAAAAGCATTTATCTACTTCCCCGTGGGGTAGACAGTAGCTCCCCACGGGGAGCTTGCATCCACGCAGAGGGGTCCGGGGAAATTCGAGAAGTCGAGACTGGGTGGCGTTAATTGACTGCGAAGAAGCCTGAGTGTCCTTGATCAGTGGTCTTCCTTGATGAACTATGTCAGCTATGCTCCCTCCTCCTGGCTCTCACTCAACAGGATCAGTACAGTAAACTGCAGAAAGAGATATACACATTGATAAAAATGGAAGAAGACAAAGCATACACCAATTCAGAGGTCGAACACTCAGACCCAGACCCTATTGAACAGTACTTCCATTGTACGTGAAAAGTTCCCCTTTTGCTCTGCTGCTCGCTCCCGTCGTTGACTTATTGGCAGCGGAGCCTGCATGGGCAAAATGGATTCCCGGAGGGTACTCACAGTCGCGATGCCTCAAGCTCTCCGGGAAGCCGATGTTGTTGGCCATCCTTTCCTTCGCCGGAACGTGCATCTTATTCTTTGGCTATGATTCGGCCGTCATGTCCCAAGTAAACATCAATCCGGACTACCTGCAACGCATGAACATCAATCACGGAACAAATAGTGACGCCGCACGAGTTGGGGGCCTTGTAAGTTTCTGGTTCGCTGGGTTCTTTATTGGTAGGCATTCTCAAATCCTCGACAAAACCTCAAATCTACGGGGCTTGGCTCTGAACGACTCGAATAGGAGCTATCTTGTCAGGTAGCTATGCGGACTCGCTCGGACGCCTCAGAGCTATCCAGATGGGTTGCATCTGGGGCATATTGGGCGGAGCACTATTAGCGGGAGCTCAGAACTTCACTTGGATGGCCATCGCCCGAATCATCAGCGGGGTGGGGTGTGGACACCTCAACACTATTACGCCTATCTGGACCTCCGAGCTGGCAGACTACAATCTACGAGGCGCCTTCGTTGCTGTTCAGTACGCCCTGGCTATTTTTGGTGCTCAAATGTACGTGCTAACATGCCCCCCGCCACAAAACATATGTTCGGAGTATAACTAACCATACGAAGCGTCTACTGGATGCAATATGGGTGCCTGAAGACTAGATCACTCACCTTCTCATGGCGTTTTCCTCTAGGCTTCCAAATGTTGTTTCTCTTGGTCATCCTGTTGGTTGCCCCTTTCTTCCCAGAGACTCCCCGTCACTTAGCCCAGACAGGGAGGCTCGAGGATGCAAGAGAAGTCCTAACTCGTTGCCGTCTCTTCGCAACTCGAGAGTCGGTCAACCAAGAGCTCGAGGAGATCAAAACGGCAATCCGTCTTGAGGCAACACAGGCGTCACATGGCTTTATCTCTATGATGTGGAAGAAGGATGTGCTTCACACTCGTCGGCGAGTTGCTCTTGCGATGGGTATCCAATTTATGCGGGAACTTACTGGTCCTGATGTCATCGCCGTATTTGGGCCTCAGGTGTTTGCCCTGAGTGGCTGTAGGCTTCACTCGCCCTAACCATGATGAAAACCTCCTTGAAACTGACTATGAACTTCTACTTCAGATTCTGGGGATTGGCCCTCAATTCTTGCTGGCCTCAACTTTATCGGCTACATGTGCTCAGCCTTTATCGCTTCGTACACCGTCGAACGTTTCGGAAGGAGGAAATTGTTGCTGACCGGCTTGTTCACCATGGGTAGCCTTTTGCTGATCTGTGGAGGCCTGGCACACAAAGTGTACGACCTTGCCGGGGTTGATCCAGTTGCAAGCAAGCGCTACGGCAGTGGAGTCGTGGCTTGTGTTTTTCTCTACACTATGACGTTCGGTGGTACCTGGATCGTCGCCGCGTAAGTCCTTTCCCATCCTCTCTTCTAGGAGTATAGTATTGCATTTCTAGATTGCTGACAAAATCTTGCTTGTCCAAATAGCTTCGTATATCCTACCGAGGTATTTCCGCTAGCCACTCGTGCCAAAGGTAGCGCGCTCTCTATGGTCTCCTTTGCAGTTGCAGGCGGCGTTTGCAACGAGATCATTCCATATATCATATCAGCTGCTGGGTTTTGGGTCTTTATCATATTCGCCCTGCTGAACTTTGTGCAGATTCTTCCAGTGTGGGCCTTTTACATTGAGACCGCCAATCGTCACCTGGAGGATCTCGATATTTTGTTCGCCAGTAAGAGTCCCTTTGCCATTAGAGCGGAACGAGAGTACGACGAGAAAAAGCGCGCTCTCGGGCTTCGTGAATCAGATGCTGTTCTGAGTGGCTGAGGACCAGGCAGGTATGGACTCTCCGAAACTGATCAGGCAATGATACGGCTTTGTTACCCTGGAGAGTAAAGATATGGTACATGTACTCATAACACCCATGATATCATACACGTGTAGTGTGATTGGTTGGATGTTATATAAGGCGTAAAGAGGAATTTTACTCTATATTCTTGTATTCTTGTCTTCTCCATTACCTACATCGTCAAGTAAGGCATACTAATTTATATAGACGTGTCGCTCTAATACATGTAGGATCTCATATGGAATGTTCGCACATTCCTTATAGATTTTAAAAGCTACTATATAAGCTATAATTAACTATCTTAACCTTATGTTATTTAATTATCTAATTATATAAGCAGTCTTTAATAATAAAATCTTTCTCTGTACGTGAATAATCGAGTAAAATGTGTTCGAACGTTTCCGTCGATTCGAACGAGGCCGTGGTCCTAGCAGCCGGTACTGAATCGCCTAGTCTCACAGTGTGGAGAATTGGCCGGAAAGGCAATACTTTTTTTTTACAAATTCGGCGAAATAGTAATTTTCGCAGATCAACTTGACAGCATTTCGGCGAACCATTCACAAGCATGCGCCGAAGCTGTTGCTGACAAAACTCGCTTGCTTGAAGACTGTAGCTCACAACGCAATGACATACAGAGGCAAGCTCGTCCTTTTGAAAAGCTTGATATAACAAAACTGTACGCATACCAAATCGCAACGTGGTAAACCTACTAGAGACTTTCGAGATGAATGACCCCTCGCCTCAATCCCATATTATCCATTCAAAGGGGATATTTCGAGGTCTACCTGACATCCCCAGCCATTTGTCGGGGCTTCGAGCCATAGTCGTCGGAGCTAGCGGGACGTCTGGCCAGCCCATGGTCGATGTGCTGAGCTCAAATCCGGAGCGATGGGAGAAGGTCTATGCACTGTCAAGACGGCCACCGAAAACAAACAAAAATTCAAATGTAGAACACGTGCCAATGGACCTTCTATACGAGCCGGATAAGATCGTTGCTATTCTGCGAGAATACCGGGTTCAAGCGTGAGCGAATTTTTTGCCGCTGGTTCCCCGGTTTTGACTGACACTGTCCTCCCAAGGGATTACATATTCTATTTCGGTTATGTTCAGCTCACAGCAGTCGAGGAGAACGACCCGATGGGCTTGGGTGACGCCGAACATCTGGCTGAAGTCAACGGTAAGTTCCGTCCAAGCATTTTATTCAACTTTTTGGTCCTGAACGGTGCATAGGTCAGCTCTTTGAGAATCTTCTCTTCGCTCTTGACCAAGCTTCCATCACACCGAAGCGAGTGATCCTCCAGACTGGTGGGAAGAACTATGGAGTACATCAAGGCTTTGTAAATGTCCCACTCAAAGAGTCCGATCCGCGAGTTGAGCTTGAGCCAAACTTCTACTATACGCAAGAAGATATTCTCTCAAAATATGTCAAAGGTCATCCCAAAACGAACTACAACGTCGTTATGCCACAGTGGATTTTGAGCGCAGTCGCAGGGACTGATATGACTATCTTCTACCCATTGGCGGTATATGCCGCTGTTTTACGCAAGTTAAACAAGCCATTGCTCTTCCCTGGCGACCTTTTATCTTGGGACAACCCCCAGCCAATCTCTACGGGCATTCTAAATAGTACATTCTACGAGTGGTTGGTGCTTTCGCCACACACCGCGGGCGAGAGTTTCAACATCACCAACGGGGGGGAATTTACCTGGAGCAGATTCTGGCCGATCTTAGCCTCTTGGTACGGGCTGGAATGGCAACCGCCGAGTGAGAGTGCCCCTTACCATGAGAGAGACACGGGCTTGCGTCCTCGCGGGTATGAACATTTTTGTGCGGTCCAGCGGAACATTGCTGTTTGGCTAACAGGTTACAATAGTTATGGTGCCACGGGCAAACTTCGATCCTCATTCAGTATCGTTGAGTGGGCGCGCGAACCAGCTACTCAAGAGGCATGGGTACAGCTGTCCAAGGAGCATGGACTTGAAGCGAATCCTTTCGGAGATCCTGAGAAAACGTTTAACTTTTTGCAATTCTGTTTCAGTTTAACATGGTCTTGGTACACCAGGTAAGCGCGCTTTTTGCAGGCTTCTGTCTGCGACTGATTCACTTCACAGTTTATCTGATTCATTGTTATAGCATCGACAAAGCTAGGGAGTATGGATGGTATGGTTATTGTGATACTGTAGCGTCAATGCGTCAGGTGTTTGAGGAGTTTGTAGATATGAAAATGACTCCTCCATTACCGCGTTAAAAGTTATTCTGTCTTGAACAGCCAAAACTCATCACACATGTCATAGATAGTTCCACGAAGTACCCCGGTTCGCTATTGCTTTGCCCTTTGAGTAGTTGGGGAATGGTCGAGACCTGGCGCTTTCTTTCGAGGATAAGATCTAAGCTCGTCAAAAAGCCCTAACCGGCCAAAACGAGAAATTGAGAACCAGGCTAGAAACTTAGTTTTACAGCAATTAATTGTCCGGATCTCGAATACACAATTAATTTATGTATATATGAACATGTAGCAGACGTTTGAATCCAGTGTTACATAACCTAGCTCCTTGCATGCAGATATCTGAGTGAACAGGACATGCAGTTCCGGCTGATTTATAAGGATGGTTCCTCGGCATCAATAATCAGCAAACTATAAATACTACCTTGAAGCCAATTCCTTCAACGTTTTAATATCTACCCACAAAATACAACAAGATCGTACGTTCAAAAATGTCAAAACTCCATCCTAGCCCCATCTCCCTCGCGCACGTCGTGCTGCGCACCACCCCTACAAACTATCCCAAAATGGTATCCTTCTACATGTCTTTACTGTCCGCAACACCCATCTACCAAAACGACAGCATGACATTTCTCCGCTACGACGACGAACACCACCGCATCGCCATCATCCAGACCGCCGATGTCCACGCCTCGCCTGAAAACACCTTGATTGCTGGCCTCGACCACATCGCATTCACGTTCGCAACCCTAACCAGCCTCGCCCAGACATACATCTCGCTCAAATCCGCCACGCCAGAGCCGATTGTGCCTCTCTGGTGCGTCAACCACGGCCCCACGACAAGCATGTACTACCGCGACCCAAACGGCGCGCGCGTCGAGCTGCAAGTCGACAATTTCGATACCGCCGAAGAAGCGGATGCGTTTATGCGCAGTGCCGCGTTTGCGAAGAATCCCATTGGCACGGATTTCGAGCCGGAGGAATGGGCAGCCCTGATTTTGAGCAAGGTTGGGCCAGATGGAGAGGAAGGGTTGAGTCTGGACGAGGTCAAGAGATTAAAAACGAGGAGTGAGGTTGGTGGGAGACAGGTTCCTCCCGATTATCAATGAATGTTGTAGAGTGGTAGAGTATATTGTGATAATAAATTGCATGGGGGGGTTTTTTTTTGCTAGTCCGTTTCAGCGTCCCAGACCAGCTCTCCCTCAAACCATGTCTTGAGCACTTTGACATTTGCAAAGTCTGCGACACTCTGCTCGTCGTCAACGACATCCCTATCCAACATGATAAAATTCGCGCGCTTCCCGACTTCGATACTGCCACTGACTGCATCGAGCCCGACAGCCGCAGCGCCGTTCTTGGTCAGAATCTCTAGCACGAGTTCTGCTCCAGCCTTTTCCTTTGTCTGACCACTACTGCCCCCAAGGACAGCCCACTCGCCCACTCGCCGCGCAACATGGTGGACAGTCGGCAGCAAACACGGATCCCCGCGCGAGCCCCAGTCTGATCCAACAGTAATCGGCTGCGCGCGCACTTTGAAAAAAGCGGCAAAGTCCCAGTTCATGGCGCCGTTGCTGGCGGCTGTCACCGGGTGGTCGAAGAAGATGGCTGGCGAGAGCTCTGCGGTGACGTTTTGCGTGGAGAAGCGTTCAAAGTCGTCTATTCATATTAGTACACTCGGTGGGGTTGTATCAGAAAGGATCATACCTACCAGGATGAACACCATTGCAGTGTGCAATCTCATGTTTGATGCGTTTATCGGAGCCCGCTCTCGCTGCTTCAATAGCATCCAACGCAAGTCTCGTACTCCCATGGCCTGTAGCATGTATCTTGACCGTCAATCCACGCTCATCAAACCGCTGCACAGCCTCGACAACATCATCCACCAAAATCTTGCTCCTATCAACCCTTCCCTCCTCGTCCAGCCCAGCACTCGAAAAAACCGGCGGCAGGGGCACGCCATCCAGCAAAATCTTGACAAAATTCGTCCGCACATGCTGCGTCGCCAGCCCCGGAGCTCGCTCAATCAGCGCCTTGAGTGAACTCTGCCGCTCATTTGCCAAAAACTCTGGCGCATACACCGAGTGCGCGGCAACGTCCATGCGCAGGGAATTACTACTGTCAAGCTCGCGCAGAGCGTCCAGAATGACCGAGTTGGTGGCTGCTTCCTGGCAGGACGTAACGCCGGCGCGATGCAGACGGTGCACCGCGGCCTTGAGCGCTCGTTTGGTATGCTCTAGATTTGGATTTCCTTTGGCTAGCATAGCCTTGTTCATAGCCAACTCGGCCATCTCGCCAGTCAGACTGCCATCGGGACGCCGGCGGAACTGGGCGCCTGGCACGTCCGGCTCGCTCTGGACGTCGTATCCAGCCTTGATCAGGCCCGCCGTGTTGAGATATGCGCTGTGCCCCGCGCCGCCCTGAACAATCACGGGGGTATCTGGAAAGTCGTGGTCGAGTGATGAGCGGTCAAACTCTGGAATGGCAAAGGTATTGCCCACGACCCAGTCCTGATATGCGTGCTGGTACGCACACATGCACTGGCCGTCGCGCAGCCGCTCAGCGATATTTTCTACGGTTGTGTCGCCAGCCAAACTGACACCACTGAGGTAGGCGATTCCAGCCGACAGGAGATGCACATGAGCGTCGTGGATGCCTGGCATCACGAAGCGGCCGCGCAGGTCGAATGTGACGAGGTCATTGCTGGCAGCGGTGTGCAGGATATCTTTTGTTGTGCCGACAGCAACAAACTTGCCATCCTCGACGATGAAGGCCTCGGCGCTATCTTTGGCGACAGTGTGCACTCTACCGTTGTAGTATGCGACGGCCATTCTGACTTAAAAAAAATACTGAAGGTGAGTAAATTCAAGTTGAAGAATTCTGCGGGGCACGAGGAACGTTCGATGTTGGTTATAACCCACAACCTCGAACCTTAGTCATGCTTGTCCCATTCCTACGTCCAAATTACGTTTACTTCAGAGAGATATGTACAATGGGTATATTGCATGCGTTTATGTACATGTGGAATCGCTCGCTAACTGCCAAGTTTTCTTCTTCGCTAGAGAATAATGCGATTGAGGTCGAGTTACACGTCGCAGACCAGGACTCCGTTTTGGTTCGACAAGAAGCTGTCTACACATCGTTAGCACATCTTTCACACACAAAAAAAGATACAGAGAAGAAGAAGAAAAAAAAAAAAAAAAAAAAAAAAAACATACTCAGGTCAGGGCACGACTGGCCGTTACCACCGCCACATGTCCAGCACGGCGTATACTGATCATTCTGCCCGTCCGGCGTGCATGATGCGCCAAACCCGCCATGGGCGCGCGGGCTCAGCTGTCCGCTCAGATTGACCATGCACTCGTTCAGGTCGACGATGTTATAGATTTCCTTGCCGGCGTTGTTGGTGCACAGGCAGCCGAACCGTGTGTTGGATGAGCCCAGGCGACACGAGGTGCACGAGCTGGAGAAGCCGCCGGCATAGACCGAGGAGATGAGGGTCGCGGCGGCGAGGACGAAGGAGGCGCGCATTTTGGGTTTGGTTTTATAAAGGAGTGACTTGGTAAATGAATGAGTGAATGAATGAATGAGGAATTTCAAGGGTTGTGTGGTGAGAAGATCGGCACCGCGGAACTCGGCGATCCCTGAGATTATTTATACGACTCACTCTCAGGGACACTGACAGAGAGTCTAAGGAGCCTTGCTGACCGCGCTACGCACCTGACACAGTCGGGTCGCTTGCCGGTGGTTTGTTACATTGCGTTAAACCTCGAATGTAACACTAGGCTGCGAGAGATTAAGTGCTAGCAAGTAGGGGTCAGCATGTTGGCCCCCAAACCACACCATACTAACCGCAGTGGTTGCTAAAAGTGTCACTGTTATCGGTTACGCGAGTTTAGGCTATTTAGGTCAAGCAGTAGTAGAGTAGTTAATCTAATTATTATGTCCAGGAACAATATATTACATCCAACGGTAAGCACAAAAAAAAAACAATGTTGCGTCTATCCGCTATCTAAACTAAAAACACAGCAATCGCAGCGACAAGACAGCCTGCAATAAACGGCTTGCTCGTGCTGGCAGCTCCGGTAAATGCCGGGTTGACTGCTGTCGTAGTGCCGCTGCCCAAGATAGTTGTGGGAGTCACCACGGATGGAATCGCCACGGACGAAGCGGGCGTGCGTGCTGGTGGCGCTGGCAGAGATGGTGAGGAGACAGGCGGGACTGAAGCTGGAGCGACTGAAGTAGGGACTGAAGCAGGGATCGAAGCAGGGACTGACGCGGGCTGTGTGGTGACTGCAGCCACCAGCGATGTTTCAGGAGCAACATCAGTCACAGTAGCCGTACCTGTAGGCACAGTGACAATCACCGTGGTCGGCTTAGAGCCGCAGCCGGTTGGGCACGCTTTCGCTGTGGTGGTAAAGCCCGGCGGAACACCGCCAGAAGTCGCATCGGCAGGGCAGTAGGTCACGGTATGCGTGACGACCTTTGTCGTGTAGCCGCTCGGGCAGACGTCGACAAACGAGGTGGTCACAATAGTCGTGGTGGTCAGCTTGGACGACGGGGTGGCTGATGCCTCGATTGACGGCAGCGGTGTGGTGAACGAGGTGACTGTGACAGTGCTCTTGGCCTGGGATGTGCACGGCGAGGGCGACGGTGTGGTCGACGGCTTGTGGACTGGGCTGGACGGCTGACTGCGGAAAACCGTGTGGGTAAAGGTGCTGGTGGAATGCAGCGTGGTCGTTGTGGTGATGGGCTCGGTAGTAGGAGCTACAGAGGTATGTTTTTCCGTGGCCGATTTGACAGTAGTAGGCTTGACGGTGGTAGGTTCCACGGTAGTGGGCTTGACAGTAGTGGGCTTGACAGTAGTAGTCGGCTTGGATGTGGCTGGAGCACCCTGCTCATAGATCTGGATCGACTTGATCTCCCAGTACGCATCCGCAAAGGCAGTCGGATTGTTGCCAACATACGCTTCACAGCTAGCGGTGCCATCGCTCTTGTCGCTGAGCGGGCACTCCGACTGCGCAAAAACACCACCAGCCCAGTCACCGCAAAAGTCCGTGTTGATAATAATCCGCTGCTCCTTGAACTCATCGCCCACATTGCACGAGCCCTGGAAGTTGCCCATCGGGGTGCCAAACTCGGCCGAGTCGGGCTTGCCCGCGGTGACGGAGGCCGGGATCTTGTCGCGCGCAAAGGACCAGATCTTGATAAACTTGGAGGTCCACTCAATAGCATAGACGCCGCCGCCGCCAGCATTAAAGGCATCACCATAGCTGCCCTTGACGCCCTGGATCTCGCAGCCCTCTGTGCCAGCAGAGAGCGAGCACTGGGAGGCAGTGGTCGAGCCGGTCTGGTCCTTGCTGGTGATCTGGCAGTCGCCCTGGGTGTGCAGGGCCATTTGATTGTTGGCCTGTTTGTTGACACCTTCAATAACATCAATCTCGCCGTCGGCCGGCCAGCTCTTGCCGACAGTCCAAAAGGCAGGCCACACACCGCAGGCACCAGCGGGTATATGGGCAAAGTCGGCAATCAACAGGCCATGGTCGAAATACACATTAGACTCGACGCGAGTGGAGGGCCGGCCACCAGAGCTGTAGGTGTTGGTGTGGTCCACACCGAGATAGACATTGCCAGACTTGATGGCGGCCAGCCCCGAGCTGTGGGCGGTGTCATAGTCGACATAGTCAACGAACCTAGACAGTCAGCATTTGTTTGCGTCAAAACAGAAACACGAAACATACCCGTGAGTAGGGTCGGTGCCAGCGGTCAGCGAAAAGTTTTGAAAGAAATTGCTGGCGTCAAAGTTGTGCAGCAGCGAGTATGGAGTGGCTGCAGCTGGCGAGACAGCCAGAGCGAGGGCGAGAGCGCCCACTGAAACGAATGAAGAAGGCATGATAATGAATAGTACTGCATACAGAGCGCCGGCGATCTGACAGAGAAAGAGAGGCAGCGGACGTCAAGGCCCGTGGCTGTTTCAGAAGAGAACGAGTCAGACTGAGTGTCTGATAAGTAAAGAACGACAGTAAAGGACAGTACGGAGTCAATAAAGAGTGTAGACAACAGAAAAAAGATGACGAGAGCAAGAATGACAGCAAGAATGAGCAGACAAAGAGGGCTGGGCGATGATTCATATTGTGCCTGGCCTCCCCTCCCCTCGAACTGGCCGGGCCACGTCGGCTGGGCTGGGCTGGGCTGGCGCCATTCTCGAGCGTCAACAACAGACGAAGCAATCATAGCGCGGTGCCTGGAGGTGGCGCATGGGCGAGAATGGATGAGGAGACGCGGACAATGGATGCGAATGGATGCAGAATGCGCGGTGGTGGAGAGAAACAAGACACAAAGGCCGCCCGCCGTTTCACCCGCGCCCAATCGGCGGGCTTCGTCGGCGGCGATCGCCAGCAAGATGAAACAGGCCCTAGCTTTTAATATCAGTTTATTATTATTTTTATTATTTTATTATTTTATCATTTTATTATCCGAGTGTTTGCTGTTTTTTTGTCTGTTTTTCTTTTTTCTCTTCAGTGTTTTGTCTTGTGGCTCCACATTCCAGTCATCTCGATAACAGCCACCGCCACCAGATGACCATGCGGCGATCAGGATAAGCGAATACATACTTTAGTACTACATAGACAGGAATCTTCACTACGTAGTGCTAGTGCTAGAAGAATGCACTATAGACCCTATACAGACTAGGGGTCAGGGCTATAGATGCAACTGGCGGATGCGACAATAAGCAATAAGCCAAGAGTAGTATCACTACTCACTACTATTCACAAAGAATAATACTAATCTCGGATGTTATTATTCATACCCCTAATAATAAGGAGTATCCATAAAAATAAAATAAAAAATAAAAATAATATTAAAGAAAAGAAAAACAATTAAAACAGCATCCAATCACAGGGCTAAACGGCCCCTCGCAAATCGCCCGGTCTAGACCGCTCCACTTGTATCTTCCTATACTATTTTATATAGAAGGATACCTTTATCTTATATAGTAACTAGCCTAGCTGCCCCTATTACTCTAGGTTGCGACCGACAAACAATACACTTACAGAGCATCCTGCAATCCTTGGGAACCATACGCAGGATACTTTGTATTCTCACATCCCCGCACCTACTGTATTTTCATCTTACTAACAGACTCGAACAAAAGCAGAGAAGCCGCAATATCATACAGATCTAGGCCAAACTACATTGGTACACATTGTTTCATATTTTTACCATGGATGATAAACATGGCCACTTCGGTAGTCAAGGTATGTGGGCCTCCACATGATTACATTAACAATAAAAACTGACAATAGTCCCAAGCATCTGGGGTTTTGACGTGGATCCAGCTGATTGAAAGTAAGTGGGCTCTTAATTTATTATCTGCGCGGGTTATCACTATAACGGTCCTATGCCTAGAAAACTTCACTTCACTAAAGAAGGCACCTTGTTGTGTACGGATTGAAGAAGTCAAGTCAATGTCAGGGATTCGCTGGAAGGTCATTGTGTTCCAAAACTTTTCACCGGCACTCGACACTCCCATTCACATCACAGATGGCATAAGTAACCAACCCCTGTACGATCTGCTTTCAAAGGTATTTTTCCAGAGTTGCCAGGAAACACCACCTTTATATGTCGAACACGACAAGCCAGAGGTTGAATAAACCTTCAGAATATGAACGAATATTATTATTAAATTACTCAGAAGACCTAAAGCTATTTAGAAAGAAGATTTTTTTTTTTTTTGTGTAAGTGGTGTTTTTCTGGAGAAACGCGGTTAGATGACCTGATTCTACCGACTTACTGTCGACATTATAGACTATCAGTACAACAACACAGTGTCGTTTCCCCTTGGGGCAGATTAACGCTATGTAAAATATCTGTCCAGGCGTCTTGTTTCGAGGTATCACATGCCTCACTCACTCGAACCCCAAGACCATCTCACCATGAACGCTTTGTTTTCATAAAAAGCCACACTGTATATTCTAACAAGAATTCTTACAGTATCAAAATGAAAGAGAGAAACAATGATGCAGTTCATTTTTTATGCCCAATCAATATTGCAAAAGAGAATTTGGATTAATATTATTCCTCGGTTAAACTGTCTTCGCTCCTCTGTACATCAAAGAAATGTTCATTTGATTGTCAAGCTGATTATGCAACCTACCTCCATTAGGCACCCAGGATCTCCCCGTGCCCGTCAAACACCACTGGCCTTACATTCAATCTCCATCCAAGACTTTCTATGTGCCTTTGTATATCCACCCCCACAGGGTTGTAGTCGTAAACCTCGACGTTTATTTCAGGAAGAGTCGAAAATTCTCTGAACCGCGCATCCATAATCGATAACGCCCTGGTAGTGTCTTGGGAGTTTTTCCACAATGGAACCCGGTTCAATACAAACGCCTCCACCACGATCGTTTTCAAGCTCGTGCAGTTCCTCTGGATCCTGTCTAGACCGTCCGCACTAGGTTGCTCAAGGGTGACCTTGCTTCCAAACCTGCAGACCTCACGGAAATCGACTAGAACAGCCCAGATATAGCTCGCATTCTGACGGCCAATTTGATCAAAGAAAGCGTCTATCCACACAATGCTCCAAATCATAAACACAAAGCAATTCTGGGAGTAAAGCACTGCCCGTGACTCGTGGTAGATTTGTGAGTTTGTAGAAAGAATCTGGGCATGGAGTTTTGATCTTTGGTGTGGGATGCGATCGCTCGTCGGGTCAATAGGGTCTTTGAGTATGAGTAAGTATGAGTATATCATGATGCGCAGCTCAACAGGGAGCCTGAGAAAGGTCGCCATTCTTTTGTGTTGTAGGTTGGAAATACATCAATTGATGTAAGGGAATGAAGGGGAAAAAAAAAAAAAAAAAAAAACCTGAGTCGTCGATATATAAATACCTGTGTAGTCTCCGCTTTCTTTGTCAGTTTCGCCCGCCTCCACTGGTCCAATATAGCTAGACGGTATACAAATTCACAGATGGCCATCCAGATAGCAATTATTGCCAGTGAATTTACCGTCAGATTAATAAATAGTAGAAATCCGAATGTTATTTCTATACCACTGTTTGCCCCACTGCGGACCGCACATCCGGTACCGGTATACTCTTTCATTCTTACATCTGTCCCTGGAACTACTATAAAAAAAAACGATTTGATTGAATTCTATACACATCTACTCCACCGCCCTGAGCGTCGCCGACCGCCCCAGATTTCCCTCGCGCACCGCAGCTGGCAGCTCGTCTTCGTTGGCGCCTTCGCTGTACGGCCCTCGGGCACGCGCGTGGCGTAGACGATCACCGGGCAGCACATTGCCCTGGTCAATTGCCTCGCGCTCGTCGGTTGCTAATCTATTAGCTTTCCACCTTTTGAATATTGTCAAGAAAAATAAACAAAAACCCACCCAGCTGCTCATCCGAGTTAGACTCCGGCGGCTGCATCGGGTCCGCGAACTCGGTCCCGTCCCTTTGCACGGGCATCGCCTCTGTCGCGCTGGTCGTGTACGAGTCGTCGACGGGGCTCGAGGGGATAGGCGCCTCGTCGTTGGTGGCCTCGTAGCTATCGTCGCCTTCTCGTTCTATACGGGTGGTCATTTTGGTAGTATTGATGTATCTGTCACGGGTCGGCTCTGAAGTGCTTGATTCTGGGGGTTATTCTTATATGCGTACTTTCAGAGGAGGCGGCAATGTCGCCGCTGCGTCATAAATACATCAGTTAATGTCATACTCCATGATATATTCATATGTGTTGATTGTTGTAGATGATGTCGAAGGCGACTGACGCCGCAATGACTAGGTGGTGGCAATGGCCACCCTCCAGTACTTAACAGCCGACTCACGACATCCATACATGTAGTCATGAATTACATGTAAAATAACAACCACAAACCATGTCAGCCCCTTTTGAAGATCTCGATCCAGCCGGGCCCTCGCCCGAAGACCGCGTCAACGCGCTGCGCGGATACAAAGCGTACACCACCCAGCCCTCTTTTTCAGTCATGACACTAATAATAAATACAGAACAATAAGCAACCCGCGCACCTCAGACTCTGCAAAGCAGCATGCACGCGAAATGATTGACTCGCTGGGCGGCGACCAAGTGCGCGAAGACCTGTATCAGATGCGCAACCCGACCAAGGACCCTGTTCGGACGGTCGGGGGGTTGAAAGCGTGGGTGTAACATTTCTCTTATTTTTTTTGGTCCTGAATTATTCAACTAACGAGAAAAAGGGCTACGAAAAACCCCCGCGTGTCAGAAGGTGGAAAGAATCGTGCGCAGGAGAAACTCGGCGCTATGGCGGAGCCGAGTGAGTAGATGCAATCTTATATGTGTATGTATTATAGAATGGAATGTCTACATCTGTGTAATATTTTCATCATGCAGATGTAGATCGAGTCTGTATATCCACCGAATGCACTACCATATCAACTCCCCCAACCACCTTCTCCTGCACCAACTGCCCATTCAACGCATCATTCGCATCCACACGCCGATACGCATCGTTCAACGTCTTCTCAATACCCGCACGCACATGCCTGCGCGCCACACGCTCTCTCGTACTCGCCAAATCCACAGATATCAGTACGCGCATATCCACCAGCGTCGACACCTGACTCCATCCCGGCTCGTCGAGCAAAAGATAATTCCCCTCAATAATCAAAATTTTTGTGTCTGCTGGGATACACGTGCCCGACGGCACGGGGTCTTTGGTTGTATGCGAAAAAGACGGCGCAGATATACTCTCTTGAGACGATGTATCAGCCCAGTCACGTAGCCCCTGCATAAATGGCAAAAATGCATCCAAATCAAATGTAAACGGCGCGCCGCGCCGCACATACGCTTCCTCGCGATTAGGCAGTGCGTCCAACGTGGACCGCGGAAGATGGAATCCGTCCATGGAGAGCAGTGCCGCTGACGATGATTTTGAAGATGTATTTAATCGGCGCACGACCTCGCCAGCGAGCGTTGTCTTGCCGGATCCAGGCGCGCCTGCGACAGCGACAAGGAAGCGTGGCTTTCGGTGCGCGGCGGCGCGGCGCTGGATGAGGGAGGCGAGGGCGGTGTATTCTTCTTCCATTGGAAGTATTTTTATTTGATTGATGATGTAGCATGTATTAGTAGGATATCAATTCTCGGTTATGAAGAAGATATAAAGAAATATATTGATAATTTGCAGTGGATAACCGGGGGACTGTGGTCCGGTGTCGATATGATCGAGTTGTCTTGAGTTGCTAGACGGTACATGTATAATGCTCAACCTAACGAGGCATTTATTATGTTTGTATATATGAATCGCTGTAAAATTATAGCTAATGTTGCTAGACGTCATCAATTGATGTAAGGGCATCAGTGATATTGATATTGATTTTACTATCGATGAGATAGGGTTAGGGTTAGGGTTGGTTGTCGGTTCAGTGTTCTCCGAGTCTCGGGCCGATGCCGAGATGAGCATACATATGTACCTGTATGTACCGGATTTTAGGCCGCAGATGCCAATTTCCCGATCGGGGTCTTGTGATAATGATTTCGACAATTCGTGTATTCGTTACTGCCTTGGTTCGGCGTATTTATTTGAAAATTTCATAAATGGCTTGGGAAATGCTTATGCTACGAGGCGTGAGATAAACCAAGAATGAAGGCGAAGGGAACGGAATTTTGAGATCATCTGCACCTAGCAGAAATTTGTTGGCTGTTGAGGAAACTGGGCATCTCATAGGTAACCTCGGACTATAGAGAAAGAAAACTGCAAACGATGTCCACCAAAGCGACATCTAGGCATGGGCCTGTAGCTCACTTTGCATCAACAATTGACCACGAGTCTTGTGGAGCTGGACTGACAACTTGACATTTGCATACCCTGGGCCCCGACTCCTGTTGTTCGATTTCCATCCGAGCTAAAGACTCTAGGTTTGCCTTTGTTCCAGCTAATGTCACCGTTTCCAAATTGTCCACAATAAATATATCCGTATCGTATGTGTCGTTCACATAGCATTTCCGGATTGTATGTCGTCGAATCTTCACCGCCGTCCCGGCCTTCGCTCTAGATTGCGAAATCTCTGAGCCATAATTTTGAGTCAACAATTTAGAATTGATAGAAAGGCTCCAGTGCCTAATCTTACCTGCGGCCCCTTGGAAAGTACCATTCGCTGTTATGAACACTGCATCATTGGTAAAGATCGTATCGGCCAAGGTTTTCCATACCTCTTGTGAATTTGTATCTACCAAAGTGAAGAAGCGGTTCACAAGTTGTGAATGTTTCACCTCTGATGGGGGCTGATAAATAGTCCACACTGATTAATTTGTTGAATTGTCCATGGCGTTTTTCCGAATAATGAAATGAGATTTGTATTGGCGAGGGAGTCTCAGTGAGTGAAATAGTATTGACTACGAAATAATACCTTGCTCAGCTCATCGCCTCCTAGCCGACCTAAATACCCCATTAAAACACCGAAATCAGCCGTAGGATACGAAACCTCTCTTATGCAACCTCTAAGCATCTATCATGTAGGCCGGTACCAAAGACCACTTTAATCCTGGAAAACATTGAGACAATCGGGATTGGATTGCGATAGATAGTGTTTTAGTTTTGTGGATCGTTGGGCCACACCTGGCTATCTGTTTTTGTATACCACCATCTGATCGACATAAAAATATTAAATTCATGGATTTAAACGTTCAAGCTCAAGACGACGGAACAGCTGCCCCTTCATTGAAATCCGCAGTTCGTCCACTATAGAGTGAAATAGTTATGGGTTGAGATGGCTCCTTAGCTAGGGTTTCAAGTCATCAGCTAGGAGTTGTAGATTAACTAGTTTTTTCCGAGAGATAGATTCTTCCTTACAGTCATATAGACATCACTGGATTTTCCTCCAGGCCACGGTCTCATCAATACGTATACATCATAGTACTGTGGCGTGTAATTGTTATATATGTCCGAACGAAAATAGAATAGCGCGAAATTCCCCCTCATCCGATTTGCCTTTTATATCCAATTCCTATTGGTCTGTGAGTTACCCCGGACATTGCAGTAGTGCGTAATTCTCAGCTAACACAACACAGCAGCGATAGCATTCGTGTAATGAGTTCACAAGCTCTCTCATATGAGACTTTATAAATAACCCGCTGGGAATCTTTACCCTTCTAAAAAAACTCAGTGAATTAAACACCGTGTATTCCAAACTGACATTTATCTCCATCATGTCAGATGCTTCCATTCTTCGACCCAGCGGGCTAGCTCACGTCGTCTTCAGAACAGCCAACATCAAACCCCTGGTGGACTTCTGGTCCACATTTCTGGGGGCGGAGCGAGTGTTCGAGAATGAGTTTATTGCTTTTCTCCGCTATGACGAAGAACACCACCGCATCGCTATCATCAACGATGAAGGCACTGGTCCCCATTCGGCAACTGCGGCCGGACTTCACCATGTGGCCTTTACCTACGACACACTCCATGGTCTTATCAAGGCCTGGAAGCTGAGAGAGAAGCTTGGCATAAAGCCGACGTGGTGTGTCAACCACGGCCCTACGACCAGTATTTATTATAAAGACCCAGATGGGAATTCTATTGAGACACAGGTCGACAATTTTGACACCGTTGAGGAGGCGACTGAGTTCATGATCTCCCAATTCTTCCGAGATAATCCTGTTGGGGCCGATGTAGATCCAAACGAGTTGCTTCGCCGTTTGGAGGCGGGCGAAGACGAGAAGGCCCTGAAGAAAAGGGTTGAGGTTGGGATTCGACATGATATCCCTGCAGCAGTGTAAGATGTGGGAAATGGGTTGTTGAATGCCATTATATTCGATTATCAAATAGCCGTCTGATTTATTAATCAACACAATCTATCGGCGTAATCTTGGTCTTCATTGCTGCTTTGATTTTTACTTTTAGCTTTTATTTGTTCTATTGCAAGGGATCGCTAGCCCTTGGCTCTATTTAACCTTGATTTTATGTGAAAGAAGGAATATATCAACCCCTCTTTTTTACGAGGAAGAGGAACAGCCCAATATTGGAAACCTATCACAACACGAGCTCATTCCATAGAACAATTTTCGAGATTTAGGTTTCTACAGAACCTCCATTTCCCTTCGCATGGATATATTTTTTCAAGTTCCCCGGAGCAGTTATATCCGAAGATCAATTTCAATCCTCCGGTCCCCATGGGGCCCCGGGATTCCCTATGTTGTGTATTTCCCGCACCAAAGAGGAAATAGCTGCCTTTAACCACAAAGACAATTAGAAGAGAATCTCATAATCTCTTGTCGATGGCTCTGTTTAGGGTGGTCTTCCCATTATCTAGAACTACTTTTCATATTGGGCCCGTCTTTAAATCTCTTACCAATAATTTCCTAATCCTGTCATCATGACCGGCGAAATCGAAACCCCGGTAATTATCGTCGGAGGCGGTGGTTGTGGGTTGACTCTTTCATGCTTCCTGTCCAATTATGGAAAAAGAAATTAGTGCATGCCACTCAATCTGTTTCGGCCTCTCACATTTCACTTTTTTCTTCCTGCAATAACTGCAAGCTTGAGATGCCTCATGCTCTCTGTTTGGAGGCATGGGAATGTGGAATTCACGAATATATCTAAACCGTAGATGTGAAGAAAATAAGGGAAGGCTAGCTGCGGGGGTAACCTTAACGCTAAATGCGAAATGCGGGGAGGGTTAAACCTAATATAGAGCGCGTTTTTGCGTTTCTGGACGGAAGTGGCCGGGTGGCTTAGTTAGTTAGTTACCGATTACGTTGACTTACTTATGTAAACATTAGAGGATTGGACGTACATAGGTAATGCTACATTGCACATCCGTGGAAGAGTCAGATTTGGAACTTTGACCTTAGTGACGACAATCGTTATTGCTCTCGTGCTCGACAGGACCGCATTCAGGTCTAGGCCCAGGTCTAGGCTCCTGCACACCAGTCAAACGCCGACATCCACTGGAGTCGATTTATACATGACCTCATATGCCTAGTGCAGCTATTTGCAGAAGATCAATGAGAACGGCGTCTCGCCACAGTGACAAGAAGATGATGAAATCAACATAGTTAGCGTACATTGCACACACTAGCGTGAGCCTATTAAAAAGTCGAGAGAAACAAAGCTTGGGTATTGAAATTGTTGTATCTTTGGGTTTATCATTTGTCTCAAGCCGAAGATATCCTCATCCTCCTACCCAGTGAGATTTATAATGGCGTCTACAGCAGTCCAGGTGCCTCCCCGAGATCCGTGGTCCTCCAAAGACTTTGGAGCCATCGATAAGTGGCGGGCCAACGTCATCAAAAAAGCTGCGGCCCGTCCCGCATCCAAGCTGGACCCCGTGGTTCTAAAATTCCTTGACTTGCTGCAAAACAAGGAACTAGGCCTGGGGGATCTGGCGAATAAAATGCTTAACGAAGTCCCCTCGACCCCGACGTATGATTTCGATCCAAGTGGCCAATTTAGCCGCATGTCCGACTATCAACAAATGGTCCAGTGCATTAACCAGATTCTGTACACCGCGCCATCTTGGGACCTCCCTGCGTATAAAGTCGGCCTGATTGGGGTCCCTTTCAACGCCCTCTTCAACTGGCCCATGGCAACCGAAAGCGGGTACAGGTTCTTCAAAAACAGCAAGGTCAACGCCTGCTTGAAGGATATCCTCCAAGCCCACGGCACGTACCTTCGATCTCCGAATTCCAAGTCGGTTCTCCCATCCTGGTTCACGGATGAGCCTCTCCAGATAATGACCGCAAAGGCCTCCCCATGTTGGCCCGATGGCGTAAAGAAAACGTTCAAGGACATCTACGTCTGCACTCCCGACGATCCAACAAAATGCTGGGGCTTTAAGTCCTGGGATGACTTTTTCACTCGCGAACTCCGTAAAGGTGTCCGGCCAGTCGACAAACCAGACAGAAACCACGATCCGTTCGAGTCTAGCAAGGCAGTTATTGCAAATGCCTGCGAGTCTGTGGTGTACCGGTGCCAAGAGAAAGTGCAGAAGAAAGACCAATTCTGGCTCAAAGGGCAGCCATACTCGCTAGCCGATATGCTAAATTTTGATGAGAGTGTTGACACATTTGTCGGGGGAACAGTCTACCAAGCATGGCTCGCTGCCGAATGTTACCATCGATGGCACTCTCCGGTCACCGGAACCGTGAAGAAAATCGTCCACGTTCCTGGAACCTACTTTTCAGAGCTGCGAGGATATGGCTTCCCCGAGGTAGCTGGCGAACCGTATATCCCTGATCCCTCAGGTCCGAATCTCTCCCAGCGATACATCACTGCCGTGGCAACGCGAGCCCTTATCTTCATCGAAGCTGACAACCCTACCATCGGACTTATGTGTTTCATTGCGGTGGGGATGGATGAGATCTCAAGCTGTCAGGTCACAGTGAACGAGAACCAGCCAGTTATGAAGGGGGATGAACTTGGAATGTTCCACCTCGGAGGATCAAGTCATTGCTTGGTCTTCCGGCAGGACGTGCATCTAGCCTTAACGAGAGCCGCTCAACCCCCGTACAGCGACACCGAATTTGATAAACATACTATCATTCCAGTGAATTCGTGGCTCGCATACGCCCAACCAGCGTGAGGCCTCGTAAAATTCTAGGTACTCAAACAATGAATACATTGCAGATCGAAAATACTAGCTAGCCAAACCGAAAACTAGATACAATTAATACATGATTTATTGGGTTTTTATTAGGCTCCAAAGTCGTGCGTACAACGAACGAATGAGTAAAAAACAATAGCCCATGTTGGGATGCGTAAAAGTCAATCAACCCACTATGTATAAATTATGTATTCAATGTTACATGCTCTGCATGTCTATATTGCTGATGTGGGAAGAATGCAGGAGGTGGAATGGGCGCAATTTGGCCAATGTGGCCATCTAGTATATGAATTTGGTAGTGTCCCACGCTACCTCGAAGAAAGAACGACTTCAGCGTTACAGACTACAGCTGCCGACTACAATTCAACAGAATACTCAAACATGAAAGACTCGGAAAGCATCCCCTACAGCCCAAGGGACTCCCTTATAACACAGAACCGAGTCCAAGTCCCCTCCCTCCTTTGGTGCTGCTTGCTTGCCACATGTGTAGTGTTCTCTGGTTTTGGCTTATTGTCTCTCCCCACCCCTCTGGGCATTGTTGCTGCAAAGCGAACGGGGTTCACGGAACATGATATGGATAATAGAAACTCCCAGGTTGAGGCGCGGAAGGTACCATTGGAAGTTCACATCGAAAGCAGGTGCCCTGACGCCCGTGATTGTTTACAAAAGCTGGTTGTGCCGGCGTATTGGCAAGTGCACAAAGAGGCAGATTTGAAGATCAGTTACGTCGGAGAGTATGTTCCAAAGAATTCGCCCAATAAAGCTTAGTTCTAACACCATTGTGTATCCAGGATTTGGGAATATCCTAAGAAAGATGTGACCTGTCAACACGGATGGAATGAGTGTGACGGCAACAAACTGCTTGTATGTGCTGAAATGCACGCGAGCTCCGTTTCAGATACCCTAGGCTTCACCAACTGCGTTTTATCCGACTACGAACGCGTTGCTCAACTCGAACTAATTCAAGAATGCGCCCGTGAACATGAGATAGATTATGATAAAATTAAGACATGCGCAGACGAGCAGGAAGGTCGGGATCTGTTGATCAGCAGTGTTCAACGCAGTGTGGCTGCTGGGGCCAATTTCAGTTGCACCATCCGCGTGAACGGCGAGACTTGGTGTACTCGAGATGATTATAAATGGGGGTGTGGACAGGATCATTACACAGTCCGGAATTTGGTGGAGGAGATCTGGAAGTTATATGGGGAGACCGCAGACCTGCATTCCTCTACTGAGCTGTAGACATCGTGAATCAATTGATATATAACAACGGCTAGAAGGATACAATCCAATACATACTCCTGCATTATAGCTAGCCTCTATGCCTTGTTGAAAGATTTAGAACACAATGCTCTGCAGCGGCCCTTAATAGGAAAGCAGACTCTCCATCGGTGATAATTCCCTGGTTAGATAGATGGCAATTGTTGTCTCCACCGTCGGAGGTCATGGTGGGCACTGTATTCTCGTTAAGTAGGATCCTGCAATGAATGACTTCTATTGTATAGTCGCAGTGTAGGGAAGTACCAGCTGACTCATGATGTGAATTTATTCGTATTGATGTAACTGACCTTCGTGAATACTAATGAAAATCTGGGAATATTTAATTTCCTTTGGAACTCTCCTCGCAAGCAAGATTGATCCTAGCACTAAGACTAGCAGTAATGGGCTAGAATGCATCATGGAAAAGAATCCTTTCCCGCCTGCGCCATGACGTATCCCTTATTCTTTCGACTTTTTTGATCAAAAAAGCGTTTCAGCCGTAGTGGAAAATCTTCCTTTGTGTCTCCATAAAATGCATCGCCGTATGTCTCCCAGACGGGAATAGTTCCTTGCCAGTATTCATCTGGCTTGGACGTTTCCCACCCTACTTCCCATCTATTGAACCCATGGCGCACACGGACATGAGATTGTGTAGGGTCAATATCCACTCGGAGAACAAGGACTAGATCCACCTCCTTCTTCATAGGAGAACGAGTATTCTCCCATTGATCAGGAATAATTCCATTGACGATTTTATGAAGTCCCCAGAGTTTCTCATTCCCCTTTATATCTTGTCCTGTAATCTCATAATATCCACATGCATCCTTTTTCTCAAAGGTGAGAGCATGTGCAGTTCCATTGATCACAGTGGACCACCACGTTAGGCCATGACCAAGGTCGCACGAGCACAATAGATGCTTTCAGCTTTAGCAGTTGACACCGTGACGGGTAAACCCTTGGAATCTTGGAGTTGCTCGACAAACTCGCATGGAAGCCAGCCCTTTGCATACAGCACGGGTGGTGGCCCTGGTATTGTTGGATCTGGGGGCTGGGGTGGACCTAGAGGTGCTGCCATTCTCCCTGGTAGGTAAATCACGTACGGGTAGGCTTTGAAATGTAAATTGCAAAATATGCGATGCGTTGATCAACTCCGCCACCACTTCGGAATTGTATTCATCTATCATGAAACAAAATTAGCAAATGGTTATAGTGGCTTAAACTGTTAGGCACAAATGGTTACATGATGGCGACTAGCTAGCTTCTGGCAGGGGCGGTCATCGCCATCAAGGTTGCAGTTTGTTGCTCCCATCATGTTGTTTGTGCTCAATGACAGCTCCTCGAAATCCCTGGATCTGGGAGAAGGCGGCAGTACGAACAGATTGGAAATTACACCTGCCAGGGTTAGAAACCAATTGCAAACTTATATACTCTGGATGGTCTGGTGGAGAGAAATTGTTGCTATAAATATCATTATCATCATGCTAACTGCTCTCATTCCAATGTAGCGATTGCACCTATCCCCGTCAACTGGCCACATTCCCTAGGCTGGCAGTAATAGTATGTGCAATTCTTTCAGCTCAAGGTTATACAAACCCTGGATTGTCCAGAACCATAAACGACCAATGATTTGCAACCCTTCAAAGTGATTTACAGGCTACAGATATATTTCAGGCCTTGAAGGAATTAATCCCTTAGGTAATAGCTCTTGGTTTATGTGGTGCCTTTAGACTGTTGAATACATTATAATACACAGATTGCGAGCACTTGCCATTTTGGGGGCTATGCTATGAGTTCAGGCGTTTGATGGTGCATTTTTTCAATCTAGATACAAGCATCTGCACGCACTCATTTAAAGGCAAGGAGTACTTTCCTATTCGGTTCCTCCTAGAATTTTTGCTCCTCAGATCATTTGGAATTCGTTCCATTCTGTTTAGAAATTAATACAGCATAGTATGGTGAGGGAGCATTACCCTTACTGCCATTAATTGGACACGCATGGAGAGGCAAATTTTTATCGTCCCTTTCCGTAACCGTAGAATCATGTATGAATTGGATGTGTACCATGTACCATTTGATTGTTGTCTACGCCTCCCTTAGAGGGATAGATAATCATGCCATTCTGATCTAGGTAGTACATTGGTTATACTCACCCGTGAGCTGCTGTAGGGCTTTCTGAACCTCTGAAGCCAATGTGTGCGTCAATTTTCAACCCGAAACAATGATTATATACAAAAAATTAATTAACAGTATGATCAGGGTATTAAAGCCTGTCATACCCCAAACTCCACACTTACTACATTGAAATTAGGTACGTATATGTGGTTGAGAGGCTGGAAGCTTAGGCTTGGCTAGAGTAGTAGTAATAGGTTAAAATATCTTAATCTGGCTCTATATAAGTGCCTAAGCTTTCTTTTTAGTAATTCTTTATTTATGAGGTATCTTCTTTTTAGATTACCTATGCTTTTGCTTTTCTTATATGTAGTTCGACTGCGGCAATATCCTCAATATCCAATTATCCATGGATACTGGATGCCGACTCGGTTCTCATCTCTATACCACAAGATGTAGAGAACGAGCCTGATTATCTAACCTGTGCCGAAATCTTTGCCACAGCATGGAACTCGATCACCCAGACCGGCTTTCAGCCAGGAGACAGCGTTGCAGTTTATGGTGCCAGCCCTGTGGATTTTCTCGCTGCCTATTCTGCTCAATATGACAGTGGATACTAGCCAGAGTCTCGCTGTAACTCGTGAGACAAAAGACATCAATTCCAAGACTTCGATTTGTCTTGGTAATATGTTCCCAACACCTCTATCCTATGATTGACCGGGCAACAGAAGCAGGGAAACGGGCTCACTTCGTGATCCACGCAATTGGCCGCGGTTGAAGAAGAATTCCCGAATTTTGGTGGCTGCCTTTCATTCTATTAATGTCAAACCTAGGTCTTGTGCTCAGTGAAGTAATTGCATAAACCTCGTCGCTGAATCATTTCGGGATTGATCAGCATTTACGCTTAGATTCCATCGAGATTATCTAAGATTAGTAAATTTGAACACATACGCCAATAGAACAGAATATTCTGGTTTGATGCAAATCCAAAGTTCGTCGAACAGTAGGCGACGAATACCTAGCCTAAGCACTAACTGAAAGGGATAACTAGTCCCTACAATAAAGACGGAGCAAAAATTCCGCACATGAAGTCAATGGATAATTATCAAGACAATATGTAATTGACCAAGTACTGGAAAAAGCTAGTTCGAATACCAGTATTTTGTTCTCTTAAAGTACCCCCGAAAATCTGACCGCCAATTATCAATCCTCGTATCTCGCAAAAAGGTGCCGTTGGGCCTGGAACTCAGCCTCAAAGACCTCTCGGTGTCTTTCGCTCCGTGGGGTTATATTGACCGCGAATCTTTTGGGGGAAAATACAAAGCCGTCTGTATAAGCTGTTTTTACATCAGTGTCTATGTCCCGATCCCCAGCGGAGATATCAAAGCCCCAGGTAATCTTTGCCATATTGAGCATCTAACTGAAGTCAGTCAAGTCAGCACAGTCCCTTGGTATACCAAGCGTACCAGTGAATTCTCTGCAAGTCGCTGGCCAGCGCACGCTCGGCGACCTGCGCCAAAGCTATACGTAACTCTGCGGTGGTCATTTTCCTCCTCTTTATTTGCTTCCGAGCCGAATTTATTGTTTAAACAGCGCTCCGGGAGAAATTCGTCCCCCGAACGGTACTCCCGATTTCTGTGGATAGACCACGCGTTTGCGAAGACAATTGTCCCCTTGGGAAGACGGTAGCCTTCATAATTGTCATCTTGGGTGAGTAGATGGGGTATGCCTGCAGGTGCAACAGGTCGCCATCTTAATGTCTGCGCCCGATTATTAATGGAAAAAGTCCCCAATTGACGATCGCCTTTCTTATACAGTTGTGGCGTACCTCAGTCATGCAAGCTCTCAAATAAGGCAAGTTATCCAGATCATCAAATACTGGAGACCGCTCAGTGCCGCAGAGCCTGTCTAGTTCGCTCTGGGCTTTTTCAAATGCGGCCGGATTGCTGATTATCCCCAACATATACGAGAGTAGTGTCGAGGCAGTAGTATCTGATCCCGCTTCCATCTATTGCGAATGAGAATTTAAAAGCTGTCCAGAGGATTAGGCTCGAAACTCACCAGTATTCCACCAAGATAAGCAACATGTTCATCATCAAGTCCATTCTTCGGCTGATCCTTCAAAACTCGTTCCATGAAGGAGCCTGTTACGATCCCCTTAGTGACCCGGGTTTTGGTTTCTTCCATCAAAGCGAAGTATAGAGAGCGCTGTTCAGCCCGAATGGCCCTGGCTTTTGCTTTCCAGCTCGCGAAAAATTGCGGTATGTATCTCAGTAAAGGAAATGCGTCAACGGGAGGTGTGGCTCCTGGTTCCAGGATGGAAGTGAACTGGTCCTGCGCATGATAAAGCGCCCGAATTTTTGGCGAATTAAACTCAGCCCCACGTTGTCCAAATACAGAGGACAGGATCACGGCGGTAGAATACCGTCAGATATGTTCGTAATATCCGTCGGGGTCTCGGAGAAGTTGATACATTGTTTGTGTCGCTTCTGCGTTCTGGATTGGAACCATTGAATCAACGGCTTTCACATTCAGGAGGGCCTGGACTGTCTTGCGAAGAACTCGCCAACCTGCACCATATGGTACCAAAAGAATATGAGTTTGGCCTGGGCAGATCAGGTCATTTCCGATATGATTCTCCGGACGGCTAGAGTAAATAGCCCCTCTTCTATCAAAAAGTCTTTCGCTTATTAGTAGCGAAGTCTTTTTTATTTAGCTACCGAGAATTACTTACTCCCTTACATGCTTCCAGCTGTTTAAAATGACAACATTCTGGGGACCTATTTTGAGGCCAACAATGGAGCCATATGTTTGCGACAATTGATGAAACCTAGAGTATAGTTAGATTAAATTACTGGAATGGACGGGTTGGAGGATTGCGTGACTTGAGAAACGCTTTAGACTGGGGTAGTTGATGGAGATTTCCAATAAATGGCAAGGGTGCTGGACCAGGAGGAAAGTTCATCGGTCGTCTGCTTGCCCAAAAGTACTTCCAAAGAAGTGCGGCAACCACACAGCCAGAAAGGCCAAGGAGCATCTGGAAAGTCACTGGCGTGGACATCATTGGATTTCCTTGAGACTAATGCACGAGAAACGAAAAGGGATTAACTCGGTAATAGATTATCGTAGGCTGAAGAAAAATGCATACTTTTGTATTCGCACAATCTTTCAAAGCCTATGCTTAGCTTGTACTATGCCCACCATGTATTGATATCCCCATGTTTCCTCGGTGCGGGGAAAGGACACCAAGAACATGGTTATGCAGAGAAGCGACCAGTTGGCGGACATTCCGATACTAATATGCATGCAAGTTAGGAATTTACAGCCAGAACCAACCATCGTCAAATTATAAGCCGTCCATCATGCCGAGAAAAGAAAAATCCGAACAGAAGAGGAATAGTGCAAACTATCCGATTTGCTCTTATGCACCAGTTTCCGGATTAGGTCGGCTGGTGTATTGGCCCGATTCTTTTCGGAGTAACCAGCTGGAATTTATTCTTTTTTGGTTTCTGTCCTCATAATGCGGGGTGGGTCTAGATGTAAATATAGACTAGATTCGAGTGAAACAGTTCCAGACATTTATATTTGAGTCTCTGGCTTCAATTGATCGTGAAACATTCCAACTTCAGCCTTGCCACATACAATTTCTTGAATTAACCCTACTAAATCAGGACTCTCGTTATTCGTTGCTTTCTGACAATGAGGTAGGTATGGCTACTACCTAGCAATAAACTTGTTCAAGAGTCTGTGATAAAGTCACTCCTTGTCCGCGAGCGATATTACAGAGACACCTGCCAGTGGGACAAGTTTCGCGGCAGTTATCACCCAGATGCTTCCAAAACACACATCGAGATAACCTGGTGAGAATGAACGGTATCCAGGCAGTCTAAATGTAACTAAAACACAAAATAGATTCCAAGGCGATATCGATTGATTTTTTCCGGCTCACGGGAGATGGCAAAGAATGGAACTGGTGCGATTCATACGATCTGTCCACTAAAGTTGCACATAAACGGCAACAAGGCTCTTTTCGAGTCGACAGGCTCCATCTCCATCTGCTTCTCTTACAGCGGGTTGTTATATGACTGTGTTTCTTCTAATCGGTTTATCTCACGTTTGGAGTGGGTGGACGGTGAGTGGAAGTTGTTGACTCTGGAGGCGATTATGACCGAGACTGCATCATACCGACGCTACCATCATTTCTACCTGGGGAACTACCTGTGCCGAAAGGCGGGAGGGAGAGCTACAAATTTATCGCGTGGGTTTTATACTAGAAAGGGTTTGAAATCAAGCAGGATCTGCCAGGGATTGATGAACCTCATAGCTGCACCCGATTGACGAAGGAGCATTTGGAATGGCTGTTTTGAGATGAGGTAGTCTCAAACTGGATACAGTATTTATCGTCAACGTGGTATTGCTATCGCTACAGAGTGCTCCCTTTCACCATTGAATACTAGACACTATGCCTTCACTTTTTATCGTGCGTCGCCTGATAATACCTCCCTCGCTACTCACTTGGTAGAATCGCAATAGAACCAGAAACGCGAAACCAACGGTAGTCATCTCCAAGGTTGTTTAGGTCGTCAGCTGTTAGTTGAAACAGATAATCTCGTTTTCCCTTTCCCGAAGCCCCCTTTTAACGGCTTCCCATTCAAAATTATGGTCCTAGCAACTTGAACGAACTGACAAAAACTACCACATATGAACCCCTCTAAGGACGTTGAGAATAGCTTCGCGAGGGTCAGCGCTAAGCGTACCCCGAGTAAACCATACGGGTTCAGCCCGTCACATATCCGGAACTAAATTTTTTGAAAAGTTCATGCACAGGCGGATGGATCTACATAATAGCATGTGGTTTATTCTAGCGTATAATAATTATCAATAGTCTCACCATAATGTAACTAGATTTCACATTAATGACATACATGCTAACTTTAGGGTATCAAGGATGATCCAGCAATGGAATAGCGAGAAAGAAAAGAGAAATATAATTAATTGTGAGAGCTAGGGATAGCAATTCCCGGCGGTCTCAAATATTTGGCTATCACAAGAATCGGTAAACCGCAGCTAATAGATTAACTGACTAACTTAATAACTTAGTGACAGACGCTACTTATGTAGGCAAGGAAAATCTTTACCTAAGTTAGTTAACGCATTATAGGCAATAATAATAATCGTGATAGCTTGAAATACTAGTTTATACTTACGAGGTTTTGATAAGTGTATGGAGTACAGCCGTAATTTGGACTAGATCTTTAGATTTTCATCACAAGTTACCGTGACAACTATAAACTTGATTAACTTCTAGTTAGTAATTGTAGCAAACTATTGATACATTAATAATAAAATACGAGAATATCTCGCTGTAATTGTCTAGTTCTACTTCTCTATGATCATTTGTTCTACTATATGTGTGAGCCACTTCAGGCAATTAACTAATGAACTACATTTTGTCTAATTAATGGGTTATAACTGTCTGGGCATTTATTATTGGATATTGTATAGGAAAAGACCTAGGTAGGGTTACTTCGGCTCTTTGATCACGTTGAAGACCACCACACTTCGTAGTAATCTGCGTTCACAATCACAATAGCTTAAACATTTAAGTTTCAATGGTTCTGGACATCTCGTTATGGTGTTCCTACATCTATCTAATATTGATATTTACTTTTATATTTAAAGACCGTAACTCGCACGAAAAATAATATCCTATTCTTCTTCTTAATAAACAGCACATTTACAATAAACTACCCTCTCTAACAACATCTCTCAGCAATTTTTCTAAAATGCAGTTAACATACATCGCGTTCTTTTCCTTCTTTCACCTTCTTTCACCTTCTTATACCCATCAATGCATCTGCGGACTGCAATAAATTTGCAACTGACTCAGTGAATAAATTCCAAGCTCTTGTACCTTTACTTGAGCAGATTGTCCCTACCATACGAAACAACTCAGTGCTTTCGCATCACCTCAGTCAGCAAAAAAGTTTCAATCTCGGCTGTTATGCAAAAAATGTCACCAAGACAATCGATGTCATCAATACAGCCACCCAACTACGGAAAGGTCAGTTGCATACAGAATTGGTCCAAAGGTGTTCCCAAAACTCCACAGACTCGCATGCCCGCCGTGATCATCACCATCACCATCACAAAGGCGGAGTGTTAGAAGAAGTGCTAGGAGACGTCTCCGACATCGAGAACGACATCATAGAGCCGGTTGAAACAGACATAGACGAATCAGGCGATCTTCTCGGCTTAGATATCCTCAGTTCACTTCTTGATCTCATAATGTCTCTGCTCGACTCATTGCTCGGCGGCCTAGGTGCGAGTGCAGTAAGTCTGATTAATATCTATTGACAAGTATAATAAGCTAACTTGAGCCGTTCACTTCAAGAATGAAACTGTTGATGATGCAGGTGACATTGCAGTAAGTCTGATTAATATCTATTGAGAAGTATAGTAAACTAACTTGAACCTTCTACTTCAAGGATGACATTGGGGATGATATCTTTGGACAAATATTATAAGCTACAGTCGGTTGGTTAGTTGGTTGATTTTATATACCCTGACCCGTCGCAATCAAGCGATCTGCAGGCCACCAAAACTGCAACTATGCTTATATCTCTATTTTACATGTACCCATTTCTTACGGGCGAACTTTGTGCCTCGCCCAAGGACCTGTGGTGGCCGTTTGCCTTTGATTCTGTTCTTGCCGGCCCTTTGGCCCAGTCGTGTTTATCTCAGTTCTCAGATCCACTATGAGGAATTTCAAACCAATCTAAACAGCGTCGCTTATTCTCCCAGATGCAGTGGACCAGGAAAGACGTACAAGTCACAATTCCCAGGCAAATAAACGAAACCAGGTATCCCGAGGCTTCCTTCATTATGTAAATGTTACTTGCCACAATTCCTGCACAATTACCAAGGCCAATGTGCATCACTGCCCCAGCATCTCGCGTATAATGCCCACCCAAATTGTTGTTCAGCCACATGATGGTAAGGGGTAGAAGTGTATAGTGTCCCGAAGCTACGAGAAAAATAGCCATATAACGGGCATTGGCCGAAATACGGTCCACTTGTATCAGAATTGCGAACCCAACAAGGGTGGCAAGCAACCTGAAAATAGAAAAGGCAGGGCGACGGCGAATACATAAATGGGAATTGCTTTAGAATTGCTTTGTTGAATGCTTTTGAGGTGTGAATGGCGACTGTTGCCTAATTAACTCGGAGATATCATTCAGAATATCGGGGAAATTCTCCCCATAATTATGCTATTTCTTAGCCTGTCCAACTCTTGGATGCCTTGAACTTAAACGTAATGTCCGAGAACCACTTGTAGATTTTCCGAGACCTAAGGTCTGTGGGCTAGTATCGAACCTTCATACTATTCGTTTTATTCAAATGAAGGGAAGAACCGTGCCAATATACAAACTTAGGGTACATTGGAACCAAATCATATGATGTATTCAAATTATTGACGGATATCTTTTCACCCAACAATTTCAGTTATATCCCCTAGTTATATATGAGTGTTGTATATAAATTGATGTAAACAATAAGAGAAAAAACATCGGACATGTTGCGGGCACTAGTCCTGTTTGGGATTGTTATTATCTCATTATTGGCTGGCTATATGCTACGGCCCCACATCTCGGCGCTGCCCCGCGATGACCTCATATTTCCAGGAGTATTAATAATTCGATTCACCCTTATATAGCAATGTTTTCCCTCTGTGAAGAATAAAGGAAGAAACTGAAAACACTGCCAAAATGACAAAAGTCAAAGTCTTCCTGTACGTGGCCACATCCTTAACATGTTGATATCCACCCTAACAAAACCAGCACAGGCGCCACCGGCTATATTGGCGGCGACGCCCTGTTTGCCTTGCACGCCAAACACCCTGAATTCACGTACTCGGTACTAGTGCGTGACGCGAGCAAGACCGACCAAATCAAAGCTGCGTTCCCACACATTCGTGTTGTCGTGGGCGAGCTCGATGACTTTGAGTTGTTGAAGAAAGAGGCTGCCGATGCCGACATTGTCGTTCGTACGTCTGAACCACGGATTTTTTTTTCCTTTTTTAAAAGTGTAGACTCTAGGCTAAACAAAGATAAGACACCGCTGATTCATCCGACCACGTCGTCGCCGCAAACGCCATCGCCACCGGCTTGACAGAAGGCCACACAGCCTCGCGCCCTGGCTACTGGCTGCACACCGGCGGCACAGGCATCCTCACCTTTGCCGACTCGGATCGCCAGGTATACGGCGAATACGACGCCAAAGTATACGACGACTGGGAGGGTGTCGACGAGCTGACGCATCTACCGGCCCACGCGTTCCACCGCAACATCGACCAGATCGTGCTCGACACGGGCACGAAGCATGCAGAAAAGGTCAAGACGGCGCTGCTCTGCCCGCCGACTATTTACGGTAATTTTTTCTTCTTCTATATTTCGTGAAACCGAAATTTCGTATTAATAATATACAGGCCCCGGACGCGGCCCAGTCCACCAGCGAAGCCGCCAGGTATACACGCTCGCGCGCACAACGCTGCAAAAACGCCTCGCGCCGATCCTAGGCGCCGGCAAATCCGTCTGGAACAACGTACACGTACACGACCTGAGCAACGTGTTTGTGCTCCTCGCCGAAGCCGCCATCTCCAAAAACCACGCAGACGGAATCTGGGGTGAAAACGGATACTATCTCGCCGAGAACGGGGAGCACGTTTGGGGAGACATATCCCTCGCAGTGGCCGCCGAAGCCGCCAAGCAAGGGTACATCCCTGAAGCCAAAGTCGAGCATGTCGATTTCAAGACTGCCTTTGAATTCGGAGGCTACGAGTCGGCGAGCTGGGGTATGAACTCGCGAGGCACGGCAAAGCGGGCGGCGAAGCTGCTGGGTTGGAAGCCTGTTGGGCCGAGTTTGTTGGACGAGTTGCCTGGGATAGTCGAGGGGGAGTATGAGCGGTTGAAATAAAATAAAATAAATATCATTTGAGGTCGCTGAGTTTATGGAATTTGCATATATGTACATTCAGTCTAGTCTAAGATCAATCAACGCCTGGGTATTATGATATGGTGCACCAATTACTAATAAGTCATGTCAGCTTTTCCAGAAAAAAAAAGATAAAAAAAGAATAAAAAAAGAAAGAGACATACCAATTCCTCATCCAGCGCAAACACACCACCCAGTGACGACGCCGTAGAGCGATGCGAGCGCGGCGACGCAGGCTCCGACCAGCTTGTATCATTGCCCAAGGGCGCATCAACAGAAAGAATAACAGGTGCCCGGACGCCGTCGAGATAGCGACCGTACCGCCTCGAGCTGCTCCTACGATGATGTTGTCTTATTCCACGGGACGACGAGGACGAGGACGACGAAGAAGAAACACGCAGGGGATCCGACGGGGACAAACTGGCCAACGGCGACCCAAGACTGAGCAGCGAAATGTCCGAGTCACTGAGATAATTACCCCTTCTAGTCCTTCGCAGATTCGGTGGACGAGGGGGCGACCGTCTTGTCTCGCGGTCAAGACGACGATAGTCCGTGTCAGGAAAGTTGATATTGCTAATATTCCCATCAACAGCGCGCGCCGCCACGCAGTCCTCCACAAAATCACGCCGCTGCGGTCCACGCACAAACTCAGAGACAGAGGGATGGCGAACGCGCTGCTTGTCAGGCGAGCCAGGCAGCATAATCGGCCTTGGAACGCCGCGATAGTCGGGGTTGGGGCGGGTCATATTGT
Source organism: Talaromyces sp. PX2406 (assembly GCA_023626115.1). NCBI lineage: Eukaryota > Fungi > Ascomycota > Eurotiomycetes > Eurotiales > Trichocomaceae > Talaromyces > Talaromyces sp. PX2406. The sequence continues at coordinate 791,114 of JAMAGJ010000013.1, forward strand.
ACGGGCGCTGCCACCGGCCAAGGTATACTGTGACTGTTTCAGTGCAAGTCGCAGCAACGCGAGGGCTGAGAGGAAACATAGCAGGGGTGGTGAAGCCAAAGTCTTGCGGACGAACCCCTGGACGTTCCGAGTCAGGCAGATCGAGATCTTCGCCTGCCTGGGAGTCTTGGGGGCTTTCTATCTTCATGGGAAGATATTTGAAATAAAATAGACAAGAATAATGTACAAGAGGAAAGGTAAGAGGGAAAGCATTCAAAAACACCAGAACGGGCAAAAAAAAGAAGGGGAGAAAAACAAAAAGAAAAAAAAAACTTGTGCGGTGAGCTCACTCACCCTCTTCATCCCCGTCAATGGCAGAATCCTCCCCCTCGGCGCTCCAAAGCGACCGGTCACTGCTCAGCCTGTCCTCTTGCCTATCCCAGAACCGCTCCCACTCCGACGCCTCATCGTCGTATTCGTCTTTGAGAAACACCAGCTCTTGATGCGAGCCCAGACCAGCGAGGCCCTGGAGGAGCCCGAGTTCGTCTCGACGATGATAGGCGGTTTTTCCAGCTGCTGCAGATTTATATCCCGATCCCTTCGCGCATCGATAATCGAGAAGATCCAAAAGGGCGAGTTCGTCGTCATGGTGTGTAGCCAGATCGAGTAGTGAAAAGTCGTCCATTTACTCGTTTGGAAATAAATAAATAAAAAGTGGGCGAATCAGGCCACGATGAACGGGGGGAACCAGACAAAGTAGTAGAAATGCATGGATACCCTGGTGTATGAGAAATATGAGTAAGTTGGTGGGGATATTTTGACAAAGAATTGTTTGAAAAAAATTGTTTGTTTTTCTCTTCTTTTCTTTTTAATGCTCTGCGCCACCGGTTATAAAAGTACAAGAAAAACGCCTAATCTCGACAAACAGTCACCAGCAGTTTCCCACTCCTCGGCCTCATCACGTTTCGCCAGTCATCCCAGCTCAGTAAACAGTCACTCTATCACGTCCCTGACTTTACCGCGAAACTGACCGCCAGTGACCGCCAGACTGACTGTTTACTCAGAGACATCCGATACATGTGGCTCGGTCAGGGACAAAACACCGCGTCTCCACCGAGTCCCCTACTATATCAGTCAGGCTAGAAAATAGGCAGCCAACTCTCGTTGATTTCGCAATACTACTAGTAGTTCGTAGTCACCATAAGGCTAAAAAGTATGGTCAGCCGCCGGGCAACGGAATTGGTCAGATGCTGCATGACTTCTAGCTAGCTAGCTAGCTAGCCTAGTAGGGCGGCTGTGTAGGTGAGCGATCCTCGTGAGCCGCATCGCATGCCTAGTACTAGGAGAATGTTTCGATGACATCAGAGTTTACTTTTGTATTCACTTGCTTGTTATTTTGATTATTTTATCATTATTGTTTTTTTGGAAAATGCACAAGTCGCAGCTGTTCTGCTGACCGAAACGGAATTTCCTGTTTCGGACAAGTCACGCGATTAGGGCTATTCTCCTAGCAGATCCATCACAATGCATAGTAATAAGATTCATCTGCAGGTACATCAAGTATCGCACGTGCCATTCTACATTGCATACCACAGCAGTTTTAATCCAACAATAATAAACTTGATATTCATACTATTTATTCATTGTCGCCCACCCGCAGCTCAACCACAGGCAGATCCTCATCCTCGTCTGCCGTGACGCTGTGAAAGTTGGTCGTAGAGTTGTCGCCCTCGACAAACTGCTCCAGATCGCTCATGTCGCCTCCACCCACAGCTTTATTGCTGCTGTCGCTGTCGTTATCGTCAAAATCATTGCTCCCTGACAGCCGGTCAAACGACCAGGCAGGCTGGTCGCGCGGGAAACTCGACGACTCGAGATCCATGCGCTGCTCGTACGGCGGCAACTCTTCCTCATCTTCGTCGCTCGCCTCAACCTCCACGCTCTTCACTCGCAGCCCGGCTCGCAAACCACCATCTCCCGCTTGGTGAGCTGCTCCGACTCCGACTAAGGCGCTCGTAGACCCATTGCGGGAGGAGTCGACGAGGCGCCGGCCTTCCCCCAAAGGGGACCCTGATTCATCTTCTTGCCCGTCAGAGTCGGCTCGCACCGAGCTCTCCGTGATTTCCTGCAGTTCTTTGCCGCCCAGCGGGTGCTCTGATCGCCGCCGGTAGAACAACAGATATGCCGCTGTCGAGATGGCCTTGGCCGGATTGATCGCTTTGGACACATGGGAGTCTATTCCATTAGCCATGCCCTAATAAATCCATATACTCTGTACTCACCATTGTATTCATTCCACTCATCAGTCAGAAAATTCTTTGCATACGCCGTGTAGTGCCCGCCCCCAAGACCACCGTAATGGTTGTCCACTGCAAAAAGATCGTAGATCTGATTCTCCTCCGGCGCCGCCGATGCGATCCGACCGTTGAGATCCAGCCCCTCGATCGGGAAGTCTACCAGCTCGTCGATTTTATCCCTAAACCCTCGACTCGCACTAAATCTCTTGAGGTGAATAACCAAAATGTCTGGTGCCTTCCACAGCTCAAATTTCTTGCTCGCGCGCCGATGCTCCTTGCACCGCGGGCAATACCACGCGTCATTCTCCGACAAAATTTCCTCGCGGCCAAACTCATCCAGACACTGATCCAGTGTCAGACCCCTCTTTCTTCGACTGGCCCGTTGCGCCCGCCTCTTGGCCAGGTCTTCGTCTGGCAAATGCTCTACATTCGTCCACGTTGGCGCCCCGCGCAGCTCCTCGCGACTCTTGGCGTCTGCACCAAACATTCCATCATAGCTCGTCTCTTTCCAGTCCAGAACAATACCCTCACCCGGCCGAATATACGAAACTTTGGGTACTTCAACCTCTTGAGGCACTGCTTGAATGTCGTCATCAGACTCGCTGTCCCCCGCTAGGAATCGCGCCGACTCGCCAGAACTCGTGCTGATCCGAGAATGCCGTTTCGTTGTCGGTGCCTGGATCGTGTTCATCTCATCATCGCTGCTGACTGGGCTGTCCGGGCTGTTTTTAAAGGCATTTCGCTTCTCGGCTTTCCGCACAGTAGGCTTTGCCTTTTGTTTCGGTATCCGTGTTGACATCAACATATAGTTTGAGTTATCGTCCACCGATGAGAAGCCCAACGGAATAACTTCATTTTTTGACTTGACAACTCTCATTTCAAAAAGATGGCGGAAGCGCGACGGCAGCGTCTTTCGTGTTTTTGTCGTGTCAGGGCGTGCCGCGCTAGGAGCAGCATCTTCCATAGACACGTCGACGAGACCATCCTCGCTTTGTACAGACGCAGCCTTGACTTTGTCGTCTGAGTCGGCATCATCTGCGTCCATAATGACAGCGTCCGAATCAATGGACTCTTCTTCGCCTGCATCTTCGTTGAGAAAATCGCGTGTCGTCAAAGTGGCAACTTCTTGCAACACCTTGAGAAGAACAGTATCGTAGTCAAGTGCCTCTTCGCGAGTAATGACGACAAAAGACGGCGCACCGAACGTCTGTCGAGACCCAAAGCGCGTGTTTGGTCGGTGAACACGGTTAAAAATAGGCACAAGGAGCTTCTCGGCGCGAGGAGAATCGATCTTGGGAATATCCTCATGGTCCATGTTGCTAAACGACGTGTAGTAAGACGTCTTCTTGGGTCGGTCCGGGTTGTAATTAGTCGGCACCATTTCCACCTCGAAAATGGCAATATCGTCCGACGAACTAATATTGCTGTCCGCGACGGTGCTGGTATTGTCGAATAACTTGTAAAACTTTTCCTTGTAAATTTCCGCCATGATAAGTTTCTGCGGGTCTGCTCCAGTCTTTGATGCTACAAGCTCCTTGAGGGCTTTGATGCTGGCGTTCTTGTCAATTTCAATATCGAGAAGCATAGGAGCTTTGTGAAATGGAAAATAGAAAATGTCCTTTGTCCACAGATTCTCAACAGGAAGCTGAAGAGTCAGGTTGTTAAAGGGGTCGAATATGATGCTAACTTTGTCACAACTCGGGCACACCAGAGTCGACTTGTACATTCCGGCAAATAAATCCGTAACAACCGAATCGTTGCGAGCCTTGTAAATGTCCCAGCATTTATCTGCAAACTCCTTCAAGGCGGCTGGGTTGTTCACCATCTCATCGGTCGAGTCTGGTTTTTCAATGTAGGGCTTCTTCATAATCCGGTTAAGATCTTCGTGAAGACCATCGAGGAGGAAAAGAAGAAACTCCTGAGAATCCTGCTGACCATAGCCAGAAAAGGCGGGCCCGTACCGTCCAATTGTATTTTTAAACTGCTTGGGCGAGAATGAAGCCGGACCCTCGTCGTAGACGGCATGCAATAGGTTAGAATATGCCTTAGCAACATCTCCATTGTGGGCCAAGGGGTTGCTAGGGTTGAGGTCTTTTTTATGGTAGTTATCTATCAAGTCAGTACAGGAATAGGAAAAAAAAGGCAAGTGATAAACTCACTCAAAAAGTAGTAGCTTAGCTCTTCAACACTTCGAACACATTGCAGTGCCGAGGCCATGTAACATGTATTTCCCAAATTGGTAAATCCAGTGTTCCCCTTAGGCCGGCCGTCTTTCTTCCTCCCTCGAATCGGCTCAGACGTAGGCGTTGTTCTTCCACTAGTAGTGAGGGCTTTGGACTTGACCTTGGCGGTGCCGGGTTTGTTGCCACTAGGGATGGAGAGACGGTTCAGAGTAGACTTGGAGGCGTCAGACACCCACTCGCCTCCACCAGGGCCGCCGATCTGTTCTTCCAGGACCAAAACGGCGTTGTCTCCGAGTCCAAATGTGTCGAGGGTAGACTTGCCGTTGTATTTGTCGTTGTTTGTTTGGTCCTTGGCCTCTTCGATCAGCTCCCGATGCGTGTCCGAAAGGGAAGCGAATGTATTGACATCTAGGACCAAACTGTTGCCGGCATTTGCGACTAGCTGTGCCCCCGGCGCGGGCGAGTTACTTCTCGAATGAACGGGGGTAATAAAGCCCGAAGTCTGCGTGCTGCTCAAACCGTCAAGAACCCTCCAAACGCGGACCTTGGTTGCCATATCGATGTGAGCGAGCTCCTTGGCCTTGGTCAGCCATTTCTGAAAGTTGGTCTGTCTACTGGCGAGGAATTTGGCGGGCGGGGCGCTCTTGTCCCTTAGTGTGTGGTGGGAAAAGCCACTGGATGAGCTCGGCAGCTTGTGGATGGTGTAGATTGGCGGCGAAACCTCGTACTGGATATTCTGAGAACCGCCGTCGCTTGTATTATGTGCATATCGAACGATGGCTGGAGACTGCTCCGCCTGTCCGTACCAGCCCAAAATGAGATCCCACGCGGCCTGGGGAACGATTTCAAAATCCTCGCCCATCTGCAGGCCCGGGCGTAAGGGCACAAACGGCTCCCCGGCTTCATCCTCAAAGACACTGCTCGGATCAACATCCAAAACCAGATCGGAATTGTCGACCGGTCCAATCTCGCCCTCGGCGAATTTCTTATCGACCGTTTTGCCGCCGGGCTCCTGTGTGCTTCGCGCGAGAACGCGATTCAACCAGTTGTAAGACAGGACGTAACCCTTTTGCTTGTCCTCGGGAAACCTTTGGGCGAGTTCCAGCACACGCATGACCTGTTCGTCGATCGACGGCGGTTCCAAGGCTTTGTGGGATGTGGGTACTTCTTTTGTGGACGACGAATTAGTGTATGTCGCCATACTGGACGGGGTAGGGTAAACGGGGTCAGAGTTGTTGGGCGAAGCGGCGTTATTGGCCATGTCGGCGTCTCCCTCGCTGGCAATCATGTCGACCGAAGTGGCACGGCGCTGGGCAGGGCGCGAGTCGCCGTCGGGCGTTTCCTGCTGCTGCTGTTGGGGGTCAGATGCTCCAGAGTCCATGTCAACGTCGTCGGCAGTCTGGTCGACCTCGGACATGCGGCGTTTGACAGCGGGCGACGACGAGCGCACGTCGGACTTCTCAGAGCCGGACATGTCGGTGGGCGGATCGCTGTTGAGCGAGAGCCCAGCGCAAGCCGCAGCGGGCGACGGCTCTGGGGTAGGCGAGCGGGCAGTTGTTGGAGTCCGGCCAGCGCCGAGCACCTCGTCTTGCAGGTGGGCAGGGATGTAACGGGGAGACGGCGAGGACGATGATTTCACGGGGAGGTTGTTGGTGGTGGTGGTGGAGTTGTTGTTGGAGTTGTGAGAAGCAGTCGTCGTGGACGAACGGCGGCGGTGGTGACGTCTGTCTCTGTCTCTGTCCGAGTTTGCGGGCCTGGTCCGTGAGGCAGGCGCGGGCGAGTGCGGGCGAGGCTGCTCGACGACCTTGCGGCGCTTCGAGGAAGACGTGGTGAAGGTGAGCTGCCCACGTCGCGCGGCAGCTCGTAAAAACACGGTGGTCGGTGAGGTAGAGCGCAGATAGGCAGGCGACGAGAGATGTCGAGGGTCACTGCTGCTGAAGGGGAGAGAGAAAAAAAGAGAGAGGCGAAGGGCCGGATCCACGCAAGGGCCACGGGCCACCGGACTTGTCAACTCGACGATTCTTCCCTGGTCTAGTCGATAAACTAACAATTAAAGATGATTATTAGTGGTCGTAATAGATGTGTAGACTAGCCAGTTGCCGCCGACAAGGAATGATTTTTTAAAAAATGGGAAGAAAAAAAAAAGGATCGCTCGATGTGGAGTTTAGTTGCAACTTTAGCCCGCTTGTTGGCGCTTGATAACGTTAACCTGTTTGTCACTTGTTTTTTGTTTTTTTTTTCTCTTCTTTTCTTTTTTTGCTGCACTGTTGAATGGCAGGCAGTAGTTAGCCGAGCTGATATTCGACAAAGAGTGTATGTGATGGCTTTGTTGGTGGCTGTCGAGGATCTCCACTGTGATTATCATTCTTGCTAAACGACCTTGACGCTGTCTCCATCGCAGCCTTACGTAAACACCACGATCGGCGTCCAGGCAGAAGCGGAGATGACGAGCGCGTGCAGATGATGATTTGATATCTTTTAATGATTTGCGTGTCGTGTGAAGTTGTTTTCCGGTCTTCCCGCTGACAGTGGCAGGTGATGGAAGAAGCACTCTACGGTCAGGTGAGCTTTACATCTATATACTTGGCTCTACTATGAATGCTGCATTTATAAGAGCTAAGTTATCAGCCATTAGAGCATTGTGGTGCCTCTCATTAGTAAATACAACAACCTAATCCTATACAAAAAACCAAACGATCTATATTGTTTCCTATCGCGCCACGATCTTGTCGACCTCATCGCGAGCCTCGGTCCATGTTGTCAGGTTCTTGCGTGCCCAGTCGAGATGGCAGCGTGCATACGCGACCTGTAGCAGTAAATGTCAGCACGATAATAATGTCTTGGAAATAAAAAAGTACTCACCATGTAGCGGCGGAGGTCCTCTTCCTTTTCCCTTTGAAACCTCTTCAGGTCCTGCAACACACCCGCGCTCGCGTCCTTGACGTCTTTCTCGGATACCCCGAGGGCTTGCTCCAACTGTGAAGATCGATCAGCAACTACTCACACTTGTATCAATGTAGATGAATGCTCACCTGCACCAGGCTTTCCTTGGTTTTCCCAATCTGGTCCCGCCGCGACCGTTCAGGGTCGACATCAACAAACCCATGCACGGCATGGCTGATGCGCCCGAATATCCGATTCGCAACAAAATTCCCACTCGGGCTCTTGCGGTGAGCTGAAGAAGGAGCAGGAGGAGGACCAGTCTCACGATGGGGAGTGCCCTGCCCGGCAGACGGCTGCCAAGTGCCTTCGCTATGCGTGGGCGGGAAATCAGAGTCTACAGATGCCGTATCTTCAGAGCCTCGTCTGGTGTCGGTGTCTCCCTGGCTGCTGCTTGCTGCAGAAGATGCAGATGTAGACCGAGATGGCCGAGACGCAACGGACGCGGGGTTGACACTATTGCTGAGATATTGGTCAATACGCTTAGCTTCCTGCTCGCTCCTCTCGAGGGACTCCAGCAGGCTGTGCTTTTTTGATAGTTCGTCTCGCGTCATCTCTTCCTGCACCCGTTTGAGAACGCGATATCGCAGCACGCTGCGAACCACGCTGGCAAACTGTGCACTTTCCCGCATGGGCTCCGCGAAGGTGGCTCCAAGCGATGATGACAGCTCTTCCGTCTCGATGTACGATGTGTCGGCTGCCTGACCAACACGTTCCACCGCTGCAGCAACCGTCGGGTTCTGCTCCGACAACGAAAAGCCATTGTATCGCGCTCCGAGCTCCATGAGATCGGCCGAGAGGGAGGAGAGATGTGATAGCGTGCGGCGGTTGACCTTTTCAATATTGCCCTGAAGCAACAGCTCTAGCTCGCGCGTCGATGCTTCAAAGTTAATGAAATATGGATCAAGATCCTGCTCACTTAATGTTCGTGACGTCGGAGGAAATCGGCCCAAGACTTGTACGCCTGGCGTCGAATGCGCAGCTGTAGAGGGTGTCTGGGAGTACTCGGGCGGTGAGCTCGGCGTCCCAGTAGCAGTATTCCCACCTGCGGATTTCAACTTGGCAGAAGCTGGGGGAACAGGAAGCCAGCCATGGGCTGCTGTCGGGTTGGCTGGATCAAGCGGGGGTGCCTTGAGATTGTTTTTCGGCACTGACGAGGCAGGATGCGAATGCAGGACCTCGTTCTGCAGCTGTTAGATAACACAAAAGAAAAAGTAGAAAACACAACGATCCAACTCACCCAGCTGACATTAGGATCCAAGAAACGCCACCAGACGCCGTCCTCACGGACTTCCTGCATCCTCCGACACCGGTTCAGGAAAACACTAAGCATGCGCTTTCGCAGCTCAATGATAGCAACGTCTTCCTTTGCTTTTGTCGGCTTTGCCGCATAGTCGGCCATGGTGTGTTTCTCTGGGATCGGGGGGACCACAAGGGTGGGGTGCAGATTGACAAGCGTTTGTCGAAGAGAAGCAAACTCCGAGTATCGTCGGCGCACTTCAAGATCCTACAAGAATTAGCATACACCATAATGATCATTGCTTGATCAATCTCACCCCCGTCCGAATTGTATACACAATATACCCGCCGCCGCCCTCGTGGTTTTTCCCCGCGTCCGTAATCAGAATTGGGAGCTCGGGGTTCTCGTAAAGGATCTGTTCAATGCGGCTATCGTAAGCACCCTTTTTCTTTCGGCCCATGACAGGCGCAGCCGGCACGCCATAATCGTCGTCTTCTTCGTCTGTGTCTACTGTCAATCGCGATACGTAGTCTGGCGGCTGCGAGGATACTCGTGAAGCAGGTGAGAGATCGCGGTCATATGGAGCTTCTCCACGCTCGCACGCGACGTGTTAGCAAAAACCCAGTCATTGAGCTATTGGGCAGGGTGGCACCTACGAGGGGAGGCCTTGCCAGAGTGCAGCGACTCTGAAAGGTGGGAGTCTGGACGATCGAATGCGCCATAAGGGTTGTTATCCTCTTCGTCGTTCCACATGATGATTCCAGTACAGAAATCCCTGCGTCAAGATGGTGTGATGTAGCGTAGTGTGGTGTGGTGTGTTGTGTTGCGGTTGATTTGTTGCAGCCTGGCCGAATTGCGATAGCCGGGGGAAGTTCTATTACAACGCAATCGAAAAGCAAGGCGCAAGGATTATCGGGAAAAATCACCCATTTAAACGGAGACAGGCTAATGGCTATGGTCGAGAATTAATGTCGCGTTCGTCAACCAAGGCGATGCAGATTCGAGAACTTGCAAAAAGCAGTGATCGGCCTGCTGCGGAGGATGGATATTAGAGCGAAGTCGAACCGCGTATATCCGGAGATGGAGAGGTGCAAAAGAAAGGTAGAAAGAGGAGACGTTGCAGGGATACGCCGGAAGAGAATGGCTAGCGCACAGCGATAAGCATAATCTCGTGGATGGGCTTCGTGGGCGTCTTCGTGCTGGCTGTTGGTACACAGAATCAATGATGATGCTGGACTGAAGCGGGGAGTTCAGACGTCACTCGCCGTGCGGCTGGGAGTTTCTGCCTTGCAGCCTGAGGCGCCGTCGATGGTGCCTGAGGCAACGCTCCCGTCCGCATTAGGAAATAAATAGGCACGAGAGAATACAACATTTAAAGCACATCGTCTTGCATTTTAGTCAAGAAGAAGTAGACTAATTAGACTGATTTTTATATACGGTTGTAAAATTCCCTTTGATAAGCATAATTTCATTCGATCGTCACCATGAATGAACATCAAGTCAATTACATAGCGATGGAACCATCCCTTATTTACTTACTTTTACTCCTTCCTGCGAGAACATCCTCGACCAAAACTCCACGCTACAATATTGATGTCAGGCTAGTCATAGTTCTTGGCGTCTGTGAAAAATTTCGACAACCGCTTGCTAATATTGGGTATCGATCCCCGTCGAGACGAAGAGCGTACATGGCTACACGCTTGATCTCGCCAATTGACGTCTTTATAGTGGTTGCAATCGTGAACCCTTCAGGGATGAGGAATTAAGTCAAGCATGGATGATAGTCATGTAGTTTGAGACAAATTCGGTGAAATATTGCTCACTTAAATGGATACAACCGCTAGAGAGCGGCTCTGTTGTTTCTTTGTGTCGAATAATTCCTAACAAAACCATAAACAAGGATAGGAGGCTGGATGACGGACTAAGAGAGGAAACTGGTTTGGATCTCTTGTAGCGACCGCTCCAGGGATCTGAGAATGTAACCCTTCATGTACGATTTATGATTATGGCTAAGAACGTGAAGATAAAGGGCCATGTAAATAAATCAGGATATTGAACCTGTAAAGGTATATTTTGAACTAAGAGTATTAAGACTCCCCACTTTGAGAGATCGACATTGTAGTCTCCCTCTTTCTGTACACAAGGCTCTCTCTGTACCGATAATAACAATCGTGGCTACCGAATGTGAACGTATTAGCCGATTCACTCATGCGTAGAAGAGCCAGACCCAAAAACTTTACCTAGAGCCAACAAAACGCTTCGGTATTATCCCCTCCCCTGCCATTACATGTCGCCATTCGTATCCGCAGACCGGGAGAATACGACGGTCATTTGCGCTACCAGATTCTCCCAGCCTTTTCGAAGAAGGTGAGCTTCTGCCATATCAGCTTCTGTTGTACAAGAAAGGTAGGACGTTTTGTACGCTTGTTTGGCATCGCCACAGGAAAAGATCCACCTCGAGCAAGCGCGCCCCCGAGATCATAGGGGCTCGGGTTGTCCATGCGCCGCTCATGCTCCTCAATCCGCCGTGCTGTCTCCTCGTCCAGGATCTGCCCTGCGTCCTCCTCGTCTCGGCGCGCATAGGTGACCCCGATTACTCCATCTTCCGGGTCCCAGTTGCGATAGTTGTACGCGCTGCGTGGCACGGGCTTCCGGGGTATACCAGAGGGCCCTTGACCGCTAGATACCGTAGGTGGAGTCTGTTGGGCGTGCTGTGGAAGTTGGCGAGCGTGTTCAGTGAAGGGGGATGCTGTTTCCGGAGAGACAGACATGCTGTCAGGCCCTGCTTCGAGGTCAGGCCCAAAGGTCTGATAGTCCCTCGTGCTTATCCAGCGAGGCCGGCGGCGGGCGTGGCCAGGTACATCGTCTTCGCGTACCCAGACCTGCATCCTTTTGAAATAAAACGAGATGCAGAGGACTGTGGTCACGGCGATGACCAAGAGGCAAATGAGCAATAGAAACACCAGTGGTTGCATCTTGAGCTGTAGTGATTGGTTCTTTCTTGTATCACTTAGTCAGAACTAGAGACTGCATATCAAGAGAGAGATTGTTTTTCACTACCAGAGAGATGGCTTTGTTGGAGATAAACAAGCTGAAGAGGTTTATGCTGATGCTGGTGCTGGTTTATCATGTTGCAGGTGCCGATTATGCAGGTATCAAAATGAGACAGAACTGGTATGGGTATAAATTCACAAGAGGCTGGGGTCCAAGAAGTCAAATTCCCTGGAAAAAGCCGACACAAACTGTCAAGATATTTGTATCAAGAAGCGGTGCCCCGCCGACTCAATGGAGGCTCAATGCGTGGCTGGTCACCGGGCAAACGAGACCTCCGCTGCCGCCTTTGTGAGGAAACATAATCAGATGAAAGCCTTTGTGGGTTTGCATTTCTCTATTTACTTTTACTAACAGATGTTCCTGGCCTGATTCTCTGCAGCCAGTGAGGATGCAAGGCGAGAGATTGCCCTTTGGCATGCAAATCCTCAAGAACTTTTGACAGATTCACGCTTGAATCCTTGTCCTTGCTAGTAGCAATTAGCAGCTCTGCCACGCTGAACAGCAAAACCCCCAGACTGTACACTTCAGGTTTAGCTGTCCAGCCGATAGCGCCGTCCTGCTCTTCAGACGACGTAAATAGCGTATCAAGACACTCCAGTCCCTTTGACGCCCAAACAAGCAGATTGCTAATAGTCTCCTGGTCAAACACAGATCGATCCATACGCTTCAGGACCGCCGACCAGATGTCGATCTCGCATACGTCATCAATAAACAAGTTCTGTCGTTCTTCCTCAAAGAGCACTGTGCTCTCTTTGCGGTGTTCGCCAAGCAAGGTCTCAAAGGGAACAAAGGGTGCTCTTTCGCCAGAGACAATGACATTGTTCATAAGTCGTTTGATGGCATGGTGAAAGAGGGGGCGATTTTTGCTATAGTTAGTTGAAAGGAATTCCACCAGACTCTCTCTTGCAAGAATACCAGCCAAATCGACTATCCTCTCAGGGAATACGGACGAGTTGGAGAGAACCCATGACGCGATCGGTGCAGCAAAATCCCTCAACTCGTCGTCATCGTCATTGAGCATATCGTACAGTATCACATAAAGCTCCAAGAACACAGAGCTTATTTGTGAGGGTTGATCAGGTCTACGCATGATGGGGCAAAACGCCTTGAGTGAAACTATAGCTGCAAGTCTTGAAGAGAATGCCTAAAGGGTTACCTTTTTGTCAGTATCGCATAATTCTAACAGGATAGATCGTACTGACCGTTTCCTCGCTCAATGCAGACCGAAGGCTAACAACCCACCGTCGAAGGTCTAGGGCCAGCTCTTTTGGTTCAGAATCAACAGGTCTGTCTCTGTATTTCAACGCCAATAGAGAGCCCTGCAACCGAAGCACATTCTCAGTCAACTCGCGACACCATACCTGGTCCTGCGATTGGACGTAGAGATGGTCTAACACGCGAGGCCATTTATCCACAAAGCCAACTGTTAGTCCCTGTTCCAACGCATCTTGCAGAATTTCCGAAAGATTCAAAAGTGCTTTCGACTTGACGCTCTCTTCTTGCTCTTGAAGCAAAATCAACAGGTACAAACTCAGGAAATCTTTCTGTTGCTGGTACCCAGGGAACACCTCGCGCACGCGCTCAAGTATCCAGCACGCGGCATCGCTATCGCCAGTAGAGAGATCGAAAAACGGCCCAATAAGGGCAACGGGAGATTCTGAGATACTCTGCAATGAGTTTTTCAAAATGATACCCCACGTCAACGCGCGTCGAAGCAGCGAGCCCGCCCGAATTTCATTCCGTCGTCCTTCAGGGTCGATGAGCAGCCCTGCCATTGTCTGCTCTAGTTCGTAGGTTTCGAATATGTTGTTTGCAAATGTCAAGATAGATTCTACCCACAAGTTAGTGATCGTATACAATTTAAAAGTCCGCTGTCGTTACCGTTGCCCTTTATATTATATTCAAGAGCATCTGTCGTTATATCAATCAAGGCAGCTTGGGCAAACTGAGACCTCGTCTGTTGGAAGAACCTATGAAAGGTATCTTGAATGAATTCAAAGATTTTGTCAGAATGATCTATTATTGTCAGCATTTTTCGTCAAATTCGGTTGTATAAGCACGTACCGTGCCAGTATCCAGAATTCCATGCCCTTAGCAAAGCATAACGAATGCATAATAGTTTCCCATGAATGTGTTTTTGGGACAGCGGCTCTGTGTCGGCATATACTTCCAGTTCTAGGGATTTTAAAATCCCCGTAGGCTGCAGAAGAGAAGCATACACTCTGGCCGCTTGGTCTCGAACCAGCCAAATAGAACTCCTCACATGACGAAGAACCAAGCCACGTAGCAAGGCATCGTCATTGTCGGCCAAGGAGGGGACTTTTTCAACAATAATTTCAAGAGCAGGAAATATTTTTTGCGTTTCTGTCTCTGACTCTGCAGAGGTCAACAACTTGGTCAATAACTGAGTCAGGCCGGGATATTTCTGGAAGGATATGGACATTCCAGACTCGGCCCCAGACGAGCCGCTGGCTCCAAAGCTCGCCCCGGATAGTCTCTTGCACATTTTGATCATCAATGCGTGGAAAAGCATTAGACCGCAGTTTCGAATTGCCCAACTAGAAAGAAAATTAGCAAAATCACATCTTCTGGATGGCAGAACGTACACTGATGAACTGAGAGATTCTGTAGCGATACCGAGAGTCGACATGATAAAAGGCTCCGTTTTATCTCCTAGTTTTGTGGTCATGAAAATATCTTTCAAGCAGTTCATCGCATGAACTTGGGGTAATGAGAGCTCGTTATAAGAAACATTCTTGAGCACTGGCTGGGTCGAGATCTCTTGCAGCTCATTCATGATAAGACTAAACAACGGGCTATCAGACTTGGCAATTGATATTCCAGAGACAATGGCAGGCAGCCCGGCAGATCTCCTGGTCAGTTTGGATGCTTGATCCTGGATGATCTTTTTCGATTCCTGTACTCGTTTAGCGGGAGATTTTGCGAGGAAGAAAGTGAATTACTTACTTCGTACCACGCATCCGGCAGGCTAGAAATCTCTGGATCCTTGTTCTCAGAGCAACGCGCACAGCATGTGATAAATGACTGTGAAACAGCACTGAAAGCTCCTCTGTGTCGTAGTTCTGACAATTGGACAAAGTTGAGTGCTCCAATAGTATCGTAATCATCTCGTCTCAGACCATTTGTGTCTTCTGGAGCATACGTCGTATTTACCATTGTGGCGTGAAGAAGATGGCTAACTCAGTCAGAAAAAACTCGAATAATTAATATCACGAAATCTCACCTAGTTTCTCGAAGAGCTCGCCATGAATACGACAACAAGTCTTTTGGTCCCAGGGCCAACTCATCTAGAGAGTCATCTGTGTGGCCCTCGGGCGAGTCAATGCACAAAACAGGCTTGACTTCTTCCCAAATACGGGTGCATGCAGCTATAATTCTGTCATGCACATTTCGCCACGCACGGGCTTCGTTGTCTTCAGGGTTGGTGATATGAGCGTGGAAATTGGGCGTTGTAACAATATACCTAGTCAGGCACGTCAGCACTTGCTCAACAATAAATTTATTTTCAAGTCTTACTTAAGAGCGGCCAAATATCCATGGAGAGGGCTATCTCGGGTAGAGGTGCTGAAAAGTCCACCCTGTCGGAACGTCTTTTCTTCGAGTCTCTGCAGTAGCTCATTCACGACGCCAAGTTTTGTTTGAAACCATGTCTGCGAGCTGTCTCCACTGTTGGTCCTGGTGAACAGAGCATGGTATAGTCTAGCAACAGTGTCGGTATGGTCGGCGCGACTTGTATTGCTTGCCAAGACTTCTGCTTTCGACAAAGCCGTAGTCAGAAGCTGTACAATGTCGGATTCTCCATGAGAATCTCTGAGAGCTTCATTGGTAAATAAGCTAAGCAAAGTCAAGGCAGTCCCCCGCACCTCCTCAAATGGGTCAAGAAGGAGATTAATGAGGAGTCGGAAGAGGCTTGGTCGGAGGATGTTCACTTTGTATCGCCACAATAGCTGCTCTTTTCCGGGGCCATGTTTAACATTCGGATCAACACCAGTGTTTAGGATGATGCTCAGCGACCTTAGCGAGGTTATATGGCGCTGATAAGAGGCCGTAGGGACCAGTTCTCCTTCCAAAAACGAGACGTATCTTTCCATGAATTCTTTTGCGTCCTGGCCGTCCTTTTCCATGAAGTCTTTCTGCGTCGATGAGCCTCGTAGACGTGTCATTAGCTTGATGTTTAAACTTGTGAGCTCCTGGCGGACTTTGGAGTTGGACTCTGCATGTATAGACGGAAGACCTGTCAGTATAGCGTTGGCTGCTGCGGAGGACAGAGGTGTGGTTGATATTGGATCAGTGACGAGGAGGACCAGTGTCGACATTCTGATTTTCTGTTCCTTGTGCAGTAGGAAGTGGCCGAGAGCTTTACTGTCGAGTATTAAAGGGTCTTCCTTTTCGGTTGCGGCAGTTGTTTTCTCAGCTGAAATAGTCAGTCGGTTTAAGCGCAAAACACTACTGTTATATCCCCACTTACATTTTTCACGCACGTATCCAATCCTTTTTCCAATCTGCAAAGCTGAGAAAAGCAGGAGATATTCGTTGATGGATTTTTGGTTCTTCATATTGCCAGAAAGTACCACATCCAACGGTAAGCTTTCGATGAATTTATGGAAACCTTGAATGCCACATTCCAACAGCGATAACAAAATTGAACGGGACATGAATTCTAGAGAGTCTATGTCTTCTAGCATGATATGCCTAGTTGGCACAACCCAGCTCATCAGAGGGTAACAAGCTTCGGCGGGATTGTCGGTAGTCTCCCTGTCTTTTGTATACAAGGCAGCCATCAGCGAGCCGGCGACTTGGATACTGCCGTGGCGCTTAGGATATATAAGCAAGGCTATATTGAGTATCGTGGGTACAATAGTCTTAATGCCTTCGCTAGCCTCGTCGTACTTGAAATCCGCCTTGGTGAAATATGAAGTATCAATGCCCAAGGACGCGCAATGCTCTTGGTATAACGGGCGCCATTTCTCATAATTTGCCACGAGCCAGTCACATGTTAATAATATGAATGTTTTGACTGAAATTGCACTATCCCGCACAAGCCTATCTAAAGTGGCCACGGACGATTTTGTTCGAGATCGAGGATCTCCCAGTATGATACTCGGCATGGTAGCATCAATCACTCCGGCTTTAATTAATTGCGCCTGGGATGAGTCCGGATGGTGCTTGAGCATCTTGCTTAATATGCCGAGGACATTTTTCATGGGCCGCGGCGTAGCATCCTCGTACCTAGTCAAGATCGTCTGGTAGACCGGAAGCCATTTGTCGCGAGACAGCAGCATCTGCCGAACTGAGTCCACCCTGGATGAACTGGTATGCTCCATAAATAGAACCAGTGCATTCGAAACGGCAAAGGTCTGGTTCCTTGATGTGGATCGAGCTGAGAAGGTTAGAAACAAGGACTCCCAGACACATTCAACCTGCCTTTGTACAGTTAGCAATGAATGATACTGTCAGCAAACTGGTACTAGTGAACAGAAATTTATTGAATTAAAAGAATAGTTGGCAGTTTCGTAATACGTACTGCGGATCTTGGCAATTGCGGACAAAGTTCCTGAGAGGTCCTTTGCTCAAGTTTAGCAGCACCTCCTCAGATACCAATTGTATATTTTTAGAAAGCGATTGTATGTCTGCATTGTCAGTGCCATCGGCGACAGACTCAGCGCCGGCAGTGGCCATGGTTGATAGTGAGCGTAGTAGCTAGCCAGACTACCACGAATGAATCAAAAAAAAGAAGACCGCTGTCAGTCCCTCATGTCTCGTAGTTACCTCGAGACATCCCACTTTCCTCTGCGGCGGAAATTTAGACGTCGCTTCTACTTCGGGACTAGCGTGGTTCCATCGGCGCGCGGGTTTCTCCGGCGCTCCGACGGCCGCCAGTCACGGGGAAAGCTGGGACAAAGTTTTTGTCGACCATCATTTCGTTCGCCATTCTTTGCATCAGTCTGCCATCCCCGTCTCCATCGCCCCTCGATCTTTTTCTTTGGCACGGCTTTTAAAATATTTTAATACACCCCCTCCTTTTTTTCTTTCTCACAATGGCGATCTGGGATTCCTTCAGTGGTCGGAAAGCGACGGCCACCCAGGACGGCTTCGATCCTACCTCCGCTCAAGATGTCTCGTCTTTTCTCCAGGAAAATGCCCTTCCTGATCCCTCGCAGCTCCACCCTCTGGCTGGGCTGAACCAAGACGCTCTTGATTATCTCACACTGGAGGACTCTGCTCTGGACCAACTCCCCGGATCGCGATCAGCTCTTCCCTCCCGAGGCTGGTCGGACGATCTTTGTTACGGTACCGGTTCGACGTATTTGGCAGGGTTGACGATAGGAGGAGCGTGGGGTCTGGCTGAGGGCCTCAGCCGGACGCCGGCCAGCGCAGGGCCAAAGCTGCGTCTCAACGGCGTGCTCAACTCGATTACCAGACGCGGTCCCTTCCTGGGAAACTCGGCCGGCGTCGTCGCCATGGTCTATAACGGTCTCAACTCAATGATCGGATATGGTCGCGGAAAACATGATTCAGCCAACAGTATTGCTGCCGGTGCCCTGAGCGGGATGATTTTCAAGAGTACCCGGGGTACTCGACCAATGCTCATCTCTGGTGGAATAGTGGCTAGTATTGCAGGAGTCTGGGCTGTATGTCACATGGACTATGCTTTGCTTTTTGTTCAAAATGCTGATTAGATATGCAGGTCACTCGCAAAACCGTTTTCTCGTGAACAGAACAAACAACCACACTCTCCCCTACCTCTTCTTCGCTATGATCGCCAGCCGACATGAACTATTAATCGCGATCTCATAGCTCCGCGCTTTTCGAATTATGCATTTCCTGCGCACTGTACTATCAATAATGCTTTTCTTTTTCTTCCCACCCCCCGAATATTACACCAGACTATCTCCTCACTCCGGCGTCAGGGTATTGTTTACGCATTTTCTGACGGGCTTGGGACCGGGCATGATCATGGATCTCTTCGACCTTGTATTGTATATATAGAGGCTTTTCTATCTTGAGGTTTCTTTCTAGCGGTTGTCTGTGTTAGCATTGGCGATGATCACATGGATATTTAGACAAATAGTGTTGAATAAAAGCACATTTATTACATTAGTCGGTTGTTCTAGGTGATGATCACTTTCCAAAGGAGGGATTCTTTGGTGCTGACTCAGTGATCTGCATAGTACAAAGAAGAACCATAAACCAATCAACGAATGGGTTGGGGGCATGCAAGGCGATGCAGTTTTGAGGCACTGCTATTGGCGTTGACAGTCACACGCGGATGGAGGAACTTTGCCAACGCGGTCGGCCGACAGCCCGAAAATAATAGTAATAGTAGTAATGACAACAATAATAATGGCAATTATCTATACTCGGCACTGAAGATAAGAAGACAGAGTAAGAACGGTTGGCCCGCCGCACTGGGACGCCAGCAAGACGGCGCTAGTCCTGATGCAGAATAGCATCCACGTGACCGCAGCGGAACTGCCGCAATAGGCAATCCCAGCGCATGTCATCGTGAATGCGTGGTGAATGCGTGCCTGTGATTTGCCGAGCGCGGTCGGTTTGTCAAACGCAGGCGGAAACTAGAATAATCGCTCCAGCAAGCAAGAAACAAGAATAGCAACACTGCCTACCCCAAAGTTTTCGTGGCCTGGGGCTGGGTGGCGCACACGTCGCATTTTACAGTATTATTCTGGTGCGGGCCGAGAGCCACTGTCAAAGCCCGTTCCCGTGATTCTTCTGCCTGCGTGACTGCCTTCGTTGACTCTCGTCGTCCGATCTCTCTTCCCTCTTGACTGACGAGGCATCTCGCGACTCATACTATACTTATTGCTCTTATTATGGAATAGATTTATGATGCACCCGTTCCGCCGACCGAAATTACCATAGCCCAAGTTCCGCCGCCAAGCCTATTATTGTCGGCTCTCGCTCCCGGTCCTTCCCTTGATCCAAGGGAGAGAAAGAAGACGGAGAAAAAAGGATTTATATAGCTTCAACCACGGCGCCCTCCTTGTCCCCGCCGCCGGGGCGTTGTCCTCTGCCTTTTGGACGTCCATGTTGACCCCCGAGGCTCGTCGACAGACCGTCGGGTCAGAGACGCCGTCACAGCAAAGCAGGTCGTCGTTGGAAGTACAAAGCCGGACGAGAGCGTCCACCTCAACCACCCCGGATTCGGCCAGCACGGTTTCACAGTCCGCAACGTCTTCAGCATGGAAAAGCCCTGGTACCATGCAACTGCACCAGCAGTCCTTTCCAGTGCTTCATGTCCGGACTGACTTATCTACCATGGACACCACCCCGCTTCACGATAATAATGAGGCGCAACTATTACGCCACAGTCTCTCGACGGCCAGTCTTCCTCGCCGGACCCCTAGCTGGGCTATTCGAATGAATGCGCTGTCTAGCACAGGCTCACTGTCGCCGTCATCTGTCCTCTCGTCTGCCATCTCGTCGCCCGTCTTAGCTGCCATGGCGGACATCACGCCGCTGCCGTCGCCCATCGGATATCTTAGTTCGTCACCATGGCGGCTCGGGGGGCGCACTATTTCGTCGCATTCCCTCTCCAGGACCTCGTCAACCATTTCCCGCAGTGGCTCTGTGAACTTGCGCCCGAGCGACTCAAACCAGCTACTCCGCACCGCTTCGACTCACTCTCGGTCAAGGCGATACAGCGGTCACCCGCTGAACGATGACGATGTCCGAGAAGATAAGGCTAACAAGGCAGCAAGCGACGTGCAACGCCATGCGCGCAACCGTAGCTTGAGCGAGTACATCCCCCAGAAAGCGGCTGCACAGCACCCAAGACCAAATGCTCTGCCTGGCTCGGGGCCTTCTATGGAAAGCTCGTCGTCGGCGTCGGATTTGGCGACTGATTTGGGAAATCTGCATCGCGAACAGTATTTGGCCGTCCAGAGAGGTCTTACGCTTCCCGGGGTGCGGCCGCCAACTCCACCTAGATCGACCCAGAGTGGTGACGACGACGTTGGCTCTCAGCCCATTATCAAAAGCGAGGTTTTGAATGGTTCTCAAGATGAAATCTACTATGTTCGCTCAATTCGCACAAAGCAACCCAGAAAGTACCGAAAACTGCGTCAACTAGGCCAAGGGACATTCAGCCAGGTCAGTCTTGCGGTGCGGATACCCGGTGATGCACCAGGCAAAGATGGACATGTGCGCATGCCCAGCTTGATGTCCCAAAAGCTAGTGGCCGTCAAGATTATCGAGTACGGGCCCGCGGGAGGCGCAGACGAGGACCGCGTCGAGGTCTCGCTCAAGCGCGAAGTCGAGATTCTCAAATCAGTCAACCATCCGTCTTTGGTGCAGCTGAAGGCATTCGGAAGCGACGAACGGCGAGCCTTGTTGGTTTTGGACTATTGCCCTAGCGGGGATCTTTTTGACTTTGCTACCTCGGCCATGAAAACTCTGAGTCCGCCGCTCATTAGGCGCATTTTTGCCGAGTTGGTAGCGGCAGTGCGATATTTGCATGCCAACTACATTGTCCATCGCGACATAAAATTGGAAAGTAAGTGCACATACGGAGTACCTACCTTGCATCTAGCTGTAGCATGTGTTGACTCCATCAGATGTTCTGGTCAACCCACCAGTGGCAGCCATGGAACAAGTGTCGGACTGGCGTACATATGACCGTGCCGTCATCACGCTTAGTGACTTGGGCCTGTCCCGACGGATCCCCGAGCCACCAGAGAGCCCATTGCTGCACACTCGATGCGGTAGCGAAGACTATGCAGCCCCCGAAATCCTCATGGGTCAGCCGTACGACGGGCGGTCCACTGATGCGTGGGCCCTGGGTGTGCTTTTATATGCCATGATGGAGAGCCGTCTTCCTTTCGACGTCCTGCCAGGCACGCGGGGCGACCCGGAAAAGCTCCGTGCGCGCACACCGCATCGAATCGCCCGCTGCGAGTGGTCGTGGTACCGCTATGCCGACGAGGACCAAGAATGGGATCCTGTCAAGGGTCAGGAACTGGAAGGGGCTCGAGAGTGTGTCGAGGCGTTGCTGAAGCGCCACTCGAGGCGGAAGGGCCTGGACGAGATTGCGCAGGTAGCGTACGTCAAAGACGCCCTGGCTCTCGACGGAGAGTTGAAAAGAGGGGACAAGGAGGTCCCTTGAAACGGAACAGCATTTGAGTTTGTTGGTTGATATCAGTGGCGATGTCTTGTACTATATATCCTTATGATTGCTTATGGTTAATGATGTTTGATTACGAGTACCATGCATACCCACTTCTGGGGTATCACGGTGAAGCGGCGGCGTTGATTCCTGCACCTAGACGAAATGTAACAACAATTACAATAATTGAAGTGATCTTTACTGACCTGTGTATTAAGTCGTTGTTGGCAGGTCTCACGTGACCAATTGATGCAGGATGACATATGAGGCCGGCAGATTGGCTGGCGCGGCTGTGGTCCCGACACCGGAGGGTCGCCCTTGCTCCCCGGCGGGAGCTCCAGTCGGTATTTCTTAACCTCGTCCCTCGTCAATTGGTCTTCTTCAGCGCAGTTGTCGAATGCGAGCTCGCTACAAGCCAACAAGGACAACCCGGCCTATGAATTGAAGTTTGGCACAGAGTCCAGAAAAAATGTTTTTATCACAGGCTCGTGGGCGGATGCCCTCGGCCATTCGAGCTTTTCAGAATGCCTCTCTCGCTTCGTGAGTGAAAAGCAGCGTGCACCACAATACACACACAGAAAGGGAGAGAAAGCTGATATGGATTAATTTATAGTCGCTCGCTTTCGACCACTCTTCCACGCCACAAGGATGAGACCCTCAACAAGGTGTCGCGGAATATCACGCAGCCCATCTCGCAGGGTGCGTCGCAAGCCATGCTGTACGCCACCGGCCTGTCCGAAAGCGACATGAACAAGGCACAGGTCGGAATCTCGTCGGTCTGGCTGACGGGAAACCCGTGCAATATGCACCTGCTGCAGCTTAGCAATATAGTGAAAGAGGGCGTGGCAAAGGCAGACTTGATCCCGTACCAGTTCAATACGGTGGGTGTCAGTGACGGAATC
Organism: Talaromyces sp. PX2406; assembly: GCA_023626115.1. NCBI lineage: Eukaryota > Fungi > Ascomycota > Eurotiomycetes > Eurotiales > Trichocomaceae > Talaromyces > Talaromyces sp. PX2406. Next base: position 813,853 of record JAMAGJ010000013.1, read on the forward strand.
AGTATGGGTACCAAGGGCATGCGGTTTTCGCTGCAGAGCCGAGATCTGATTGCCGACTCGATTGAGACTGTCATGGGCGGACAGTGGTATGATGCGAATATCAGCATTCCCGGATGCGACAAGAACATGCCCGGTGTTTTGATGGCGATGGGACGGATTAACAGACCCAGTATCATGGTCTACGGAGGGTCTATCAAGCCTGGATGTGCTGCCACGCAAAACAATGCCGATATTGACATTGTTTCTGCTTTCCAAGCCTACGGACAGTTTTTGAGCGGCGACATTAACGAGGAGAAACGCTTTGATATTATCCGTCACGCCTGCCCCGGCCAGGGTGCCTGTGGTGGAATGTACACTGCAAACACCATGGCCAGTGCCATTGAAATCATGGGCATGACTCTTCCGGGCTCTTCTTCCAACCCGGCCGACTCCAAGGCCAAGGAGCTTGAATGCTTGGCCGCGGGTGCAGCCATCAAGAACCTGCTGGTCGAAGATATCCGTCCATCGGACATTTTGACCCGCCAGGCCTTTGAGAACGCGATGATTCTCGTCAACATCACCGGAGGCTCGACTAACGCGGTTCTCCATCTGATTGCCATTGCCGACTCGGTCGGCATCAAGCTGACCATTGACGACTTCCAGGCTGTCTCTGATCGCACGCCCTACCTAGCCGATCTGAAGCCGTCTGGCAAGTACGTCTTCAACGATTTGTACAACATCGGCGGCACGCCCTCTCTCATCAAGTTTATGCTGAAGGAAGGCTTGATTGACGGCTCCTGCATTACGGTTACCGGAAAGACACTGGCTGAAAACGTCGAAAAGGTCCCCGACTTCCCCGACGACCAAAAGATCATCCGGCCGCTCTCACAGCCCTTCAAGGAAACCGGTCACATCCAGATCCTGCGCGGCAGTCTGGCCCCCGAGGGCTGTGTCGGTAAGATCACGGGCAAAGAGGGCACTGTGTTCAAGGGCAAGGCGCGTGTGTTTGACGACGAGGACGCTTTTTCGGCTGCCCTCGAGCGCAAAGAGATCAAGAAGGATGAAAAGACTGTGGTTGTTATCCGATACTGCGGGCCCAAGGGCGGGCCTGGAATGCCTGGTGAGTTTTCAATCAAATAAAAATGGAATAAACATGAACTAAATCCTAACAGAAATGCTGAAACCCTCGTCCGCCCTGATGGGCGCCGGTCTCGGCGATTCGTGCGCCCTCATCACCGACGGCCGTTTCTCTGGCGGTTCTCACGGCTTCCTGATCGGTCACATTGTGCCCGAAGCAGCCGTGGGCGGACCCATTGGCCTGGTCAAGGACGGCGACAACATCACAATTGACGCTGAAAAGCGCGTTCTGGATCTGCACGTCGCCGAGGAGGAGCTGGCGTCGCGCCGCAAGCAGTGGGATGCAGACCGCGCGGCGGGCAAGCTGCCACCTACAGGCTTAACGTTGAGGGGTACTCTGGGCAAATATGCTCGGTATGTTGTTATCTTTTCTTTTCTTTCTGGATAATATGACTAACTGATTTCTAGACTGGTGGGTGATGCTAGCCACGGGTGCGTTACGGATACTTTGTAAACGAGAAAAGTTGATTGAATTTGATGTACACAAGCAAAAATTGATAGCAATAATAAACGCTACTACAGTGGCACGCATGCATGAATAATGGCAGCATTTAACTTTGTCGTATTCAAATTCTGTATTTCGTAGAAACACGAAGACCAGTAGTACTACTGGCTCGGGGATGGCGACATTACGTTTACCTATGTGGCCCTAGATTTCTCGCTGGTTTTCGTTTCTTTTTTTTTTTTTTTATCTTATCGTCGATCAGAAATTGAACAGAGTCGTACGTGGTTAAAAAGGTTATTTTACTGCATGATATGACGTGGTGATTTTCTTTCCTTCTTTATATGCAAGGAGGTGTGTACGTGTATACTTGACCTGTCAGAGTGCAGACCAGTCATTAGCCCTAACCACAACATTTATGGAACTGGACTAACCATACTACGTACGGTACGTGTTAATTATTAATCGCCGAAAAGTATCAGCATGTGGCTTCTCCACTACAATAATATACTACGTGCTAGTTAATGATACGTTCGTGCTACTTAATGATACGTTCGCAGACATTTGAAAGAGGATGATGATCCGGCAGCTCCGTGATCCATCCGTCTAGGCTGTAGATGAACCAGTAGTTATCGTGGAAGGAGTATTAAAAAAAGCCAAAAAAAAAAAAAAAATTAAAAAGAAATAAAATAACATCACGATTCAAAACTTACACGGCAGTTTAAAGCGAGCGGTGGCTGCTGGTCTAGAAGCAATCTGGCGCATAGCCCTATGCTAACCATACTAGCTAATTAGCCGCAGCCAGCCAGCCACGGTTCACTCGCTCACTCATTACCTAACTAACAATGATCCCTGTACAATGTTGCAGGGGTATTGTTATTATTATAGGCCCTATCAATCTAAGCGAGGAAAACTCTATGTGGCGTCAATTCCGAGATTCATTATTCGACGAATAAGTACGTTCCCCCTCTATTAAATTACTTGGTGGCGTACTGGGATTAGAGATTAGCTCTCATCCAGGTCCCATCGATCGAGCTGTGCTGTGGATACACTTTTCTTGATCATGTCGAATGGTGTTGCGAAAGTACTACTAGTAATACGATAAAGTTTTTCTGTCTCGGATTTTTGCGGTTTTTTCCCCTCCGGAACCCTCATGCATGTCAACAGCCACATGGCCCTGGATCATAATTTTATGCAGCAAAGTGGGTTTGACACTGGGCACATGTGTTAGTATTAGTACAATGTGATGGTGCGAATCAGCCAGGACTCGGCGCTGGAAACCGGGTAACTCGGTTTGGTATGGATCTTTTTTTCTTTCTTTTTTCTAAATAAAATGAACTAGATTCCTGAACGATGAAACGAGGTTTTTGCCTTCTGCAAGAACTTCGGTTTACTTCACCTGTTGCTAAATAGAACTCACACCATGGCATCCCCATCACAGGCCATGGAGAGTGGAACTGTGCCCATGCCTGTATCCTATTCCGGTGGCTTTGTCGCGCTGTCGTACATTATCAGTGCCATGGGCTCGGTGACGTGTTTGGAAATGCTGCATCGGAGGACTTCGAGGTCTGGCCTGTTCAATTGGTAGGCACTACTAGGAAATAAAACAAGGATGAATCCTGTTGACGCCTAGCTATAGGTATCTGCTACTGACATCGTCGCTCTCCATGGGCGGAATTGGTATCTGGAGCATGCACTTCATCGGTAACCGTGCCATCTACCTCGGTGACGGCGCCGATAGCGACCAAATCTCGTACAATGTCCCCTTCACAATCCTCTCGATCTTCTTGCCCATGATCGTCCTCTGCGCTGCCTTTTATGCCATCTCCTTTGAAGAACGCCCGGCCATGACCCGTCTCGCAGTCGGGGGCGTCCTGACCGGCGGCGCCATCTGTGGAATGCATTATGTTGGACAGCTCGGCATCTCTAACTATGTCTGCTCGTATGCGGTCGGGAACATCGTCGGCGCGGCCATGATTGCCGTGTTCTCGGCCATGTCGGCACTGACCGTCTTCTTTCGATGGAAAGCTGCGTGGGCAGATAGCTGGTGGCGTCGCCTGATATGTGCGGCGCTTCTGGCCGGTGCTGTCTCTGGAATGCATTGGACGGCGGCAGTAGGGACCACGTATCGCCGTGTGCCCGGTGCAATGACTGGTGCGCAGTTATCGAGAACTCAGACGGTCATTATTTGCTCGGTTTTGGTAAGTTGTCACTTGACCAGGCGTGTTTCCGATATTAATTGTCGTAGTCATTTACGTCGTGTGTTATTCTATCCATCTGTGCCGTCGTTGCTGGCGGCAATCGGCGACGCTCGACGACTCGAGCCCGTCAATTGGTACTGTCATGTGTGTTTTTTGATCCTGCTGGACGTATAATGGTGACCCCGCAGGCTCTGCTGCCGACTCGCAAGGTTGTTGATAGATATATCGGCCGAGTGAGTTGTTTGTTCGCTATTGGAGGCAATGTCAGACTAATTTGTGATAGTATATGAAAGACGACGACTTTAGCCGGACACACCCGGCTTTCCTCTGGGCATTTCGGGCATCTCGCAACTGGTCTCTAGTTAAAGACATCATCCCGTTCATGAAGCGCACGCTACAAAGCGACGAAGAAGAGATAAACCGGCTTATCCACCAACGTAATGCAGCTGACAACGACCCCAGCGCTGACTTCAGCTTTGACAACTTGTTCAAGCAGTTTTTCTGTGTATCTGCACAAGACCTGGCCGACGAAGTACGCCAGCCCCTTTCTAGTCTAGGCGAGTTGTATCCTGAAGTCGTGTCGACCAGCACGCAGATCTCGCGATTCCAGATACGATCATCGTCGTCAGCCAGGTCGTCTCGTCCGCGGTTCGGCAAGGGCCAGCTCATGTTTACCGTGCGTCAGTTAAGCAGTCAAGAAGAAGTGGCGCGATTCATGGCGAATGGGTTTCGGTTTGCCCCGATTGAGCGCATCGCGAGCACGCTCGCCTCCAGAATCCATGTCCCCGCAGACGAACTGGCGGCATACCTGCACGATATGCACGAATACGGTCGGCTTCGCAGGGGATATCCGTCAGGAGTACACGTTGTCGCATTCGCCATGCGTCCCACGGTGCAGGAACATTTTGAAGTCCTCGCCAAATTGAGTAGCCCGATTGCACTGCCTAGTTCCTCTCTGCCAGTGAGATCACTTGATCAGGCTGACTTGGATCTGATTTCTCAGATGAATGATTTTACAATCACGACGTGTCTGAAACATTTGACCACCATCAGTGACAGCAGCAGCATAAAAAGTCTCCAGGAATCGCCAGCTAACACCTTTTCCGACCATCTCTACAGAGCCATTCTTGAGCTGGCGGCCAGCTTGCCCAAGAACATCGCGTCGGCGGTACGCTTCTCGGGGAAACCGCTCTCGGCACCGTGTCGCAAACAGTTGGTGCCTTCTTCTGACCCAGAGCACTGCACGTTGCTGTGTTTCCGGGTAGTATCGGCGCTGGACACGCAGATTTCCCAGCCTACTTTGCATCGGTTCGTGCCGCTGCGGCTGTTCCGGGTTCAGGAACAGGTCAACGACGGGCTCGTTGAACGGGGCCGTTTCCTACGCGAGCTCAACGCCGAGTTTGCCTCGTATTCGGTCCAGTCGATGGCAAATCGCGGCACCGTACCATCGTCACTGCTTGTGAGGGAGGAGATCCAACGTGGACGAGGAGGGCGACGGCTGTTTTCGTGGGCGGCGTTCGCATTCACACAGCGACGAGGAGAGCATCGCCATCAAGAACTTGTATCGCAGGAATCTCTCGTCGGCCAAGCATCCGGGAAAAAACACGATAGCGTGTCGAGCCTGTCGCGCAACGAGATTGTCATCAACAGAGAAGTTCGCATCGAAGTCTCGCAGTTGGACGTTGACAGTCGCAGCAAGGGGGCTGAAGGTGCCGCGAGGAAGGTGCAGCCGGCCACGTGCTATGTCGACGAGCTGTATGGGCTGTGCCTCGGCAGCGGAGTGAGAATGGCGCCTGGCTATGGGTGAATGTATTGATATTAATATTAATATTAATACGTACTCTGTACATTATTATGTACTTGTCATGTTTCTCCCCGACATGTAAACATCGCGGCTTATCAAGGTTTCCTGTTTGGGTAAGCAGATCTCCGGTCGATCGCAGCGCCAAGCTTTTCTAACAAGCTTGATTTGCCGGGTCGCCGATCTTGATTGGTTGCAAGCAAGCTATATTTTATGTATAGCAATTATTGATGAGCTTGTCTTTATCCTCCGCACTGACTGCTGACATTGCCGGCCAATGAAAATTGATAGAGATCAACTGGCCCCTTTCTCGTTTCTCGTTCATTAAACTCCAGTCGATAGCGGCCGATGTAGCGTCGGAGCCGGATCCGGCGGATAATGAATGAGTATTAACTTTGCGGTACAGAGTAGTACGGGGGAGGTTACAGAATATGTTTTGGTCTGTGAAATAATGACCCTGCCTGCGCCTGGGAAAGTACCTGGTTTTTGTGGAAATATTATTAAAATACTACGTGTTAGAAACTAAAGCACTGTGCCTTGTTCTTTCCAGAAAACCGGCTCGTGAGGCTGAGCGCCGTTGGGGGCAAAGCGGGCCATTTTCGAAACTATACGTACTAGCGCAAACACCGAGTTCCAGGTTGGCTTTGTTGGCCTATCTGGTTCTTTTCTCTCTTTCTTTCGCAAGGAGAAACGGCAAGCATTACTATGTCATACTAATGATCCACTGCCTCCATACGATATAGTAGTATAGAGACCATGCTCCTGGCTGCTGGCGTATCGCCGTACCGTTTCGTACAAGACGATAAAGTTGCCGCATTGGGCGTCGGCCATAAACAGACTAGCCGCAGCCGCAAATTGCGACGCTGTGGGCCAATCAGGGCGTAAATCCAGAGGCAGAACGGTTTTTACACGGATGATTGGTCAATAAAGGTGGATCTGACTCAGATGGATGGCCGCTCTGGGTCTAGGGTGTAATCTATGTTGGCGTACGCTAGGCCCGATCTGGTGAGTTCCCGCAGCGGGGGGTCAGTGCCCGCTCCACTGATTGGCCGAGCGCCCGAAACAAGAAAAGGCGGGTTCGTACTGGGACGGTACGACGTGGTTTCGTTACGCTCTTGCTCATTTTTGCCCGGATGCACGCCTACTAGTCAAGTTCGTTGTCGCGGGACTGCACGAGGCCTAGGCGGATCTGTCTCTCTCTCTCTCTCCTATCTCTTTCTCTTTATCTTTCTGAGTTAGTTATGCTTGTCATCATCTGAGTTTGTAATCTTGCTCCCATCACTATCACTTCTTTCATCGCTCTGTCATTCGCTTTCTGTTCTGTGCCGCCGGCCTCGCTCTCGGAGAGTTGAGTGTCTTTTTTTTTTGCGAACTTAGCTACAACACTACACTGATCCACGCGGCCAAAAATGAGCTTCCTCCCCAAGTGGTCGTACGGACAGAGCCCGTTCCAATGGCGCTTCAGTCGCATGACATATTTTGCTACCGTCACCATCGTCACGCTTATCATCTTCTCGCTCGCCTACGTCTACGCTGAAGAACCGCCCTTTTGGCCAGCGGCCCGACCAACGCCTCCCTCGGGGCATCCTGGTAATACCGATTACGATATTTCAAGTCATCCTTATGCGCCTGGGGATAGCAAAGCTTCACCGTTGCCGTCAAACCCCCCATCCACCTCCGCCCACTCAGGTGATGATCTCGATACTGCTTTTGATGGCTCCGACTGGCTCGTCAAGCCCAAAGATCTTCGAGTCGTCGCCGTGATCTTCTACGGCCGCCGCGACCGCTCGTCCATTCTCGAATGCTACACCCGTCAAAATCTCGTCTCCAATGGCGGCTGGTTGGACGAGGTGATCTGGGCCGCTAATACCGACAACGAAGACGACCTTGCCTGGATTAACACCGTTGCTGCCGATTCGAACGGCGAATACAAGGTCGTGCGCATGGACCAAAAGGGCTACGGTAATGTCTATGAGGCTACCTTTACAGACAGAAAGACCATCTACGTCAAGATCGACGATGATGTCGTTTTTATCGAGCCCCAGGCCATCGCCAAGGCTGTGACCACGCTGATCAGCAACCCGGACGCCCTGATCGTATCGGCAAATGTTGTCAACAGCCCCGCACTCGGCTGGTGGCATTACCATTTGGACTCCGCTCACTCTTTCAAACCTGAACTGATCCCCAAGAAGGCCGAGCTTGCCACTCGCGGTAACGGATTGTGGAAGACTTCCGACTTGCCGTTCTGGGAGGGAGACTCGGCTCTGGACTTTAAGGAGTTTGACACTTTCACCGACTTTTTCAAGGTTGAGGAAGACGAAGACATTCCCAAGCATCGCTGGCTCCCGACTCGCGAGGAATTCGACATTTACAGCTCCAGCGTTGCCGCCACCGATGCTGAAGGTGGCCCGCACCTGACCCAATGGGCCATTGGTGCCCAGAACCATTACTCCTTTTTCACGAACCTGGAAAATGGCGAGCTCGGCAAGTATGGCCTTGGTAAGGACTATGGCAAAGGCACTACCTGGCATATGCGCAGCCACCGAATCAGTATCAACTTTATTGTCATGCGCGGCTCTGATGTGATCGACCATATGGACCTAGTCACAGGACATCCGAAGGGCGACGACGAGCAGCAGTTGACCGTCGAGATGCCTCGTATTCTGAAACGACGTATGTTTCCTTTCCCGTTATTTTTATAGTACATTCATGCTAACACTTTCTCAGCTGTCCTCGTCGAGTCCCACGCCATTGTCTCCCATTTTTCATACGGCCCACAACGCTACCTCCACAAGACGGACGTGTTGGAGCGCTACTTCAACTACGCCAACGACAATATCTGCCCCGAACGAAGCTTGATCGACCCATTGAGCCCAGACTACAAACCAGGATCCAAACCTCCTCCATCGTCGCGCCTGAGAAGAGACCGTGGCGAAACGAAATCCACGGACACTGCATGAAATCCACACGATAGTCTTTTCCTCACTTTTCCAAGCATATCAGTTTGGTCATTTCACCAGTCATGTATGGAGTACGGAGTCTCTTTTTTCCCTTGATTTTCTCCCAATAGCCCTTTATTCCGGCCATTTTGTATATTTCCCTTGGGTAGAGATGTTTTTTATGTGTGTTGTACATATTTACCGGAACGGCATAGCGACTGGGCAGCGCTTATTATATTCATAATACAATTTTGGCATACGTATTGAGTGTGACCATATATTAGATCAAATTCATAATACCATCAATATGTTATTTTTTTTTTCTTCTAGAGAAATGAGAATAGCAAACCCCATCGCCCATCCGATCTCAACGCCGTCGACGTAGTTTCAACACCCTCGTTTTTTAATCTATGGGCCAATCCCAAGTTGATTAACGTTATTTTAAGCTGAAATATCACGTAACACACATAAATTCCATACCGCCTCTGTGGATGCATTTACAACATCGATTGGCTTTACAGAGTATGGAGTGGAAGCGGTGGGTCCCACTCAGCCAATAACAAACGTTCGTTGCTTAGCTTCTAGAAGGGTTCTTCGAATGGTTCGAGAAGCTGATCTTCGACTCGAATACAGAAAAAGAGTAATTTCTTAGCTGATATCAAATTTACATTATTATACACGTAATAGATTGTTAAAAGCTCAACTTTTGGATAAAAGAACAGATAATTCATTGTAAGCTTGACAATGGACGAAACAAAACATTCGCTGTGGCACAAGCAAACTCGTCTTTGATAGAAATAAACCAAGGTCGACCCCATTCACAAAATTCCTTTCAAGTTGTTTCGTTGACTGAAAATTTCTCAATTAGTCGAAGCCCCCGTCTGAATTCAAAAGACGATGGGTGGCAACTAGGGATGGATAAATAGGCCGTCGAGGCACCTAAAGTCTTTCCTAATCGAGCTCACGATACCCAACAATCACGATGGCGTCGCAGCAACTAGTTATGCCAATTCAACAACAACAGAAGCAACAGGAGAACACCCAGGCCCCTGTTCCAGTTCCCGAACACCGCTTAAAACGAGTCGTCTCATGGAATGACAGCATGGCCAGGGTATACTACACCAAGTTCAGGGAAAACGAAGTGGCCTCGCCCCAGGATCTTCCTGACTACCTTGACGGTATGGACAGGATGACCATGCATGATTATTGCTGGGTAGCGGACAACAGAGTAAGAAAATGGTCGCCCAAAACGACGTACATGCGCTTTAAATTTGTATTTATAGGTGCTTTATCCGCAGGTTTTTATGTTTTTCTTTTGTGTGCCTTTATGAGCTTTTTCTTAAGATAATAGCTGTTGCGATGACGGCACTAGTTAAGTAGTTTATGCACTTCCTAGCCCTCTAACAATACTACCTCCCTATATAAAAAGACCCATTACTTATTCAATTGATAAAATATAGATCTAATTTAAAAACATGGAAGGTCCTGTGTTGTCGAGAGGGAGGAAGAGCCGCATGGATCATTCTTCCAGGCATCCAGTTGCTTGCATTTTAAAAAATAGGCGCACTATTTCAAAATTGATGATGATATTTCCTCTGACACGTCCCAGATCAATCTTCAAGTTCAATGGGCTTGGGCGTGTGCACAGTGTAAATTGTCCTAAGGACGAGGAAGGGGGAGGGCATCGCTGGGTGGGAAAAGACTTCCGACGACGAGGGTCGAACCCAGGGATTGCCAGTTCCCGTCGTGAATTTGTTGTTGTGTTCTGGCGATGCAGGTGAGTTCGCCCAGCAGACGACGCCAACATCGGCCACGACCCGCGGCAATGTAGACGCTGTATGTACTACAGAGTCAGAACAAAAACAACAGTATATGTATAGAATCAACAACACAACAAAAAAATAGAAAAAAAGATTTAAAAAAAAGATAGGCTGATATGCTAGGCATATCAAGGTTCCAAAGATTCGCCTGCGTGGCTGTCTGTGTATGGTGTCGTGTCGTTTGTGGGTTTTGCTCTGCTCACGCCCGCTGGTCTGCTAAGCCAGTTTTGACCTGAGAGTTACAGAGATCCCATCGCAGCCTGGCGCTCGTCATGAAGGCAGCCTATCATCCTGAAACTAGTCAGCATAGGGAACCCTTTACCTGGAGGGTAAACCCTCCAGGCGACTAGGTGGTACCACTTCCTGGGCAACAGGACCACCCGGCCAAACCGGCGATGTTGGATGCTAGGGAATAAAGATTCTGAGATATAAAGACTATTGGAGGCTGTATTTATTGTATGGGGAATATGTGCTGGCTAAGTCTGGTTTCACAATATGAGGTTATTCCCATTCCCGCACTAGCAACACTTTGATGCAGCCCCAGCTAGAGGAGCTTTCCACCGCGATTATTCTGTAATCTCTCTTTTTTGAAAAACACCTGCCGTATTTTCTTTAGCTAGGAATCTTGGACAGAATTGCGTCACACTATACCACGAATCTCAGGCATCCAACTTGCTCTATCTTTGCAAAAGAACTCCCCTTTTGGTGGTAAAGCATCTGGATCATCCAACGTGCCAACAGCGATATATCTAAAGTCAGCTTTCACGGCTTCCTTTTTCTCCTCGTCAGCCATTTTTGATGTCCTAAGAAGCATTTAGTCACTTAATAGCAAAACTCTTACTCCGTACTCGAGAATAGTACTCCCGCAGTTACTGCAAAACTCCCTGTGGATCAACATGCCAGACCCATTATCGGCAGCGTGCTCCTTTGTCGTGCCTTGGGTAATTTTTAATGCCTCTCTTGGTACTTTAGCGGTCAGGCCATAGTTGGTCCCAAACGCTTTCTTGCAGTTGTGGCAATGGCATAGCGATGTCCGCGCATCCTTGGCTGAATTGAGGATCAGCTCGTACTTGATCTGATCACAGTAACAAGAACCAGTGAGAGTCAGCATCTTAAGTAATTGAAAGTTGTTTTTAATTCAAATATTTATTTTGAATGCAGACATCCTCTCAGTAAAAAAGTCGATCCCTTCAAGTTCAATGTTGTAGCCAAGTACTTAGATCTGTATCACAAGGGACGTATTATGGGTGGTTGACGTCACTCGCTAGCTGGCCGACAACATATATACGTATAACCTTGATACCATGTAAAGTCTATATGTATTTAGACACTGGCAAATAACAAAAAATAAAAATACAAAAGACCGAAAACGCCTATATAATTGAATATAAATATCTATAATTCTCCTTTCCATGCGATTGTGGAGGTCGAGGCCTTCTTTCCCAAAATACGACACGGCCTATCACAATATCTTTGCTATACATTAGTTGACAGGCATCGACTTATATTACATGCTAGTGCAGTTAAATCGAGGCAAGAGCATCAACAAAGGGTAAAAGATACACTACAAGGAGCGATTCAAAGATCAGACAGAAAATATTAAAAGGATCTAGAGTCTTCCGCTCATTTTTTTATTCTTTTTATGACCATGTTAGGTTATTTCGTAATTTATATGAACACCATTCCGCGTGCACATGAATCAATCGGGGCCTTCGTCTCCCCAATCTTTCCTTTATCTTGGCCGTAATTAATCGCTTTGTTTCACTACTCGGCAGTTCTTCCTCCGGCCCAAGATAAGCGTAAATACTAATAATACGAACCCGGAGACCCCGGCTAAGCGAGATGCTACTGACAAACAAAGAAAATTGGCGTCGCTGTCTAGCCAAAAATAGACGCTGACAACAACTAAATGCCGAGCGGATCATTTTAACTCGCAGCTTGGTTGCTGGGTCCGGCTCATGGGAATAGCATGGGGGCTAGCTGGTTGCGCGCCGGCGCCAAAGCTTGGATAGTTTGCTGCCACTAACTCTACGAGCTGACCCAATCCCACCATTAAATACAACGTAGGAGGAGCCGGTGCGCTGGGTTTTACCCCAGAGTTGCAGTCATCGGTGTGAAAGAAGGATAAGAAGTAAAATAACGGCAGGGGGGAGAAATATAAGACCTCCCATCCCGGTTATGGCTTGTTTTTTCCCGCCCATCAGTGTCTTAGTTTCTTGACCGTTTTTCCCGAGCTACTTTTCAAAATGCGTGTCGAGCCATTTGTTTTCGCTACTGCGGTTGCAGCTTCAGCTGCCACAAGTGCCTCGCTGCCCTCTCTTGAAGTCCCCGAGTGCCCGGACTATGCGGTGGCCGTCGTGAACCAGTCTGTCCCAGACCTAACGCCATTCCCAATGACCACGGTCAGCGTATGCTACGACGATTCCTCTATCCAGCTAGGCTTCAAAGCGTTGAACGAGACAAACTGGTACGTCAACGCCAGCCAGAGCACGAACGACGACATCTGGGAATACGAGGTGATGGAAGCGTTCCTCTACCACGGCGAGAACGACCCGACAACATACCTTGAATACGAGATTAGCCCAGCCAACGTCACATATCAGGCTGTCGTCTTCAATCCCACCAAGGTCCGCGCCGACGGTGCCCCGTTTGATCACTTCTTCGTGACCGACCCCTACACGGACGGCTTCACAGCCTCGACAACCACCAACAAGAACACAAGCACGTGGGAGTCGAACGTGAAGATCCCTCTTGCTTTGTTTGATGTTGAGGAGGTCAAAGGGTCCAAATGGCGCATGAACTTCTTCCGTACCATCACGTCGCCCAGCATATACCCTAACCAGACACTGGGTGCCTGGAGTCCTCCCAACCAAGCCAGCTTCCACATGTCCCCGTTCTTCGGCCATGTTGTCTTTGTATAATGTTAGATAGTTATATTGGAACTAATAGAATTATATATACTACATCGTGTGAATTTGAAAGCTTTTCGCGTCCTACGCAGCCTATATTCCGTAGTAACCACACCTTACAATGCGCATGCATGTTAGGAAATACTAACGACACCTGATCGATTCAAAGTTTAAAAATAACTTACAAATAGTCACCTGGTAAGTGAATACGGTTCTCACATTCTTTTACCTGTTACATATGCACCTATCCTTAAGGTTAGGGCTAACGGAGGCCGACGTCAATATCACGGAGGCCACGTGAACGCAATTCTTGAAAAAGGCCGTAAATACAGACTATCGTCCGTGCATGTCTCAGACAGTGTTCGCATGATTGGCCCAGCGGATGAATTAACCGACATCCATGGTATAACTTTCCTGCGAGATGATCGTCCCCCTCACAACACCACCCCGCCGGAACTCCGCACTTGCAGGTCTTGAACGAATTTATTTTCCATAAATCACATCCCGTTTTGATTAAATTATCTATATGAGTTTGTCGATCAACAATTCTCTCGTCCAGGCAGGTTTTGGCCATTTAGCCGTGTCCTAGATAGTCATCTGTGGGGTAGAATCTGTTTCCCGTTGTAGAAACGAGCCCTGGTATTCTTTTAATAATTTCATTGCTACACGTTAACTACATTACGAACTGTTTATTTCAAAATCTTCTAATACAGTAAATGAAACAAAAATGAGACAGAGCCATCTCTTTTATTTGGCGTTCCTTGCCCCAGTCGCGGCATGCGTACCAATCAAGACTCGCCTCGAAGCACGCATTGAGAATGGCTTAGCCTCAACTCCTCCAATGGGGTTCGTATACTATAGCCTATGCGAATTAATAAAAATCATCTAGAAGCTAACAAATGGGTTTTTAGGTGGAATTCGTACAACCACTATAGCTGCCACCCGAATGAAACCATCATAAAGTCCAACGCAAAAGCACTTGTCGACCTGGGTCTAGATAAACTCGGGTATCGCTATGTGACAACGGACTGCGGTTGGACGGTAGCAGATCGATTGACGAATGGATCTTTGACGTGGAACGAGACTTTGTTTCCGAATGGTATGCCTGCTTTGGGGGATTACATACACGGCCTTGGCCTCTTGTTTGGAGTTTATGAGGATGCCGGCATCGAGACCTGCGGGACGGGGATTCCACAGGCTGGGAGTCTCTGTGAGTTGATATATTTGTTTGGCAGAATGTCAAATAGTGCTGACTGTCGGTTCTAGACAATGAACAGCTTGATGCAGAAATTTTTGCAGCCTGGGGAGCAGACGCACTAAAATGTTTGTGATCACACCTTTTACATTATCACAGTTTAAATTCCTAATCCCGTTCTAGATGACAACTGCTATTCGGACGCTGCCACCGGATATCCCAATGTTGCCTATCAGCCTAGCACTTCCCCATCAGCACGTTATCAAAACATGACTAACGCCCTATCCAACCTCAACCGTAAAATCTTGTTTCAAATTTGCGAATGGGGCGTCGACTTTCCCGCTCTCTGGGCCCCTAATCTCGGCAATTCCTGGCGTATAGGAAATGATATCACGCAAAATTGGCTATCCATTTTCCGTATCATCAACCAAGCCGCGCCTCAGACCTCATTTGCTGGCCCGGGAAAATGGCCTGACTTGGATATGCTCGAGGTAGGCAACGATATCTTCACAACACCCGAGGAACAGACGCATTTCTCTCTGTGGGCCATTCTAAAAAGCCCACTGGTGATTGGCGGCGCATTAAAAGATACTTATACGTCGATCAGCCAGGCATCACTCGGCGTGCTTGGCCAACCAGATGTCATCGGATATAACCAAGATTCGTTGGGAAAGAGTGCAAACTTAGTACGTCGCTGGTCCGATGACGAGTATGACGTATGGAGCGGGCCATTGTCGGAAAATCGCACTGTCGTCGCGCTTGTCAACTGGGCCCATACCTCTCGCACGTTACAGTTGGATCTCTCCGATGTAGGCATTCAGTATGCGGCAACTGTGAAGAACATCTGGGCTGGTGGTGAAGCAGCTAGTGTTAAAACTTCATATTCTGCTTCTGTAGAGCCTCACGGGACTATTTTGTTGGAAATCAAGGGGACTTCACCGGCAGGCTACTACGCCACTGATATTTTTGCCACGTCTACAAAGTGAGTATTCCTAGTCATTTTTTACAACGCGCCGCTACTTACTTGATATAGCGTCGAAACCATCTTTTCTGGTATCTACGCGGTGACAGATAGTGGGGAATTTCTTCTTGTCATCGACTTTACGCAGCCTCCGAGCGAGGGAAGCCAAATAGATATACAGGTTAGCCCTAGCGGATACAGCACAACCATCGATGTACCTTCTGGGTCTAGCCAAGCATCAACAAATATATCCTTGTCTGCAGGGACCAACAACAATATCACCATTAGCACAACAGGCGTATCGTCAATCAAAATCACGAACCCACCTGGGGCATATTTCCCAAGTACGTCCTTTGCACGAACCGGGTCAGCCAGCCTTACAGAATGTGGACAAGGCTATTGCCAGCCTGTAGGCTCGAAGATTAGTTATTTAGAACCATCCTCGAGTGCAATAATTACCATTCCGGCAAAGACTGCAGGATCCAAGTACATCCTTCTAGATGTCATCAACAACGATATCACTTATTCAAGCACCTTGACGAACTCCCGAAATATAACCATCTCGGTCAACGGCGGTTCGCCGGTGCGGCTCGAGGTACCACTCACTGGCCGGCATAGTGAACTATTCGGGCCTGGTGATGGATGGTGGGATCCGTCGACGTTTGGGGTTCTAGTCCCCGGGTGGGAAGTTGGGAACAACAGTGTTAGTATTGGGAACCAGGGAGGCGAAGGAGATCTTCAGACCTATGCGGCAGATTTTGTCGGGCTGCGCGTTCTGGACTGAAGGGACAACTAGCCATGCCAAAACTCTGTGCTGACTGATTCATTGTTCATGCGAAATAAGCCCAGGGTCTCTATATCTCTGAGCGTGTTCGCAAGCTCTTGCTCAAATGGCATAACATTTCGATATTAACTAGGTTCCTTAGATAGCTATAACTCTAAAAATAACATGACAGTAGTCGAGACTCTTGAAATACAGCACTTGATACTCTTAAAATGGCTGCGACTTCTTCTTTGAGACTAGCGTTTACCCCACACCTACCAGCCAATAGAATTACTCTTTGACCCCCGCTCCCCGTGTTACGACTTTCCTTAAACATCAATTAATAACATAGCGAAGTTTGACAACCATCAATAATTACGATACTGTCGATCTCAAGACAAAAACGCCATAGCATGACCTCCTATCCTGTCAGGAATGGTCGACAACCAACGCGCAACGCGTGTCCGAACAGGATGTCGCCAGTGTCGCACGCGACGTCGCAAGTGTATGTGCCAGCTAACCTTTCCTTCGACTTGCTCTTTTCTTGCAGTAATGTTGCTGAATGTCGAGTTCTGTAGGTGACGAAGAAAAGCCCAGGTGTCGTAATTGCACTGCCAGGGGTACTTCGTGTGAGTATGCTCCGCGGTTGACCTTCTTGAGCAAAAACGCGTACACAGTGCGACAACCTTTGAAGCGTTCGATGCCAAGTCGGGTTAGCGATAGCAATGAAGATGTTCATGTAAGAAACAATATTTGTTGTCAAACTTGGTGAATGTTTATTAACAACGATACTTGTAGTTTGTAAATCTCTCCTCGCCGCCAATCCCCAAGAATTACAAGTCATCTGCCAGTTGTACAGATAACAGAGACAACACGGAGCTTCCCGCGCGTGAGGACATTTCTTCTACACCACATCACTATGAAACAGATCAAAACTCCGGAGGCAAAAATACAGATTTTGGCCAAAATGACAATGGCCAAACTAGCACCGCGAACGAACATGCCAAGAAAAATGGCACCAAAGGCATATCACAGATGGTATCACCACTTCCTAGAGATCCTGCCGGGGTAGATCGTAGCCCTAGTGACGGCCATCGATCTGCAGTACAAGGTCTCCTTGCTCTTGGATTGGTAACATCGACTGCCAGTCCGTCATTATCTAGCACAGGCTTAAGCCCAAGCCAGGTCCTTTCATCTCCAAATGACATTGACGGTTGGAATCTCTCCGCAGGACATATACAAGAAGGATCATCCAGGTCTTCCGAACACAGCTTAGAGCTCAAATCATTTAGCAGTCTCAGCGCCCAGTATCAAACACCAGGAGATAACGGACTTGCCGTCAAAAACTTAGTTCGGGAGCCCAGTGAAGTGCTTCACTCTACGAATAATCGGATTTCACCTCACACTGCTGCGGGATGTCAACTGGATGAGTGGAGAAAATATCAACTCCTTAGGCACTACAGATATGAAGTTGCTACTTGGGTATGCCAGCTTGTAGACAGATTTGGGACTTGGCTGTTCTAATTTGCGTTCTTAAACAGCTCGATATTTGCGATACGAATCAGTCATTCGGGATTGCCGCCACTCAGCTGGCTCTTGGTACAACACCTTTTGGGCCGTCGCGTAACCCAGCGGCACTCTCCGCTATGCTTTCTTTGGCAGAAATGTCGTATAATCGACTAAACACCAGTGCAAACTTCTTCGATCATATGTCGCCACGGTTGACAATCTTTGAAAATTCGACTCCCACCCCAATTCTTGAGCAACACTGTTCTAGAGTTGACGGTTTGACTCCGGACAATTCCGACTTGGAAATGAATAGGGACGATTTATCATCCGCTCTTTGCGCGTCCTTGGAAAAGATCAAACAGATTGCTTCCAATATACATCATGCCTGGACTCGGATAGGAACAGACCTTGACCATTTGGACCTAGTAGGCTCCCTGGTACAGTATGCATCGGAAAAATCTTTAAGATCAGCGATATACTGGCTTCTACTAAGATTAGGTATGTTTGTATTATCCAGAACATATAACATATACCAGCATGGCTAAATGATGTGAAAAACCCAGATCTTAGCGTCTCGTTGATCAACCCTACTGCTAATATTGCAGCCATTTCAATGTCTTTTACTCTCCGTACTGAGGAACTCAAAAACACTGACGACCCTGGCCATAGAAATTTTCAATATGCTCACATCCCCTTGGCACTGTGTGCACAAGCAATAGTCTTGTGCGATGGTAACACGAATGCCAGATCACCAACATCTAATGCGACCGAGAGTTGGATGCGACTGGTTCGCAAACTTGATGAATGGTATCTCGGACGACCAAGTGAATTCCGACCCATGCTTGAACTTGATCCTCAAACTGAAAACGACAGTAGCTTTCCAGCACTGTTGTTTACCAACGGAGCAGGCATTTTCGGCAACCAGTTATACCACACTGCTATGCATTTTTTACTTAAGAAAAAGCCTCGCACAGCTAATTTGTTTCACCTTAACCCGGCTGCTACATCTTCTCTGTGGCATACTCGAAGAATTTGCGGCATCGTGCTGCATAACGATCGCCGCCAGTGTTGGGATCTGACTCTATTGGCCTCGTTTTTTGTGGCTGCGACGAGTATGACTTATAAAACCCAGCAGACAGAAATTGTTGAAGGTTTCCACCGTATTCAAGAAATCACTGGGTGGAATGTTGGCGACTTGGTTGCAGCCTTGCGGTTGAAATGGTCCACCATGGAAGATTCTTGATGCTGATGCTTGTCTTTATCGAATTCGACTGAATACCTGGCGATGTCAGCCCTCCCATCATCAAGGCACTGCATAACCCCATGTTATTTTGAGGTCGTTGATTCTCCAGCATGCAGCCCATCCGCTGGCAGTTTCAATTTCTTGGATTAGCTTGATGATAGCTTCGTGCTCAGCTTTATGGCTAAAAAACCGACCAGCCACCCAAAGAGGCTGGACAGCATTGTTGAGACATCCGTGATGTGGATTGGCCAAAGATATCCCACAAACACGCCGAGCATGCCACACTGAGGATGTCACGAAGCTTGATTCAAAGTTGGTATCCCTTTGTTTAACGCCAAGTAAAAGAATACACGCCGTATGGTATAGTTGGTTGGATGATATTGCTGCCCAAAAGGAGAAGAAGACGTGCACAAATGGTCCCATTTTTGTGGTCCGCACAGGCAGGAGTTCAGCGGGTCGCTCTGAAAACCATTTTTGCAGGTCTTCCCAAAGCTGCATCCAACGCCTTTCAAACTCACGATCTGTACAACCATTATCATGGCCGAGCTCTGTAAATCCTGTATAGTCTGCGAGAAGCTCACAGACTTTAGCACAGAGATATACCGCACAGTTAGCATACATATCTGCAGATCCAGTTTCCAGAAAAAGTTTGTGGGCATCCTCATGGCTATAGCCAGGTGCCAACCACCTAGAAGGCTTTAGTAGCGTCCCTTGTGTGCCGTCCGATATAATTGCACCGCAAACATCTGAACAATATTTTAGTACTTTCAAGTTGTAACCATTTTCATCGTCACTTCTCACCCATCCTAGCATAACACCAGAACACGGCTTGTAACAAGCCCGAACTAAAGCCATGGATATCAAATGCATTAAACAAAGCCGCGCATCCTTCCAGATGCCGCTGCCAGTCCTGCCCTCTGGCCGACATCATCTCTAGACAGCACAGCAACACACATGTAGCAATGACATTTGCATCCCGCACTTGCAACAACGGACTTAGTAACCGAATCGATTCTTGGTACAATTCAAGGCTGTCAAATGAGTCACGTGCACCACTTTTCCTTTCCATCTGCCGCGCTGAAATGGCGAGTATGGCATAATGCAAAGCAGGAAAATCGTGCGCAAGAATGGGCAAGTGAATCCCAAAGGAGTTTTGGGAGTCGAACATGTCCAGCCAAGGAGCGACCTCACGGACATAATTTTTCAAGTAAATCATCTCCTTTTTGTTCTTTTCTCTCGTAGCTAAATACTTGCTTGCAGTATGGCTTCCGAGGAGACATGGCTCGTCTCCCAAATGTCCTGCCGTATGGGTGGCTGGACTCCCAGCGCGTGTTGATGCTCCAGACTGTGCTATGGAGAATATAATGTCTCGAAGCTCATCTTGTGAGGCTAGATAGGTTGGGTTATGCGAAAACCCGTCGTTGAGCGACCATGGCGACTGGATAGGCTGGTCGACGCTGTTGGAGCGGAGGGGATGATCGGCGAAATCATCGTGAGTGCCCCAGTTCGTAATTTCGTCCATTGTTATTTGTTAGTGTTGTCTTTTTGGTCACATCACAAGGGTGGTCGTTGTTGTTGTTGAAAGGGCCACGGAAGGTTGGCGGGGAACTCTGTCCGGCTGCGCCTTCCTCTTTCGGGGCCACAGCAATTACTCTCTCTCTCTCTCTCTGTTTGTCGAAGATCAGAAACAACTAATGTTCTTTTATCCACGTTCACATCTCCACGGCCATTCTAAATACTACGAGCAGTTAAAAGCGTTTCCAGTGTTGAATTCAAGTTCCTTTCGCATTTATTAAGATCTATCCTGCAAATATGCAAGCCGCCTATAGTGTGACATTTTCATCATCGACCACTAACACCTTGATACTACCGTTCTTTGTGTCTGACGCGATATGGAGAGCATCAGACGATTTCTCTAGAGAGACTTTATGCGTGACTAGCCTCTTCAGATCCAATATTCCGCCACTAATGCAAGCAGTTGCTGGCGGCCAGGTATCACGATACCGGTTGATGAATTTCAAGTCGATCTGTTCATGAAGTCAGCAACGGTACGTACGCAATGAAAAGTAGCAGCATGATAGTACCTCGGCGAGAGATAGGTGCATAAATGGGAGGTTATTCATGGTTTCCTTGCCGACCCCGATTACCACCACTTTTCCGCCCCGCCGTGCTGTATATGCAGCAGTGCAGACGCTACTCTCGACACCTGTACACTCAAGCACTGTCTCAGGAGCATCATACTGCCGACTTCCAAAAAGCGATCGAATTTCTGTTGCATTGCCTTGTGCATCAAGGTCGCGACTGACTTGGTACGGTATACAACTTGGAACGAAGCTCTTTGCAAACGCCAGTCGTCCGGCATCCAGGTCAGTCACCACAATAGGATGCGCGCCCGAAGCACGCGCGGCAGCAAGTGTGATCAGTCCTATCGGTCCAGCACCGCAGACTACAGCCCCACGACCGAGACTAAGTTGGGCAATCCTAATGCCACTCATGGCGACAGATAGAGGTTCCAAGAGAGCCCCTTCGGCAAAAGTCATGTTATCCGGCAGTCTGGATTCCATCAATATTAACATCTTGAGAAGAACATGAGCGCAAGGTGATGAGGCACAGCTCACTTGTGTAGCCATTTTGCAGGGTGCACCTTGTATCGTTGTATTGTTCCATCATTAGGATATACACCAGCAAATTGTACATCTTCGCAAAGATTGTACCGGCCTTCACGGCAAATCCAACAATGGTCGCATGAGACACCGGGCTCCACCGCTACCCTGTCGCCTACCGTTCCCTTTAGCTCAAACATCGTGTGGCCTTAGCGGAAGGTGGGAGGAAATAATACCGAGTTTAAAATTATCAACATCTTTGCCCACTTGGAGCACAATTCCGGAGGCCTCGTGGCCTATGATTCCGTCTCCTTCGAAAATGAGTTCGCCAATCCGTCCTGTTTTCCAAAAGTGAATGTCGGATCTAATCGCGTTGTTAGACCGTTTCTATCAACTTTATCCGTTGGAAGGAAAAGTACCCGCATATTCCGGTTGCCTTGATATGTAACAATACCTCTCCTCGGCCAGGCTGGTAGACGGGAGCTTCGACTTGTTTGAGGTTATGATCCGCAGTAATCTGTAGTGATAGGTTTGGGAGAGGAAGTGTTTTAGGGGGGATGATAATAGAATGCTTGTCGTCGCTGCGACCTATCTCCGCTTTCACAGGCAATGCCGAAACCATGAGAGGGACCTCGACGGAGGGAGCCATTGCTGCGGCTGAATTTAGTATCGAAGAATTGGGAGTAAGTTGCTCTGGAGGTTCTTGAGATAAATGAAAACTTTAACATTTCAATCAGAATTACTGACAGCGCGGGGAATGGGAAGACATGCGGCGCTTGTAATTTCTGGATTAGGAAATATGTGGCTCCGGATACCGCTTATGGTTATCGTCACGGGAAAGACGTCCAATGGACTCTTGAAAATGTCTATTTCACGTGCTACGAATGTTTTTATAGTATCTTTTTATAATAAAAAGACAATTTATCTATAGGAATATCACCATATCCATACAACAATTCATTTCACAAACAACACACAGTAGAAGCGCCTTATATCATCAAATAAAGACCTCACCGTACCCAAAAATTATCGAAGGACCGTTACCTTATCCCTAAACCACCGCCTTCCGGAATCAGTTCTACTCCAGCGATTGATTCAATTGAAGGCTATCTAGAGTATATGTTTAGTATATATTTGTGCGACAGCATCATCGTCGTCGCCTGACAGATAGGATCAATCTAATGACTCCCAACAAAGCGGTGCAATTGTCGTGGCTGATATCAGAATTTATATATGGAGATATGTGAATAAGTCTTTATACTACATATGTACCCCAAAGAAAGAATAAAATAAATAAATAAATCGAGAAGAATCCGAGAGCATTGAATCTGTGCTGCCCATCATTCAGGTACGTGAGTTGCCCGGAGCCCTTTGTAGCCAGAAGACGGGAAATTGTGAATGCCTATTCCTAGCCAAGGATAGATTACTAGGGAAATCAAATTGTCAGCGACCTTGCCATACACAGTTGTGTCGACATATTTTTCAAGTATTACGGCAGCAAGGAAGTCTATCTGGTACCTCTTTGTTGACTCCATTGTTACGCCAAGAACACACGCTTTTGTCATTCATCTAAACAAGGACTATTATTCATCTGAACAAGGACTCTTTAAGAATCCCCAGTCAAGGACAGATTCTTGCACTGTTAATTGTTGTATTCAGGAAAATCGCCGAGGTCTACAACTATAAGTTATACCTTGATATATCTTATAAAGCCCCTTCTAGTAACCAGTTGACATCGCTCGAAAATACTTGCCAATTCCACACACACACACAAGTACAAAAACACGCATCATGTCGCACATAATTGAATCCATTCGACAAACACTTTCTGAAATTAATAGCCACGCGTCAACCCCTCTCGAGGCGGGCTTGATAGCGCTAGTAAAAAGAGCGCCTTCCACGTATGACTTGCCAAATCATGCATCACCCATCTCACGTCTCCCGGTGGAGCTTCTGTTGCAAATTGCCAAACGCTTAAGTCAAATTGACAGAATATGCCTCGCATTGACTTGCAAAGGGGTTTACGATTTTATGAAAGCAAAAAAGTTAGTACAACCAATCCGATTCTACAACCTGTTTGACGCTACATCCTCATATTGTTATGTCTGTAGCTGTCTGCGATATCACGAATTCAATGTCATCCAGAGGTTAAGCGATTCGCGCTGGAAAGCTTGCCCAAGATGTGTCAAGCTTCACCCATTCTCTAAGGTCACTGACAGTATCCATCCTTTTCTAGCCCCAATACGGTACCTAAAAGAGGTCGTTGGAACAACTTGCTATCTTGGTCAGGGAGTGCAAGGGAGGGTTTTCCTTTGCCGATGTATTGCAATTAACTACCATCAAAAAGTTGAGATGATAAACCAACTCAGGGAGCATATCCAGCAGTCAAACTCTGAGCGGTGCACCAATCCCTACCCCCGTCCGTGGCAACCGTCTTCTACCGCCCGTCCGTGGCATACGTGTACCATCAGAATTGGAAAAATGTCCAAAATGATAATTGAACATTTCCCCTATCTTCGTCATTGTCACTACAATGAAAAATGTCAAGAGGAATTAATAATCTATACAAAGTATCAATGGGTACCATGTGCTTG
The DNA here is from genome assembly GCA_023626115.1 of Talaromyces sp. PX2406. Taxonomy (NCBI): domain Eukaryota; kingdom Fungi; phylum Ascomycota; class Eurotiomycetes; order Eurotiales; family Trichocomaceae; genus Talaromyces; species Talaromyces sp. PX2406. Next base: position 837,949 of record JAMAGJ010000013.1, read on the forward strand.
GAATAGGGACGGGTCATGGGTAGATGATACTTATTACCGTCTTTACATCCTAGCATGCTCACACCGTAACGTTTTGACTCACTGGCAAGATTGGCAGGCGTCAGATAATGGAATACGTCAGTGGAGGAGCGATCATATGCCAAATTACGAAAACATGGGAGGTGTATGGTGTACTTTCTGCGACACAAATTACTCTAGAATCCAGGAAAAATGTGCCTGCAACTTCGGCGGGGGTCGTATACATCATTGCAAGCGAAAAGGGGTTCTCAAAGTCTTACATTTCTTGGGCCTCGATCTTGTCCCTAAACCTGGTGAAATAAGTCGTTGGTCCCGCAGGGCCCAGGGAAAAGTATTAACCCGTCCTTTCGAGGACCGCGAGGTCATCCATGATGAAGACTGTCCGACACGGGGAGATGTAAATTGCAGTTGTAGCACTCCTTGGATGCCCTGTTATCGTTGGAATCGTTGGAATTAAACGAAATGGGCTGTCGCTAGGAAACTGTGTTTTTCCAGTGAATCTCGTATACGCGTGGGTGATTTTATCTGGAGTTCCATCTTTACCGATAAGCCCTTTAGAGGATTTTGCAAGTTCAATTTTACAATCATCTTGATTTTCAGTATCCAAGCCAGATTCATTACCGCTAGCACCCTCTACCTTGGGCGCTTCAATTTTTGCAGTTTACAGCGTCTTCTGTATTAGTTCCAAATAAAATTACTACCCAAGTCCCAGGTCATTAGAATAGGAGTGATTTTACCGGCCTTTTTATTAGTTTTACAAAAGAACTATTGTTTTAGATGTGTAATCCCGACTGCTGTTATTCTATCCCAAAACACCTAGCTTTTACAAAACAATTGTAATGCTAACTAATGCAGGAGTGGCGAGGTGGGTTCACGGTCGTGAGTCCAATTATTATGCCATTGTCGTGGTACTAATGGCAACTGACAACCGCCGTTATGGTCGTAGTAAGGTACATTTCCATGAGTCAAAACATTATCCCGTTATAGCGGTACTAATTACAACTAACAACGTCTATCAGATCGTCCTGGTTACCCTGACCCTGTTTTAGCCCGCCGGCGGCGTTTCTCGAGGCATTTATAGATGGTACAACCGAAAAATACAAGACTCCCAAAAACATTCTGGACAGCCGCCACAATAGCGAAAATATTCCCAGTGTCCGCGATGAAAGAACCCATTTTAGTGGGAGTAAATGAGTAATTAATTCGTGTAATGAGGTTGTAGGCGGTAAAGTATGGTCGGAGGATGTCGGTAGAGTAAAATAGGAGGTTGTTGGTAGAGTATCGTACTTCTACACGTACTTATACCCAACGCCTTGCCATAGAGCAAACAAATTTTTGGTAGGTATAGTAGGCAAACTTCTAGTATAACAAATATACAATAATTTTCTATTATTAAGGAATGGACAATGCCTGGGTGGGCGTTTGCCTGTGGAGATAAAAAGTGTGCTTTTCATTCGACCATGCCTTGCTGAAGAGACGTCTCCCTTGTTTTATACCGAAAAGCCGTTATATAGCAGAAAAAAGAAGTATCACGAACGCGATCCGTAAGGCACAAGCACTAGTTATCCTAGCTACGGGGCTCTGGGGGATCCAGACTCCAAATCATCTGCCGCCGGAAGGCGAGGCTAAGTCAATGTCGATTATTAGTAACGCCGTTGCCTTCTTAAAATCCAGCTAGGTTCTCTCACAGGTACAATATCCAATTCTTGGTTTTGATTGGTCGACGACTCGTAGGGAGGATTGCTATCACTCCCTTGCTGGGCTGTAGGCGGTCGTGGCTCTGCAGGCGGCTCTGCAGGCGGTTGTGGTGGTACCTGGTAACGTCTATTAGACCAACGTTGAACCATTCCTAAGCCTCTGCCATACGTACCGACTGCTGACGGGAGTTATCGAAGAATTGTAGGAACCCAATAACGAGCGAGAAGAGTCCGGTAAAACCCGACACAATAGTAGCAATATCCGCCCAATCGGAGAGGGAGGGCGTGGGTGCCATTTTGCTAGAGGCAAATGGGTGATGGATTTGTAGCGATATTGTGGAGTCGGAAAGTTGTGGCCGTTGAGGAGTAGAACGGCGGTTGAGAAGGAGAATATCAGTGGTGATAGGAAGATAGATATGGTAGGAAGAGAAAGAGAGCTTCTATTTGAGTTAATTTCCCTTCTAACTTATACCCAACGCCTCGCCGTAGAGCAAACAAAATATTTTTGGTGGGTAGAAGAGGCAAACTTCTAGTATGACAAAGACACAATCATTTTCTATGGGTAAGGAATAGGCAATGCCTGAATGAGCGTTTGCCTGTGGAGATAGCCTTCAAAGCCACCCGCTTGGCCGGATTCTCGCCTAGGCTGCACCTCCCGCTTTTTTCCTTTGTTCCTTGCTAACAAATTTCTGCAAACACCCGACAGACAGGTCCAGTATGAGGCAGGCTATGGAGGCTCCGGTAGGGATATTGAGGTTCCGGAAGATGCCCCGCGGATCGGGTAGACCTGCCCGTTTGATAGGTCTCATAGCAGGAAAACACCTCCGTTTGTCACGACAACAGAGCCTGTGGCAAAGCTATCTCTCATCAGATACAGGTAGGCCTCAGCAGTGTCGTCTGGATATCCCACATCCTTCGTCAGAGATTTCTGCTTATGCTTTTCAATAGCATCCTGTGCCATTTCCTGCGGAAGTCTGTCGATCAAGCCCGTGAGGATGAAGCCCGGAGATACTGCATTGACACGAATTGGAGCTAGTGTGACAGCGAGGCCGCGCATCAGTCCTTCCACTGCACTGCCCACGGCCGGTGGCAGCCAAAGAGACGGCTTCTGTGACTGTGTTCCAGTAGTCAAGGTGATTGACGACGATTTGCCGGGGTTCATGTATTTGGGAGCATGCTTGCCTAAAGCAATAGCGCCATAGAACCGCACAACGAGAAGAGCATCCACATCATCAAATGACATATTCGCTAGGGGGACAAGAGGAGGCACGTTGCCTGCGGTGAAGACCACATGATCGATGGGGGAGTCCCTGGAAGCGTATTTAAGAAGCTCTTCAACAGTGTGCTCAAGCTCGTTCTTGGATGAAAGGTCCGCAACATAGCTGTGCACATTTCCTGCCTGTTCAGGGTAATCGGTACGCAGACGGTCTAGTGACTGGGATACATTTTCCTTGGACGATGAGCTAATGGTGATGTTTGCACCATCTTGGAGAGCCTGCTCAGCAACAGCAAATCCAATACCGGAGGTGCCTCCGATGAGCAGGATGTTCTTGCCTGCCAACTTGCTGGCGTGCTTTGGCATCGTCGATAATTGATCCTTAATTATCAAAGTTGACCAGAAGTGCGTATCAATTGTTCCTGTTAATTCGGGACTCAGTATCTCAGAGCCGATTACAACTGTTCTTGACTTGCTAATGATTGAATCTATCATGGGAAATCATCGATTGCTCTTTATACTTGACGTCTCGCATTTCGGCGATTTTCGTCCGCGGTCGTTTCGCGTGTTTTCGCCCGGTCTCATGCGGCGGGAGCATTTCGTCTGTCTGGAACATGCCGATAACTCTAACGCTCCACAAAATACAATCATGTAGCAGCTGGTCAGATTGCTTGTGTACGTGAGTGAGTGAGTGAGAGTGTGGATGAAGAGTTGAAGAGTGGACGTCAAGTCGCTCGCAGGGCGGGCGTGGCTCTCCACCTTGGAGCGGGGCGGGCCGCTGAAGAATGTTTTCTAATAAGACGACTATGCAAATCTACGAATTGATATATTGAAGCCAGTTGCTACTCGAGGACAAGTATCAGTTCTTTAGTGTATCTATGCATTTCATTGTTATCGCTGACAGGCATCCAGATACGAAATCACCCTTCTTTTCGTTGGCTAAGAAGTGAGGTGGCCTCACGTATTCCTTCCTCCCAGTATCAAAAACATAGAAGTAGGCATTGAACAGGGCAATTTCCCCTAGTGGGTAAAATTCTTTTCTTTTTATACAGTACAAGAATAAGATAGAAAAACAACGCCCCATGCAAATTTCCCCCATCTCGCGGCAATCATACAACACGAGTTTAGGCCCAGCGGCTGGCTTCTCGCTCTTCTTCGATGCGATTCATGCCATCCTCGTCGTCTTCGTATTTATAGCTCAGTCGACGGCCCCCGGCCAGTTCACGGTCGCGGTCATGACGCCCACGAGAGCTTCTCCCGTCACGGTCTGTCGTGGCCGCGGTGCGTCGCTGCTGCTCTTTCATCATGCGCTCTCGGTTCCGCGCTTCGCGCTCTAGGGTATGCGGATCCTTGGACGAAGAAGGCGGCTCGCCCGACGACTTTATGCTGACATGGGTCCTGCTAGCCAAGGGCCGGCGTTTGTCAGAGTCGTTCTCGTCGCGATTATGACTGCGTTTAACACGCCGTGAATGGCGGTACGACGAGTCGCTGTCATTTGGTGATGCGGACCGATCGCGGCGAGGTCGTTTGCGGTCTTTTTCGCGCTCGCGCTCTCGGTCTCTATCTCGAGGTCTGTCCTTCTCCTTTTCGCGGTGACGGTCTCGATCTCGGTCTCGATCACGTTCGTAGTCATAATCGCGCTCTCGGTCCCGGCGTTTTTCGCGGTCACGTCTACTACTTCGGTCTTCGCGAGAGCGACCAGACGACTCCTTGTTGAGCCGTTGTGCAGTGGTAATCCGGCTCGCAAGGTCTTTTCTCTCGCTACCGTTGGTGGTCCCCAGGCTAGGGGATTCGCCATCACGATAACGGCTTCCGCTGCGGCTGCGATGACGACGAGAACGATGCGAGCGGTGGCTGGGTTTCGTATCTCGCTCTCGATCGCGGTCCGGGCGATGTGAGGAGCGTCGAGAAGTTTCCTTCGTCTGTGACGGGGACCGTGATCGTGATCGGTCTGCGTTCTTGTCGCGGTCGTCTCTTCGCCTATCTTTGTCTCTGTTGGCTTCGCTGGCATGAGAGGCTTGAGATCGGTCACGGCGATGGCGGTCATGGCGGGAACTTGGCACTGCAGGAGACTGGGGAGGTCGTGATTGAGCCCGAGAGTCTACCTGCGAAGGGGAATGGGACCGCATTCGAGACGTCTTGGTTGATGGGGACTGTGGACGGTTGTTGCCATTCATGGTAGCTGGGGTGGTAGCTGGGGTGGCACTGGACAGTGGCATTAGTAACAAATATGAGACGATTTCCCTGCCATTGTACATGATTCTTACCTCCGTGATGCGTTTTCGGGCGCCTCTCCAGTGGATGAGTTGTGTCCATGGCCTGGATAAAGCCGCCGCGTGCTGATATTGGGAAGACCCTGACGCATAGCGCGCGGTGCAACGGGGGCACCTACAACGCCCTGCCCTATTGCAGGCTGCTGTCCTGGAGCATTCTGATAATAGCCACCTCGGTTATTATAAAATCCTCCGCGGCCATAACCTCTACCTCGGCCGTATCCTTGCTCCATGTGTCCCAACGTCGGGCCGTTTTGATAACCATCGTGATTGGAAGAGGCACTATCAAGACTGTCAATGGTTGGAATACCTTGTAATACAGCAGCACCATCTTTATCAGGAAGCTCTTGCGGATCACCATCTTCAGGTATATGGCCATCAGGGTCACCAGTACGATCAACATTACCCAAAGCCTTCTGGGCTTCCGCAGTCTCGTCATTAAGCGGGCCATCTCCCAGGTCGTCTTCTCCCCCAGGGGCTAAATCATCGTTGAATTTCTTAACGTCCTCTGTAGATGGTGCCGAGGCGGTCTGCTCTATGGCTTCCGAAGATACATTATTCTGGTAGCCTTGCTGATACTGGTTGTTAGCATGCATCTGGCCATAGTATCCCCCGCGGCCACGGTAATAGCCGCGACCACGACCACGGCCCATGCCCCTCATATAGCCAGGCCCATTGTTGCCATAGTAGCCTCCTTGGTTGTAATTTTGGTTAGAGTATTGTTGCATCTGAGAATAGCTCCCGTTGTCTTGAGACATGTAGCCAGCATAGCCAGAGGCGCGATAATCTTGGCCCATACCATTCACAAATGCAGTTGGATTGTACATATTGTTTTGAGAGTTGTCCCAATTGCCATACATCTGCTGTCCTGATCCAAACCCCACGTTCATGCCATTGCTCATATTATTCATGTTCATACCAAACCCTCCGAACATTCCTTGAGCTGCAGTCATCGGATCGATTCCGAGCATTCCTGATTATGTGTCAGAAGCTATGCAAAAGGAATTATTTCGGCTCTTCTCAAATTGAGGAACATACCCATTGGATTTTGCATGTTGTTCATTGGTGTATTCGGCATGAACTGTGTCATAGCGCCGAGATCCTGTCCTCCCCAAGGTCCATTAGGCATCATCCCCGGGTTCACCCCAAATCCCATGTTGGAAAATGCTGTATTGGGCCCGTTTGCCGATGCCATGTCCTGCTGGGTTGGCTGCGATTCGCCCTCGACAAGAGCTCCGCTCGCAGCTGGAGTGGTGTTCTCCTCGATATTTTCAGCTTTTTCGTTACCAGCAGCGGTGCCGGGTACTTCTCCAGGCTAGGGAATATGTCAGTTACACGTTGGGGGGTGCTATTTGTGATGGCAAAACTAACCTGATCGGAGGGTTGAGGTAGAGGTTCCGTTTCTTCAAGAGGCTGCACGTCTTCGGTAGACAGCACCACTACAGGCTCATCAGCGATAACAGGCTCACGCGTTATCACTGGAGTTGCCTCATCTTCTTTTTTGGGAGCGGCTTCATCTGCAACCTGGCTCGTGGCAGTCTCGGCGGGTGTCGCCAGCGCTGGAGCGGGAGTAGCTGATGGGCGGTCCTTTTCTCGCTTTTTCTCTTCTGTTCGTAGAAAAGCCTTGAGAGTAGTGCGGAGTGCTTTGTTCGGTTTGCAGAGGTCGGGTGAGACGGGGTTGTGCTCGCAGACAGGACAGCTGTCGGGCAGGGTTGTCTGGCCTGAAAGGATGTTAACGTAAACCCACGATTAATGGAGGGTCAAAAACAATGAAAGAGCAAAGGTGGAGCTGATTATGACGTACAGTTTTCGCATATCGCTTGGTCGCAGCATGGAAGTCGAAATGCGTTGACAGCCAGCTTGTTGCAGACAGCACACCGAAGCTTGAATGGAATATCGTCTTGAGTCAGAGAGCTAGTCGAGGTCAATATGCGCGTCACCTAACCGAGGGGCAGAAGCACTCACTTTACAATCTCCAACAGACCCGTCGAAAGCTCCATACTAGCCATTGTGACCGCGCCGAAGTATTGGCGAGTTTGTGAGTCGTGAGGGTATTCGGGAACGGGCTCAAGCCGCAACAGTCATGAAGTCAAGCAGAGAAGGCACAGACATGGTGGAGCTACCGGTGTCAACTGTGTTTAATGCGACCGAATACCACAGCAGGAACGCCTCTTCGTCGTCAGCAGAGGCTTCAAAAAATGATCGTGAGCTTCCAGACCAAAGAAACAAGTCGGGCACGTCCGCATTCAATGATGTGGTTGATGAATTTCTTCCCAAGCGGGTCGGATCAATGTTTTGCCAAGCCCGTGGCAACCTTATTTCGGTCGACTTATTTGTTCTTGATATTGGTTCTATTACATCGATTGACTGTATTTGAATAAAGATTTGCGTGCATATTATGTAAATGAGGCCTGTTAATTTATTATTATAGCATCCAGCTGCAAATATTCACTATTGTATACATCTATTTTTTTTTTAGATACTACATGTACATGTGGGGGAAACTAGATTATATATTTCCGTGTTATCATTTAAATCTCAAAATCAATTGATATTGGATGCATGTAATCTACATGTAGATGTCGTTTCAAATTTTGTATTTCAATGTTAATTTTCTGATTACTGGTATTGGCGATGTCTAGGAATTAATTAATAGCCAAGTAGACAGTGCTATCGTGTAAATTCAATTTTCAAATGGTCTGGTCAAGTATAAAACATTTGAATCTATAAAATCACTCGATAAACCTGGCGCATCGATACTTGAGAATAATCTACTGGATAGCGTAATTTTCGATAGGAAGCTATAACATAACGACCTGCTCGAAGTGATCACACTGCACAAGTATCTGATGCACTGCGACGAAGAAAAATATTGATATGGATTCATAAGTACATGATTGCATGGAGAAGCCAAAAAAAAGAAAAGAAAGATAGCGCCAGTCCTCAGATTAGATCAAGTAATTTTAAAAATACATAGATGCGGGCGATTTGTAACGGAAAATACCGACGGCGATGCCATACAGAGATGGCCTCATCCGAGCATGCATTTTCCACCCGGCATCTCATTGATTGCTCTATCATCATCGGACATTGCTATCGTATCGACAGGGTGGCAAGACATTAGCTGGATCGCTGTTGCGAAACGACATTAATTTCGCGGACTGCTGTTTCCAGGTTCTGCCATGCCGCATGTTGGGGGTATTCGCTGTAGTGATAGCAGTAGCAATAGTAATACTAAAACCAATAATAATAATACATAATGGAAAAGAAGGCAGGCGTGATTCTTCAGCGTAATGACTAACATTGACTATGTGGGGTCCCACGTGATATAGGTGGACATCATTGGTTGACAGAAGAAGAAGAATAGGACCCACATTTCAGCGACCAACAGCCAATTACAAGAGGGAAAAATGAGGACACGGGGTCTGCAGCTGCTGATTGGCGGGCTCGGCAGGTGAGGTCAACTGAGGTCACTCGCCTTCAGTCTGGGTGAAGAGAGGACAGTTTGCGGATGCGTTCCCTTGCAGCCTGGAGACAGTCAAATATTGTGTCCGGTGATGCGCGAGGGCTAGGGTTATTTGAGGGCCAGGAATTTGGCGAGCAAATGTTTTCACGCGCCAAGGCCCGATCGGGACTAGCGCGCGAGCGCGGGCAACGGGGGGCGCAGGGTTAAAAGGGCCGCTGCGACCCGCGCTCCCGGCGGGCTCGCCAGCACCTGCCACCGAACGCTGCCTCTTGCTGCCACGCACTGCCCGCCGAACTCGTTGCGCGTTTCCCTGCCTGCGCCCTGCTGCCACGCACCGCGCACGCACGCCTTCCTCCTTTCATTCCGTGCATTCGCCTCAACAACACAGCCAGAGACAAACTCGCGATCCTGCAGCATCGTCGTTGCGGGGCTCTGCAGCTGCTAGCATTGCATCGGCTGCCTCACATCGCGCCCGCTAGCACTTAGCACGCGCATTATTATCGTTGTTGTTGTTATTTATTACGACTACTATCCGTTTCCTCGCGATCCTTCCAATCCCAACACGCCAAAGTCTCCAGCCACGACGTGCCACTCTGCGTGTGGGTCTCGAGGCACAGACCCTAGAAGAAGAAGAAGAATAACAAGAAGAATAATAAAGGGAGGAAAAAAAAAAAAACCAGGCCCACTTCAAAGAACATGACCGATCCCGACAGCTCCTATCGCCCGCGTTCTCCAGACTTCACGTCTCTTCAACCCTTCCCCGACTCCTTCAGCAACACCTACCAGCCCCAACCTCCATATCTCGCAAGCCCGCACGGCCAACGCGCTTCTTACGACGCCTCGCCATTCTTTAACTCGGGCTACCAGCCGCCCGTTCCCGCCGCCAGCGGCCGCATCCCACAGCAGTACGTCCAGCCAACGTTGCCTCAAGACTACAGCTTCGACATGGCCCGACGCAGCGCTCGTCTGTCTGCGGGAGCCCAGCCTCCCGCCGTCGCCCCTCACCAGACCATCATGTTCGACCACCCTGTCTCTCCGCTGCCCCCCGCGCCCATCGAAGAGCCCAAACAGACCAAGCCGTGGGACGGAGTAGAGGTGAAAACCAAGTTCCCCGTGGCCCGCATCAAGCGCATCATGCAGGCCGATGAGGAGGTCGGAAAGGTAGCCCAGGTTACTCCCATTGCCGTCTGTACGTTTTCGTCCCTTCTCCCCCGGTACATATTTGCCGCGTGAAGTACTAACCTCTACCTCTAGCCAAAGCGTTAGAGCTTTTCATGATCTCACTTGTTACTAAGGCTGCCCAAGAGGCCAAAGATCGAAACTCCAAGCGCGTGACAGCAGCCCACTTGAAACAAGCTGTTGGCAAGGACGAAGTGCTCGACTTTTTAGCCGACATCTGCTCCAAAGTGCCCGATCATTCGAAGAAGAACGACGAAGACGGGAGCGATCACAACGAAGGCAAGCGGAAATCCGGCGGAAGACGAAAAAAGGACCTGGACAGTGACGACTTTTGATGACGTCTTGTCATAACTGGCTTTTAAACACTCACGCTTTGACGAATCTGGGACTTGTGCGTATCTGAATTTAATGGGGATTTCTTAATAGATTTGGGTTTGGGGGTGTATCGGCGCGTGGAGTGGAGGTCTTCCTCGGAGATTCACTGTTGGACGGCGTTGACCCGTATTCTCGGGAGGGTTGGGTTTTCGATTTGCATATTTAGCCTGTGGATATCCCTCTGCATTTTTATCTTCTATCTTTTTCTTTAATTATCTCGGTTGTAGGCGGTTTCGCATATTGTATATAATACCGACATCTTTCTTCTTTCACTTTTTTCACTTTTTTCACCATGTGACCATTTACTATCTATGCTGAGTTTGAGAGCAGGAAGATGGAATACTTACGAATGGAGACGAGAAAGACTGATTTCATTGTTCAACTCGGTAAACATTCAATTGATGTATATGCACGGAGTAGTACTGTAGACATGTTCCACGCCATGCCGCTTCCAGACTAGCGGTGCCCAAACTAACCGTGTGGAGTCGCGAATCCGCAGCCTCACGATCACGATCACCGGCGAACTCGATTGATCCTGAAGGCGCCCGTTCCCCGCCGAGCCTCTATCAACCTGAGGGGACGCGCCGTTTGTCTGAACAATGGATTTTGTGAGTCCCTTTGCCACCCCGCCGCGGCAGGACTGTCGCTCTAACAACAACTGTACCAGTGGTCGCGACTCATCGGTGGCGCCCGCACCTCCAAACCCCCTCGGACCAACACCCCTGTTGAGCGGTTGACGGCCTTTAAGAGATCTTGCAACTCCCTCCAGGTGAGTCAGATGCCCTGTACGTCACGGAAAGCCCGTCTGATGTGTGTAAGCAAATCTGGCGTTCGAGCAACTCCGCATCGAGCGAAGTCGCGGCGACTGTCCACGCGCGGTCCTGCATCGACCGTCTCAACCATGTACTTAGCGATGAATCGCGGGGCCCCGCGCCGCATCCATGCCTGGCATACGCATCGACATCGCAAATATTCGTGACTGTGACGAAGCTGGCCCTGACGTATCGAGACGAAGAACTGGCCCGCTCCGCAACTGTGTTCTTCAACACCCTGATCGATGCCGAGGTGGACGGTATTGTGGACAACCGGGTATTTTCGCGGGCGCTGGTTGATCTTGTGCGGAGGAATGGCGTGCACGCAGACGACGTGGAGTCGAGATTGGTTGAATTGCTCTTCGGGGTCGCCAATAATATACGCCTGCGGCCAAACATCTTGACGGCGTGGTTTATTCCCAAGCAACCTGAGTTACCGGAGCGCGAGCTCGAAGAAGACGAACAGTTTGCTGGCGTGACGCGGAAGGACGACTTTCCTCTTTTCTATCTGCTGGTGGATTACGTTCATCGAGAGGGCCGAACAGGCGATTTTGCCCGGACCGGCTTGTTATATCTCATCGAGACGGCCACGAGGTCTAGGATCCTGGAGAAGTGGCTAATAGAAAGCGACCTGGCGACGCTCATGGCCACAGGCCTTGGTGCATCGTACAGTCAGCTCAGTCGGTATGCTCAAGCTGACGTCTTTTTATTTGTATTTGCTGACGCGCGCGTAGAAACATTCGTCCCATTTTCGCCGAAGGAAATGTTCCGACAATTATCGCTCTCTCTGATGAGAATGACATTCGAAATGATATTCCACCCTCGATTGGCGCCGATTTTGAGTCATTCTTATCCTATCTCCTGTTTTGGCAGGATACGATAGACCATTGCCGCTCGAAAGAAGTCAACGATACGCTGCTGGACCACTTTCAAGTCTTGTTCCTGCAGCAACTACTGTAAGATTCTTTGCCCTTTTTATTAGTTACTACTTGCTGACACCTGTAGATATCCTTCCCTTCTTGAGTCTTCCGATGTCAAAGGAGGGTCGACGTCAGCAGTCTTGACATATCTTTGTAGGATATTAGAGTCGATTGACCAGCCGGAACTTGTTCATCGCACTCTCCATTTCTTACTGGCGTCTCCAATCGCAGACGAACCAGTCATAGATGTTCCGCAAAAGACGCACAACAAGCACATGTCCGTTAGCCGGCGTAAGTCGCTGGATCTTCTTGCTGCCTTTGCAGAAGAGCAGTCTGGACCGATCCCTTCTCCGTCACTGTTTAATTTAGTAGACTTGATCTTGATGAGCATCAAGTCTCGCAACAAGGAGACAATTTTCGCCACACTGCGTCTTGTCACGGTCATATTACGCAGACATCATTCCTTTGCTGGGTCATTAATTAAAACAGCACAACCCACATCAGGACCGCAACGCAGCGTGGGTGCTCTGAATGCAGAGATCAAAAGCTACATGTCACTAGCCACTGTTATCTTTGACGACCCATCGCTAAATGACTCCTACGAAAACTACTCCAAGGATGCCACTCTCATAATTGAATCTCGTCTGTTCATCCCATCGCCAAAGGGCAGCATTTTGGATGGACCCACCGACAAGCCCCTAGACGTGCGAACTGATGATCCTATATTCAAGGAGATCTTGAACCTCATGGCAGACTTCTTCTCCAACAGCGTTAGCGTGAATCTGGGTCTGACCGAGGTCATTGCTAGTCTTGCCTCGTCTAATCTTGTTTCTTTGAATGGGTGGCTTTTGGTCGAACCATCAAAATATGAGTACCAGGAAGATGGCCCAACTCTATTAACTAGTCCATCTGTGACTGCAGCCGAAAATGATGAAGACGAGAGCCCCGAGGAATCTACGTTGACCGACCCCTTAGAACCCATCAGACAAGGCCTTGCCGAACCGACGTGGTCAGAAGAAAACTACACACCAGTTGCAAAGACTCTCCGAAAATTGCTTGATCAGATTGAGCAATGGCAAAGAGAAATTCCCGATTTTAATGTCCTTGTCGCTGCTCGTCGTGATCTGCTGCACGGGGATGATGCTCCTGTCGAAAGCGAAACCGCTGCGTCTCGTCAGACCTCGCAGCCTCCCACAACTCGCTCAGTGCAGCCCGACCAGACGCCGCTCTCCCCACGCGGCCGTCCTATCAATATCATGTCAGACACTGCTTCGTCTATCATGACACCAGGGTCGCTGCCCCGAAGCGCGATTGGTTCTCCGTTGCAGGAGCCGCCAATCCAGACACCAGACTCTCAGGACCCTTCTCGTCGTCCGATTATAATAGATGATCTTCGTCGCCGACTTGCCAGCCCGTACCGACTCGACAATCTGACTGGAAGCCTGGTTGCCAGCGACTCGGAGCGCAACTCTACGGTGGGAATTACATCCGAGACATCCACGGTTGATGACGAAGAAAACCAGCCATCCCCATTGGAGAACGAAGGTACGGTGACGCTGGGACATATACTGACAAACGTTGTTATTTTGTACGAATTCATTCTCGAACTGACGGCCCTCATCCAGGTCAGAGGTATTGTATTCGAAGAGGCTGGGTTTTAGCCATGGACATACATGTAGATAAAAACAAGGCGTGATTAGCTTTGCTCGATTTGATTTGAAAATATACCCGTGCATGCACTATTGTTGAATTACACCTTTTCACTATACTAACTACTAACTCCGGAAAGATTTAACGGTTTCAGGAAGAATTCTTCAGCTCCTGCATGGTATAAACTTGCTCCGGCAACTCAAAACCCTCTGGTGCGGTCATGATGCCAAACTCATATGTGAATCCAGAGTGGCGATCGCTCTGCCCATAGAAGCCAACGATAACATCCCCATCGCCGGGCTTAAGAGTGACCACGCTTTCGGCGTTTGGCTCTGCGTTGAGCTCTCCCCAGACCTGGCCATTGCTCAGCGTCATCCGGATGCCAGCCAAGCTGCCCCATCCTTGGCTCTCGGTGGCAACCTCTATAGCAACGATTGTCACACCCTCGGGGATATCGTGGCGTTCAGAGGCATGTCCACCAAACTCGTGTCGCGCCCCGTTCATCATCATCGGACCGCAGTTTGCATAGTGGCCATCGGCAAAATACACCCTCGCGCCATCCATGGTGCACCCAACTCGCAGATCAATCGAAGTGGCGCGATGCAGATTACCATCGTGACCGCGCTCACGCAGCAAAAATGCCCACGGTATAAACCTTTCCTGGCCGTCGCTGCCGTCAGTATCCTCATGGAACTCGTCGGATCGAGCGGATTCCTTGTGGAGGACTATGCTGCTATGAGGGATGCGGAGGATGGACTGGTTTCCTTGCCTCAGGAGCTTCCATGCGTCGACAACGCGCTCCTTGCCGTTCATTGCCAGAACCTCGATTTTGAGCGGCTGCTGGTTGTCGTATTGTTCGTTGATATCGTTGAATAAGAACTCCTTTGGAGGCTCTGCTTTATCGGCGGTAAAGTCGAATGTCTTCTTGTCGTCACCGCTTGTAGTTGTGATTTGAGCCAGTCCTGCCGCACAGGCTATTTTTAGACCGGCGTTTTGTATTTCTTCGCTGTCATCATCAACATCTGGAGTGCCATCGATCGTGATATAAGCGCTTTTGAAATCGGCCGTCACGAGCTGCTCGCTCGGCAGTCGGAAGTGCGGCAGAAGCTTGAACTTGAGCACATCTCGCAGATCCCATTTGGCCTGATTTTGTTGACTATCTGCTGCATTTGCGAGGAAGTTGCGACTCCAGTGTTTGCTGTACCCGCGAGCCATGATTCCAGTCGTATGGTTGGCGCCAAAAGCATGACCGACCTCGTGCAAAAAGGCGCCCTGGCCGACAAAACACGCGCCGCGCATTGTGTCACACTCGCCATTGTCGTTGCCAACCATATCGCCAGTGCGGGTGGTATCGGCCAGACACGCTGGGATTTCTTCCATAAAACGCGGCCAGGAGTAGGTGAGATGGCTGCCGAAGATGCCGAGGGATATGCCGTTTGGTTTATGGCAGCCCAGCGCGGCGTGGCCCAGGATGAGCGAGGTTTCTGGATCAAAGTGTGAATCCAAGATCATGCCCGCGACAACAGGATGGCAGGTCGAGTCAAAGGGCGCTCCGTGGGATTTCAAGGCCGACTCAAAGTACTCATGCAATGCCTCCCTGCGGTGCCCGCGTGGATTCTGCTGAGCGACATTGGCGTCTCGGAGCTGGGCCACGGTCTTTTCGGACCGGATGAGATGTACCTTGGCCACGCAGCCCATACTGCTGGCTGCGATCTCGTGCGCCGACTGGTGGGTTTTTTGTAGTGTAGTGTTTGGGGCCCATTCCTCGTCGAGCCGGAACGAGCGTCGTCCAAAGCCCTTTTGACGCATATCCTCGGCCGTCAGCGCCTGCCACATGTACGCCGCAACGCGGAACTTGGAAATGGCTGCATCGATACTGCTGTGGGCAGTCGATATCCCGCCAAACTTGGCCGGCGGACAGTCCATCAACAGGGACGAGTCCTTTGCTACAAGGATAGCTAGATGTAGCGGCGGCAGCTGGAGCAGCGGCTGATACGTCACGCTCATTTCAATCGTATCGGAAACCCCGCCGACATGATGGAGTTTGAAGACGAGGCTGTTAACCCCCGGCGACAGCATGACCAGCGCTTTCCACTGGCCCTGTGCTGCTGCTGCCACTGGCCAGTTTTGCGTATGCTGGACTTGGCTCACCTGGTCGGTCGACGAGACGGAGACAAAGTTAGTGTCTTCGGCATAGCCTAGACTCGGACACTCGCCATCGATCAAGACACACGTCTGATGCACAGCTTCGCCGTCATTGAGATTTGTGACGCGGAACTTGTTCAAACCGACAGGCGTCGGCTTGACGCGCCGGCGGGTGGCGTCTGGACTGCTGGCACGCTTCGTCATGATAAATTTAGTGTAAAGTTGTAGAGAAACTGAACTGAGGCTTAATGAACTGCACAATGACAAGAGTACAGTAGGCTTGGCTCATGAACACATTTTATACTCTGCCCCAATCGAGCCCCTTTCCACATCGGGCAATCTTGCTCCAGGCAGCCGGTTGGTGCCTGAAACCGTGGCGGATTCCGCCCAATCAGCGCGCCGCTGGGGTGCCTCGTTTAGGGCTTTTGCAGGCTGCAGCTCGACTAGTATTGCTTACTACTACGTATATTAATATTGGATCTGGATCCATTAATAATAATTGAGTTTCGGGGGTTGTGAGGTTATGTACTACATGTAGTACTGTTATTACTACTAAGTACTGACAAGAAAATTTTGTTACTCTACACGTCGTTTGGTGCAATGGTGCGTTATGACTGCGAGGATAGCAGTTACTCTAGCTAGACACCTCTGCGCATCAACTACGACGTACTGATTGTGATCAAGTGAAAATTAAGAATAGCAACAGCTGCCAGTGAGGCTCCTCTGGTAACCAACGCATAATGTACGAGATAAGCGCGCTGATAATCCGGTTAGCCCAACCGGGGATCGGCAGCCGGAATGCACCCTTGTTCACATTGATTCTTCCCAACCACCTCTTTCTCTCTCTCCCTCACAGATTCAGATTCTGTATCTGAGTATCTTGTTTATAAGAGCGGTGCTTCAAAAGCACAACATG
Organism: Talaromyces sp. PX2406; assembly: GCA_023626115.1. Lineage (NCBI taxonomy): Eukaryota > Fungi > Ascomycota > Eurotiomycetes > Eurotiales > Trichocomaceae > Talaromyces > Talaromyces sp. PX2406. The sequence goes on from JAMAGJ010000013.1 coordinate 854,616, forward strand.
CTCGACCAGGAGGAGCCCGCGACAAGCCGCACGCCGCTCCTGGACAGCAGCGACGGCGCGCGACACAATAATGTATACACGGAAAACGGAGACTCCGGAACCGAACAGCAGCCTCTGCATGGCTTGCGCCGCGTCGCCGATTCTCTGCCTCTCAACGTCTGGATCATCGCGACAATCGAGGCGTGCGAGAGATTCGCCTTTTTCGGCATGGCCGCGCCTCTGCAAAACTACGTCCAGAACCCGCGCGACGACCCTTTGCTGCCGGGCGGAATCGGTGCGTTGCTATCACATTGTTTATATATAAAAAAAGGACGCTAACGAAGAAATAGGCCTCGGTCAGGCGAATGCCACCATAGTCAATCTGTCCTTCATCATGTGGTGTTTTGTGACTCCCGTGGCCGGCGCCGTGATTGCTGAGCAGTATCTCGGAAGACTGCGAACAATCACGTATGCGTCTGCGATCTACATCTGTGGACTGAGTATCTTGGTCCTCTCCTCTCTGCCACTGGCGCACGATCGAGGACTGTCATTCTCCGGAATGCTCCTGTCCTTGTTTTTGATAGGAATCGGCACTGGTGGTATCAAGACAAACGTAAACTCGCTGATCGCCGAGCAATATACCGGCCCCAAAGAAGTCGTGCGCGTCTTGAAATCGGGAGAGAAAGTCGTGGTCGACAAGGAACTGACCCTTCAAAGGTACTTTTACTTTGATTTTTGCTTCTAAATATTCAACTTTAGCTAACATGATGATGGATAGGATCTTTACGACCTTTTTCATATACGTCAACATAGGCTCTGTTACATCCATGGTTACTACGTCGGTCGAAAAATACTATGGATTTACTGCAGCTTTTTCCCTACCTCTGGTTGTCTTTTTAGTTGGACTAGTTATCATCCTGGCAAGCAAAGATCGATATGTGAGTCACCCACCGGACAAATCGTTGCTATTCAATGCCGGACGAGTGTTATGGATAGCTCTCAAAAATCGACGCAATTTCGACCACGCGCGCCCTTCTTTCCAAGACGAAGAGGACCCAGCTGAAAGACTACCCTGGGACGACAAATTCGTCGACGATATCCACAATACTTTGGTAGCATCCAAGGTCTTCGTCCTGTACCCCTTCTTCTGGGCGGCATACGCGCAGTACCTGACAAACTTCATCTCGCAAGCTGCAACCATGGAGACCCACGGCATTCCTAACGATATAATGACCGTCATAGACCCAATCGCTGTTCTGATCTTCCTCCCAACTTTGGATCGCCTTATCTTCCCCTTTCTCCGCAAGATGGGACTTGCTCTCGTCGCAGCCGACCGAGTTAAACTTGGCTTTGTCTTGTGTGGTATCGCCATGCTATACGCGGCCCTTGTCCAGCGCATGATCTACCTATCCCCTCCTTGCTACGACCATCCACGGTCACTAGACTGCTTTGACGGGAAGATGCCAAACGCAATCTCCGTGTTTTGGCAGGCCCCGGCATACATGTTCATTGCCGCCGCCGAGGCCTTTGCGGCCGTCGCAGGAGTCGAGTATGCCTATGCGGCCGCGCCAAAGTCGATGAAGTCGATTGTCATTGCGCTGTATATGTCGTCTGCCTCGGTCGGCGCTATACTCGCAATGACCGTCTCGCCGCTCACCGTCGATCCGAAATTGCCCTGGATGTATGGGACGCTGGGCATGGGGGTTTTGCTCGCCGGTGCGGTGCTCTGGACTGTTCCCGTATAGGCCGCATCGAATGATGCGCCACGACCTATATCTCTATCAATATACACACATACTGCATTTATAGACGGGGTGAGTCGCCTGGCCGGAAAAGCAACCGCTCGACCAGCTTGCTCTAGACTCGACGAATTGCTTTGGATATATGCTGGGGGATTTTCATGTCATTCTCATTTATTCAATAATATTTATTTAGCGAAATATATATATATATATAAAAGAATAGATTTCTAATTAGTATAGTGTAAGGACAAGTTCGGCCGAAGCGGCCAGAGTAAGCCGGAGATACCGTGATTTACCGGTGCGATGGCCGAATTTCCCGAAACGGAAATTTTTACGATGAACGATCGTGAGACTTTTACTCTAATTTCGATTTACTCGTGGACCATGGTAGTGGAACTGTATTGTATATCAACTAATAGTATTAAATGTTGTGCGGGGTGGGTCACGAATTTCGCTGTAGCCTCGAGAAGATAATTTCCCTTTCGGGTAAAGTTTTCGAGACCGCAATCTCCTATGAACTTGAGTAACTTTACTTATTTGACCGCGATTTGGACAGATAACAAGCTTACTCCAAAATGTCATCATCTACGCAATTTCAAATCGACTATGACACTATGACACTATGACATACGAGACTAAATCAGCACAGACTTCCGCTGTTGTATCGGGGAATGCCTTTCGCCGGCGGAGCGGACGGTCGGACGGTCCATGCGATTGAAGCATTTTTCTCTGCTTCACCAGTCGTCGCCAAGAATTTGAACCTGCAGATTAACAATGCCTATATAATGTCTCCTCTCCCCATACGTAATCCATCCACTTTGCATATGTAAGTCTCCCTTGAAACTAATTCGACATATCCCTATATCAACCCTCCATCAGCAATATGCCTCCCAACCAAGCCGCGTGGATCACGCAGAAAAACGGCACGCCGATGGTCGTCAAGTCCGCGCCCTACCCAACACCCAAGGCGAATGAAATCGTCATCAAAAATGCCGCTGTGGCCATTAACCCGATGGACTGGATGCTCCAGCTCATGGGAAATTTGGCATTCGGCTGGATCACATACCCGGCCATTTTCGGCGCTGACATGACGGGTGAAGTCACTGAAGTGGGCAGCGAAGTTACTCGATTCGCCGTCGGGGATCGCGTGCTGGCTGTGTCTACCGGCCTTGATCCAGACAGAAACAACTCTGCAGAGGGTGCTTTTCAGAACTATTCGATTGCCGTGGAGAACCTTGCGTCGAAAATCCCCGCCGATTTGTCTTATGAACATGCCGCCGTTCTTCCATTGGGAATAGCGACGGCCGCATCTGGCCTGTTCTTGGAGGACTATATGAACCTGCGCTGGCCCACGATCCCTTCAAAGGGGCCAACAGGAAAAGCAGTCCTGATCTGGGGCGCCTCGACCAGCGTGGGAAGTAATGCCGTGCAGCTGGCGACGGCCGCAGGCTACGAAGTGTTTTCGACCTCGTCTCCGCGGAATTTTGAGTACGTGAGGAAGCTCGGAGCCAGCCAGGTGTTTGACTACAACTCTAAAACAGTCGTCAAGGATATAATTGATGCCTTGAAAAACAAGGACATGGCCGGTGCCATGGCCATTGGAGAAAATTCTGTTGGACTCTGCATCGATGTCCTGAGTAAGACCAAGGGCAACAAATTCGTAACCGAGATTGGGGGAGCAAATCTCCCCAAAGAAGGGAATGTGGGTATTTTGACCATCGTACGCCTTATGTTTGACATGTTATCGACGAATCTGTCGGTGCGCTATAAAAAGATGAGGACCGGGGTGAGCGGCAAGTTTGTATGGGGCAGCGACCTGAAGAAGACGGATCTGGGGAACGCCATCTTTGGAGAGTTTCTTCCCAAGGCCCTGGCCGAAAAGAAATATCTTGCTGCCCCAGAGCCTGAAGTCGTTGGTCACGGCCTGGAGGATGTGCAACAAGCGTTGGACCTACAGAGAAGGGGGGTGTCTGCGAAGAAGCTGGTTGTGAAGTTGTGATGGGTTTGTTATTCAGCAAGCACTGAATTTGTTCATGGTTTATATTTTGCAATCTAGATACCAGTAATATCAGCAATTGATGCATTTTCTACAGGAATTGAACATGTATGCAGAAAAACATACTATACTGCATTAGGCATATGGGGCACAGCGGGGTTCTCCGCGTCTGCCTTGACTTGTTTATCTCTTCACGTTTGCAGTCTGCCTTTACATACACCAAGACAGCAACATCACCTGCGCTGATACGTGAGCCCAGGATGGCTGACTTCATCTTCGACCCCGCCGTCATCTCACCTGAGACCAAGGCGCTCTACCCAGAGGGGTACACGATGCGCCCGCTTGCCCGCGACGACTACCACCGTGGCTTCTTGAACTGCCTCCAAGACCTCACCTGGACTGGCGAAACCACAGAAGAGCAGTTTAACGAGCGGTTCGACTGGCAAAAGACCCATGGCAAGGGCTGGTATTACTGCGTTGTCATTGTCGATGCCACGGACCGCATTGTCGGTACAGGGACGGTGGTGGTTGAGAAGAAATTGTTTGTTCGCCTCTTCTTTCATCTGCATCGTAGCTAATTGGATTGTAGTATTCAGGGTCTCGCGTCCCTCGGCCACATCGAAGACATCTGCATCGCAAAAGACCACCAGGGAAAACACTTTGGCCAGAAACTGATCAACACCCTGGACGCCATCGCCGCGGCCGTGGGATGCCACCAAACGGTTCTCAACTGCTCGCCACGAAACGAGGCCTTCTACGCCAAGTGTGGATATGAGAAAGCAGGTACGGAAATGTCGCATGCACTTGTACTCCAATGAAGAATTTAAGAGCGAGCACGAGCATGGGTGAGTTGGAGAATATGAGGCGTCAAATGGAAAAACGATAGACTTCAAGACGGCGGATCTCTGCTTTTGTTTTTTCACCTACCGTTTATACCCAAACAATGTCATGGATATTTCAATGTTAGTTTGTTCAATCAATTCCCAGATCTCGGTCGTTTCTACAGAAGCCGAATATGCGGGGAAGCTCGAAAACCCGCGATCCGCTTTAGCCGGGCTGTAAAGCAACCTATGACACATATTACGGAGGATTGAGCTGCAGCTAAGAAATACGACCCCTGCGCCTTGTCAAAACCACTCTAGAAAGCTTGGAAGTCGACGCTTTCGGCAGTTCTCATCTGAAGCCGATCCGACAGTCAGCGCCAGGATCCCCACTTCGGCGAGGATGGCGTTATTACTGTCTCCGCAATAATTTCGAAGCTGGAACAACAGTAGAGCTTGTCATAAAACTTCACTTTTATTTAGACGACTCACCCTCTCACATGCCACTGAGATGGCTGGAAAAATAGAGATGAGCCCTAATTTAAAATATCCGGAACACAATAACAATAACAACTCGACCGCCGTGGAAGATGCTGCCAACAATGAAAAGGCGCTGGTTACCAACAGCAGCCTCGAAAAATGGCTGACAGTTGTGGCCGGTTTCTGTGTCTTTGTTAACTCTTGGTAATCTCTCATCTGCTTCGCGTGAGCTTTTCACATCTGATATGAGTAAAGGGGCCTTCTAAGTACATATGGCGCTTTTCAAGAGTACTACCAGACTGTCTTGCTACCAACAGTCTCGCCCTCGGCTATTTCATGGGTGGGCAGTGCGCAGGCAACTTTTATCGTCTTGCTCGGTGTCTTCACTGGTCCTATGGTGGATGCAGGCTATGTGCGGCCGTTGATGATCGTTGGCTGCTTTCTCACGGTCTTTGGCATGATGATGACCAGCTTGGCGACTAGCTATTACCAGGTATGTCTTCTTCGATTTGCTTTGTGAGCTCATGCTAATGGAGAATGATAGGTCCTCCTTGCCCAAGGCTTTTGCGTAGGTATTGGAGGCGGTATAGCATATATACCTTCGCTTGCTGTGATATCGTCTAATTTCAACGCGAACAAGCGACCGATTGCTATCGGCCTTGCATCAATTGGCTCTAGCATCGGAAGTGTCATCTATCCAATTTTATTCCGTCGTCTACAACCCAAGATTGGATTTCCATGGACAGTTCGCATCATCGCATTCATCACGCTGATTCTAGCGTTGCTGATCTGCATCATTCTCTGTCGACATCCCGTTCGTGCAGCATCAACCAGACGTAGTCTCATCGACCGTCGAGCATTTATGGAGCCAACATTCATGCTTTACTCTGTCAGTCTGACATGCGTGATGCTTGCTTATTATATCCCGATATTTTATGTCCCAACATATGCTCGAACATCGCGTTTACACGTTTCCAAAGACTTGTCTTTCTACATGCTTGCCATAGTCAACGGCGCATCAACTTTCGGCCGAACAATACCGTACATGGTATTAAATATTTCGAAAGGGGAGAATAAAAAGATTATCAAACCAATTTACATCCTCGTCTTTTCCACCGCTAGCTCTGCACTGGCCCTATTCACCTGGCTCGCAATTACCAGCACAGCCGGTTTCATAGTCTGGCTATGCTACTGGGGTTTCCTTACTGGTATTCTCGTCACTGCGCCAACGACTATCATTTCTCACCCAATACTCTGCCCGGATATGCACTATATCGGAACTAGACTTGGTATGATGTGGGGGATTAGTTCCTTTGGAGGGCTTGCAGGTACCCCGATTGCAGGGGCTTTGGTAAATCTCGAGACCGGCGAATTTTGGAAAGCTCAAGTATTCGGGGGCTGTATGATGGTTGCGGCCGTCTTGTTGCAGGTCTGGCCCACCGTGCAAGTAATCAGGCATGATCGAAGGGTGTCATCTTCGTGAGGTTTAGCATTATTACTCCCAATAGATACTACCCTGGCCATCAACAAACCAGTTAATAGAGTTAAAGAAAGAATGATTTTATTGCTTCAAATGCCTGTCCACTTTCGACATTCAACCTGTCACCATATGATGACCTATCCAACTATATGAAGATATAGACTAAATAGCAAACTCGAATGCATACGCCGTCGTCGTATCCGTCTGATAGACCGGGAAAGTAACTGTACCATCCGAGTACGCATGGTCGTACCAGCCCAAATCAGTTGGGGCGTCCATCTCACCATAATGCGCATCGTCGCTATTCACTGGAAACCCCCAAGTGTGTACATTCAGAGTGCCACTGGTTGTCAACCCCAAGGACGAAAGATCGTTCAACTGCAACTCCCACGTGCCTTCGGTTATGCGCACGCCAACCAGAACACGAGCGTATCCATCATCGCCAACAGTCGCGTAGGCATCCAGCTTGAGGTCTGTCGATGGAACCGTGCCAACGCGGTAGCCCGTCATGTTCTGATAATAGTATTTATATACCTGATAATCGCCATTTGGGAAATATCCAGTCCCAGTGGCAGAGTACTCGCTGGTATCCGCGTTGGGCTTCGACAGCAAAGACGACATGAAATCATGTAGCTGGTAACCACCGAGCCAGTTCCCGCGTAGTCCGTAGGCATCGATTCGCTCAAGCTGTGAGATCCACCATGCTGACCCGGAGGGGACTTGTTCATCGAAGACGGCATACTCGTTGATATTGATCGTTTTCTGGGGCAAGTCGTACGTGGACTGCCAATATGCGAGACCTGCATGTGAAGATAGAAGGTCCCCAGAACCACCTTCCATGTGCCATGCGTACTGATCGGGAATGCTGTCATTGCTGGCTACAAACGATGCCCATGCTTCCCACCACGTGTTGCTAGAAAGGGGCTCGCCGGCAGATGCTGGACCAGAGAGGAGAACATTTGAACCGAATTCATCTCTAATTCAATATCCTATTAGCTTCTATTTCAAAGTAAACCCCTCCCCCAAAAATTAGAACCAACCTGAACTTATAGTATGTCCTCCCCCACATCTCCAAGTACTGCGACTGCTCTCGGTTCCAGAAGGCGCTGCCATCGGGTTCGTTCCAGATATCAACAATCAAAGCATCTGTCATGCTATTGCTCTTAATATCCGAAAATAGTCGGGTCAGGTAATCGTCCCAGCTGGTCCAGTCCCCATCGTCCCCGGGGTATGATGCAGACGAGTTCTGTGTGCCATCGGCTCCCCATAAATCATGGATTAGGAAAATAAAATTCGCACCATACTCACGGGCATTTTTGTAATTGGATAAAGCGGAGGCGAATCTGTTCTAAATGGGTATGAGAATATGACCGGACTTGAAACTTGAAGAAATGAAGCGTACTTCGTATTCAGTTAGTCCCCAAATCCAGCCGCGACCAGGAGCTGGAATTTGGGCACCGCCAGCTCGTTCGTAGTTGTAGCCAATGTCGGTGTAGAAAGTAGACTTGTTTTACAGTTTAGTTTTTCCATATACCCAAAAGAGTTTCTTGACGCCATACCGGGATTTGATCCAAAGTGTCAGGAACTCCATACAACAGACCTGACGCCAAGTGTTGAGGGTCTCCAGTGTTGTTGGAGAAATTTACTTGAGCAGTCACCGAATCCCTCTTTTGCACCGGGGTTGCCAAGCTGGCACTCACTACGGCGAGCTGAACAAAAATTGAAGACCGCATGGTAGCGAGCTTATATGCTTTTATGCGATAGTCTCGAAATATTAAAACATTGATAATGATATTGAATGGTAAATCTATTCGTCGAAAGTTTCCGTCGTCCTGTCTTTATTTATGTTCTTCAAAGAACTTTAGTTTCGGCATTTTATGCGAAAATGATGTGGATCAGGAGTCACATCCCGGTGGAGAGAACTTCCAATCTACATATTCACCTTTTTTCATGTTGATAAATTGAAACTCCAAATATATGGGAGGTTCTGCGGGGTGGAAAAAAAACCATCGAAATGCGGGGGATCAACTCAATCTTCACAGCAGCATGTTTCTATTCCATCAAGTCCCGCTACACTTAGGCTTAGCCAAGGAACTCCAAAATGTGCCTGGCTAGTGAAGAACCCTAGAGTTGTTACTCCGCCGGGATTTTCCTATTCTGGTGTGGAGCATCGGTCGAGTTCTCCCCTTGAAATTTTCCTCTTTGGGAATCACGATTGCTTAGCTCTAGCTTCTCAAATTTTATAAGCGTGTTTTTTCACCTTGCAGTATTGAAATAAAACTCGTGTATATTATTCCATATAAAGATTTAGTATAACAATTTTGCTTTGAGAAATGAATAAATTTCAACCACACACTAAAACTCCACTTCAAACTTGTCCATCTAGTTAGTCTACGCGAGTAGAGTTTAACCACGCTAACACTTCGTCCATCTCCTTATCTGTGGCGTTTTGAAGCCTTCTGCTGCCATTCCAGTTTGTTTTCCCCGTGTTTTGAGCTGCAAGCCTCTTCGCGACTTCATTCGCGTCGAACAGCGTGACAAGTTTTCTCTTTTTGCTTGTTCGTTCCTTACAAGCCCAATCGCGGCAGACTTGGTACACGCCTTGACTAGGTAGCTTCTCATCTTTGGCTTCCAAATTCTCCTCGATAAAACTTTCGGGCGAGCGACAAACGACGCACTGAGTTTGCGAATGGTTGTTATATTTATAGCGGTTGGAATCGAGACTTGGTGGATCTTTGGTAACATCGTGAACCCATGCAGTCTCTGCAATCTCCTTTGGCGTAGCGCCAGTTGCGTTTTCAAGGTGAAGTAAATCCGGCCGATACTCGAGGATCAGCCCAAGTGTCTCTGGCACTTGAAACCTAACTGCATCATGAACGACGGAGTTTCCGGCGCCATTTAGAACTTCCAAGTGTTTTTGGCCGGTTCCCTGAGCAAAGTCCAAGATCTTTCGAACAATGGCGAGTTTAGCCTTTGGTTCTTCATTAACATGATGATACCGCGAAGAAAACCGCCTCGACCACTGGGAATTTATCCACTGCGAGAAAGGAGTCACCGAGCCTGGATGGAGAGAGGAGCGTTCCACAAGCATGGATGGAACAAGCAATGGGTCCACAAGGTCGAGCATTTGTTGAAAATTTTCCACATGTTTTAGAGATTCCGGAGTCTTGAAGAACAAAAGATGTAGCAGATTGCGGCCATGTTGGTCTCGAGTAGTTTGATCGGCACCCGCTTGAATCAGAATTTTTGCAAATTCAACGCGATGTAAATAGAATGCGAGTGCTAATGGGGTGTATCCCTCCACAGATTTCACAGATATGCAGTGAGGCATTTGTCCTACTAGGTATTTGACCAGTCGTATGGATTCATCCGTTGGATTGGACATTATAGCGCAATGAAGGACGAGATCACCTGTAAGAAATTAGTCATCAATGTAACAAAAATGTTCAAGATCAACAAGAGTAACATACGCCTCGAGGTAAGCCAGTTTGCGATGGAATGCACAGCACCACCCGCTGTCTGCGCCAACTTCTCCACTCGTTTCTCATGTTTGTTAGTTTGAACAAACTCTTCATAATGTCGACCAGGAGCAGTCCCAAGGAACCATTCAACTGTTTCGAGATTCCCCTGATATGCAGCCAACAGAAGAGGTGGGTGTCTGTCTTGTGGTTGAGTAATAACAACGCCTCTGCTCTCTGCCGCCCAGTCTGCACGTTTCTCGCCATGTATAGATAGACCTTGGTAGTAAATTGGTTTCTCTTTGGCGACAACACCGCTTTTCTCCACCAACTTGTCGAGAGGGATACCTGTCCCAACACGCCTGATGAGTTCTTTCAAACAGTCAAGACGGCCAAGTCTCATGGCCATCAGAAATGTTTTCTCCGGAATAGAATATATGGAATGACCAGTATCATGAGAGGTGTTGGCGGATAGTTGCTTGCCAAGTTCTAGAAGGAATTTGAGAAGTTTTGGATCATCTTTGCAGATGGCATACTCGACGACACCTTGGGGATGCTCCCCTTGAAGTTTTTCCTTCTCGATGAATGCGTACGCCGAGCATGTTTGATTTAAAATATTCAGTGGTGGGACCTTGCTTTCAACCTGAGTCTTTATTTCGCCGACATTTTCAATCGTAAACCGGTCGTCAATTATATGGCGTCTGACCCGAATTTCATTCGAGGTGTCGTCTCCACCTGAGTCCGAATCCGAATCGTAATTGGACCCGGTATTAAGAGTAAACCTTTCCTTGGTTTCCTCTTCCTTGGGTTTGTATTGTGCTTTGGATATGGACATAATTGACACTGCAAGACCAATGTGTCCTCGCAGGATTGCGATGTTGAATGGAGAGAGGTCGTCTCTGTCTGTGACGCAAATTTCAAGAGGAAAGAACTGCTTTTCTGGTCCCCACATATCGAGTGTCATCGATTTTATGGTATTAAGGTCTCCATTCCAGGCTGCCTCAAACCTGTCAATCATTAGCGTCAATAATAGTCAAATGACACTCCCTAAACTGTCTTCCGAAAAGGGTTACTTACAATGGAATGTATCCATTTTTTTTCGTTTCCGTTAGATCTGGGGTTTTAAACGTAAAACTGACTTTGAAAGGTTGGGGCTTGGTCGGTTGACGATTGTAAGAAGTTGGTATTTGAGGAAGTTTGATTTTCTGTGGGTGTAACTCCACAAACTTCTTGGCACCCTTTTCGATTAACATTGTCTCGAGGGTCTGATATTCATCAGCCAGATCATTCACCACATCCATTTTTTCCTGCAGGCCTTTTCGACTTCCTGCGGCTTTCAGCTGCCGTTCAAAATCTTCTTTCGTGGCCTTGTATTTAGCTCGTTCTGCTCTCAAAGATCTCGACCCGGTCCACATCTGATATGTACCCTCGGAAAATTCTTTCAAATATGTGCTATCTTCCGGATGTAAGGAGATGGGTGGTTTTATTTCAACCTTTTCCCCTTTGTATTGGCGTAAATGTGTTAACCTCTCCTGGACGCAATCCAGCAGTGTTGTGCCGTTTCCGTTCCAATTATCATAGATCAGAGATGAGTATCCAGCTGTACTAAGGGTGTTGACATCTACTCCGGAGGCCAATAGTTCAATAGCGACACTCGGCTGTTGAGTCTGAGCGGCGACTATAATGGGCTGCTCAACATTGGTTGAGAAGTTGTTCTGGTTGCTTTCTGGCGACCTATTCAGAACATTTGGCGCCGTTATCTTAGCTTGTTTGATATAATCTTCGTATCTGATCTCCGGTTTGGCACCCGCTTCTAGAAGTTTGAGAGCACCAACAACATTTCTCTGCTGGATTGCAGTCTTCAAGGGGGATTTAACAGTGCCGGCATAACCGGTAAGAGAGATAAAGTCAAGTGCTCTCTGGACCGAAGGTTGGTCATGTTGAAGGAAGATGTCCAGACCATCTATATATTCTTTGAATGCTGAGAAATAAAGCAAGGCCGTGTTTTGGCTCAAGTCTGCCTGGGCAGGAGAAGCTCCCAGTTGTAGAAGCTTAGCCGTCATCAGCTTGGCCTGCTCAATTGGCAAACGAAGAGCTAAAACCAAGGTAAGAATGGCAGCTCGTGGAGATTGATCATGATCTTTTAGTAATTTGACAGGTAGAAGCACGTCTGCACCGAAAGATGAAACAAGCTCTTCGACAGCAGTGATATGGCCATTGATGATAGCCAGATGTAACGGCGATGTGTGGTTGTCCCAGGCTAGAACATTAACATCATAAATGTCAGGCCCCAGTTCGTTTCCATCATCCGGAATAACGCCATCCTTTGCATCTTCAGACCCTTTCTTCACGTTAACAAACGAGCCGGTCGCATATGAGGTGTTATCTCCACCAAAGCTTTCAGAAGAAGAATTGCTAAGCATATCGGCGTCGTCGGAATCATTATCGTTCTCGCGTTTTATCTCGTTGGAATTGGTTCTTTTGAGGACAAGCTGCTTTTGTGCCTCTTCCTCTTCATTCTCTTCACTTTTGTTAAGGAGTATCCTTATGATATCAACATCTCCTCTCGCTGCAGCTAGATGGAGAGCAGTTCTTCCATCAGTGAGACGAGAGATTAGTCGAGCCCCGTGATCAACCACATATTGAACGATCTCTGGGGTAGACGTCATGGTCGCTAAATGCAGCGGAGTACGCCCTGTGTAATCACGGCGATTTGGATCAGAGCCATCTTGAGACAACCATTCTTTCACTTTCTCAGCATCATGGTCAACAATAGCTTGGCAAAGACCTTCTGTGTTTCCGACGTATGCCATGTCTTTAATCAATGTTAGTAATTTAATCTCAGAAAAGAATTTCGGGGTTAGAACTAACCAGTCCAGTCGGTCTCAGTAATGGGATTAAAGCTACCAATCTCCTGGCGCCCTGGATTGTCCTTGAGAAAAGTAATGTCTCCCTTGACATATATCTTATCCTCAAACTCCGTGACCTCGTTGTCTTCCGCGGTAGTCGCTTCAGGACAATAACCGCAGCAATCATGGATAACGTCCGAAAAACGTCCGAAAAATGCCGGATGGCGGTGTAGGTTGACTGTTCTATCTTTTGGTTTGTTCCATTCGGCGTTTAGGAGCAAATCTTTGGTATAAAGCAGTTTTTCAATCTTTCGGGCATGGAACTTTTCACCATATGGGACAGTCTGGACGTAATCAGCAGTCTGTAGCTGGAATATTAATTGGGCGATATTTTCTCACAAAGGTGTGGTAATCTGACACTTCGTCCCCCTCCAGCCAATCGGGAACTTCGTCGTCCCAGTCATTCTTGATGTTGCCGCGCAATTTTCCAGCGCCCCTGAAATATGGATTTGGAGTTGGTCGGCCACGCTCAGTTCGTCTTTTAATCAAGTATTCTTCTCGGTCCGCGACTTTGGGGAGCTTTTCCAGGACTAGGAGACGTGCAAGGCCCATTGTCCGGGTGAAGCTGCGCTCATACACAGTCTAAATACATTTGAGCACACAATACGTAAATAGCTTGATACAAAATATCTTACCGGGTCAATGCGGGAACGATCCAAATGATGCCAGAAGACCTCGAATCCCCTATGGGAATACTTGGAAAGACGATTTTCGTATGAGGGTGAGCGCCGGGATAGATCAATCTGGTTGACTTGGGTGATGTAGGCACCAATACCACGAGGTGCCATGTATACCTGGTTACCATCATAGGCAACACAGGAGCAATCAACATCGAATCCTGTTAGAATCTCGGCAATGGACTTGTAAATTCGCAGGACGATCTGAACGTGGCGCGTCGGATACTGTGACGCGATGGTAATGGCATTCTTGGTTCTAACCGTCGTGGTTTCGGCCAGAATAGAGTCCTTAATCTTAGTTTCAATCTGTTTTATTTTTTCAATGGCTTGTTCTTCCGTTAATCCATAGAGGAACAGGTCGACATCGGATGCGGGCGCAAATTGCTCGTGGTAGAAATGGCGAAGACCGCGTTTTGAGTTTGCATGTTCCTTTGGAACCGGTAATAGAGAGGTGGCTACAGCACTTCCCGCAGCAACCACATTGCTCCAATCCATATCGCTCAATGAGCTTTCACAGAAGATGTTGAAGTTCTGCTGGAATTCTTTGAAACTCGTCACAACAGCCGGGGAACCATTGGGCCTGCGATCTTCGTCTTTCAGGGTCAACAAATACCTTTCTTTGACTTCATTTGATTCGGAAGAGATATCGCGAGCTCGAACCCGGATATCTGCCGAACCAGTGCCATCAAAGACTGGCACAACGTTGACGAAGTCATCAGCAACGGCTAAGTTCGATGGCTGCTGGGCATATATCTTTCGAAGAACAGCGTCAAACTCATTGTATGGCTGAACAAGGTCAACGATGGGCTTTTCCGGATGGGACCGCACATAATCGAGGAATTGAGAATGCTTTGCAGGAATCGCTGGAAGAGCGAATTCAGCGGCCATGGCTAGCAATTTGAGCAATTGATGAGTTTAAGATTATAAGAAATAGACAATAGAGATAGATGATAGAAAATGTAGTTGACAGTGATTGAAAGAAGTCGGAAGAAGTTGAGTTGTCGTTAATGCTTGACATGGAAGGCGCTTCTTTATACATCGGAAGGAGGCAGCAGGCGGCTAGTCCCCACTGTTTCCAGGCAGCACCCCCACAACTATATTCGCCATTGTCCAATAATAAACCTTAAATAGACGCGTTATTCCAATTACAGTTAGCTTCACCAAGAGGCTCTGGGCACGGGCCAGTGTAGCCTGTTGTTAGGGCACGTGCAGCTCCTTTCTGCCTAGAAGACTACTGAAAGATGGGTTTATATAAAAATAATCCCTGAGATATCATATGGCAGTCTGCTTTTGGGGGAGAAAACTCAAGTTGAAGGTTTTTCCATATTATTATTCATAAACATTGGCAATCGGCACATCCAAGTTCGCCAGTCTAAAATCAATTTTTGCGGCTCACTTGTTGTATGTGTAAAATATACCGGTGCATTACTTAGAAAGATGAAGAGTTAAAGCACTGAGTTGGGGAGATACAATGGCATGGAATCTTCCCAAAGTGAATTGGTAAGAGCTCGTTTATTTGTCCCATCGGCATCCATGACCATAATCTGTCCATACGGTTGAAAGGTGTTATCGTACAGCGCACATTCATACTGGAAACCAAACATGCCGGTTGAGTAAAGTATGCGCCCGTCGTGGCTCCATACCGCATGGGCATCGTTGGCACCGCTACTGGTAAGCACCTTCAAGTCCGTTCCGTCCGGGTTGATAGTGCATACTTCGTAGTTCGTAGGACTGGTCTTTCGAGTGAAGACGATCTTCGTGCCATCGGGTGAAAAGAATGGAAGGTTATCCCACTCATTAGTTAGAACGGTGACATCCTTAGTCTCGATATCAAGTACTCGCAGGCCGAGTTGCGATTTGTCACCATTTGCTGATTCGGCTCCCCAGACACGGTAAACGAGCTTTTTTCCATCGTGCGAGTAGCTAGGAAATCCCGAGTTTTGTGCAGTGGCATTTGCAGTAAGGTTGGAAGTGCTGCTGGTAAGCACCTCCGAGTAAGATCCATTTGCGGTGGCTCTAACCAACCACCCGCCGAACAATCCACGCTCTGTAAACCAGGAGCCCAAGCCAAATGCAAGCCACTGGTCATCTGGGGACCAAGTGGGTTGGAAAGCCCCGGCTAAACCTTGGGTGACCAGGGAAGGATCGACCTCATCACTCGTGAGATCATTATAGACCAGATGAGTATTCTCACCCTTTGTTGTTGTGGTCACGATAGAAGAGTTGCCAAGCTGCTTCTGAGTAATAGCAACTTGGTTTTGCTTATTTGACAGTTGAGGAAAGACATCGGTAAATTTATACTCCCAATCACTGTCCCAGCTGTAAAGCTTCTTATCCAAAGGACGAATGTCCCAGCTTGTCTTCTCGTAGACTACCTTTTTGCCATCTGGAGACCAAGTTGGTGAGCGGATAGTTGTATTGACATACCCGCCACCTGTCGTGTAGAGACCTTCCTTAGTGCCTCCCTTGAGAAGATATCCGATCTCATTTAGTGAAATATATTGCGGGAATATTTTTACCCCCGACGTCCTAACTTCAACGACACGGTCCGTTCCCGTTTCAAAATCAACAGAGACAATACTGGAGTTTGCTGAAGCGATTGACTCAGGGCGATGGGAATCCCAAGTAGCTTCTCTGGTCATTTCGTAGTAAAGAATGCGTTTTCCGTCGGGAGACCACTTCGGTGAACCTAGGGTGTAGCCCTCCTTAGTGACAATCTGGCGAAAGTCGGTCCCATTGGGACGGATTGCGTATACGGACAATTCCTGAGTATGTTCCCAGCCACTAAGCCCAAAAAAGGTTTCTTCTCCATGGCCGTCCCACTTTGTGTTGCGATCTGAAGAAAATGCAATCCACTCTCCATCAGGGGACCATGCAGGTCGGAAATAACCGTTCATGAGGGAAGAGTTGGCAGCAGTCAATGGGGTATCCGTCAAGTTCCACTTATTACCCGTCTCCAAATCCAATACCCAGATGTTTGCCAGGTAGTTAGCGATATCGGAAGCAGTCGAAACAAATGCAGCTTTCTTCCCATCAGGAGACAGTACGACCGAGTCCTCTACCGCAGGCGTCGCGACCAATTCCTGGAGATCGGAGCCGTTTGTACGGACACGATATATGTCCGAATTGCCGTCTCCGTTCCTCTCACTAGTAAAAGTAATCCACTGGCCATCGGGCGAAAACGTGGCGTGGTATTCGTAGACCGGGTTGGACAGCAGGGGCCGTTCGTTGGTCCCATCCACGTTGGAAATATACAGCTGAGAACTCCCAGGAGCGATCCGGTTCATCAGAAAGACTCCTTCCTTCTTGTCATTTGCAGAAGAAACATCGCGTGAAGGATGATCATGTGGTATCTGAACCTCGTCAGAGTCAGCGTTTAGGTTTCTTGCATATGGACAAGTAGCTAGGGCTGGCCCGATGGCTAGCCCTAATGATAGTAATATTGAACGCATGCTGTCCTGCTTTCTGATGATAATGCCTTTTTGAATTGTAACCCAAAAGGACAGTTTATAATTTCATTCGAAATTTAGGGCAGTGAGAAAATAAAGCTTACAAGGGACTACGAGAGGGGAGATCGGGTTAAATATTAGGAGTACGTAGTATGGAACAGGCGGTACACGCATCCACTGATTAACCTCCACCTGCCAAATGGACCCATCAAATGACAAGAATTATAATATTTTAACCTATGATGATTAAACCCCGCGGACATAGTTTCAAATGTAAACAATATAATTGCTGGGTCTGATGCAACGTTCGGCCGAACGGGTTCTACCAAACCCGAGGCCGGAGTGGATCTTGAGTCTTGGCCATCTATATGCGTGTTTCAACGGCCTTATTCGACCAGGATGTATTTTGTAACAGTTACCTAGCCAGTTTTTATTAAAATTAGCATAAAAAGGTACTCTCTAGTGATGGAAATGGGTGTTAAACGATTCTAAGGCACACAATGACGGAAAATGAGCTATTTAGTACTTCAACTAATTAATGCAAGCTTATGCCCCAAATCAAAGTTCCATAAAGCAATTTTACGAATATTAATTGTGTAAAGATTGTTATTAAGGACTATTATTATAAATCAATAAACAGACCAGTTAGCCCATTCACTCGAGGCAAATAAGGGGTCCAGCAGTTCGATGTCGGCGGATGAGATAACATCTAAGCCACTCGTGACTGATGCAGGATCAATTGTTCGTTGATGGGGTAGGATTCCTCTATTACTGCCAAGTGGTGGTGGCTGTCCATGTTTAGAATCTCTTGCCTTAATAGCTGTGACGAAGGCAGGAATCTGGACCTCTGAATGCACTGTCAATCCTTTTGCTTTTAAAGCACCTTCTCTTGCAAACCAGGCTTTCAGCGTCAGCCCGCGAAGAATGTGGTATATATCTTTGTTATTCTCAATATACTCTGGATGATGATCATAAAGCTCCTCAATCTGCTCCCAGGCTGCTTCCATGTCGCTGTCCCACTCAGGGCGGTAGGCGAGAGCTTTGAGCACATAAACTGGCCCACCCCATGGGATGTGAAAGTTGACAAACCAAAGATATTTACCCTGAGATCTAGTTGAATGAATAAGGTTGTCGTACTGGACATTTCGAACAGCAAGACTAAATGTCTTTCGGCGATTCTCTTCAGCATCTACCGGGTGCTGTAGCGCATCTCCTTCCTCCGGGGTCGAGCGATTTATGCTGTGGATAGCCATTTGTTTTAGTTTACAGAGCGTGGAGCGTGCGGTGGTAGTCGCCAAAAGTTGTAGGGGGATCACAGGGTCACAGAAACGGAGATATTTTTGCTCCAAAACACTTTCTAACCCAGAAAGGCCACCACGCTCTACCCCGTCTATTCTGGGGTGGGTTGCTCGTGATGGTGTTGAAAGGTGGTCTGATCGAGAGGATTCGCGTTCGCACTGGAAGCGGGCAATCTCATAGCGAACTAAACAAAATGTCATCTCAGATGCTCCTGTATGGATATGAGGGTAACATGTCATTGTTGGGCTCAAGTCATTGTCACTGAGGTTGGATGGCAATAAAGCATCCATGGATTTTGGTAACGAGCTTTCGCCTCCTATGATCTCCGTCAGTCGTGCGTCCAGGGTTACAATGTACCACCAAAGACGACGACGCATCTCTACTTCAAATAGCGAGAGACCTAAATTTGTGCCATCGCGATGAAGACCTTGAGATTGGGCGAGACGAATTGTAGTTCCCATCAACGTCCATAGTGGATAAGCTTCTGAGTTGTGTAGCATTGATGTCTGTTCTTATCATTAGCCGCGAGTTGAAGAAGCGGTTTGAAACCACAACGTACCAGCAAGAGCACATGTGCCCGAAGTAAGTCAAGGTCGGGAATCTTGAGCAAACATGCCTCAAATAGGATATTTCTTGCCACAGACTGAAAAGTATTAAGTAACTCAAACTGGTTACTCTTGAACACTCTTTCACATTCAGTGGCTGCTAGAGACGAAACAGCGCATGCACATATAGCATACAGGAGAGCATCGGCTTTGTTACTGCCGGTACTATTATTGGGCATATTACAATATTCATCAAATATAAGCTGCCACATACTCGGTGCATGAACAATCTTTGTTAAAGGATGAACATTCTCCACAAATATATCCCAGTATCTCACTTTGTCGGCGACTGACAGAAATAACCGATGTTCATGACTTGACGTATGCATGGATGCAGCTGATGACGGCATATTAGTCAGAACAGAAACCGCTAGTAGATCTGAAGTTGCTTCTGTCTGCATTGAGAGAGGCCCGCCACTTGTCGATCTTTGTAGTTTGGACTGATTGGCCAAGCTTTGCCTATACTGTTTTACAATCAGTTATACGAGGCTAAAATAAAGGAAAAGAAACCCTTTTTTGATATAAAATAAAGCGTGCTTACTTCTTGGCCCATAATCCCAATAAACCCATGGTCGTAGTACCGCTTCCCTCCATACTCGGGGATTAAATTTCCCTGATGAAACCGAAGTGCATGAGATCGAGAAATATTTGTCTTTACCTGCATTGGTATGGCTGGTTTGTTTGGTATGTGTCGTTGTTGCGTGCTGCTTTGAGCGTTCACAGCATTTTCCTCGTTGTGTTGACCACCTTCAAGATGATGTGGATGGTTATCAGGAGGGTGAGGGTGATTGAGATCACTCGTAAAACTCTGGAATGATATTCCTGCATTTCGCATTGCTGTTTCATGAGCCCTTAATCTGTCCAACAATGCTTGGTTCAGACTATTTTGATGATGATGAGTAGCATGGTTGTGAGGGTCATGTCGGCTGCTGCCAACACTTTCGGTAGCAGCAGAAAACGCTTTCCTTTTGCGACGTTGCGATGGAGGTGAACTGCGATATCTACAAGGCAGCGAGGAGCGGGAGCATGCAGAACAGCATGGCTGACGCTTGTCACATTTGACTTTGCGTTGAACACATATAGCACACGCATATTGTTGCCTGACTTGACTTTCTGACGCCATAGTCGAACGAAAGGTGGCATATGGAGCTGGCACGGCCTTGGAAACCAATTGCGGGTGTCTATTCGCTATTCACATAGCCTTTTTGATTGTGCGTCTCTAGGGAGTTGATTTTCATCATGGATTGTTCGTAAAGGCATCATACTACATACACTGGCCATCGTCCGGAAATACGCCGACTTCTTTGCAGCGCCAAGAAACGCGCAATGTGGATTTGGCTTGGCTTCACCTTGCGAAATCATCGGGTTTTGCTGTCCGAGACCCACTGTCATATCGTCGGCCGAAGCCATTATTAACTAGCTGGGTCATTTTCAGGAGCGTGTCTGACGATCACCTTGGCAAAAACAACTATCCGGCTAAACCACCACCCGCCAGCCGCCAACATGATTGACAGTTGAGAATACCAACTGCTTGGGCTTTAGGCTTTGATGATGAATACATGTACTGCACCCTGGCGTTCTAATCCGTATAGATTTTATGATGTTGCCTAGGTATGGCTAAAACTTTCCACTCCCGTTATTGGCTGATTCATGTGGAGAGGAAGGCTGTGCTCTCGGGAATCCTAAACTCGGCTCATGACTTGAGAAGCCACGAGAGCAGCCGATCCGCTACGGATATTGATTTATTCATTAGATTGATAACTGCAGACTATTCGAAAAGACTGTCAGGGATACAAGTCGCAGGCAGTAGTGTTCCACTATCTATCGTCGTAAATGAGCTTTCGTAAGAAGCAAGCTCTTTTCTTTGCTGTATCCATGTAGTGGATATTACATTTAAAGATTAATTTAATGCCTACCAAGGTTTTACTAACGCTATGTTAATCCAGTTCTTATGTATTTTTCCTTGGCATTGATGTCAGTTGAAAGTTCGGGTTGTACAAGACTACATGTCATCTAAATCTCGAGACTTCCGTTTTGATCGTTCTACTTGTTTAGGAAACTATTTCCGTTTTCGTACAAAATCGAGCTACTAGCATCCGGCCACCCTTTTCGCTTGCTCGTTTTATGAAAATGAGAATTAATTATGATTGATCGATAGTGCCACCATCTTTTCTCTTGCCCATGAAATCGCCATCTAGTACAGAGATTAAAACAGGCATTCTTCCACATCACAGCTGCTTCATTGTGGTCTCTTTCTGGACAATATTTTCTGGTAGACAATTATTATGTGAATTATAAATCATAATAATAATAATACGAGTGGAAACTATTAATAGTGCTGCTTTTCTTATCCGGGTATGCCGGTTATGCAGCGACAGATGCTGATTGGCTAAAACAATAAAACTGACCCACTTTTGGTAAATACGAGCCTATTATTGGCCAGATTGGTCATCTGTACTGTAGGATTACTCAGCTGAGGGGCCGGAAATGGCACACTTGACTACAGATCTGAACACCATCGCAGCTGGCTGCCAGCTATTGAATTAGTTCTGTTGTCATTATTGAGCCGCACTTTTATGCTTTGTTTGCATCTACAACTGTATAGTGTTATGCGACCTCACTGATTTCGCCGTGCTTTTCGCCTCGAACCCCGGGAGCGCTCGCTGCTCCGGAACGGACAAAGGGCTGGGCCTGTCAAACGATATTCACACAGTTCAGTATTTCTCTTTATTCATGCCAATTGAGCCATAATTCCGAAAAGGAAAGGAAAAATGCAAGCAGTCGCTTCCACCAAGGGAGACGAAATAGACGATCGTTTTGAGGACCGTGAAGATGCTCCGTTCCTGCTGCGTTCCGATAGCGCTCCCCCGAGTTCACCGCAAGAACGAGACCGACCTCCTTCGAGCCACCGTCAGAATCATGGGATTCGGGAGAAATTGCGAATCCGCCTGATGATAACACTGTTTGCGATCATCCTCTTCGTCGAAACCGGAAATGCGATGACCTCTGGCCCAACAACCCGTATCTTCGAGTCTATTGCTTGTCGAAATTTCTACAACGAAAGTGACCCGTCCAAGATCGGCCCCGATGGCCAGATCCCCGAAGAAGAGTGCAAGGGCCCGGAGGTACAGGGAGAAATAGCTGTTATCAAAGGGTACATGGAGCTGTTTGACGGGGTAGCCAGTATTGTGTTGGCACTGCCATACGGGCTATTGGCCGATCGCATCGGACGGAAGCCTACTATTCTTTTAGCTATCCCGGGCTTTGTCCTCAACATCCTCATGCAGGGATGCGTACTGTGGTGGTCAGAGACCATTCCACTCCGTGCAATCTGGTTGTCGTCTCTGTCATGGCTGTTTGGCGGTGGTGTCGTCGTTGCTGCTGCCGTGGTGTGGACGATGATGACCGATGTGACGACTGAAGCGCAGCGGTAAGTATTCGTCTCATATATTCACCCTATGTACCATGTGTCATAAGTTATCAGTTGTTGAAATTTCTTACTGATAAACAAAACTAGATCTGCCATGTTCTTCCAGTTCGGAGTGGCTGTTATGGGATCTGAATTCCTATCAAACTCAATCGGCTCATGGCTCATGCTGTACAGTAATTGGACTCCCCTGCTTTTGGGTTGGGGTATTGTCATCTTTGGTGTCTGTCTGGGAATTACCCTGCCCGAAACGAAGAATGCATTTCCATCGAGTGAACAAAAACACCAGGATCAGACAGAAGAGCATGAACTATCTGACCTACACGCCGACGATGAAAATCATCCTTCATCTTTTGACAAGCCTTTACACGCTGAAACCCCAAAAACAAAATTACAGAGTGCAATATCTGCTGTCAAAGCGTACTCTTTTCTTTTGAAAAATAAGCAGGTCATGCTTCTCTTCTCCTCGTTCCTAGTATACAAACTCAGCCGCGGCTCTTCTTGGTTCTTGGTGCAATATGTATCCCTTCGTTATGGTTGGAAACTTATTGCTGCCAATCTACTCGTTTCTCTAAAATCCATCCTTATGGTGGGACTCCTGCTTGTGGTTTTGCCACTAGCGTCATGGTATTTACAGAAGAAACGAGGAGTCGACAGTCGAACAAAAGATTTGATCCTCACCAAAGTCAGCGTCATATGCCTCCTTGTGGGGACTCTCGGTATGGGTCTTTCACCATATGTTTGGTTGGTCATTTTCTTTCTCGTTATCCAGACCATGGGAGCCGGCTTTGTATATACTACCCGTGCCATCGTGGCAACCATGATCAAGCCTGAAGAGACCGCTCGCGTCTACGTCATGATTGAAATTATTCAGGCTTTTGGGATGATTCTTGCCAGCCCGGTCATGACCAATGTCTTCAAATGGGGAATAAACCTGGGAGGCGTCTGGAGGGGATTAGCCTGGATGGTGGCTGCAAGCTTGTTCGCCATTGTTGCTGCTATAATATGGAGGGTGAAAATCCCCCCTGCGCCCGCCACGCACGATGACTAGTCGCGATGAACATATTGCGTTATCTATATACACCAATACTTTTCGCAACTTCCGATGTATATCATTGCATTTTATATAGGAGTATTCTTAGACATTGATGGTTTTCCTAGCATTGTTTTGGTCGTTCAAACCTATGGATCGGTTAGCTTATAGAAATCTGAGACACGTCTAATGCGTTTTCAATATAGAAATAGTGGCTTATACGAATTATGAAGATATATATATACTCATTAATAGTTTTCTAATACTGCAGCTAGCTATGAAATTTTGAATCACATAATACCAATAGTAACAGCAAGGTATCCACAAAAGAGAAAAAGATATCAATATTCAATCTGGCGATTGAACTTGTCGATTTCTACACATAATTTAAGTATTGTAGTTCTAGGGAAACCAACAGCCATTCCTACTGGGTAAACAAGCTTCCGAAGCATTGAACAATCTCACCTAGGACCGAAAAATTTCTTATTGGGGCAACCGGATTATTCACTCGCATTATACCATTATTCCATTCAGTATATCAAAAACGTTTATGAGGCATAACTCAAATTATAAACAATTATCACTTATTAATGATATACATTGATAATCCAAAAACTATTTATCGGCTATTTGCCCGTCTGGACTGCCACTTTCTTCGTCTGTTTCTTGCTGCACGCGCTTCTGATTAGTTGGAGCAAATTTACTCCGTATCCTGATCTGCTTTCCGTACTTGTAAAACAGAAAAGGAATGCAGGCTAACAGAGTAGCAACACCACCGATCAAACTACCTCCACCACCCACGCCCATTGCAGTAAACATTTGATTCGTGAAAAGTGGTGCAGCTGCGCCACAGGCCGAACGAGCAATTGTATTTGCAGCAATGGCGGATGCAGCATACATCAGGTAAACATCAACAAGATAGTTTAGATATGCGACGAAAATGAGCAACATAGAGGCCGAAAGCACGCCGCCGGCTATTGTAGGGACTATCCAATGGACAGCACTACACAGGTGGTTAGCTTGAGAAAACGAATTCATAGGTTGTCAATGAGAGAAACTTACTTGTATTCAGCAGACCATGCAAACCAAAACATACCTGCAGCAAAGCCAAAGCCACCGATCATAGCTAGGGGCAATCGGTCCTCAGGAGCAGCGTCTTCCATCTTCCTTTCGCCTCTGTCGATTTTCTTCTGGCGTATCCGAGTGTCTACCAGGACGACTACACCACCAACCAAGGCACCTACGACGGTACCAATCAACGGTAATTCGCCTACGCCGGTATTCCACCCACGTCTCTCCTGGAAGACTATTGGGTAGATTGAGAAAAGCATATAGAGTAAAGTATAGACAACTGCCAAGTATACGGCGCATAGCAAAGAGATGGGGTCAAACAGAATGATCCATGGTCTGGTCAAAGCAACTTTGTAGATACCAACAAGACTCATATCATTTTCTTCAGATGCCGATTTGACATTCTCATATCCCGGAATTTTTGCCTTGCGAATCCGTTTTGCCTTTATATAGAGGATCTGGGGTGCGTATGTTTCGGGGATTGTCAGCATCAAAATTGCCGATGCTCCACCGAGCCAGAGAAGTATGTAAAAACTCCAGCGCCAATCTTTGTTTAACTCGAGAAAACCCGCGACAACAGGACCGAGAGCTGGCCCAATCCACACCATGGCCGAGAAACCAGCCATTGCGTTGGAGCGTTGGAGCGGATTCCACAAGTCGGCCAAAACACCCGGGCCATTGCTCAATGGAGCGGAGATGAACGTTCCTGTTAGAAATCTGCCTACGAGCAGGCTACCGTAATTAGGAGCAAATGCGCAAAGGAAGTTGAAAGCGAGATAAAGTGAAAACGTGATATAGAAGATCCATCGGCGACCGTAGAACTCGCTCAGAGGGGCAAAAATAAGCGGACCAGCGCAATAGCCGAGTAGAAAAAGGGTGATTGTGAGGCCGGCTACCTCAGTCGAGATGCCAAATTCCGTTGAGATGGAGCCGAAACAACCGCTTGGAGAGCTCGAGGCAAAGGTTGCGTTCAAGACCAGCAAAACGGTTGTAGCGCTGATGATAGCACGGCGACCGATCGACCAGTTCCGCGGGTTCTCGATATCGTCGGGAGAAAAGTCCACGAAGCCATCCTCGTTTATGAATGGAGGGAATACATCCTGGAGTTTTCGCGTGCGATACGGTTTATTAACCGCGACGGACAACACACGCGAGATGGTCGACATCACGGCAACTGGTGTGAGGATGAAAAGGCTGGCCGCCTGCCGCCAGAGGGGTCCAAGTGACAAACCGTGGACTATATACAAAAACCACAGCACAGATAACTAAGCTACGTACCTAAAAAACATTAAGCGATGTCCACGAGCTACCAATGTTTTAGAGCTGTTTCGTCATCCTCGCCCCTCGGCAGTAAACCCGGGCTTAGCTCCGTGCCGATAGCCGAAACAACAGCCCAGAGGTTCATGAGAAACAGACGTGTCGGATTATTAATAATATTATCACTATAAATATCAAGCTTCTGAATGTACGTCAGCTTGCGGTAGCCGCTTTTATTGGCCCGAGATTTTGTTGCACTTGTAACTCATCACAGCCGGAAAAGCGGTCTGGAGTAGGAAGACTGGGTGATGGTTACTAATTCTTACGGTCTCTGTTTCACAATTCACAAGTATACACTTGAATGGACTCAATAATATTTCCTTCAGATAGACGCTAGAGAGTCCTGTCACCAGTAGCAAACGTTTCGCATATTAGTTTTTTCCCTCGAACATTCTTCACAAGTATAAAAATTCCCGTTTGGGGATAGCGCGTAGTTTAATTCGCCTCGGCTTGTTCCGCCCGCAAATTATCCGCCTTCCTAATTGGGAATAATGCACAATGAGCGGTTGTGCAACTTGTGCATGCTTCATCCACGTGGAAATAGTTTATATTTTTTTCGGACAGTTGCTTTAATTTTGTGGCTAATACATCAACACCTTACTACGATTGTTCAATTCATATGCTGTGCGAGGAATAGCATCAAGTATCTTCAATACTACCAGTGTTAACACTCCAGATGTCACAGCATAAAATCGATACTTCTTTTGTATGCGGTATGTTTGGAACACGGTGACTCTTCTTGGCACTTGAATTGCTTGGTATGTGTCAGAGGTTGAAGAATAGGGGCAGTCGAACAAGCCGTGATTAACATAACATTTAAACGGGGGGTTGGAGCGCATTTTGGAGCCAATTCAAATACACATATATACCAGTGGCTGATAACTAAGCTATGAAGATGAGAATGACATTTGGCATTGAGAGCGAGTTTGTGATCAACAGCGCGCATACAGCACCCAATAACATCACAGTACACTCTCAAATGGCAACCCAATTATCCAGGGAGAAACTCAAATGTGTTGGAAATTGGGGTCACATCTTAGTGGAGAACCCAACTGCTCAGCGCTAAAGCTTTAAGAAGTCAGCCTATCGGCCCACTTTGAACCTTCCAAGTTCGAGTATAATTCCAAATTGGGTCTCCTCCGATTCATGCTTTCTACGAAATGAGAATAGACTCTAACGCTATAGCAACGGGCGAATGTGGCTGGCGGTGTCATCCACGGGCCCTTGAGCAAAACGCCACATAAAACCAACAACCAAACTCACATCTCGGATCAGAATGCAACGATGGGGCCGAAAATGTAAAACAATAATAAGTGGCAATAATCATTCCACTCGACGTGATGGATGTACTGACAGACGCTTTGGTTTTTTTTTTTAAACAAAAAAGGGTAGAAGAGCTTTTGAATATTCGCTATCTACGATCAATATCAATGGAAAAGTTGCACTGGGCCCTAACCGCGGGCATCCGTAACAAAAATGAACGCCGGATAGCGTGAGACATGGATCGCCTCAAAAAACCCACATGTAGAGAAATACCTATAACCTGCGCTAAATTCAATATCCTAATAACATAACCGCCCTTAGATGTGTCTATCTCCGACGAATAATAACTGTTCATGTGTAAACTGGCTCACGCGGCTTTCGTGGTGCAAGCGCCTTTAGGGCAATATCCATGGTTGCAGCAGTAACTACACAAGCCCGTGTATGAATCGTCCTCACCCTTTAGAGGAACACCTTTGACTCCAGTCGTCGGAGGAGTTGGAACAGGTGTGCCCGACGTGGTGCAAGTACATGGGCCTGCCGGACAATATCCATAATTGCAAGCGAAACCGCATAACCCAGCATAATTTCCCGCCCCCGTGCCACCAACGCACACAGAAGTTGTTGTCGGGGGATCGGTTGTTGTAGTAGTAGTAGTAGAAGGCGATAGTGATGTAGGAGCAACAGTGACGGTGACAATGGCTGTAGGGTTCGAGGAAGCGGCACTTGTATTCGAGGATTGAGAGTTCTGATGGCGAGTTCCCCCAACGGCTCCTCCGACGATGATGGCGATGACACAAAGGCCCGTTACAACCGAAAATATAATCCAGAATGCGCGCTTCGGCAGCCCGCATATCATCTCATGTGAGAGCTGTTGTTGCACTTGTGGCGATGAACCGATACGAGTAGTATTGCCGTGCTCGGAAACCGCCGGAGCAGATCTGAGATATGAAGTATCTGCACACAGCATTAGACATTTCATCTTCCTTTTTTCTGTTTGTGGGGAAATATCAAGACACACACACACCTTTGAACTGCCACTGAGGCATTTCCGAAGCATTTTTATACGCTTCTAGATCGCTATGTTGAACCACTTCCAAGGTACTGAAGGTGTTCAGAGATCTGCGGCCCGAGGATAAATGCGTCCCTGAAGAACTCATAGTGGATGCGGCCTCATCATAGCCTTTCGTATCGTTTCCCATAATGATAGTTGGAAGATCACGCAGTCGTTAGATCCATAAACGTGGCAGTTGATGAATACCTCCGCAGAGACATTGTTCTGAATATGCTAGTCATACAGTGAAAGGAAAGAGAAAGAGTCTAGACATGTGAGCTAAGTAGAGGCTTATGAGGAATAAGGCGCCCAGGTAGGAAATAGTAGGAGGGGTCGGCCAGTTGCGCGAGTAATATGACCCCCAAAGATGTGGCTTAAAATGACAGCCAGTGGCTACTAGCGTCGCTCTGAATATAAATGTTAAATTAAAAAAAACGGAACGATAACGTATCCAAATCGAGACACTAGATCATTAACGTCCAAGGCAACGTAAATCCTGCCCCTAGAGGATCTTAGAATGAAGCTAGCGTTTAAGGACCAGGTTAGGCTAGGAATTCAATTTCTCAGCCGAATTCACGTGCCGCAATTTGTTTCGTATTTTCAACCCTGTTGTATAAGACTTATTTTATAGGGCAGTATGATCTCGGATGTTCGTATTTACTCACGTGAGCTGTGTACATTTCGTTACTTCGTATGTATCAGTGCAGCCGCCTAGTCGGATTAATCAGTTGCTTTGACGTTTTTGTACGAGCTCAAGCAGGATTTAAACACTGCAAACATTAATTATTATTAATTACGAAACTGTCATAGTCCTTAGAAAGTCACCATGCAATTGCGACTCATGCATGTGCATCCTCAATTTCCAGCAAATCATAATCCTTAAACTTGCGCGGCGGAACTTTTCTCTCAAACAGGATATCCAGCTCCTCAAAGGTCCTGCCCTTGGACTCGGGGAGCCTGTAAAAGCACCAGAAGTAGCAGAAAAGACTGATGCCGCCGAACAGAAATCCGGTCTTTCCCCGCCAGTCACCTTGATCTGAATTGATCATGTACGGCAACACAACAGTGAAAACGATGTTTGCCCCGGCCTGTACCGCAGTTGAGATGGCAATGGTGCGACCACGTAGACGGGTGGCAGAGATCTCGGAAATGATGACGAAACAAATCGGACCGACCGTGGTTTGGTAGATGAAGGTCCAGATATCCATCAGTGACGCTTGGGCCCAGACGACACTGGTGTTGTTGCGACCAATATCGAGAAATCCGATGATAAAGAGGATAATAGTCATCAAGACCATGCCCGAGTTATAAATAGTGCGACGACCGAACTGTGTCATGTTAGTTTCCATGAATCAAATATTGAAGGTAAGGAATACTGACATGCAGCATCAATGGCCACGAAAGACAGGTGCCAACAAATCCGAGCGCGGTGTTGCCAACGCCCACTATCCAGAGTTTAGCTTCAATATCTTCAACGTAATACAACTAATGACCTACTATTGAATGATTGGGCTGAGTCCAACCCGGCCATTTCAAAGAAAAGTGTGGCATATGCAATCAAGGGGTTGCCGCCAATGACCTGGATCAGATAGACCATAATCGAAATTTCCGTTCGGAAGAGATTGGCGCGCTTGAAGCAATCCCAATAGGTTGTCGTGGCTTCGATCTCTCGTTCGAGCAAGTCGGTCTGCTCAATCATGACGAGCATGCCTTCAATATCCGGCCGGTTCTTCGACGACGACAATAGCACCAGGGCCTTGTGGGCATCTTCACGCCTGTTCTTTCTCACCAACCAGTATGGACTTTCAGGTGCGAAGAGCAATCCGGCGAGAAGAACTACTGGCCATACCCATTGGATCGCAAAAGGTGCTTTCCATGCCCAGTCGTCCAGTCGACTTTCGAGACCAGCAGCCACACCTTGCGCGATGAATTGCCCAATAACAAAGGCCAGATTGACAGAGGCTGTCAGCACACCACGCAGAGCAAGCGGGCATATTTCAGAAGCGTAAGTAGGGGCGATCACGACATAGAAGCCGTAGGCGAGACCACCAAGAATTTCTCCAGCGCACAGCATCCCGATGGAGTTTGCGAAAAACTGGACAAACACGAAGCAGATCGACCATACGCAGCACAATGCCAGGGTCAAGCGTCGACCGAGCTTTTCCAACGGCCAGCCGCAGGCCAGAGCGCCGAGCACCTGTCCGATAGGATTTCCCTAGAAATAGCCGTTAATTGAGAAGCACACCGCACCTTGTATGCAGACCATCTACCTACCATATTCAAAGCCATCTGCCATTCAGCCGACAGAATGTACGACCCCTTGTACAAGTATCCGAATTTCTGTTTAAACGCAGGCAACGCAAAAAACGACGTGATGATTTGCGCATCAAAGCCGGCCATCACAACGGCAATGCAGAAGAAGAAAGACCAGAAGACCGCAGTCGGCCATTGATGGACAGCAGCCCAGAAGCTGGTTTCGTGCTCAGCGAGAGTGATGTTGCGAGTCTCGCCGATAACAAGCACGTCAGCTTTGCTTGGTCCATCGTCGCGAGTAGCCGAGGGCGCGACAAAGGTCTCGGTTGCCAGAGGCTTGTTGTCTGGATCCTCCATGGTAAGTCGCAAGTCTCTGTACGCACAAACGATGAAGAGCAAGGAGACAGAGGGGGACAAAAGAGTCAAGAGGACGACTCGCTAGCAGATAAGCAGCATGCATGCACGCCAACGATCCCCTGGCTGGGAAGGAACAAGCCTAAAGGGCCCACTAGTCACGTGTGTCCCCGTTATCGTGGGTTCCCATTGGCCACAGTGTAGATGTTCGACGCTAGTACCCCGCGGGGTAAAGTTTAAATGTCCAAGACTATGGAGAAAACGATACAGCCATTACAGCTTCTGACATTTTATATGCAATGAATTGATATTTATGATGTTGAAATCCCACTAGTATTCACAGAAAATGCCAATTCCGGGCTCACTGCTGTCATTGATGCAGGTTGGATAGCTTATCGCAAGTTTTCGGGTGTTTCCTATTTGGGCTGGGGGCCGCCGGTGATCGATTGCCGGATTGGCCGGGTTCGCCGGTTCGCCGCTATGTCTATTGACGTAGTATAAAGAATTAATCAATTGATTGTGCACAAGCCTCATCCCAACGGTGCACAGGATGCAACTTGGTTTGGAATAGAGAGCCTATCATTGGCCAGTACCTGCATAGTAATATCGACTTTAAAAGTCACATGCTCTGGTTTGATTTATGCGCTATGTACATGTAGTTATTTTCCTATTACGCGTAATGATGGACACTGTCACATGGATATATTATTGCTTTGTTGTAACATTCCAAAGTTGAAGACGTATGACATCTCTGTTGGTCCTGGCTGTCGGAATGTATTCAATGCCAAGTCAATGTCTATATGTAGATAGCAAAGCTAGCCCGACTACATGTAACCACATGCAATTACAGATAGTAATAATTTAAATGCCAATTCGAAGAATTGTGTATTAAATATATAGTTAGTGTCTATATTTAATTTGAGAGTTATGAATTGTGCCATGATTGTTACACACAGAAGATACACGGATCCAATAAGTTCAAGATCCACCCAACCCACCAATTTAATACTGGCTCTATGAATTTCCGCAGCATGCATCAATTTATTCCATATCTCAATATGACATGTTGATAAATTGGCCCTAATTGACGCTTTTAGCAATTGTAATATTTTCACTGGTAAGGAACTAGGGTGCAGTTGGCAGTGCACCCCTGAAGGTCTCTACAAAGTAAAACTCGGTAAGTAAGGTGGGCTTCCGAGTGAGGAGGCTGGCGTAAAGACAGGTCAAATCCTGCGGTTCTCAATGGTTCTGCCAAGCAGGAGGGTACTAGGGAGTATTTATTTTAAATACACCATTCTGGGGGATTACTAGGATTTTCTAAAAGGCTCCTGATGATAGTCACACTTTCAAGTACTTAAAAGAGGAAATTAGGATCGCAAAAATATATATTTTTCTACTGTAAATAAGAATGAATATGAGTATCCAGGGAGGACCCCGCAAGCTTCAAGACCAATTGGCTGAGAGCCCTGGTGATCCAATAGTGCATGTGGGCGTAGAAGACTCCCATCTTCTCATCTGAGGTTATTTGAATAAATATATGTAGCTCTGAGAAGGCCACTCATGGATAATAAATTGGGCCTCTAGTTGGGGTGTCTGTCATAGCCCAAGGCTACATACATATAGACAATAAACTTGACTACTACTAGTGGTAGTAGTAAGGCGCCAGCATGGTATGACAACCAAGTTAAAGACCAATTAAAAAAAAAAAAACAAAAAACAAAAGAATGGGAATAAAATAAATAGTTATTGACAATTTTCCTTTTCTCACAAAAAAAAAAAAAATAAAAATAATTCAGGCAGCAGTAGTAGCGATTCCTGGGCGCGATCTGTTTTTATCCCTTTCACCCATCATGCGATTCGGGACAACAGCATCCGGCCGTGGTAGCTCTAACCACAACAAAGGATCATCGTACGAACCAATCATATTTAGCTTATTCTCCATATTCTAGGGCTGAGGCCAACAAAATTACAACTACAAAGAGCAGAGTAAATACTTTCAGGCAATCTTTTCTTCAATTCACACCCCAGCGAGCATCCTACCTGTTTGTCGGCATCATACAGAAGGAGAATTTGGCCAGAAAAACAACATGGAGGCCCTGCTATTTCATTCGAGAGCCCCCTTTCCGATCGCGAGCGTTCTTGTTTCCCTTTTGCTGTGCATCTTGTTTGCTACTGCAGTCAACATCTTTTCCCAGCTATGGAAACAACACGACACGTCGAAGCCGCCAGTGGTATTTCATTACTTCCCTGTCATCGGCAGCACGATAACGTACGGCAAAGACCCTCTGACATTCTTTGCGGAATGTAAAGCCAAGGTATCCTCTCAAATTCCGCTCGTGTCCGGTTGTGAGCTGATGTTGTAATCTTCAGTACGGCGACGTCTTTACCTTTATCCTCCTTGGTAGATCAGTGACAGTATACCTCGGCGCCAGTGGTAACAATTTCGTTCTGAATGGGAGACAAAGCGAGCTGTCCGCAGAAGAAGTCTACTCCCCGTTAACCACCCCTGTGTTCGGAACCGATGTTATCTTTGACTGTGACAATGCCAAATTCATGCAACAAAAAAAGGTTTCTTACCCAATCTTGGTTGTAAAATCAATATTCCAATACTAACTGAAATATGATCAAAGTTTGTCAAGTTCGGACTGAGTCAAGCGGCTCTCCAATCGTACGTTCAACTTATCGCTCAAGAAACAGCCTCCTTCTTCGACACCTACACGCCCCTTCAAACGGGGAAAGGGAAGAACAATACAGGAATCCTTGATGTTCCTTCTGCCATGGCAGAATTGACAATATATACCGCCTCCTCTTCCCTACAGGGTGCCGAGGTGCGCCGTCAGTTCTCATCGGCTGGCTCGCGGATCGCGGACCTGTATCACGATCTTGACATGGGCTTCTCCCCTATCAATTTCTTCCTCCCATCCTGGGTGCCATTACCGCGGAACCGGAAGCGTGATGCAGCCCAGCGAGAAATGACAAGAATATACACTGATATCATCGCCCAACGACGGCTCGAATCAAATGCTGCCAATGCAGCAAAAGATACGGAAGCCCAGGATATGATATGGAACCTGACGAATAACTGCACATACAAAGACGGTAGCAAGCTTCCCGACAAGGAGATTGCACACATGATGATTGCTCTTTTGCTAGGTGGCCACCATTCTAGCTCTGCAGTAATTGCGTTTGCCCTTTTGAGTCTAGCATCTCGACCGGACATCCAGCAAGAACTGTATGACGAGCAGGTCCGCGAGCTTGGCCCGGGAGACCTATCGTATGATGGGCTGCAGAGGCTGAAGCTCCATGCACACGTCATTAAAGAGACACTTCGCCTATACAATCCCATCCATTCAATCATGCGACTTGCAAAGAAGCCTCTCGTGGTCACCGGCAACTCCGGCGTCGTTATTCCGTCCGGAAACACCCTCCTTGCCAGTCCAGCATTCTCTGCTCGAGATGAGTCCTACTTTGCAGACCCATTGAAGTGGGATCCGCATCGATGGGAGAAATCATCCGCCCACGATACTACCGATGACGATGACGACGAGTCGTCGGGGAAAGGGTCGAATAGCCCGTATCTACCGTTTGGCGGTGGTCGCCACCGGTGTATTGGCGAACGGTTTGCGTACATACAGTTGGGTGTCATCCTAGCCTTATTTGTGCGAACATTTCACATCAAGAGTGTACGGGGGAAAGCGGGAGAATTATTGACGACGGACTACACGGTGAGCTAATGTCTTCTTTCTACCGTTTGCTCTTATAGGGTTGCTAATTTTATGGTAGTCATTGTTTTCGAGGCCACTTACGCCCGCCACTGTTGCATGGGAGCGTAGAGCCGAGTTCACAAGCAAAGAAGTAGAGACAAATTAGCATAGAAGATCAATAGATAGAAGATAAACCAATTGGAATAATATTAATATGTTGCGGTACCAGAGAGACTGGGCGGCTTACTAGGCACTAGGCCCGGCGCTGTTGGCACGCTAAAAAAAAAATTTCCGGATTAATTAAGCTGACAGCACGCGATGCTGATCTTGAAGAATAGAAGCATCTCTTAAATATCGTTCTCGTCAATTTATCCAGCTCGATTAAAATAGGCCTATAGACCCTATGCCATGGATTCGCGGCTATTTGCGCCGCCATGCGTTCTTCCAAGTGCTACTCATCGCAGCCTGTATTTTTCTTCCCTGGTGGATACGCCGACCGGACGAGGGCGTGCAATTTGCTGCCTTGAGAAGAATTGAATGTACTTCACTCCCCCTGTCGGAAGATGTCTTTGTGGTCATGAAAACAGGTTCCACGGTTCTCCGGGACAGACTGCCCATTCACTTTGAGACAACTTTTAAATGTATTCCGGATTATACTATCTTTTCAGATGCTGCCGAGTCTTTTCGGGGCCATATTGTTAACGATGCTCTGTCATATATCGATCAAAGTATCAAGAGCAAATTTCCATCAGACTTTCAGCTTCATGACCACATCCGAGAGAAAGGTGGCTCAGCTCTGTCGACGAATCAGGGCTGGAGGTTGGACAAGTACAAATTCTTGCCGATGATAAAAGGCGCACTGGACGCCAGACCAAATGCGAGGTGGTTTGTTTTCATTGAAGATGACACGGCGATAGTATGGTCTAATCTCCTCCAATGGCTTGCATCTCATGATTATCGCCAACCCTATTTCTTTGGAAGAGAGGAAAAAGTCGCAGATCGGCCCTTTGCCCATGGCGGCTCTGGCTATGTGCTTTCTAACGCCGCGCTGCGACATGCAGTCAATTACATGGAACCAAGGATGCAGGAGTACTTCAATTTGACTAACGAGGTCATATATGGCGATATTTCGCTAGGTTGGATGCTCTCAGATTCCGGAATTCCGTTGACCAATGTATGGCCATTATTTCAAGGCGAGCCTCCGGACCGGATCCAATATGCAGAAGATATCTGGTGCCAGCCCGTCCTTACACAACATCACATGTCATCCCAAGCAATTGCCTCGCTGTGGATGCTAGAGCAAGCTAACTTACTTCACGCACAAAGTGCGGACCTATTACACCGTGACGTCTTCAACGCACTCATTCGGCCCAGACTCAGTCACCGACTTGAGAACTGGGACAACGGACGTGGCTACGAGCAGGCCTGTGACACGGTCGCTGAGTGCGAAACACTTTGTATGGCTGATGAAACCTGCGTTCAGTTCCGATACGCATCTGGTCAATGTCGACTCTCAAGCCGCGTCAGACTCGGTGTCCCAACAGCATCAAAATTTGGAATTACATCGGGCTGGCTGGTGCAGAGGATTGATCGAGTGTATGGCGGTCTACAGTGCCATTGAAGTCGCCTTTTTAGGCCTGGGGCCTACATGGAAATCAAGAGTAAATGAGATACGCCAATAATATTACGATGACCTGATTATGTACAATCACTAAAACCCGTTGGCCTGGAAGCTCGTCACGGTCCACCCATTTTGCACATCATACTCGCTGACTGCAGTACTGCCATGCAAGGGCGCATAATGCTTATCTTGGACACAGCTGCTATCTTTGGCGCCTTTCAAACAGGCAGCCACAATTTCTCCCGCTTTTTGCCCTTCATACCAAGCCCCGTGTAAGAATCCAAAATACTCTGCGCTAGTCGCCTCACCGGCAAAATGCAGACGACCGACATTGGCGCGCAGGTTCTGATGCATTTCAAGTGTGACGCCCCACGGCCAATTGGAATAACTGCCATAAGCCCACGGTTCCAGGCTCCAACGAGGATACATGAAATCAATCGGATCTGGCACGTTGTCGGCGCCGTACATGTCACGCAGTACTGCCATGACCTCGTCCTTGGTCTTCTCATCGCTCTGGCCTTCAACGCGGTATGACTGGTCGTGTACCACGGTGACGAAGATTATGCCGGATCCCTCGAGGAATCCCGGGGCGTCAAGTGACTGGAATACCGGATACCGGCCACGTTCAGCAGGGTCAGCGTAGAGGAAATATTGCGTGTCCTTTGGCCAGAAGACTTTGTCTGGTGGAAACTGCAGAAAGATCTTGGTGTAGGTACCCATGTCGAAGGTATCGATGCTGTCTTGTTTCCAGATTGGGAATTCGGGCTCGAACGACACAGCGTCGTTTTGAAGAACACCGAGTCTATTGTTTTTGTTGGCTGTGGGTAATGTAAATAGAATTGAATAAGACTCACGAGAAAGTGCAAATCGCGTACTCGGCCTCGACACAGCCGCCCTTGCTGTCAGTAACCGTCACTCCGGTGTCACTGTAGGTAACGTTGGTGATTATAGTATTGAGATGTAAACGCGGGTCATTTTTTTCCAAAAATGTGCTTGCTTCGCCTTTTATCCAGGTATTGAAGCCGCGCTGGTCCCAAACATAGTTGTTTTCATCGGACCACTGATAGAATGAAGTGTTCTGCGGCTTAATTAGTCCGTGTTTCCTGCAAGTGGTCAATTGGCAGGCAACTTACATAGTTGACGATTCCATAAAGCAAAGAGCTCACTTCCGGTTCATAGGCATACTCCCAATCTACAAACTTAATGTTAGGAATCTTCTTATCCGGATACCCAAAATTCAGCACATACCCCATTCCCACCACTCTATCGCCTGGGCCTTCATGTCCTTCTTTGGCTTCCAGCCACCGCGGGTGAGACCGGCACGAGTGTTTAAATCTTGAAGACTATCTGTAAGAATGGTTCCGGCCAGCTGTTCCGTGACCGAATATGCATTTTCAAAATCGTCAAAGAGACTCGTATAGTCCGAGTAGCCAGTTTCGTCGTAGGTCAAGATAGAGCTGTAATTTGAGTAGGTATTGTTCACGCCATATTTTTGTGCCTAGACAGAGACATCAGCCATGGATAGAAGTCGTAATTTAAATATGGTGTATACCAGAGTCCATATTGGATTTTGCGGTCCGCCTGTCGTTCCCAACCCCTGTACCCAGTTGGCACCAAGTTCAACAGTCAACGGCTCTCCAGACGCATCTTTTCCGAACGTTGTATGTTTCACGCGACCACCAATTTCGCCGTTGTATTCGAGGATGACAAAGTCATCAATGGAATGGTTGCTCAGCGATTGCTGCGACCATTAGTATATGCAATTCATCTAGCTCTGGATTCATGCGTTACACACAGCAGCTGTGACACCAGCCACGCCGCCACCGCTGAAATTTGTTAGCCTCCCTTCTATTTTAATGGCGACAGACAGCATTAATACTCACAGGATGGCGACCTTCGTCTTCTTGCACATGTGGCTCTGGCCATTGGATGTCGGGCTTGCCAGGACCGATGGCGCTAATAGCGCAGCAGCAGTGACAGATCTGTAAAGCATGTCGATAAGCCAATATTGTAACTACCGTTGATAGCTATAGCTACATGGACACAATGAACAGCTCCGGCAACACCCCAGACTATATACGCTCCCTTGATAAAGCATACACCTGCATATGCATGCGACCGATCGCCAATCACCGAGCTTGCGACGGTGATAAGCTGTGAAAGAAAGTTACATATGCACAACCAAATCATCTATGCCCGGACAAGCAGGTACACGCGCCCCCACATGCAATCCTCTGCTCCACTCGCTTATCGCCTTATAATGTCCTTAATTTTGTAACGATGCCGTTAAACTATGCGAGGAACAAAAAATGACAATTGGCCGATCGTTCAAGGTGGTCAGATTAGAAGCAGTTACGGGTTAGTCTGCTCGTGCTTAGACGCTGTCATGTAGACGCGAATGTGGCAGGTGACGGGGGAAGACTGTATTCTAGTTCCGATACATTGATTAATTCTCCAGCTACTATACAATTTGTCCTCGAAATTACATGTCTCGTTGTTGACTAGATTAGAGTTAAAGGACGAGCCATCGCGATGGCGTTTGGATACCACCCATGCCTTACACATTCATTGGCAGATGTAGTCATTTTCAAAGCCAAAACTCAAAGAAACAATAAACACGTTCGTAGAAAGTTAGTACATCTATTAATGTTAATAAAGTGCCCTGCAGGAACTATTTGTAACTGTCGAACCAGTGGATGAAAGAATTGACAGCTTTGGCCCATAGTGAAGCAGATTAAGTGTAATTCCAAAGAAGCGGTTCATCATGAGTGTTCGTTATGATCTGTTAATTCAATTCATGTACAGAAATATAATAGAATAATAGAAAGCGAGGGGTGCCAATTCCGGCGCAATCCGCCTAGATAGCGGCTTCGAGGCCATGATTCGGCAACATGGCCGAGCAAAGAACATGTTATCAATGTTATCAACCGCTAATCAATAGTCTAAGAGAGCTGACGATAAGCTGTGGACCGAACGCGGGGAAGCCCATTCCTATCCATTACTGTATCGGGCAAGTCCATGCGTGGCCAAGTCCACTTGGCGCGCTACGTGGTTCAGTACGACGCAGAAGATTCCTTCGATTGTGAGCTTATGCTCGATGCGGGGAAAGCTGAAGCTCGAGCCAGAGTAGCATCGGCCATGATTCAGCGCAGATCAGCGCCCTAGTTAACGCGTAGCAGCTCTAATGCAGACAGATGAATGCTATGTAAATCGTCTTGGTATATGAAAGTTGGTCCAGAACTAGAATGTATGATTTCTTGTCATCCTACCTGCTCGATTGATTGAACCGATCGTCAGCATGAAGCCCGGACTCGACGATGATGCCCAGCTGGCGGCAATGGGCCATCGCCCCGAACTGCAGCGGAATTTTTCCATGATGTGCGTCGCTCTACATAACTTAAATCTATCTTGCACAGGGCTGACAGACTACTAGGGCAATGCTGGGTCTCGCGTTTGCGATTCTCAATGCAAGTTCTCGGATTTTATCCCAGTGGATCACAGAATCTAACAGTCCAAACGTAGTCATGGACAGCTCTCTCAGCAAGTCTCTCGCTCAGTATCACTTCTGGCGGAAGTACTTCGGTGATCTGGGGTATGTTTCAAGTGGTATGCCACGGATGTCTTTAGTTGCATGCTAATCCCGAGTATAGGATGTGTTACGGCTGGAATATGCACTCTCTGTGTAGCAGTATCGCTGGCAGAATTTTTAAGCGCCTATCCTACGTAGGTGATCTTATTATTATGGGAGGAGCAAGTGCTGATAGGCAATAGGGCTGGCGGGCAGTATCATTGGGTGGCTGGTAGGCAATTCCTCCGTCGTTTTTAATACCAAGATAACTAATATACGACAGCCGGTGTGTATATGCAGTCGCGGCACGATTCAAGGTGGTAGCTAACAATTACAAGTTTCTTGGAAAAGCTGGAGGCCAATACTGTCCTGGATCACAGGCTGGGTGAACTGCGCTGGCTGGGTAATCTCCTCACTACTGTCCATCACTCAACAACTCCGATTAATTTCGTTCAACAGGTCGCTCTCGTGGCAACAAACTGTCTCCTTTCAAGCCAACTCATCATCGGAGTAGTATCCTTAGTTCATCCTGTGAGGACCTTATCCGACTATCTTGATAACGTTTTCTAACCAGAGTCAGGATTATGAGCCCAAAAATTGGCACCAGTTTCTAATCTACATCGCCTTCACGATCATCTCATTTATCGTAAATGCATTTATGAATTCGATCCTCCCCCCTATAATGAAGGGTGCATGTTTGTTTCCCCTCGTGGCATTGAATGGTAATTTGTATGCTGATAATTGTCAATTTTAGTTATCTGGTCCATTGCTGGTTTTGCAGTAGTGTCTATCGTGGTGCTTGCTTGTAAAGCACAAGGTTTTAACTCTGGATAGTAAGCTTGCACATGGAATTTCTCCGGACTTTTAAAACTGATAGAATAAGTCTTGTTTTTTGTCAGTTCATAAACGAGACTGGATGTAAGTGGCTTCTCTTGCCGTACAGAAGGTATAATGCTAACGATCCTCAGGGCCGGATGGAATCGCGTGGCTTCTTGGTGTAAGATGACCCCTGTTACAAAGAAGAGAAAAATCTAACTTAAAATAGCTTCTTCAAGGAGGTCTTGGACTGACTGCATTTGTACGGTATCTCTATCACATTCATAATTATCAGTATTAACTATATTCTAGGATGCCGTCGCGCATATGATCGAAGGTAGTTCATTGTCAATCTTCTCATTAATCAATTTATTCACTCTTGGCAGAAATTCCAAACGCTTCTGTCGAAGGCCCCAAAATCATGATAACATGCATCGGGATTGGTACCTTTACCGGAACAATTTTTCTCATGATACTCCTGTTCGTTGCCGGTGACCTTGGCCCGGTCACTTCGTCGGCTGCAGGGCCACTCCTGCAAATCTTGAAGAATGCGACCAATAATAACGCCGGGGCGATCTGCTTGCTCATGTATGTCTCCCGCTTCTAAATGTTCTAGAGCTCCCACATAACTGATGCCAACAGGATTCCCTTGATCTGCTTGCTTATGGCAACAATTAGCGTCATGACAACAAGCAGCCGTATGCTTTTTGCCTTTGCGCGTGACGGTGGACTTCCATTTTCTCGAGTATTTGCTAAAGTTCATACACGTCTTGGCCTGCCACTCAACTCACTTTGCTTGACCAGTGCTTTGGTGATTATTTTCGGTTGTATTTTCTTAGGCTCATCAAGGTTGGTTGTTTCTCTGGTACACGACACTTACCTCTACTAACTCCATTTCAAAGCGCTTTAAACGCCATAATTTCCGCCTCTGTAGTCGCCCTG
Source organism: Talaromyces sp. PX2406 (assembly GCA_023626115.1). Taxonomy (NCBI): domain Eukaryota; kingdom Fungi; phylum Ascomycota; class Eurotiomycetes; order Eurotiales; family Trichocomaceae; genus Talaromyces; species Talaromyces sp. PX2406. Next base: position 895,931 of record JAMAGJ010000013.1, read on the forward strand.
AATGTTTCTTATGGCATGCCCATTGCAGTTCGCTGTCTCCGGGGCCGCGATGTGTTGCCAGATCGTCCATGGCGGATTCCCCCCATTGCTGGATGGATTGCTGATACTGTCAGTCCCCTTCATTGTCTCCGACTATGAAAATGCTCCGTTGATGAAGCTGACTGCGTGCTATACAGATTGCTCTCTCTTATATCACCATCACGACGGTTCTCTTTTTGTTTCCACCCACGCTACCAGTCGATGGGAGTAGTATGAGTAAGTCTTCGTCCCGGCGTCAGAAATAAAAAGTCAGTAATAACATTTTATGTAGACTACTGCGTGGTTGCATTTGGTATAATCATCATTATTTCGGTCATACAATGGATAGTCGATGGCAGAAAGAATTTTACAGGACCCAGAGTAGACGTTACTCTAGAAGGGGCAGTTGGCTATCCTGTGCAGTCTGAGGACCACGCCGGTCACAGCGATAAGGCCTAATCTAATTACCATCTGTGGTGAAGGTGAATAATAGCCTAGAATAGAATGTCCACATCGTCTCATGTGCGAATGTTCTACCAATGTTCCAACTCATGATTTAGTGTAAATTTAGATATTTCCAGAACATAGCGCAATGAGATTAGGCTTTTACTTCTTCATCGTTTATTCAATGTTGAACGGTATCAGCGGGGTTATGTGCGACTTTGGAGGGGCGGTGCATAGATAGATGAGTTATGTTCGACAGGCAATGGTTAACATTCCACATTCCAACCGCTACCATGGTGAATGCAAACAAGATAGCTCCACCCAAACAACAAGCAACTCTTTTCTTACATAAATCGGGCTGCCGAAAAATATGATTGTCGTTGCTTTTTACACCCATTGACACACATATTTAACAAAAAAGAAGGTATACAACATGTCAACCCTCGTGCCATCTCCGACAGAATCCTTTCCTTCTTCCGAAACAACATGTGCCTCCCCATCAAACGCTGAACAAGGCATGGCCATCGGAGAGGCAGAGAAGCTCGATCCAAATAGAAGTAAAAGCAAAAATCGAGGATGCTTCCAACCTGCCAGGCTGTACGACCTGTACTCGCATCCTTGGTTCCAGATCCTTCTCATCAGCGCCATATGCTTCTGCTGTCCCGGGGTAAGTTACACTCTTATGCCGAGAAGTGGTCTCTCTGACAATAGCAGATGTACAACGCCCTGACCGGCATCGGAGGCTCTGGACAAGTCGACCAAACCGTTGCAGCGAACGCGACTGTGGCACTTCTCTCTGTCACAGCTGCGACGGCATTATTTATTGTCGGGCCGATATTTGACATGGTCGGCCCACGTATCTGTCTACTACTGGGAGGTTGGACCTATCCGTTGTACTCGGGAGCGTTGTTAAATTTCAATAGTAAGATTGTCAAGGCAAATATGTGTTATGTATGCTAACTAAAACTAAAGAGAGTGGGAATGGAGCTTTTGTCATTGCAGCAGGAGCGTTGCTTGGGATTGGATCTTCGTTTGTCTGGGTGTCCCAAGGAGCCATCATGACAACCTATGTTCCTGAGAACCAAAAAGGGAGAGCCATCGCTCTATTCTGGGTGATATTCAATCTCGGCGGCGGTGTTGGCTCACTGGCAAGCTTTGGCCTCAATTACGACTCGGTCAGCGGCACCGTCTCTAATGCAACATACATTGCCCTTCTTGTTATTATGGGAATTGGCTGGCTGATGGGTGCATTCATTTGCCCTCCATATTCTGTACAAGACCAGCCTATTAGCGATACAAAATCAGAGAAACCCCAAGGCCGGCGCGCAAGATCTATGAAGCTGTTACGTGTTTGTGTCAAAACGACCACTGACTGGCGTGTTCTATGCATGATCCCACTTTTCTTCTGCGCCAACATCTTCTACTCGTACCAACAGAACGAGGTGAACGGAATGAATTTCAACATCCGCACTCGGTCCCTAAATGGTGCCCTCTACTGGCTCTCCCAGATGGCCGGTGGTCTCGTCATGGGTTTGATGCTCGATACGCCTAGTTTGACAAGGCCGCAGCGTGCTCGTGTCTGTTGGTTATTCTTGTTCGTGTCTGGCATGTGCATCTGGGGTGGCGGGTATGCTTTCCAGAAGTGGTCGTCGTATCGAATCAACACCGAACATCGCAAGCAAGATATCGATTTCACATGGGGTTCTGTGTCGGTAGGCCCAATGTTCCTATACATATTTTACGGCGCATATGATGCTTTCTGGCAGTCGTTTTGTTATTGGCTCATCGGGGCCCTGTCCAATTCTCCAACCATTTCGGCCATACTGGTTGGTGGGTACAAGACATTCCAGGCTGTTGGCGCAGCCATGGCGTGGCGAATTGATGCGCTCAAGGTTTCTCCCATGACTCAGTTTTCTATGGACTGGGGCTTGTGTATGGGGGCTCTGGTGTTGGTTCTTCCCACTGTTCTGGCGGTGACGTTGACGAGCACTGTAGAAGATGAGAGTCTCGAGCCAGAACTACCAGAGCTGTCAGGGAGCAGGCCAGTCCACATTGAGAATTTGGTTCCAACGCATCACCGGGATCCCAGTCATCCTGAGGGTCGACAATCAGATGTTGTGTGATTTCTTTTCATGGGTCAAGCCCTGATAATGTAATTCTTTATCATTCTTTAATGCAAGTACATGTAGTAAACGTGACTAGTCTTCTAGCTGCCTCTAATTTAATTGGGAGATGTTAAAATGGATTCCTTTGACTTGTTTTGGAAGGTCGTAAAATAAAGATAAAAATTTTCAGATAGAATAGGGCTCATCCTGTTGCATAAACATGCAGTAAAGAAGCGGGGCCGCCGGACTATCTCCTAGTTTCCGTGCCGCAGATTTATTTGCAGCTGCGGATTTACTCGCGACTCAATAATAATAAGCTATACGAGTGCCTGTGAAGATACAACGCGTTCAAACTCAGTCACTCCAGTGTCTACTACGCCTCCTCTGCATGTACTGTGGTGTTGCACAGCTTGTGTGGTGAAGGCAGGCCGATCGTCACTGCACTTCGTGTCGATGTGAGGTCGGCATTCCACAACAACATCGGGACATGATCATGCTGTTCCTACTACTCCTGCTGCTATGCCTTCTGCTACCGCTTCTTGTTACCCTGTGGCTTGTCTATCATCCTCCCTTTAAGCTGATCCAGTACTTTCAGCATCGCTGGCCGGACGTTCTTTGGCACGTGCCCACATCCGACAAGGTCATCGCCTTGACAATCGACGATGGCCCATCGATTTACACACACGAGATCCTGGATATCCTCAAAGAGCACAATGCCACGGCAACTTTTTTCGTGATCGGGTCCAATGCGGTTGGCAGCCACAAGGATATCCTTCAGGACCTAATCCGCAACGGCAATGAAATCGCCAATCACGCGATGAACGATGAGCCCTCGTACAAGCTTGACAACGCTGAACTGGTGTCACAAATACGAGCGGTTGAACAGATCATTGACAGCACTTATCAGCTTGTCCCTTCTTCTGCACAGAGCGCTCCCAAGTACTTTCGCCCTGGATCTGGCTTTTTCACCACCGGGATGCGAAAACTCCTGCAGGAGCTGGGTTATACCCTCGTTCTAGGGGGGATATATCCACATGATCCGCAAATTTCTTTCTCAACAGTCAACGCTGCTCATGTTCTGAGCATGGCCCGGCCCGGCGGGATAGTCATCTGTCACGACGGGCGACGCTGGACGCCACCAATGCTTAAGATTGTTCTTCCAGAATTGAAACTAAGAGGATATCGCATTGTCACCGTTACAGAGTTATTGAGCTCGCGAATATCATAATGCGCCATGGCCAGCTGGCAGGTATAGACATTTCGTAATATACATAGAACTCGTTTGCTGACTTTTGTAGAAACACCCTTCCAACACTCCATGTGTAACGCTACCCAATGCATTTATGTATGAAAACCATCTAATTAGTTGACTCCATGGCCTCAACAAGGCCACCCACGCTGCTCAGTAAATTCTTTGGATACTAGGTTCAACCCACTCCGGGTCTGCACATTCCATCTCGTTCACCCACTTTCTGATCCTGACCGTGTCCCATCCACTAGTCCAAGTCAATCGTGTCGTCGGGCTCGTTTCGGGCTCTTTCGGGGTTCCTAATCGAATAGAACGAACGAATGTACATTTGTTTTCCGACGGCTCCTCCCCCCATGACTCCTTGGAATAGTATGTCCATTGATAGCACTCGCCATGAGTATGACATCCCGCAGCACAGGCTTCAACGCTTTTATGGACTGGCGACTCGGGCTCTTCATCAAAACCGTTCCAATCTGAATTTTGCCAATGTTGGCGTTTTTCCATCGTGTCTCCAATGTGGAGATAATCAAGGACGTCGGCATAAAGCCAAGGCAACTATACACAGTCAATTATTAGCGATATTTCAAACTTGAAGCGAGGAACGGGGAGAAACAAACATCTTTCGGTCGCCGATGAAGAAACCCTGACAGCATCGGTATATCGTTCGGCGAGGTCTTGTGTAGACTCAACACAGGCTGACACCAGTACATCTTTGCACCTGGTCCGAAAGGAATGCCATGCAGTGGATGTGGATTGAATATGGGGTACAAGCCGGACAGGAAAATGCCTTTGTTAGCGAGCGCAAACCCTAGCACCGAATCACCACAGCAGTCATCTTTCACTAGTTGTGCCCATCTCTCTGCAATTGATGGCTCGGTGAACTTCCCATGTGTGCGGTCGCTTTCCCTATGTACGAGCTTTTCGATCGCTGGCCTACTGAGTAGAATGCCCGCTCCGCCGTATGCAAAGTACGTTTTCTTGTCATCCTCCATCTTCCGGCCGGGCGATGGAGAGCCCATGTACCATTCTTTCCTCGCGTCATACCGATCCAGCAGTCGGAAAAGCGTGTCCCAAACGATGTACGTATCGGCCTCGACAAAATAAAACCACTTTGCTCTCTCATTCTGCGTGAATGCGTACGCCACCATAGGCAGGAACTTGAATCGATCTAGTAGCCATCCATCTCTACCCGTAACAGGCTCATTTTGGCTGTCTGGATTGTTGATTCTTCCATGAGCTTGCAGATCGGGGTTTTCGTCGTGCCAGTACACTTCTGGTAAATCGGTAATTATGTCGTGGGTCCGATGAGGTGTATCGCCAAGCTGTTCCTCCTTGTCCGAAACGATTATGAGATTCGAAATACAGTTGGTGACATTGTTGATGTGCGACAGTACTTGGTCGAGGGGCTGCGTCGATCCGAGTCTCAGAACGACTTGAATATCGGCCAGTCGATGATGTGGAAAGTCTTTGCAATTGAGGTCACTCTGTCCATACAGCCGGTCTGGCTCGTCTGCTGCTGGGCCGGAGGACCAGCGGTCTCCCTCTATTGGAAGAATGCCGGTCCAGCTAGGTGTGTTCAAGAGAGACAATAGGATGACGGCCAACGAAACGGCGGGCACCCCGACATAGCACCAGCGGTTGATCCGGGCCATCGCTCGCTATATCTTTGTGTGTATGTAAAAAAAAAAGAGCCAGCAGCCATTCGCGCGCAAAACGGAATAGAAAGCATTTGGCTGCAGTAATCTAGACTCCCCGCGCAAGTTCTCGGAATCCAACTAGAAAACTGGGGCCCCATGCGACTGGTCCAACCACCCCCCACTGTAACACAGATCTGGATTATGATGTCAGGGGGTGGAGAATGAAACAATCACCATTTAGGGCGACTTTCACTATCGGATATTTTCCTGAGCGCATTTCTTTGTTACCAAGCTTCAAGGCCCGACCAAATTCGTCCCCAAGCACATAATAAGATACGTACTTTCGGCATAAAATTGATTGAAGCTTAAATCGAGAGCGGCTTGCAGTGGGTCTTTCCGGCCACTCAGCGGGCTTTAAATTCGACAGCCGGCCGGCTGGCCAATGATATCTTGCACTGGCGCCGATCCATTCATGACGTAGCCGGTCTTGTCGCTTCCGTCTTGGCACGCGGTGACGTATCTGGCTCTTCCTTGTTACCCTTTCGATATACAGAGTAATAATGGCATGCACAAATCAGATCGAGTAAGGGGGTCTGTAGCTGAAATATGTACTCTCACTAAATAGTTCATAACCCATTAGCACCAAATTACCAACCACACATATACGTTGTACAGATTATATATTTGGATGCATCTATATATGTATTGGGTATAACATTTCAAATGATTGATAACATTGAAATCTGCTATCTACTATGTATCCGTGTAATAGTGAGCGATTCAGTTAGCAGTTGATGTGCCGCATAAGAGATTATCAACCGAGACGCTTATCTTAAATCTCGGTGCCTTCAAATGTTTCATTTATGTATTTCAATAAAAATCTAATAAGACTAACCTGTCTATCTAGGAATCTAAGACCAAGAAGTGTATTAGATGTCGTTATATCTTGACGTCGACAGCTACACCAAAAGACCTCAGTCTCTTAGGCAGTCGATCTATAGTTTGTTATAGGCGCCAGCGTTCTATCAATTAATTAGCTTAAGAGTGGCAGTCTAGTCACCTTAAGGGGGCTCGGGGGGTATAGATAGATATAAGGACTAATATATCCGCTAGGGGGCTGTCTCGTTAGCGAGTAACGTGTTAAGAAAATTGAAACTTATTATAAAATAACCGAAAAGTGTCTTTTGAATAATTAATCCAAAAAATTTCTATTTAGTATGAAATCTACTTCGAAGATCAATATCAATATCCAAATGTCCACCCAAATATCATGCCAAAGAAATAATGTTATCCGAAACAGTGATATTAGAAACAAACAGTGCTCGCCCTTCTGAATTGTCTTTTCCGTTTAGATTGGCATGGAACACAACCTTCTTGCCATCCGCCGAGAAATCTGATCCTCCAGGAGCACTCAGCTTCCCGGCGTTCTTCGACCCAGTCCCTGTCACAAGAAGGGGTGCATGGGGAGCATGCTGCTTGCTCCACGGGCCAGTAATGGAAGTCGCATACGCGTACGACGTATCATACTTCTCAGTGTTGTAGTAATTTGATGAGAAGCTGAGGTAGTAAATGCCGTCATAGTACAGCACACTTGGGGCTTCGATAAGTGGTCCGTCCAGCTCGTCTCGGTCAAGAAGCTGGATTGGGTCGCCATCCGCTTGAACGCCGTCAGAGTGCATTTTCTGCAGCATGATTGGGGTCGAGTCGCTCTTTATGCTGTTGCCATCGATTTTGTAGGTCACGTAGATGGTTCCGTCGGTATCGATGAAGCCATCAGGGTCAATGGCACCACCCTTGGAAATTGGACATGCGATAGAGTCGTTGGAAATAGTGGCATCATATGGGCCTTTTGCTGTTGACGAAGTAGCGACACCGACGCAGTGTTTTCCAGAAGTGTGCTCTCTGGCCGAGTAGTACATGACATAGCTACCATTAGCCTTTTACCCTCGTCATTAGTTTATTCCTCTATTTGTGGCGGGTTAACATGGTGAAACATACCAACTTGATCACGTCAGGAGCCCACAAGACGACTGAAGATTCGTCTACCCAGGTAGGATAAGGCCCCGGCAGGGCGTCATAGCCCTCGATAAGTGTCCAATTGGTGAAATCTGGCGACGTGGCTACCTGCGCATGTACCTTGTTGCCGGTAGTTCCAAAGGCATAGTATTCACTGCCTGTATAGACGACGGATGGATCGGGGAAGCTGGTGTCTAGAACTCGGTAGATGTGAGCAGATGCTCCACTACACAGGAGAGCACCGAGCAGAGAGGTATATTGAAACATTTTTCCAATTAGACAATTTGTTCCTTTTGATTAAAATTGGCTTTCTGATATTTCTAAATCACGCTGCGAGGGGATTAAAGTAATTTATAACTTAACCCGCTCTGCGCGTTTATAATCATTAAACTACGGACTGTATTATTTATGGCCCCTGGATGTCACCATATCAACCAACAGCATTATTGCTGACAGGCTCGGCACCCAAAGATAGGTTCAGCTTCCTAGGGGCCGCTAAATCTATACCATCGCGGATAGCATAATATGGAGTTAATTTAATCTATTGCTGCTAGATATCTTGTGATTTATCGTATTTTTTCACTTTTCTTTTGACATTCGAAAACTCCAATCTATCTTTGGTACCTCCAATGTAACTTATTCTTAAATGACTGACCACTTCATGTTGAGACTAGTGGGGGTCTGACTACGATAGTGCGTGCGTAGTGGCGCCGCATGGCTCCCTTCTGAGCATGGAATTGGCCGATCTCAAATTTGGCGCATCGTAACCTTATTTATTATTAGTAACAGTCTGTTTTGCCAAGTACTCCGTCGTTGCTCCTGATTGCTGATGAGAGACGAGATACAGGGGACGCGTTTTAGGACGCAAGTCTTTTCATTGGATTTCATACTAAATCTCATTATTGTGAAACGAAATTTCTTTTTTTTGTAAGCTATCTGAATATGTTGAAAGCTTGGACATAATCTCTTATTATCAATTATATTTCTAGCTATAAGTTACACTATAACAAAGACTTCAAACCCTCGGGTTTCCGATCGCCATTTTCGTCAAATTCAATCTTCTTCCCGGTGACCAAGCTCTCCTGAAGTGCGAATGCCAATTTCATCCCCGTGTACGCTGAGGACAACTTCAGGGGTAGCTCCTTCCCGTCCAAAATTGCAGAAACAAACTCGTCCAGTTCCGTAACAAAGGCACCCTGGTACCGTTCAATCCAGCCTGGGGTAGCATCCTGCTGAATGCCTGCAAGATTTGACAGTTGAATCCGATTGGCATGTGGGATCAGATTAATGGATATCTTGCCGTTACTACCTATAATTTCTGTGCAGTTGTCATAACCATGGAACGTGGTGCGCGAATGATAATAATATGCAATCTTGCCTCCCCAGAATTCAATCACACCCACAGAATTATCGACATCGTTGAACTCGCTCATCTCATGGTGATGAGCAATGAGTCCCGTTGCCCAAAGTGCCTTGGGCTTACAGTCTTCCCCCAAAAACGAAAGTGTCAAGTCGATGTCATGGATTACGGTATCAATGAAAATACCTCCGCTATGGCGAGCGTATTCGATGAAAAACCCGCTCTTGTCTAGCTTTTCTGCTCCCTGAGAACGGACAATCATCGGTGTGCCAATCGTTCCTTTCCGGATGCTTTTCAGAGCTTCTTGGTATTGTTCGTCGAATCGACGGACAAATCCAACCATGATTTTTGAACCTGCTTTATTTCCCAGGTCTCGCATCAGCTGATCGAGCTGATAAAAAAAAAAGAACTTGTCAATAAGGTACACTAAATAGAGAGTTATTGCTTTACTTACTTTTGATAGGTCTTTCGTTAGTGGTTTCTCGCACAACACGTAGATTCCACGTTGGACCGCAGCAAGAGTGTGTTCAATATGCAACTCCGTAAGAGAAGCAACAATTATCGCGGCTAAACCTGGTCTGTTGATCATGTCGTCAAAGTCTGCAAACACCTTGACCCCTTCCGGCTCCAGGTTATTTTTGGCCCATTCCAATTCATGTGGAGCTGGCGAGCAGACGCTGTAGAGGCGAGCCCTGGGGATCCGATGTAGAACGTTTAGAGCATGTCGCTGGCCCATCCGGCCCAGCCCTACAACTCCAACGTTAAGCTTTTGTAGGGGGTTCGCCATTGAAAATAGAAATATCAAATGGTAAAAGATATTCGTTCTATCTATCTGTTGGCAGGGGGGTATGGGCGAGGGTTTTGATAGAAGAGAACGCTTTCGCTGAAGAAGTGGTGGCCTCTGTTCGATCATTGATTAGGTATATCAGTTGGCATGGAGCCGCAAACTAGATAAGCAATTCTCCTCAATATATCAGTTGATCCATCGAAATTTCTGTAGATTTCTCGGACACCAATTCCCGGTAAGTAGACCCCGCACGGCAGTTGACGGAGTTATTCCCGATGTAAAGTGGATCGACATCTAATAATTCCGTACATGCATGTGCCTCAATGATCTTTAACCCTTTGTCTGAGGAATCAATTGAAGTTCTGTATTGAAATTAGGAACACAAAATACCAAGTTCGATTATTAACCGGTGCCTTTTTCAACATTCTTCAACGCCTCGGCGTCTGCGCTCTTTATTCGTGAAGCCTCCCGCCACCCATGCCCCCGTTTATAGACAGCCCACAGAATCGGACTGAAAATAATCCATAAGAAGGCAATAAATGACCCCGTCCAGCCAATACCGATACGGTCAATTAGAGGATTGGCTGCAGCAATCGCCCCAGCGCCCACCAGACACCTCCACAGGTTATTTGCAGCGACAGCGGTGGCTGGGCTCTGGCGATGTGTGTCCACGATGAGCGTGTTCAACGAGCTGAAGGCGGCGGTGGTACAATGGCCCATGAAGAACAGCATCACCATGGGCCCTGCCAATGCGGTTTTGTACTGCATAACCCATCCATATGCGATAAGACAAAGGGCGCCGAAATAAACTAGCGGAAGGGTAATGGTTAACCGGGCGACCTCAATGTTAAATTTCTCAATCTCTTGCTGTCGGTTTTTCACAATGGCGAGTCCCTGACGCGCAGCTTCGCGCTTGAAATTCCAATCTAATAGATAACCGACAGTCCATCGTGAAGTCAGGCTGCCGACGCCTAGAGGAAGATAACATAAACCTATCTGGATCGAGTTGAACCCAAACCGACTCTGTAACTCGGTTGTTAGGGTGCTCATGATGGACATGAATCCAGCGTATAGTAGCGATCCATATATTAGGATCATGAGAGGTTCCCTATCTGTCGCGATCAAGGCTGATGCTAGAGGATTAGCGCGGCGTTTGCCTTGATTTTGAAGAGTGGCATAGTTGGGATTTTGCTCTGTTGACCAATTAGGCCACAACTTGCCGCCTATGATCTGGACTATCGAACGATTCCACTTCGAAGCCGGTACTGAGCCGTTTCCGACCACGGTGCGACAGGTCTCCGGATAGAATATCACGATTATTGCGCCGAAGGTACCAGACAGAATAACCAGGAACCAAAATATCCATCTCCAGCCAAGGAAATGATCCAGCAAACCGCCAATGACAGGACCCAGTGCTGGTCCTAGAGTGACACCCATGGTAGCGTAGCCGATATACTTTCCTCTTTCGGCTCTGGTTGATAAATCAGACACGGTTGCGCTTCCCAGCGCGATTGTTCCACTGCTTCCCGAACTCTGTAAGCAACGGAGCACCATTAAGGCCGGATATGACGTCTGAAAGGCCAGCCCAATGTTGGCAGCGAGGTAGACTATAAAACAGATCAAGTATGCTGGTCGTCTGCCATGGATGTCTGAAAAGTTTGCAATAAACGACGGGGCAAGTCCTTGGAAGATCTAGCTGGTCCAATCAGCTTATTTGCCGTGATCAAAGTTAATCAAGTATTTCCTACCAAGTAGGCTGTAATTGTCAAGTTGACTAGGTTAATAGAAACATCCAAGCCTCTGGCAATATCATTGATGGCAGGAAAGTAGATGCTGCTTGATATCGGCGAGATAACAGCTGCGAAGGAAGCAAGTAGCATCAAGGAAACCTTTTGACGCTCCGGAAGAACGCAGTATGCGGCATCACCTTGCGGTAGTGGAGTTTCATTCTTTTCATTCTCATCTGGTACTGCGTTTTGATCCTTTTGTTTCTCTTCTGGAAGAGGCTTGATACCGTCTCGATTAACCGAGTCTCGGTTGTTTGTCACCGGTGAAGGTACACTCATTGCAGCGTTTCTGCTATAGTCAAAGGGAGTGGGATGTCACTTTTGAATACTTGCACTGGCTGGTACCAGAATTCATATTTTTGAAATCTCAATGTCTTCATTATGGCGAAATTTATACTCGTATGGATACATACTCCAATGATTTCCCGGTTCCGGCCATTTGAGCCGGTACCGGCATTCCTGTTTAGAAACTCGCTAAACTGCATAGCCAGAATGTCGCTTGTCAATTGCAAACTTATCAATTGTCATAAGTGCATCTCATGTTCCCTAAAAACAATAATTTTTTTTAAAAAAAATACAAATAATATCGGGGCTGTGGAGAACACATCCTACGAACGCTCTTGATCGCCAGGAGGAAGCGGTCCCTCAAAGTTGACCCCCGTATCCGTGCGTGACACGCTAGGACCAAACCTCAAACATCGCCAAGAAGTCATTAACAACAGTAAAATGAAGGTTTGGGGGCCTCGGAGGGTAAGCATGGCTTCTCAGAATCTTGGCGTTCCGCACCATTACCCGTAAGGCTATTAGTCGCTATTAGTCGCTATTAGTCGCGAAAGCGTACCAGCACTAGGGCACACCAGATTCCATATTTCGTTCCAGAACAATATCCGTACCAAGAAACGGAGACGGAGTACGTACGAAGTATTGGTAGTGACATGGCATACTACACGGCTGCTCTCTGCACGGGCGGGTCGGATGAGTGACAAGTCAGTTGTGACATGGCGCGAATAGAGAAAAAAAAAACATCTGGCTCTATGGCTAGTTGTTAGTGGTCATAAGGTTTAGTAGTGATGTTCTATACTTACTGAAAATGAATTTTTGTGACCGATGCAGGCAGATGCATTTAATACGGCCAGAATGGACCAAAATCGACCAAAATAAACCCCGGACGTGGTGAAGCGCGACCAACGAGATTTTATCCTGCTGGCAAGGGTAGATAGCACTGCCCCTGGCTACGGCATAATTCGCGCCATGTAAGCAGTCAATTCGACATATCACATATCAAATGATTCGAATGGTGCACGTTTGACGCGGCAGATATTTTAGTGCTGATTTGGAAGACACTGTTTCAATGTTTACACCATGTCCTTGTTCACTCTGGGGGACAAACAGTCCCAGGGTACGAAGCATTTCAGACAAAGAACCAACAGCTAGGGCCGAGTGATTGGCGGTTGGGACCTAATCCAGGAACCCAAGGCAGGCCCAAGATGCACGCAGACGCCAATCAGTCGCTCCACAGTATCAGCCCGGCTATTAATAGCGACCAAACGGTGCAGCCCCAAACTATAAGTATGTAGTATGTACTATAATAAGCCGCCCGCGTGGGCCAAGCGGTCCCCGCAGCCCAATAGCCTTAGGGCTGTGGAGGTCACGGGGTGGAGACTCCGTACTACGGCCCGCGAATCCGTGTCCGACCGATCAAGGGGGGCCATGCCACTTCGGGCCCCGACTCTTTCCATTTTGGGCACTGCAAGTGGAGTGCGGCTGAGGTTTCGGCCAATAACAGCCCGAAGTGGTAAATTCAGTGCTGCACCCCTGTGCCCTGATTGGCCCCTTCGGATCATTTTTATTTTAAAGTTGGCCAATCACACTATCTCGCATCGGAGTTAGTTTTGAGTTGGGGCGAAGCCCCAAATTAATTGGGGATGCCTGGATGCTGGATGCGTGCGATGGGGCTGTGATGCTGACAGTGTTGGCGTGTTTCTATCTTGGTCCACAACAGGATTTACGGGCCCGTGTTGAGGGGATTTGGACATAGAAGCGTGTATATAACCCAGCACCCCAGATGATGAAGTCTCTGATTCTCGATTCTCTTTGCTACACACAATCACCACCAACCAACCAACATCAACAATCAATAAGCACTCGCTTGATCGCCCGAGCTTACTCCATACACACAAAGCTTGGATAACTTTTATCATCCCTCGCTTGTCTATACTTGATTCTTTAAAACACAACAGCACCGTCTCAGCTATCACAATGGCTGACAAGAACGCCGCCCTCCACAATGCAACCCTCCTCGAGGACACCGATCTCTGCACGCTCGATACCTGTCCTTTGAGTATGGCCAATATGGACTACGTGCCGTCACTGGGTGGAAATCTGGTCTTTATTGCCGTCTTCGGCCTGGTCTTGATCGGCCAGCTTGGTATCGGAATCCGCTACAAAACATGGAGTTATATGATTGCCATGACTGGAGGTTTACTCCTTGAAATCGTCGGATATGTGGCTCGCGTGCAAATGCACGACAACCCCTTCAAGTCGGACCCTTTCCTCATGTGAGTATCCCTTGTCTTTCTACACTCCGATATAGGACGACCAGCTAATCAAATCCAGGTATCTCGTCTGTCTCACTATTGCTCCCGCCTTTCTTTCTGCAGCAGTCTACCTCTGTCTTTCTCGCATTGTCGTTGCCTATGGTGAACAAGTTTCTCGCTTCCGTGCACGCACATACACCACCGTCTTCATCAGTTGTGACTTCCTCGCCCTCCTCCTCCAGGCTGCCGGTGGCGGAATCGCCTCTAGCGCCAACACCAAGAACCTCTCCGACATTGGTGTTGATATTATGGTGGCCGGTGTCTCTTGGCAAGTCGTCAGTCTGGCGCTTTTTGTCGCCCTGTGCACCGACTTTGCTCTTCGCGTTCGCAAGGCCCCTCAATACCGCCTCAACGGCCAATTCGATCACCTGCGACGCAACAAGTCCTTCCACTACTGGCTGATCGCCCTGGGCGTTGCCACCGCCACCATCATTATTCGATCTGTCTTCCGTTGTGCCGAGTTGTCCGGTGGCTTTAACGGTCCCTTGGCCAACGATGAAATCACTTTCATGGTTTTGGAAGGTGCCATGATTTCCATTGCCGTCATTTCCATCACTATCTTCCACCCTGGATGGGTCTGGCAGGGACAGTGGAACGAGGCCCAATGGCACGTGCGAGGCAAGGGTGGTGATGACGACGCCTACAGCAAGATCTCCTTGGACAACCGTCTTATCGCTGACGACAGATCTTGATTATCCAAACTTTTATAAAATTTCTTTTCTTTTACGTTTTGGTTATAGAATTTAGACGGACTGTGGCTATTTAGCGAACTCATTTATGTATCATACTTATGATTATTGATCTTATTTATACATTAAGCATTGCCCTAAACTTCCGCTCCTAATACCTTTTTCGTAAAATGACTTGATGAGTAAAATTCCCTTCAGCTAAAACTCAGGATAAATATATAATTGAACTAATTATTACCTCCCACTCTCACATGTGCACTATTTGACATTCTGTAATCCGGTTCGATGCCCTCGTCGGATGTATAGTACAACTCAAGACCAATCATGAAGTTCAAATCATATACGACTACTCTTTTCACCAAGACACTGGTTACATATAAATTTTTTCTCCCAGGGAAATGATGAAATGGTACACTAGCAAGTAGTGATAAACAGACCAATTCTGTAATTCATTCGTCAGTAACAAGCTTCACGAGTATTTAAAAGAAAAAGAAAGAATGCTTACGGCGAAGGATTAAAGTCTTCAAACCAGGTCAGGTCAGTCGTGCCGGAATTCTCCATGTCAAATACAATCGTCTCGCCCGCGGGACACGGGAAAGAAGCAATGACATACGAAGTTCCCGGCGCAAGAGTGGACACGTGAAAGTCCGTTTTAATCGATGGAATAGTGTGGAAGGTCGTCTTCTCCGTAGCAGGAGAATTCATCTGCGCAAAGTCGACTCTGCCGTCACCAGTAAAGTTGAAAGAAGAAGTCTGCAGCTGTGACTTTTCTGGGAAGAGGAAGACTAGCGTGCAGGTCTTTCCGGTGTCACTCGGCGGAATGTCGAAATTAAATATAGTCGAGACGGTCGAGCTCACCTGCCCGTTATATTGAGTGCCAAAGGCAGTATCTGGCTTACTGGAATCAACCGGGATAATGAGGTGAGGGAATTCAAAATTGCCCTCGGTCAGTGTCGTCGGACATGATGGTTGGATGCTTGGCGGAGGCCCTGTTGGTTGGGCTCCGCAGACTGTCTCAGTGACCGTGATGACCTTGACAGAAGTCACTGCTGGAGGTGAAGATGGTGCTCCTGTGGATGAAGGAGGAGGAGGAGGGGGAGGCAAAGCCTTACATCCGTCTGCCTCCAAGGTGATATCAACACAGCCAGAGACATCCTTAGGGGGGGGGCTAGTGTAGATGTTAAATTGACCATGCTCTCCCGACTGACAGGCCAGAAATTCGGTGTTTCCATTGAACTTGAACTCTCCACTAGGGGAAATTGAGAAACCAGGCGTGCCGATGGCCCCTTTGTCACACTGTAACTGGGATGTTGGTGCTGTAGTAAGGGTTATATTAGCATTGAAAAACGTAAAAATTAGCATTGGAAGGATGGTAAACTCACGAGTCAGAATGCAAGGACGATCACTGCTGTCGGCAATTTCTCCATCCTTATCGATACAGTACGTAACTGGGGAAAGTCCTCCGCCGATCCGGTTCTGGCCATCACTCAACTGGCCGACAGGACCAGAAGTGCCGCCTGATGCAGTGAGCTTGAAACAGCAGCCAGGCGGACCTCGAGGGGCGAGGGCATGGGCATTGGAGCCTGCAGCCAGGGCTGCCACTATAGCCAGGTTCTTCATATCGTGCAACAAGTATGAGGTTGACAATTGTGTTTTGGTATTATTTTTCCTGTCGATAAATTAACATTGGGCACCAGCTTGTTCTGTACGAGGATGGCCGGAAGCCAAATATTTATAAACGAAAGCTGTGGGAGCATCGGATCAGTCGATCTTGCCAGACGTCATTGATGGTCGTTGTTCCATGCCGAGACATCCAAGACGAGTACCCAAGGGTCTGCCCCGTCGACACGATCCGACACAACCGACGAGATCAATCAATCAGTTTGTAACACAATAATGTGCACTGCTATACCTATATTAGATTTCCTGTATTGGCATGACTTCCTTCTGGAGACTGGCATGGAAGAGTTGAGTGCTTTCTGCTTGACGCGCAGTTCGATACTTGTTACTTGCAGTATGCAGTCTTACTGCTCTGTTGCTTTTCAGTGCGCCGATGTCAACCCATGATACTCGCCATCTCGACCTGCCAATAAGCAGCGCTAGAGCGAGACATTGGCGCCTCCTCTTCCATGGGACAGCTCAATCGAGCGCCCATTCTAGTCTCTCCTATCCCGGATGAGATCCCGTCGAGTCCCCGGAACAAACACCGCCAGCCAACAGGCAGGCGCGCCAGTTATATCTTCACTTAGCAATATCGTAAATTAAATTGTTCTAGGGTCGGTGATCCGCTAATCAGAACCTGCGCCACTGACATGTCGAGTATATAAGCCTTGTGCCATATTACAAACGCCAGGCACTACGCAGTATCGGGCCAACGAGGTAGCTGTATATGGGTGTTCAATGGAGCTGGAAGCATTCTGTCTTTTCTTTTATCTAATAGGGTTGAAGAAACGACAAATCGGGCGATCCGGAAGTTGTCAACCGAACCATGACGACACTGTTGTTTAGATGATCACGTGGATTTGTTCGTCGACATATCAGATTCGGACACAAATAATACAAATATTCCCTTTTATGCAGGTATTAGGAGGATATCACTCTGCTAGCTCTAAATTCAGGTGTAGAGGTCAGTGATATACTGTAGACCATGTTATATCAAATATACCAAATTAGGCAATTTTCCGCGCTGCAGGCATCCCCTCTCAAGCTAGTAAGACTCCCTAGAAAATGGACGAAGTTTGATCGCAGTGGCCTTGTTCATCCTGCCCCCAGCACCCACCTCAACATCATCAAAAGGCTCCGGCGGAGGGCTTGCTGCGGCTGCCCTGCGCTCTTCCTGCATCCCATCCGACAAGTGCTGTCCAGGATGCAACCAGTTCAGTAGAACGGTGTATGCCAGAATAGGAACAGCATCAAATACCCAGAAGAACACTTCTTGTGTCCACACCATCGAATCCGACGGTATGAATATCTGTACTGTGCGAAAGATATCGCGAATCAGGAGGAGAACAAACAACCCCGAGAAATTATAGATATTAGATAGTTCAGAATCGAGCTGCGAAATGCCCCGCGCCTGTGCTCGGTTACGAGAAACAAGCACTGTTAACATGACCACAACAAGGAAAACCAGTTGGATAATAAGACTGGCCTTGAGCAAGGCCAGCCCGGCTTTGATTGTTCCCGAGGTCGAATCCGAGCTAAAAAACGATGCAACTCCCTGTGCTGTGAGAGTGATCAACGTTGAAAATGTGAGTGAGATGAGTATTGCGAATAGCGTCTCAGGACGTAAGGCGGAGCAGAATGGAAGCAGCCGTGGCAGGTACATATATAAAGTAGTTGATAAAATCGGTCTATCGGCGTTTAGTATTTGTCACCCAAAACCTTTCGGAGACTCTTACACCGCACTATATAAAAGTCCCTGCATTGCAGAGTAGACGTCACTTCCGGGATGGTGCGCTGCGTATTCCCGGCATACAAACCCGGCGATGAAGATGATACATGCCGGTGGTACAACCCACATATAAGGCCATGATTTGTATTTGCTATATCACAGAAGAGTTAAAAGTGTGAACAAATGTGGTTCATATCTGATAAACGTACATGATCTGCCAGGTATGAAGAATACCCGAAACAGCAAAAAGGACGGCGAAGACAGCCGAGACCCCTTTGGTAGGGTGCTCGATATAGCCGGTCACATTGGATGTCATGTCGGATTGAGTTTCGTTTCTAATAAAATCACAGGCTAGTAATTTGAGCGCGTTGATTAGATCCGCTTGTTATCGAGAGCGACAGCCACAAATTATTGAATCCGCTTCAAGGGTTCATTTTTCAAGTAGAATGCTCTTGGTTTAATTACCAGTGAAGTATTGGTTTATATAGACACACGATGGAAAGTCATAAGGTGCTCATGAGGCTGAATACGAGATCCAGCAAAGCCTCGTCCGGATTCGGCAAAATGCTCGTATTGACAGTGTCCAAGGTTGACGCTAAATCACTTGTAGAACATGTAAGATAATATCTGCACCTTTATTTATTTTGAGAAAATGCCATGAAATTGAACAAATATAAACAAAACCAGAGTTCTATCAAGCCGTAAAAAATTGATGCTATCGTGCATGGGCATTCTTTGATGTCATCATACACAATCCTTCTACTACCTAGGATATAACGTGTCCGCCGCCTCAGCAAACTGCAACACGCGTTAGAAGTTTCAAGGAAAGACGATTCTAAGATAAACTCACTTCCAATGACTCCGTTCACGGGAATGTCAATACTCGTTGTGTAACTCGCAGCATCACTAAGCAAGTACACGTATGCACCACCCAGTTCCTGCACCTCGGCCAGGCGGGGAATGCCTCCATAGTACTTCAATTGTTGCTCCCAGTCGGGCTGTTGTGGGACCCAGTAGGTCATGGCTGTCTTTACCAGACCAGGCGATACACTGTTTACTCGGATGCCGTATTTGGCCCATTCCATGGCCAGGGTATGGGTCATGTTGCGTACGCCAGCCTTGGAGGCACCGTAAGGGGTAGAGGGGACAC
Organism: Talaromyces sp. PX2406; assembly: GCA_023626115.1. NCBI lineage: Eukaryota > Fungi > Ascomycota > Eurotiomycetes > Eurotiales > Trichocomaceae > Talaromyces > Talaromyces sp. PX2406. The sequence continues at coordinate 915,161 of JAMAGJ010000013.1, forward strand.
GCTATGGGGTTATCAGCCACGACAAATTTAATTAAAGTTCCAAGAAAACACAGACCTTGTTAGGACGGTATGAAGCCATCGAGGCAGTGAACACGACGGATCCTTTGATACCGAGCTTGATAAAGGCTCGCGCAGCGGCTCTAGCTGTGAAAAAAGCACCGAATAGCTATTCCGAATCAACACAGATGTTACTATTGTAGAGGTAAAGGCCAACTCACATTGACATTGAACAGAGTATGAATCTCCTCTTCAGTGAAGTCGAGCGCAGACTTGTGGTTGGTCCTTCCGGCATTCACGACGATGCCATGAATAGCGCCGGCCTCGGCGACAATCTTGTCCACAGCAGCGGTGATGCTATCTTCTTTGGTGACATCGGCTGTCAGAGCGAAAGCACGGCCGGGATACTTGCTGCTCAAAGCAGCGAACTCGTCGCCTGGCTCGCCGATGTCGATGGAGTAAACCTTGGCTGCACCGTTGTCGAGGCAGCATTCGGCGATACCCAGGCCAATACCGCGGTTGGCACCGGTGACTGTGAGAGTAAAATTAACGATTTACTACAATACTTAGTAGAACCGTGAAATACTGACTTGCAAGGACTTTACCACCCAGTGTCACCTGTGTCTGAGGAGCGGGGTCAGTATTGACAGGAACAGCGCTGGTAGTAGCGTCGGTGGAAGACATGATGATGTAGGTTGTCTTCCTAGAGCGTAAAATAAAAAAGTAATTATTCCAAAACAATGCGCGTCTGTAAATAATGTATCTTTAGGTCCCAAGATGAAGGAATATATTTTTAAGAAGCAATCACCAAAAAAGAGATCTCGCGTCTACTTATTTGTCTTAGAGAGGGTCTGTTTTTTTGGGACAAAATCCGGTCCGCAGCATACTACTAAGATTTTATCCACTGCCATGGTCTACATCGTGACGTCCACAGAGGATTATTCGCTGGTTACGCGGGGGAGCACAGCAACATGAAGCAGTGTCTGTTGCGGAGAAGCCCAGCCGGAGCGCTTCCCGAGTTGCTCGGCTCGAGGGCAGCTCTTAGGTCCACCAAGCGACAACCCCGATGCGAGGGTAGCGGGGAGGACGATTCTAGAGCTACTTTTGGTGATGATTATTGGTTAATATGAGGATTACCACTGGGGAGTTTTTGAGCATTGAAATTTGTTACTTCCCAGAAGTTTGTCCATCCCTGAATCGCCGGATAGAGGGCAAGCCGGCAGCAATAAACAAAGTAAGTCATTAGTAGCAGTACTATCCATACCGACATGGTTCAGGCTGATATTCATACAAGTTCCAGTGCAAGTCCTTATTATTATTCGGCAAATTCAGGATATTTCTACTATTGTGGCGTTAATTTAGGGGAAAACACCAACATCAGCGGCTTGGTGAGATCGCCATGAGGTAAAAAATGCAGCTGCAAATATCTTGAGGAGTCTTCCCTACTGACAGATGTTATTTTATGCTACATATCTTGAAATTACAGATTGCATTAAATTCCCGAGAAATCGACTTGTAACACCCAGAAAGCGTCTCATCAAGATAGCCCGACAACCTCATAGTTCCAGTTACACAACGACGAATCATTGCTCTGCGAAAACACATCCTTTGTACCAACAGCGGATGCGACTATATTCCCCGAACTGTCAACCACTCGTACCACTTGGGAACTGGCTTTTCCAGCTTGCAGTCCCAAAACCGTCTGCCAATTCAAACCAGACTTACCCGCAAACGACCCAATCTGTTGACCGTTCGAATGCACGGTGATTGTATACATCGTTACGTTTGTCTGTGGAAGAATTATTGCAAAATTGATAGCATCCTGAGCTTGTTCGTAATTCTGGATTCCACTGGAGCAGCTGGCAGTGGTGAGCAATGTCCGATACCATATTGACCCGTTTATTAGCGAGTCGGATGATGAATTTGTGGATGCTACCACTATCTGGGAGACATCTGTCACACCAGCCTTGTAAGCGGAAATAAATAGGGAGATGACCTGCAGCCACCCTTTATGGTTGAATCCATCGGCATAGGCTTGAATATCAGGTGACCCTGCAATAGCCTCTGGCCAAATGTTGCCAATGTAATGACTCTCACCGGCATCGTTCCAGGTAATGAATTCGACAAAGTCCGGTTGCACAGCCAGGATCTGCTGCATTCTCTCAGGAAGGTTGCTTTCACCGATACGATACCAGTGATTTCCATCCGATGTATATTTGAATTGCAATGTGCTTATAGCTTTCCCATTACAATGTTAGTTCCAAAACAACTTAGAATGTAGGGCAGGAACGCACGCATCATATAGACTTTTCCCGCTGCTTTGGCCTGTGAAACGAGACCTTGGTCAACCGTGTCACTGACATTAGCCACAGTCTGTCCTGGTGCCGGCCAACCACTCTCCCAGGTAAACGCTCCGTCAACCACCGGGTACGCTGCAAAGAATTCACTGGGATAGCCAGACCAGTTGTCAAAGTCCGGTACAAAGTACGGCGTGATGTTATAATTGGCCATCAGCGGCTGTCGAAATTTTGTATTCCAAGTGTCGTTATCGATATTCCCGCCTGAATATGTACTAATAAATGGCTTCCCATCTATCTGGAAATATGCGTCTTCGGCGACGTATCTAGCAAGAAATGCAGGCAGATCGGCAACATTTAAGCTCCAAGACATATCAAAGGAGATAAACATTTTGAAATTTGTTTCAGAAGCAGCAGAGAAGAGATATTCCAGGGCGTCGGTATTCCAAGTGTCAGTAGAGCTGACAGTATGCGTGTTTAGGGCAAAGCCGTCAAAACCCGCGTCCAGGGCGTCTTTAACATCTATCACGGCCTCGCTAGCGGTCATTGATCCTACCTGTAGTATGAATGTATTAGTAAAATACAAAGTGTAGACAACGTACATATCACATACCATGTAATGAGCGAATACGTATCGTGCCCTGTATTTTGTCAGTGTCTAGCAGTAATCATTGTCAAACAGACTTGCCCATTACCACCAGGCGTCGAAGTGGTCGTGACTGTAGTAGTAGTGGTTGTCATGGCTATATTAATGTTAGACTTGGAAGCTAAAGTTCTGTCATTCTTACTGAGGGAAATAGTAGTTGTGGTTATTACAGTGGTCGTCGATCCTATGCCTGTCGACACCTACCAGAATTAGCCATTTTTGAGACATCCACAAAAAGCAGATAGTTACCAATATAGCACTTGTCAAACTCCCAACTTTCCCATTCTCGACACAGCTTCCAGCGACCGTCTTTGTTGAGTCATACACCCCAGCTAGTCCGACCACACAGCAAAACCCGTTTCCGTGAAGACCTTTCCAAAGCGACCAACTAGAGTCTGCGCAACGAGGGCCGGCTTCAATTGAGCCTCGACAGTCGTTTTCTTTTCACATTGATTATTTTCAATTCTAGGGGTGGGTAAGTTTCCACAGTGAGACTGTGGTTACTTACCACTGGAACAACACGCAGCAACTTCGTCATTTGCGGCGGTATTACAGTGCAAAGATGACGGACAGCAGGCATCACCGCCACAGGATGTGCTGTCTCTTGGACATGTGGCAGACTCCAGGGACCATCCTTGCTGAACTGTTGATTTGCTGGAAATACCTGCAAGTATGGGATTGGCCAAGAAAAGAGACAAAACGACGTAGAATGCGATCATGTTACTGTGATTTAATGACTTTATCGAGGTGAGTAATGTGCCAACTGGTAAATTATGATTTATTATTCCATTCAAAGAGTATATAAAGACATAATATATTTATTTTTGTCAGCAACGTCTGAAGGCGCCGTACAACTACCAACAGAGCATCTAGACAGTGGCATCCAAGACAGGCCACGCGGAGACTCTCGGTTCCAAAACGAGCATGCGCGCTATACGAAGGTGAATAATACATGTGAGATGAGATAATTTGCTATTAAAAGTCGGGATATTAAAATGTCACCGAATCCAAGTCCCTATGTAAGAAGCACCACACCTACTCGATAAAAAGCCAAACCAAAAAAACCGTCCACTTTTTAAGAAGCGGTCATAGCAGCGACAGTGGAGCAATATTACTAGTTGACGTATTTCACATGGCTTTTTTTTTGTACGACCGTAGTTCTTGTTCTTCAATTTCAATGTAACCTTCCCCGGATCACCCGCCATGGTCCGTCTCCTGGCTGTAACCCTCGAGTGGCCTGAAGAGTAAGTGGTAAATTATAATTCCCGGTGATTCCCCGCCGTGTTTAATGCGGTAGGCAAATACAAGAAGCATGAAAATACGATACAACCCCGCGATACGTGTGACAGTAAGTTCTGACTGTTTACTTACATATAGATGGTGCAATATAAAATCGTTTCAATGTTGGTTTGAGGATAATAAATAATACATGCAGTCGTAAACACAAATAGCGTGAAAATCATTGCAGGAAGTGCATAAAAGGCGTCGAATAATACAAATGCATCAGCCTGACGACTCTCCCGACGATGACCGTTCAACTATCGAACAGTGACTAGCGGAGTGAAACGGTTCGACGGAAACACTGGCAAATTTCCTCGCCCTGACCTCCCGATCAAACAAGACGTCAATTTCCGCTGGAGTCCGGCCCTTGGGCTCTGGAAGACGGAAATAGCTCCACACGAAACATAGAGAGCACAGCGCAGCCCAGATAAACCCGCCCTTCCCTTTGAGATTCCATGCGGTCGGGTTCATGATTTGCGGATTGAGAAAGTTGACGGCGATGAAAACAATATTATACGCGTTGCGGGCGAGCGCAGTAGTCTTTATGCGAAGGCGCGTTGATGGAATCTCTGAGACGAGGCAGTATCCGACAGGGCCAATGGTGACGTCGTATGTAAATGTGTAGATCATCATCAAGGCTACATAGGCGTAGTTGATGGACGAGGTTTGGGTAGGGATGGCGAAAAACCCGAAGAGCAGCAATACAACGATCATTACTCCCAGGCCGTAGACATACAGTGAGCGTCGGCCGACGTGCTGCATCACGAACCAAGAACAGACGGTGCCCACCCAGGCAATGCCGTTAACTCCCAGATTAAAGGAGAAAGACTGGTAGTTGCCAAAGCCAACCTGTTGTAAGAAGTAAGTGGTATTTCCGGCAAAGGACATGCCGCTGAGGACTTGGATCATCCACGCGCAGCAAGTGATCTCTGTTCGGCGAAGATCGACGCCTTTAAAGCAGTCGAAATATGATGTGCCTTTGCGAACGAGCTTTTCTTGAGCATCAGTGAGGGTCATCAGCGCGATAGCATCGTCCACATTATAGCCAGTCTCAACCCTGCCGCGCGAAGACGATAGTCGAAGAAGTGAGCGCCGGGCTTCTTCTCTCCGGCCATGGCGGATTAGCCACCATGGTGACTCGGGGGCAAACAGTACGCCGATGATGATAGGAATCGGCCACGCCCATTGAATCGCATAGGGGATTCGCCATGCCCACTGGTCGGAGCGGCCAAGAAGGGCCCGGAGAACACCTGCTGATATAAACTGACCAGTGACCCAGCATAGGTTGACATACGTGGTCAAGTATGGTTTGAGAACAACAGGGCTGACCTCGGCGGCATACGTCGTCGTCAGGGTTTGGAACATGCCCCAAGGCAACCCGCAAAGAAATTCCCCGGCAAAAAGCATTCTGATATCGGTCGCGAAGAAAAGAACGAAAATGAATGAGATGACCAGGCCAAGCGCCGTAAGCATGGTCTTTCTGTAGCCAAATCGATCGGCCATAGCGCCGGCGATCATCAGCCCTATGATTTGACCGGCCTGCGCCCCATTCTGCAAGCCAGACTGCCAGGACGATGTGACCGAGTAGCTTCCGTTTGGGAGCTTCTCTCCGAACCGCTGCTGGAATTCGGGGTATGCGTATAATGAAGCCAGTAGCGATGTGTCGTATCCTTCCATGACAATAGCTAGCGAAAGAACAAACGAAAAGAAAACTGCCCTTGAATATAGTTTCAAAGCGTTTAAATTGGTGATTTGATGCTCAAAGAGGGCGGCTCGTCGAGCCCTTTTTATCATGTCCGAAAAATCTGGGATTGTTTCGGACATACGAACCAGATGGTCATCATCGAAGCCGATGGTGCTGCCATCCAGCGAGTAGGAGGCAGCGAGCTCTTGCTCTGCGTGCATGGAGTGAGATTTTTCATTCATCGCTCACGCTTAAAAGTTAGTGCGACAAACTGCTGAAGCCACGATTCTTGTGAAGACCGTGAGATATATGATGTCGGCATATCTACCTGCCGCATCTCTGGAGAGCAATCATGCTCGTCTTCTTCGTATAACTTGAACCAGATATAGGCCAGGATATTATTTCACCGGTTGCTAAATGGTGTAGGAGGTAGGCGGCTTTTTTTGGTCTGTCTGTCAGCCACGCGGACCCGAACTCAACTATTCGGCGGGGACTATAGTCGCTCGACGTAGTGATAAATGTTGGGTTTTAAATACAGCCAGCGGTGAATTGTTGCTCGACAATTGTAGAGGGGTCGCAAGCTGACCTGCAGGGGAGTTTGATGAGATGATTCACATGAAGCTTTAAAGCCCTTTTTGAGTTTGGACACTAGCGCGTTTCAATGATTCCTGAGGCGCCCAGGTATTTTTTCGTAATTAAACATGACTGGCGTCAGGAGATCGAGCCGTTTCTGGAAAAGGATGAACATGGGACACAGACATCCCCAGGACTCCGCAGACTTGCGGGTCTTTCTAGATTTCGAGATTTCATCACGCCTCTCAAGACGGGCAGCTGGCCAACGGCTTGGCCATGACCGCACGTTAGTTTGTGGCGAATCTGCTCCTAGACTTATAAAGACGGACATAAGCGTGGAGAATGAACCACGCGATCCTCCCTTTAATAACTTAATACTTAATAGTCGTGGTGACGAGTATAATCGACTTTAAATGGGGGCCCACAACTCTAGAGTCCTCGATATGGGGATACTATATGCAGGAAGTGATCTGTCGCGTGGTTTAATTTTCAGCTTATTCTGTAGATTAGATCTAACGGCCCCATCTCAAGAAGGTGGTAGAACATCCTACAGAACAATAATAATAACAATTATTTGTCCTGGCAATTCCCCATCCGGATAGGCCGGAAATGTCTTCCTGTCGTTTATACCCAGACTAACTTAATTTGTAATGTCTTTGAAATAGTCTCCAATAGTACCTATAGTATCGGCGTTAAACCCGAAATCCGAAGCCCATTGCAACGCTGTTTATGCCGCACTCGGCAATTGATCGGCCTGTCTAATGGAGTAGGGCCAGGGGCGCACTTGACGATGGCCAGTCATTAATTTGGGGACGCCGCATTATTGTGCCTCGTATTGGTATTTCCGTTTCGTTGTTTATCGAGACAACAATACCGGGGAAGGCGTGGCGATCGAGGGACAACCATGTGATGATAAAGTTTTGCGTTAATCCAGCGAATGCTAAGTGACGTGAATATACAAAGGAAGATGGATTAACATTAGGCTCATGAAATTTAACCCAGTATGACTCTAAATATACTGGTAATGACTTAGACGAACAAATCAAACCAAGCCACTCTACACAGTAGAACGCGAATCCGCCAAAAGACATTCTAGCAAAGGGTATAACACGGCGTCATCTAATCCGAGAGAATGCAATTCTCCAACGGTCACACCGACTGGTCTCTTCCGGTCCAATATAGCAATAATCTTCGCCTTCAAGTCTAGTTCAATATACGCCTCACGCAGGAACTGCATAATACGCTCGTGCGGGTTGAAAATGTCGAGTTGGGGATCAGCACTGCCCAAGTTCACAACGAGAGCTTCAGAAGCACTGTATGTGCCAACATTGATAATCGATCCATTGTGGGCGAGTTCTGCGGTCAGTTGTTTCGCCACGCCGCCCTGTTCGACGGACACATCTTGATTGAGCGAGTAGCGACCAATCACCCTAATACTCCATCCCCTAGTGCTCTTCTCCGGAGCATCAGCAGCAGAGACACTCGGACTGATGGTCAATGTGCCAGAGTTCTGCTCAAACTTGATCGGGGTTCGCGTAAACCGGACATCAGAAACTGTCTGGCCGACCCCGTTGTCTTCCACCAGCTCGAAAGACGCGTCCGCTCCGACCACGAGAACAATCTCGATGTTTTCTGGGTTACCACAGTCATTGCGAGGGCTTGATTCTGCGTCGAGCGGGATGATAGAGCCCTCTGGAGCAAAGACTGGGTATTCAGACAGTTTCCGGCTGATCCAGAGCGGCCGATCGCTGTCGTACACAATTCCAGTCATAATATCGGCCAGTCGTCGGCCAGGAGGCAGCCAGGCGCGCGTCAGGGCTTGTTTAGACTTGGAGTTCTCCGGTGTTGTGACCGGCACGACGACCAGCTCAGACCCAAAGAGGTACTGATTTTGGAATTCGTATGCCTCATCTCGCTCCGGGTGTGCCCAGTACATAGGCTGGACCAGAGGCAACCCCTGCTCTGCGGCGCGCACATTCATCGTGTACAAATAAGGCACCAGGCGATGCCTGAGCTGCAGGAACTCCGACATGACGCCTTCAAACTGGACGGGCAGGTTCCACGGCTCTTTGATATTCCACGGGTTGTTGGTCGAGTGCAGACGCAGAATGGGCGAGAAAGTGCCGTACTGCACCCAGCGCACCAGAAGTTCGTTGTCTTTGACGCCATGCATGTGGCCACCGATATCGTGACTCCACCATCCAAAGCCAATATTAGATGAAGATGCGGTGTATTCGGGTTGGAACTGCAACGAGTCCCACGTCACATGCGTGTCTCCAGAAAAGCCGACAGGGTATCTGTGGCTGCCAGGTCCAGCATACCGCGAGAAAGTGAGTGGCAACTGTCCATTGAACTTGCTATCCAGGAAGTGAAAGTGGTTCAACACCCACAGCGGATCCACGCCTGGAATCCGGGAGTGTTTCCCCTGCTGCCAGTCCACCCACCAGAGATCTATGCCCTCCTTCTCAAACCGGCGGTGGAGAATGTCAAAGTATGCGTCGAGGAATGCCTGGTTAGTGATGTCAAAGGGAATTGCGTCGCCGAGCGAGGTGTCGTGGTTCAGGGCCTTAGCCATCTCTTCATACGGTTCCTCGAAGCTCTGCACACCGTCAGCCGGGTGATCGTTCAAAGATGTGTGCAGACCGCGCTTGTGAAGCTCTGCGAGGAATGCCGATGGATCAGGGAACAGCTTTTTGTTCCAGGTATACCCCGTCCAGCCCGTGACGCCAGTGGCAGCAATGCGAGGGTCGTCGACCAAATGCCAGTCCATATCGAGGACTGCAACAGACAGCGGAATTCCCTTGGATTGGAAGCGGTCCACGAGCTTCAGGTATTCCTCCGCGCTGTATGCATAGTACCGACTCCACCAGTTGCCCATCGCCCATCGTGGAAGCAGTGGCTGTGGACCGGAGAGGGCATAGAAAGCCTTAATGGCATCGCGAAAGTCGTGTCCGTAGGCGAATAGGTAACCATCTACTCGATCGCCGCCTGGCCGTCGAACAGTGACCCATCGGTCCTCGTCAAACAGCATGGACTCCGAATCGTCCAGGCTGGCAAAGCCACCGCGGGCCATGATGCCTGGTTCTAGAGGAATCCGCCCGTTGGCTTCGTCAAGCGTACGCGCTGTGCCTCCCAAATCCGCATATGTCTCTCCGTAGCGCCAAAGACTGCCGTGGCAGTGAAAGTTGCCCTTGACGACGACATGCAGCCCGCTTGACGCAAACGCCTGCTTATTGTAGGTCAGATGGAAGCGGCTGGTGATGATCTGCAGGCTCTCGTCGGTCTCCTTGACGCGAAACTCGGGCACTGGCAGACGGCGATTGATCGCAAAGACCGAGGCGCGGTCCTCGAACTGGCCGTCAGTCGCCCATTCGTATCGCAGCAGCCCATCGGCCAGCACAGTGAAGCGATAACTGTCGGTCGCTCGTCCGCCGACGATAGCTTCGGGGCTGGCGCGAGGCTCGTGGGCGAATTCGTAGCGCTGCATTGTGGGCTTGTCAATGCAAAAGTTGTTGAATACTGGTCTCTCGAGCCTGCGAGAGCAATCATGCGAAAGAAAAAGAGAAAAAATCGAGATAAGAACAGCTATGTGTTATGTATCTCGCGAAGAAAGCGGGGGATCGGCTGCTCGCCGCGATAATCGCTACAATTCATGCACCAGCAGCTTTGATTGGGTCGCGAGCTCGTTTCTGCTGATCGCTGCTGATTTGTAATTTTACCGTAGCATTTGTACATGTTTTTTCTTGTGTGCACTGTGTTGTCACTGCTGTGTGACAGCTCCAAATGTCTCTCCGGATGGGATAGTGCGGGGAGTGTTGATGCATCTTCATTATTATTCTGTCGCCAATAGTAGCCAACACACTTGAGGGGCGCTATAGTCTCGGCTTCGACTGATCAGATAGGCTCCATTAATATTCCTATAGCTTTGGACTACTCGTATAATCGTAAACCCCTGGTGTCCACGCCAGTTATCAGATTCCACGGAGACAAAAACGCGTTTTTGGACCCCGCCTCACACATTATTGTGACAAGACCATCCCAACACTGTGACTCAAGACCCTGGAGGAAGGATCAGCAGTCCCCGAAATTAAGATTCCACGTTGAGCGTAGTGGAGGGTGGCATTGTTAGGGTTGTAATAGTACCGTATTCGCCCCGCCGGCCGGGTAACTATGGTTGATCAGTAACTATCGAGTGCTTACCGAATTCGTCTTCCTGGCCGGATTTCTGTTTCCTGCGTGCTCCTGTCGGTTTCCAGCCTCCACGGGGATGCGCCTGTTGATAAGCTGGCTAGCTGCGCGTCTCTAGATGCGCTGCTCATCATAGTTACTATTCCGGACATCGTATACTCCCCTCCACAGCAAGCGATCCTAATCCCCGGCCGGGCCGATATCGCCTCAACGACACTGCGCGAACCCGTAGTCAATCGCTAGCGATCTTCAGTTCTTCATCCTCGCCGCGCTGGATCTCGAGCCCTGTTCGATGGCATCGCGCCACTAGTCGGAGTCAGTGCCAGACGACTCCAGCTCAGAGAAAATGACGTCCGACGAAGACAAGAAACCCACCGCTGGGCGGTGGAATAACCCTTGCGACAGCTGCTCGATTCGTAGAGTCAAGTGCGATCGCCAGTCGCCCTGCAAGGCATGCAAGTCGCGCTCGCAGCTATGTACTTATTTCAAAATCCGCAAGAAGCCAGGTCCCAAAGGACCGCGGTCGGTGACGAGCGACAAGATACGAGACCTGCAGAAGAAGCAGCAGGAGCAGCACCACCACCACCAACATGGACAAGAAGAAGAAGAGCAACACTATGAATACACATCACCACCACAGCATCAAATGTATACAGCGCCACCGCATCCGCCGCCGCTGGCTCCGACTAGTGGCGAACCTGCCAGTCTGGCCAGCAATCCCAGGATCCCACTTGCTGCGTACTATGCTACGCTGGATCTGTTCAAGGCGAGACTGTACAGTGTCTGGCCGATCATCTCGACCGACGAGCTCAAGGCCCGCATGGCCTCGTCAGATACTGACCCCGACCCTTCTTCACACGCACTCGCCGCGGCGGCATGTGCTGCCACGCTGGCGCAGCTGAAAGTGCCACATGCCGGCTTCAACGAGAACCTGAGACCGGTCTCGGCCGAGGAGTTTGCTAAAGAGTCCTTGATGATTCGAAGCCAGATATCAAGCTGTCCGGAACCGTCGCTGGCTTCGCTCAACACGTCGATCTTCCTACACATGTTTTACGCCAACACGGGGCATACTACGGCGGCGACTTTGTCGTTGCGAGAAGCCATTGCTTACGCCGATCTTACCAATCTCTCTACAGATACAACATTGGACAAATACGACCAAGCAGAACGAGAGCTGCGTTCACGGATATACTGGATTCTATTCGTTACCGAGAGGTACGGTCTACCTTAATCCCTAATTCAAAGTGGGATATCTCTAACAGACTTACAGGACATATTGTATGCAGCATGGCCTGCCCCTTACACTCCAAAAAACAGCTTTCATCCCTACTACACGAGAAGGAGACGGCAACATTGAGAAACATGCTGCGCTATATCTGCTCGCTAGCTTGTTCGTTCACATCCAAACCCCTCTGTTACAAATACATTCCACTATGCTAGAAATGCCACCAGCAGCATACTCGCCCACACAGATCCTAGACGTGCAACACCAGATCGAGCCAGCATCCGTCAAGCCGAACCGAGTCTCGGAGAGCCAGTGCGCCGACATTCTCACCACCGCAGCCTGGCTTCGCTCGCTGCTGTGGCAATACTCTGCGGCGCATTTCATGCTCTCATCAGCAACGAAAAACGAGCCCTTGTCGCTCGACTATCCTTTTGTCATTGCGCGAGACTTTTTACAGTCTGTTTCGGGGATTTCCATTGATTCGATCAAGCCACATGGCTACGGGATGGTGTGTATTTTCTATTCTTTATGGAACTTACCACTGCTAATTTCAAATACAGGAAATTAAACTGCTACAGATAGCAAATTCAATGCTTGACGTTATCGCCTGCGTGCCGGACTCGCGACAACGCCAGCTGTGCCACTGCGGCCCTCTTGACGCAGTCGCAGCCATCGAGAACTTGTTACTCACAGTAGGTGGAAGCCAGTCACCACGATTCAACGTGCTGCAAGAACGGCTCTCGCAAATCCGCCCTCAGAACAACATACCCAAAACAATGAGTTATGTGTTTCCTAAAAGAGAGGCTTATGATACTCCCGGTTCTAGCAGCGACAGTGGTATTGAGCACGATACCGTAGCTACTACTATACCACATATGGCGATGCCGGTCTCACTCCAGCTCCCTGGGCAAATAAACAGTCTGAAGGAATGGACGATGAACGGGTGGCTAGGAGAAGAAGACGATTCTCGGACGAGACATGGGTCTTTGTGCGAGCATCGCATTGAGGACCTGGGTTCTTAGATCTCGGATCCTGTGTACATAATACTTTACGACGTATATTCATGAACAGCGAACAGATTTTTAACTTGATATGTTTTCACTTTATATCAATTGATCTATCTATGTTTTATATACAGGCTTGTAAGAAATATGTACAAAATGAGGGTTGTAGATGCAATGCCGATATTCGTATGTACTGTGTCGCCGACGTGGAAAATGTGAGTATCTCGTTATGTTCACATTTACAGCCAGACACGGGTCAAAGTGACTTTCTCGCAGGTCGTAGGGGCCGATCCGTTGTAGTTGGCCCAGTCGGACCAGTACAGCTGCTTAACGCCGACACCAGCAGTGCAAGCATACCATCCGTGGAAATCGGTGCGTTGCAGAGTCAGAGTCTCGTTGTCAGCGGGACCAGCCAGGTCAAAGCCGGAAGTGGCTGTCACGACAGCTGGGTTGCCGAAAATAGCGTGCTTGAGGCCCGAGAAGCCTTCCTTGTCTTCAAGAGTCAGCAGGCCGGTGACGCCCTGGCCGCTGAGGGCACTGAGGTCAACCTGTACCTCACCGCCGGTGCCAGTGACAATGGCCGGGGTGGCCGATTTGGCGTCGGTAAGGAGAGCGTAGTGGGTGACGCCATCAATGGCAATCGAGGCGGACAGATACTCGTCAGGGGAAGCCTGGAGGTACGATTTTTGGGTGGCAGCCGAGGCAGAGGCGGCAAAGGCCAGCACGGAGGCGGCGGAGGCGAGAGTGAAACGCATTTTGATTGTTTTAAAAAGTTGGATTTGGTAAAAGAAGGAGTGACTGTAGGGTTGGTCAAGGATTGTTGATTACAGTTGCTGGTGGTTTGATTTAGATGCATGAACTGGGAGAGAGCAGCATCATATTTATAGAGGGTAGAGACGTGCTATTTGATGTAACGTGACAAGCTCATTCTCACTGTATGATTTTACATACGAATTGTCAACAAAGGTAGTACGTAGTTTCTTTTGGCAGGGAGAGTGCCAACGTCTATCCTCGGTGGTACGCTGATGACTAGAGTTGGCAGCCAAGCGAAAACAGGTCATCCAAATCATGCCCCTTTGGGACAACCTATGCACTGGAATAGACTAGAAGGTCTAGAATACTGGGAGATCACACATGGGGGTATGCGAAACAATCCTGCGAGTAGAAAAGCTCCCACTTTATGCAGCTTGCTGACTCTGACCATCATGAAACGGGACTAGCCAGAGTCAGACGGCTCGGATATTTCAACAAATGGTAAAGTGAAATTAACTACGAATCTACAAGCTTAGCAGGCTAGTCGTCCTCAATCTGGTGCAATCATAAATCCGGAGTCCACCCAACAGCCGGATGCTAGGGCGCGTACCTGGATGGTTATACAAGTCCCGGATACTAGGTTTAGGTCAAGCGATGCGACATACCATATTCGGTTTCGCGTGTTGGTAATCACCAAACATTAGTGACCAAATCATAGGGTGCACAAGTCATGGAGCTCGTCGGATTATGCGTACCTTGTGCGACGTAGTAATAATATGGACTCATTCTTAATGTCCTTAATACCCGCATGTAACACTTAGCTTCGAGGCTCGGTGTGTCATACTAGTGGATTTATAAATAAAACGAATGGACCAGGCAAAAATATTATTAATTGAACTCACTAACAAGTGCGAACATAGAATGCGCAATTATGCATTTGATATGTGGACCTGTGGCCAGAAAATAATGGCCACAGTGCAGGAGACCAGCAAGGTGGTCAACCAACCATGCATGCCGGAACTCAGGGGTACATTGATATTGAATGAAACTAGGAGGGAAAATAATAATTACTGGTTATGGGCAACTTCTCCATGAGAAATATTCTTCAACAGGTCAATTGTTATACTTTCGTGGTAACCAAGATCTAGTCACAGTAGACCAGAGTTTCCACCGAACACGAAATTGTTCGAAACCGAAAGCTCTGTCGCCTTCTATATCTTCAAACATTATATTGACTTGAGCCAGACTCAACAATACATGTAATACTAATAGTACTAATAATAATACTTTAGGTTTTATCCTCGGCGTGAGGGGTAACTAACTGATGAGGGGTGAGGGGTGAGGAGAGCCAAATCTCCATCCCGAATATTCCCCTCCACGAAAATCCTTATCTCTCTAGATACTTTAATTTTGTGTGCGACCTCAAAAATGTCTTCGGCGAAATGGACGTGCCCAGAGGCCGACTGTCACCTCGTTTTCCGACGCAAATACCACTTGACTCGTCACCAGGATAACAAGCACGCCCAGGCTCGACCGCATGCCTGTCATGTATGCAGTCGGTCGTTTGCGAGACAGTAGGCGACCCCTTATCTATCATGCTGTATTTTTTACTAAACGATGAACAGCGATGCCTTGATCCGCCATGTCCGATTTCACCAACGCAAGGCCGATGTAGGTGTCCAGGAAAAGACTTTTTTCGCGTGCGACCGCTGCCACAAACGCAAAGTGCGATGCGATAACAAGACGCCGTGTCGCCCGTGCCAGAAATACAATGCAAGCTGTCGTCGGAGTAATTCTGCTGCTGTTGCGGCCGATCATGAACTCCCGGCGATGACACCGACAGAGGGCTCTCAACCATCTCCTATTACCACCACGACGCAGCAGCACATGGAGGATATCGCACTACCAACACCGTCGACATCACAAGATGTAAATTTCAATCCAGTGGTGGACGACAATTTTGACATCGTCTCGCCAATTAAGCTCAATCCGCTGGAGGCCGGGGATGTGCCGACTCCGTCTTTTGTCAATTCGGCGCTCATAGATCCAGCTACATCCACAAATTATTCTCCCGAACAGTCTATGAATACACAAAATTCAAGATATACAACAGAAGAAGAGCAGACAACATACGAACTGTCCTATGCTATTGCCGAACAGGAGCAGGACCCGCTGTATCTCGTCCACCGCAGCACCATTGACAACATCATGAGAGACGAAAGTTACCAGAGTTACTTTGGCTCCCTACATCCACAGTGGCCAATCCTTCATCACGAGACTTTTCGTCGCTGTTTGGCGTCGGCTGAAGTTCGCTATTCCATAGCCTTGTTGGGGGCACTGCTGGACGACTCTCCCACAGACCTGCCGCCCTTGAAAGCTTTACATCAGACTGTTTTAATGAAAGTGCAGGAAAAAATCACACAGGTTTGTCTACTGTTGAAGTCAAGCTAGCTTTTCTAACTGTATTCAGCAATATGAAAATCCGATTCCGGACCCAACTGGCCGATTACATCTAGAGTTGGCAAAGGCTCTTCTACTAGCCATCTTGTTTGCTATTTATGTGGGAGTAAGTCTTGTACAATATTCAAGGAGGAAGAAATATTAATTGCTGTTACAGGAAAAACCACTGCTCTCAGCAGCGTTAGGCCACATGGCAACGCTTGTCAGCTGGGTGAGGCATATTGGGTTTTTCAACATTGAAACAATCGCAGCGCAGGATGATCTGTCTGGAACAGAGTGGTCACGCTGGATATTACGTGAACAAAAAGCAAGGTACAACTTTTATTTCTTTATAAAGTTTTCCTTTATGAATTTTTCCTGACGATAATGCCAGACTCGTATTTGCCACCTTTCGTCTTGAAAGTCAACTGAATTTCTTGCACGACTTGCCACCATCGATTCGTTTCCAAGAACTCGAATTACCATTAATGACGACTGATGGCGCATGGAATGCATGCACAAGTCAGCAATGGGAGCAAGCAATCGCAAATGAACCTTCAGGGCGAACCTGCGCCGCTTTCAGCACGATTTGCTCCTTAACTCTATCGCAACTAGCACCATCAGAACGATTAAATCTGGCCGGATTCTTCACCACTGCCGATTTCGAACTGGAAATGTGCGCGATGCAGGCACGACTGTGGGTCGAGACGAAACAGCAACCGACAGCGCAGCGCCCAGCTCTAGGCGATACCCAAAATAGCCACATTCAAAGTCTACATGGATATGGCCAGGGCTGGCCAGTTTTACTAGATATATGGCGGGTCATGATGGAGCGATTTCGGCCAGAAAGCAAACCCTATTGCGAGGTTAGCAGCGAGCAAATGGCGTATTTGACTGGGATGATGATGTACCATTCCTCTATGCTCCGCGTATACGCCGATCTATCCTTTCTGGGCCGACTGGCCAAAGGCTGTACAAGAAGCTCCTCTCAGGGAAGAGGAAATGGGCACTTCTTCATGAGGCAATACGAAATCCGAGTGCAGCAATGGGCGCGGTCCAATGTCGCCTGCGATGCACTGTGGCACGCCGCTCAAATTCTCGACCTAGCTACGCAATACATCCCTTCGCTATTTGCACAAAAGATCATTGTTCTGAACCCAGTTATTATCGAGTGTCTGTACCGCGCCACTCTGGTTTCATGGGCATTCTGCCGATCAAGACTATCATGCTCTCTCTGCGCCCCGCTGCTCTCCTCGACCACAACTGCATCCAAGGACTTTAGTTTACAGAGTTGTACGCGTCTCGACTCGCTACCCAGCCGAGCAGTGGATAGCTGCCCTGGTGCTGTCGACCGAGTTGAATTGACCCGGTTGCCCAGGCATTCTGACCAGCACAATATTTGGCTTCAGGCAGAAGCAAATGGCGGTCAAAAGAGCGCCACGTTTATTGGCAATATACTTATTTGTGCATGCAACACGTCGCGGATGGTTGAAATGTATGGTGATACCATTCGTATGGCCTCGCAGAAGTGGGGATTGGGAGACTTTTACCTAGCTACTCTCGAAGGGTTGAAGGGGAGTTGCTAGTGGATATTATTTGTAGATACATGTATATTTCAGATGATTTTATGACGACGATTAAATGTGAATAATTCGGTGTCTACTGCATGTGGCAATGAAGAAAAGGTTCGGTGTCTGAAATCACTCGAGTTGTCGATGGGAAGTACATTCAGAAACAACAGCCGATGATTCACCCCTGGCTGGCTGAATCGAGATCTAGACCTCGAGACAAAGACACGTCAGTCTTTGCAATGGCCAGTATAGCCAGTCATTCCATGATGCGCGGGCACTAGGGTACGTGCATGCATACAAACCTACTCAGCCAGCCATCTTTGATGCATATACAAAAAAAGACTCAATTTCGACATTCTCTAAGTGGGGTCTAATGAGAACAGCTCTTTATACATGCATATAGAGCTCAATAGTTAAGTGGCTCTTTTTGTATCTGGCCTTGCATTACATGGCAAAAGCAAACTGCATCTGGAGACGAATAAGAAATGCTTTAAATGACAATTTATTGGTCAGAGATTCCAATAAGTGGATTTAGGTACACATGCAGACTAAAAAAGGTTTTTTTGGCATCAATATGCACCTCTTGTAATACAACATATTTGTGCTATTTCATTTCCTCGCGATTTCCAGTTTGGGAAGCCCCGAATTTAGGGACTCTCGCCACCCGCAGACCTTTTAATAATAGTAAACCACTTTTTACTATTTCAACTGCTCTGACCAATCGCCACCCCCGGATTTTATTTCTATATTCGAAGTAGAAGTAATGCTCGGGAATATTATCTCATATTGCTCGTCAACATTCTTCAACCCTTGCGCTCAATGCTATTCACGTGGAGACGGAAAACAAATCCAAATTATTTTCATAGGTGTAACTGTGTCTGCAGGTCGATTAGACAATCACTGTAACTCAGATCCTCGCAACTTTCTTCGCCCTTGTCATCATCAACATCACGAGTGGACTCGGTTTTGAAGTGCAGAGTGCATATGCGTCCACGAAGAACATGGATGGCGTTTCTTTTACATAAAAACATGACCATGCAAAGTAAATGAATAATACAGGTGGGAAATGAATGACGTGTTCAAGTGACCTATGACATTATGAAAAAAAGATGATTGAGGTCTCGACTATAAATTCACCGCAATAGCCCTTCGTCAGAGTCTCATCTTGATTATCACAAACATTCAGATTCGTATTATTTAAAGTTCTCTGTCAGTGAAAATGGTCGACGCCGTCTACTTCAACGAAGACATCAAGGAAGCCTACTTCTTTGGAGGCACCCGCTATGCTCGTGTCAAGTTCACACCCGCTACCGGCACAGAGGAGATTACCTGGGGCCCCCAACCCATCACCAAGTACTGGCCCTCTCTCGTAAAGGCCGGCTTCGGCACCGTCGACGCAATTCTAGAGGTACCCGGTGTGCCAGGTCAGATCTACGTTTTCCGCGGAGCACACTACGTGCGCATCAAAGTCGAACCCCAGACTTCGGGCGACGAGATTGTATATGGCCCGTACAAGATTACCGACCAGTGGAAGACCCTCGCCAAGGCAGGATTTGACACGATTGATGCTGCCATCCCCGTCCCTGGCAAGGACGGCGAGGCGTATATCTTCCGGGGCGAAAACTACGTGCGCGTGCACGTGTTTGATGACAAGATCATCTACGGCCCGGCGAAACTGGCCACTGAATGGCCTGGCCTGACGCAGGCTGGCTTCGATGTCGTCGATGCGGCGTTCCCCGTGCCTGGTGGAACTGGTGGAGAGACTTATTTCTTCAGTGGAATCAACTACGTGAAGGTCAAGGTTGTGGCGTCAGCTCCGGACAAGATCTCTTGGGGACCAAAGCCGATTGCGGATTACTGGAAGACGCTCAGCTGGGTTTGAACATTCTATGTACGAAGAAATGGCATCCAAAACTACAAACCCAACATAGAGTTTGCATTTGTTAGGAATACTACCTCTACTATCCAGTGATAAGAATCTATATGTAAAGCTTATCAGCTCCTTCGCGGTGAAAAATGTTTTGATTTATGTCGAGAAGCTTGAAAGCCCCTTGAAGGAAAATGACTATAGTTTTAGTAAGACTGGCAGAAACCTCCACATCCACTGCGACGTAGCCACCTCTTCAGAAGGGAAGCCATCCGCGTTTCGTTCAAATGTATAATGCAGTACTGCACCAAGTCTACCAGCACTCTGTGTTGCATTGTAAACCTCCCTCCAACGCGCATGATCATAATCTATTGCACAAGCAAAAAAAAACTCCTTCCAAAAAGCGTTGTGTAGCTTATCGCAGCATGTATAGCTATGCCAGCCATCAATGCCCATGTACCCTGTCATAAAGGAGAGAGAGAACAAGTCCAGCCCAAAGGGCAGTACACTAGCTAAAGACCAATCGATTAGACCTGTGATTTCTAAGGTCTCATCATTGACTAAAATATTCGTCTTGGAGAGGTCATTGTGAGTGAGGACTTGGAGATATTCGTGACTAAACAAGACCGGAAGACTGCGTTCTAGCTCGTTGATTATCTTGTCTGAAACAATCGACAGCGATATCTTTCTAAGCTTTTCTAGTCTGCGATTAACCCTGGAACGGTGCTCATCCAGCTGTTCCGAATTTGTAGGCTGCGGCATCAACCAGCATCGAGCAAAGTATCTATCAAGTCAGTTCCAATTTCTAGCGCAACGCAATGTACAAGGCATGCTACCTAGCTAGATGTTTGACATAGCACGTATGGCTTGCCTCAGCTTCCGGTGTCAATTCAGCCTTAGTACTAAGTGCTTCGAGAGGGGAGATTCCCTGCAGATGAGACATGGTGTAAATGTGCAGGTCACAAATTTTGCCATGGTAGGTGGCTTCTGGGACAAGGCAGCCATGAATCGACCGTGCCAGTGCGATTGTGGCAGAGTCAATAACTGAATTCGTCTCCCGGAAAGAAACTATCAAATCCTGGCCTTGATTCGGACGGCCTGTTCCAATGACTGTTTAGCTGAGAGATCCTGGAACATCGACTGGGCGAACAGCAGAGGCATTGGATATTGATCTAGCCAGTCGATCGCATTCTGCTTGGCTCGGCGATTTTCTGTTTTCAAAAAAGCGATCAATTGAAAGCTTTGCCCAGGATTTTTCCGTCATCATCAACATAAATCCCTGAATTCGCAGGCAGCAGAGTAACACATATGACTCGACATGTTATTCTGCGTAGAATTGATATGTAGGTGCCCCGCATTTCTATTTGTGACAACACATCGCAATCTACTCGCTTGCTTCGACTTACCTTCTATGTAGGGTCGGTATATCGCCTCATATCTGTCCAATATGACACCTCGAATCACCAGCTGGGATGAGCTAGCATTTTTTCAAAGAGGAATTGGACTCTCATTCCAATGCATTCCGGTACACATCATTTGGCCTTTTAGACGAGAATGACACTCTCTACTACGGTCAGCTGCTCGTCCGCAAGACGGAAATCTCGCTCGACCAGCTCATGCATGCACTGAATGCTGTTCCAGACGATACCATATTCCCCGCATGGCCACAGCCAGAAATAAAACTTTGCGAGGCGCCGGAACCATTGCCGCCGAATGTCTTTATCAAACGTGCATCTCTAGAAGTGTACGAGATGCTTCGGCAGTTAGGCATTGAGAAGCAGCTGTGCACGTCGCTCATAGCAGAGGCTCAAGTGCTAGAAGAGCTATTGCAGCATCCTCATCCAAACCTGATCGACTACCACGGCTGTCGGATCGTGCGCGGTCACATCACCGGCCTCGTTCTCGACAAACACCCACACGATCTAGAGACTTGCATAAAAAATGGATCCAAGTCAATCGACACGACCCAATTCATGGACGCCCTCGAGTCCGTAGTCCAGCACTTACACAACCTGGGCTGGGCGCACAACGATCTCACCCCGGCGAATATCTTGGTTAACGAATCCGGCACACCGGTCCTGGTCGACTTTGGCGGGTGTCAAAAGTTTGGCACGAAACTAAAGTATATTCGGGGAACGAAGGAGTGGATTGAGGGGGACATTGAAGATTACAACACGTCGGAGGCGCAGCATGATATCTTTGCGCTGGGTAAGATTCGGTCTTGGCTGGATAATCCGGGGTCGGAGTAATCATTCACTTGTTCACTTTTCGAAGTATGGAGTACAGACAGAGTACGTACACTGCTCACGTACGTATTAGGGTTAGGATTCCCAACAGTACCCCTAGTGGTGCTAATTAATTAGGTAGGGCATTTGTACAATCCTCCAGATGTCGCGCAGCAACATTCCCGTAATGCAAAAATATATGCACCGAAGAACAAACCATGTTTCACGAAATATTTCCCGATTTTTTACTCAGCCATGGAGCTGCAAAGCATCGTCTGATGCGGATCTTGGCAACAAGAGAGACATGCTGGTGGCTGGCGCAAGGGGCTAAAAGGGACAAGTCCTAACTTTAACAAAGTTTTTGTGTCGATCCGAGCCTCAAGTAGTAACTGTTGACTGTTTACTCGGTGCAGCCTGAAGAGTTCTTATAGTTTCCGGCCACGTGAACAATGGCCTTGTCCTGGCGTATTCTTTGTCGAACGCAGTAACGATTTATATTTGCTGAAAGATAGTTTCAGAACAATTGTACAATTCAAAGCCAACGAACGATCCCCAAAGTCAAACTCAGAAGCCGAGGCTAAGCCCTGACAACAGCTTCTTCGCCTTTGCCCGTTTTGGCCTGGCTTGACCCTCAATCTCAATCCAATCAACGCCGCGTGCGAATTTTTTCGACTAGCTCATTGATGGCTGCTGGCCCCTTAACAACTGGGAAAAGCCCTCTAGCCAGTTTCAGCCCCCCGTAGTGAAATAGTTGATTGTGATTATTCCGGCCCGGCGTTAACTCTCAATGTAAGAAAGACACTTGGACTTAAACTTGTTTACATTATTATTCAACGCTATGGAGCATCACCACGATGCTTGAGCTGCTACTCTTACCTACACATAGACGCAAATAACACTTTTGCCACGGCCATGTCGATCTCAACGCCCATCGCTATCTCACACACGCGGTACGTGGTCGTCATCGCCACCGCTGTCCTCCTGCTCCTCGGCCTCGCCGTCACGCTGTCGTCGCGAAGCCTGTACTATGGCTACTCGGAGCCCGGCATCCTACCTAACAATGGAATCAACCGCACGACGATCCCCGGCCTGACATTCCCCCAGAAGATATGGCAGACGGGGCCACCGAGAGACCGACTGGATCCCAGCCTGGCCGCGCTGATGAGCACCTGGGAGTCGCTCAACCCAGGACACCAATACACGTTTCTCGACGACGATGCTGCCATGCAGTACGTTACCGACCGCTTCAGCGAATACCACCCGGACCTCGTCGCGCTCTATACCGATCTCGACG
This sequence comes from Talaromyces sp. PX2406, assembly GCA_023626115.1. Taxonomy (NCBI): domain Eukaryota; kingdom Fungi; phylum Ascomycota; class Eurotiomycetes; order Eurotiales; family Trichocomaceae; genus Talaromyces; species Talaromyces sp. PX2406. Next base: position 938,205 of record JAMAGJ010000013.1, read on the forward strand.
ATGTGATTCTGCGCGCCGACCTGCTGCGTCTGTTGTGCATGTGGGCGGACGGGGGCGTATACAGCGACATTGACACAGAGTGCCTGGTGCCCATCGACCGTTGGATTCCGGCAGAGTATGTCGAGGCGACGTCGCTGGTCATCGGTATTGTAGCTGATCTCCCCGAAAATCCTGTGGAGAACCGCCGCTCGGAGATCGTCCAGTGGACCTTTTTGTCCAAGCCCTCGGCCAAGTACACGGTGAAGCTGGTCGAGCACGTCGTCGCCAACCTGCACAACTATGCCGAGGAGAAGAATATTAGCATTGGGGAGATTGGAAAGACCATGAGTGTCGGCGACGTGAGTTTTCTGTTCTACCTGATTTACGAATAAATAAACTAAGTCGTTCTTCAGGTCATGCGAATCACCGGCCCAGTTGGCGTCACCTGGGCCCTGTACGACACCCTTCGATATCACTTGCGCGCTCCATTCGAATGGTACAACGTTACTGGCCTGCGAGAGCCAAAGCTGGTCGACGACGTGCTTTTCATGCCCATCAACGCGTTTGGCAGCAACCAGCAACACAGTCATTCGGGCGAGACTGGCTACGGGCCTATCTTCCTGAAGCATCACTTTTCGGGCAGTTGGCATCAGAACAAAAATGGTTGATTGTATTCTGCTATCACTATTATTATAGATGTTCTTCTCGTCGTATTCATTTTTTTTTTCATATTAACGACACTCATATTTTGACCATGTATATATATGTGCAGATTAGCGCTGATCCATTTTCATCTTTTGATATCACCCATTTCGGTTATTATTACAAACAAACCACACATGATTCACGTAAATCGTCAAGACTAACGACCAAATTGCTTCAATTCCAGCCATCTCAGCGGTGGAAAGACAAGCATCGCCCACGAGCATCCCACCCAGATGCCCAAGTCGGCCCCCTCGTCACTGACGAGTTTGGCAATCGGTCCAACATAGTAGATCTGATACATGCACATAATGCTGCCGATCCAGCCAATGACAAACGCACTAAACGCGGCGAGTCCCAGGGGCAGTTTTCCAGGGTCAGACCAGGCCGTCCAGTCGAATCCGCGGCCACGGCGCCGGAACAAGAGGTGTTCTTCGACCGCAATGGTCAGGAAGATAGTCACCCAGTATCCCATCAAGGCGAGAAAGTTCTCGAAAATTTCGAACAGATGGTCTCGCCCGCCCAGCGCACAGGCAGTATAAATGACAACGCTGACACACGACCAAAACCAGCGTGGCACACGGGCTCCGTAGCGACCAAGCACCTGGAAACCGAGTGAGGCAGAGTATGTGCCGGGGATATTGTTTGCGATCGGGCCCAGCGAGACCAGCACGCAGAGAAATTTGCCAAAGCCGCCGAGGCCGTTGTACCCTTGAAAGATCAACGCGCCGGACGAGACCTCGTTGGCGGCTGCCCAGTCAGGATTCGTAAAAGTGCCGGATGCGAGGCCGACGCCGAGAAGCGTAGCAAACACCAGGGCGAGTCCAATCCCCAAAAAGGTCATGATGAAGGTCTTCCACTTCTTCGTGCTGGGTGGATAGTACACGTAGTAGTCCGCGCCGGCCGGAGCCCAGGCGACAGCGCCAGAGAGACACAACGAGAAGAACGAGAGCCGGTTCCCGGTTACAGTGCGCGAGTCACCAGTTGACGAGATGAGCGTGTCGAACTTGGGACCGGCGCATCCCACGAGCACCAACAGGGCGAACATCTGGGGGATCCACGCCCAGCGCTCGTAGATGTGGAAGAGTGACATGCCAAACACCACAACCACCCAGGTGATGATCGCCACAATGATAGTGCCGACCACGACGCTCATGTTTCCGCCGGCCACTGCGGACAGGATCTGGCCGCCAACGAGACAGTCGATCATTCCATAGCCCAGCATGATGACGATGTTGAGCAGGGCGCAGACCTTGCTGGGCCAGTAGCCCATGAAGTACCTTGCGATGACCTATCCCGTCAGCACCAAGCAGATAATAAACAGAGACAAAAACATACCATGGTCCGGTTTCCACTAACCGGGCCCCAGGTGCCCATATACGCAGCGCCGGCAGCGCCCAAAAGCGAGCCAAACGTGGCACACAGCGCAGCATCGACGAAGCTCAGCCCATACGAGATAGGGCCGAGCATGCCAAGCGCGATGTTGTTCGCGGTGATGTTAGTGCTAAACCATAGCAACGTCATCTGCATGTAGTCGGCCGCGTTCACATCGTGTCGGTCTGACTCGGCTACTCGCTCGATGCCACGGGTTTCGAGAAACCTAATTGCGCTGATTCTCGCATTGAGCCGGTCTAAAACTGACTTCGACTTGGTGGAGCTGGAGGATTGAGTTTCAACAGCCGCCGGATCCGGGCCTGACTCGTTGCTCTTCTCCATGATGACTTTCTCACTTTTCTCGCAGAGGGAAAGAAAGAGAAAATGAAAAAAAAGAGAAACAAACAAACCAGGTGGCAAGGACGATAATTATACAATTTCAAAAATGCAACACTGTCGTAGACTCCGTCCCTGCATGAAGTGGCAGCACGCCGTATCTTGCCAAGAGCATGAAAAAAAAGATTGCAACAAATAGAATTCCAGACGGTGGAGAGCCTTCCTAGTTCTAGAAGTCCCACTCGACCAGTCAGCCTGAGCCAGGATCGATAACTGCTACCAAACACTCGCGACTGCTAATAATATTAAATGACTCTGGACACTAACAGTCTAACACTGCCCATGGCGAGCCCATTGGTTATCTCCAAGTTAGGAGCTCTGGGAGTCTGGGACAACGCGACACAAAACGAAATGCAGTTAGGTGTTCAACCCCCCACAGCGACGAATGAGCAGCTCGCTGCCTATCACACTATGCGGCACAGCATCCGAGCCCTGCATCGCGACATGCGATCGTCGGAACAATAATAAAACGCTCGTGTTAAACGAGGAGCAAAGAAAGTTCCCCCCTAATTTCTTACCTTTAAGCCTAAATCAGCACGCTGAGTGCGTCTCTGACTCTCTGTGCAACCCATTGGTCGGTGCCAGACTGCTAGCCCACCATGACTCTGCTTATCGCGATCGGACGGACATGACATAGGCTTGACACAGGCTACACAGGTCAGAAAGTGGGCGACCAGGGGCTCGAGCACATGCCCATGTGTTCTCTTATATGCGAGGGGGGGAGGTGTTCGTTCTACTTTTAGTTTTGTACTTTAAAACAAGCCTTCTCCGGGTTCTTGGTATATACTACATGTTTTATCTACCCGCGTCGACCCAACATGGCCGCAGACGTTGATGGCGGGGGCTCGCTGCACGACCTGATAGTGCAGTCATGGGTCATGTACGGTATCGGCGTCGCCTTGTATTTTCTTCGCATGTATGTGATTCTTCGTTTTTCTTGTTGTTCTTAGTGGCATTGGCATCTAACATGCCCAGATATGCGCGATACCAACGCATGGGCTGGCTATGGCAGGCCGAAGATTTTGTCATGCTTTCGGGAATAGTAAGCAGACTACGTTCACGTTATGGGGGAAATGACTGACAAAATTGCAATACCAGCTCTGGTATACAGGCTTTGTAGTGACCAACATCCAGCTCGCCAAGGGTGGCGGGGGCACCCTCTATCGGCCCGGACAGTTTGAAACTTTTACCGAAGACAATATCGCATCGAGAGTGCAGTTTGCCAAGGTGGAGTTTGCGTCGGAGCAGGTAATAATGTTATTCGGGTTGATTCAGGCCAAGGCTGATAAGAATTAGTGCATGGTCAACGTCGTCTGGACGATGAAAGCGTGCATGCTGATCATCTACTACCGCATGACGTGAGTTATAATAGTCTGGTAAGACTGATAAGACTGCTAACCGACTGCTTCAGTACCAATCTGAACCGCCAGTTCTGGGTCAAAGTATGCGCTGCATACACCCTGGCTGGTTTTATCGCCGTTCAGTTGACTCTGTTTCTCAACTGTCGCCCTTTCTCCGGATACTTCACGCTTCCTCCGCCGCACGATGAATGCGCTACTTATTTCCGCTTCGAAATCATCCAGGCCGTCTTCAATATCTCCTCTGATCTAGCCATCTTAGTCGTCATCCTGCCGACGCTGTGGCGCATGAACATGTCGCTGAAGGAAAAGGTGCCAGTGCTGTTCATCTTTTCCATGGGATTCTTCCTGGTATGTATTTCCATGCTATCTTGGAGACAGCTAGTCTAACAGATAAGATCATCTGCGCCATCGTTTCCAAATACTTCACCTTCCGCGACATATTCGATACCTCATACCAGTTCTGGTACCTCCGTGAATCCTCCGTCGGCGTCTACATCACAAACCTACCCTACATCTGGTCCTTCTTCCGCCGGTCCATGCACATCCTACACAGTACCACAACAGGCCATCTCGGAAATCCCTTTTCGAGTTCGCGCAAGAGCTCTGCATCAAAGGGGAAATACATGTACAGCGCGAAGAGCCTGGAAATCAGTACCAATCCGTTTCAGCCGAATCCCGAACATCAGGTTATTTCGACTATTTCGGCACATAACAAAAACAATAATAATAACAACATCGTGACTGGAATCACGCGAAACGACAGTGAAGAGCGTATTTTTTCGCCGCAGGACATGGCGATGTCGCATGATTTAGAAGGGGGCGAGAATATACGTTTGGATGATGCGGAGGATTGGAATAAACCGTATCGCATACAAAAGACGACGGAGATTCATATTGCCCGTGAACGTTGAACTGATTTTCCCCCTCTTACATGTATAATGATTCTTCAATTGTAAAATATATGCTCGGAAATATAATTAAACGGCCATGACCCTTTAGTCAAAGTCAAGCAACAACAAGTTGACCCCCTCACAGCCCACATAACAACAACTAATATTTAACCTAGCAGCAAGCTAGGCCCGACAAGTCCTGAACTGTCGGCATCAAGTCCGTAGCGCCTGAAAACTGCATTAAGCTACTAGCAGCGAATAATTGGCAGAAGAGTAAACGATTGATCCACTTACGGTTCGTTCGTTCGTTCGTTCGTTCGTTCGTTCGTTCGCTCGTTCGTTCGTTCGTGCAACCCCCGCGTCTTTTTGACCGCTTCTCCAACAATTTCCTTTATTCATCCTCAACGACTGCGATCATGGAGCCAAAGACCCCTAACAAGAGGATTGAAGACGCCGAGGGGGCTATTTTTGAGGTGCGCATTTTTTTTCTTTGTATGTTTTTACAATTGGTGGGTTCTAATTCGAGAAACCAGGATGTCGAGAATGATCAACACGACCCCGTAGCTGTCAAAAACCTCGTCTGGAAGCAGGACCTGCGCATCGTACCGCTGTCGGCTTTTATCTACCTGCTCTGCTATTTGGATCGGTCGAATATTGGTATTAATTTCTTCCATGCCGCCGGTATTTGATTTTAATCTAACGAAGCACAGGAAATGCCAAAGTGCTAAACGCCGATACCAACGACGATCTCCTGTCGGATACGCACATGACAAACTATCAGTACACGTAAGTTTTATACATGTATTGTAAGAGGCTTAATTAACATATGCTAGAATTGCGTTGATGGTGTTTCTCATCGCCTATGCTGTTTTCGAGGTCCCGTCCAACTACCTCTTGAAAAAGCTGAAGCCAAGCGTGAGTTGGAGTTTGCAGAGAACAAACAATTTCAACTGTTAATCGTTAATAGAGATGGATTGCCTTCCTCATGCTATCATGGGGCGCCATCACCATGGGCCTGGGCGGCTCAAAGAACTATGGCCAAGTAACCGGCATCCGATTCCTGCTGGGCGTCATTGAAGCCGGTCTCTTCCCGGGTCTAGTCTTCTACCTGACCTTTTGGTACCGAGTATCTGAGCGGTCCATTCGCGTTGCTCTGATCCTGGCGTCGGCGACATTGGCGGGTGCCTTTGGCGGAGCAATTGCTTATGGAGTGGGATATATCAACCAGGTGCATGGACTTTCGGCCTGGCGGTGGCTGTTCATAATCGAAGGAGCACCTTCTTGCGCATCTGCGATTCTCGTATTCTTCATTCTACCCGATTACCCCGAGACTTCAGGCTGGCTGAATGCCGACGAGAAGGAACTTGCGCGACGCCGGCTGGAGGTAGAGGGCTCCAAGGGGGGTGCCAAAGCGATGAGCTGGGCAGAGGCAAAGGGCGTCTTGATCGACTGGAGGCTATACGCGCATTACGCGGTGAGCATTCAATTCCAAGCTCGGTGGTTTAACGTGCTAATTTGCTGCAGATCTACTTTGGGATCTCGACTCCCTTCTCCAGCTTGTCTCTCTTTACGCCTTCCATCACTGCCGGTTTGGGATATGAGAACCTGCAAGCGCAGCTCATGACTGTGCCGCCGTATGCCGTGGCCTATGTTGTGACTGTTGCTGTTGCAGGCTCTGCTGACTACTTTAATGCGTAAGTGTCAAGTCATATTTGCCGTCTGTCTACTTGTTCACAAGCTTACTTGTTTAGTCGCGGTATTCACTCGGCCATTTTCTCATTCATCGGCGCAATGGGATTCCTTGCATCCGCCGTTCTGCCAGCTGATGCATACCTGGTACGTTCCCTTCCTATCTTGCGCTTACACTCACTAACTACGTATTCATAGCATCGGTACGGGTGTCTCATCGTCGCCACCAGCGGCGCTTTTTCCTGCATTCCACCACTACTCGGCTGGCTATCGTCCAATATCGACAGCACCGCAGCAGCTGGCCTCGCCATCGCGCTGAACGTCTCTTTTGGAGCACCAGGACAGATCGCCGGGGTGTGGATCTACAAAGCCAACGAAGCCAAACGGGGGTATCCAACCGGTCACTGGACGAATGCAGCTTTGCTGCTTTTTGTCAGTGTGGGCTGTATTCTGCTACAGCTGTACTACGTACTGAAAAACCGGAGGCGGAGACAAGAGGGGGTGAAGTTGTATGCTTATTAGGTTTATGTCGCAGGTTAAGAAAGTATCTCAAGTTGAATTAAATAGTGACCGGCTATATGGTAAACTCCAGCCTATTCCCTGCGTAGTCCCTTGCAAAGAACCTGCTCGGATATTCCACTCCTTTTGCTCCTGTAAACAAATCACGTTAGCTCACGTCAACAACATCAACCACGAAACAATAAGATGTGCACACCTGAGTTCTGCTCCCCCGGCTGATCCGCTGCCATCGGCGCCGCGCTCCCTCCACGTTGGTGATGATCCCAAATCCGCCTTTGCAGTGCCTGCAAGTCCTGCAGCGACCCGATCTTGAAACAGGGATGGCGTGACGCGCCGGGATCGTTCTGGCCAAAGGCAATATGAATCTGCTGGCCGCTGGCTTCTCCGATGTTGAACCTGCAGACCACATGTATCAATCAGCATGAGAATGAATGTCTACAGAGAATACCAGCATACCAAGCAATCCTCCCCCGTTGCAGCTGAGGCACCGGCGTCGAATGCAAGCCTAGCGTCTCGCCATAAAACGCAAAAGCGTCGTCGAGCGTGCCCTCGGGCACGAGCAGGTTGACGTGGTGGATGCCGGTAATCATTGTCTCGTCTGTTTATTTCCACTATTTTCTATTATATTTGTTTTAACCAGCAGCACTCCGTGGCGATAATAAATACTCGGAAATGCCACGTTGTGTGGGGGGAACTGCATGACACAAGAGCAATCGCCAGCCCATGCGGGGTCGACCAAAATCTCGGCCTATGATGCGATAAAGTCAAATATGCGCCGGAAATCGGATCCCGCGAGAAATTGAGGCTTGTTTTTGTTTTTGTTTAGTTGCAGTTGTGTTTCGATGATGCTTCTGTTGTGCGGGGAGAAGTCAAATGGGCGAAATGTTGTTAACATGGAGGTTATTCAATGTTGAATATTCTCTGTCAGACCGTGGGTTGTTTGCAAATAGTGCATACCACTAATCAATCGATTCGAGCATTTCGAATATTTCGAAAATTTGAGAGTCAAGTGACATTTGAAATCAGGCGCTTCTGTGGTACCTCAAAATGCCACTGCCAGAACCAGTTATTATCAATTGATATGTTCTAGAGGCAGCATTCAAATACACGTAGTTCATTCAAAATTGAACATTTAAACGCACTTGAATTGATAGCAAATCCAGGCATTCTTCTGAGTTGGCGTATACCAATAGTTTCATCTCGTTGATCAATTGATAGCAATGCATGGTCATCATCTCAAGTTGCACAACTATCCGGTAAAGTACGGCGACCCGGCAAAGTACGGCGTTCGCACAAAGATCATCGCATGTAAATACCTTCTGACCGTTGGATTTAAACCCTTGGCATTACTTATCCCCTGTCACAATTCATTAAGATGATACCAACTAACCCTGAACAAAGGTAGCACCTAAAAATAAACTGGTCTGCTAGTGCAGCCACAGGATATCGTGTCGATCAACAATCGATATCACCACGTACCAGACCAGACCCCGAGACCCTGAGAGACAGCTCGGCTCCTTTTTACGTATATCGTCGTCTCATGATTCATCTCCACACCGCAATCCCTCAGGTTGGGGGTCTTGGCAGGGGCCGACTTTGACTCGGATTCAATTGAGCCTAGCCAAGCCGAAGATATTCGAATAAATCTAATCACGGACAAGATCTCAAGCTAGGCTGCTGATAGCAGACTATTGAGACGCAAGAAGAACGGCTTATTCACCAGCGAGTTATACAGTCAGAGAGTGTCGACCTCAAGAACAATAGTAACAAGGTTTCTTGTCTTGATCGCCAAAACTAAGCCTGTGGGGGCCGCTAACCTTCCAGAAGTAGGAAATGCCAAAGATTCGTCCAAGCTCAACACGAGAACAAGCTTGTTTAACAATTATAAGCCTCGCTCCGGCCTTTTCGGCGCTTACTGACAGATTGCCGGGTTGGGGTCTGACCTTGTTGCAACCTGAGAGCCTGTCATATAAACTGTTTTTTTATAAATTAACCCTCTCTGCCGATGTTGAGGATTGTTTCTGGAATCAAATAACAATATTCTCAAAGCATACCAATACAATTCAAACAGCTGAACAAAATGAAAACTGCTGCCATCACCAGCCTGGCCGTCGCGGCCCTGGCAGCACCAGCCCTCGCCTACGACATCCCTGACAATGTGCAAGCCTTCTACGACAAGGTCAAGAAAGGCGGCTCTTGCAGCGGCTCAGACCTCCTCCAAGGCGGCTTCTACGCTGAAGAAGACGGCTCTCAAGACTATGGCTACTGCCAAAAATACTTCACCGACAAGGGCTTCTACATCAAGGGGTCTGGCAAAGAACTGGCCGACATGGACGTCGACTGTGACGGCGACCAGGACGGTCTCGACTCGCGCTGCGGTTCGTCTGGCGACACCCAGGCCGAGACTGCTTTTAAAGACCAAGTCCACGACGACTACGGTATTTCAGACCTGCGCGCCGATATCCACCCTTATGTCGTGCTGGGCAACTATGGTGACTACAGCCCAACCTTTGACCCCGAGGATGTGGGCATCAAGCCGCTGAGTCTTGTTGCCGTCGTGTGCAACAACAAGCTCATCTATGGTATTTGGGGAGACACCAACGGCGATGATGGCCCCCCTCTGGTCGGCGAGTCTTCGCTTGCTGTCGGCACTGCTTGCTTCGGGGATAGCATCAATGGCGACAACGGTCACGAAGACACGGATGTTTTGTACATTGCTTTCAAGGGCGACGATGCCGTTCCGGGAACTTCGGCTGACTGGTCTGCCGACTCGTATGAGGACTTTGCTGCCAGTATCAAGGACTTTGGCGACAACCTCGTTTCGTCTCTGTAAATTAGCCAACTCGAAAGTGAATCGTGAAGACAGATGGAAATGATTAAACCTTCACTCACATTGAACATATGTACTTTGGAAATGATAAATTATACGAAGCAAATAAGTTGCACAAAATAGTACTTGGTTTCAATCTCTCTCAATGGGAGTTCTTATCGCTGGTAGAAATTGCTCATGCACATCAGAATACAACCAATTTCATGTTTCTCGCCTAAACTTCGATAATACTTATGACTCATAATTTGCATGTCGATTAATGTAGAAATAATTGCAGACAACGTTTGGCCGAGAAGGTCGGGCTGGGCCAACTCTTCAGGGCTCGGGCGAATATTTGCCCCGGTTCGGGGGCCGTTTGCCAAATCCGGCACAATTCGAGACAAGCACTCATCGTAGCTATACATACTTGTCAAAAGATATAAAGTCAGGATAAAAATGCCCTACCGTATATATTTTCAGATAGCATCTCAGTACTCAATCTGTCAAGGTCTTTCTTGTTATTTGAAAAAAATTCAACATGTCCCAAATCATTACCGTTTTTGGCGCCACCGGCAACCAGGGAGGCTCCGTTATTCGAGCCATTCAGAGTGATACGGAACTCTCTTCGCAATTCAAAATACGCGCCGTCACTCGAAATGTTTCGTCCGCTGCTGCACAGGAGCTGGCCACCAAGGGGGTGGAAGTAGTTAAGGTATGGCTGGCCTCGAGTATCGCGACAGTCTGACCCTAACCCATCTTCATAGGGAGACTTGTCCTCATACGAATCAGTGAAAGCGGCCGTCTCCGGTGCTCACACCGTCTTTTTGGTGACAAACTTTTGGGAGAGTTCTTCCCGCGAAATTGAAGTTTCTCAGGGCAAAACGGCCACCGATGCCTGCAAAGCTGCCGGTGTCCAGCATCTCATCTTCTCTAGCATGATGGACGCCTCAGAGGCAAGCAAGGGGACTTGGGTTAATATCCATCATTTTGATGGCAAGGCGGAAATTGAGCGCTATATCCGCGAGTCTGCAATCCCGGCTACTTTTATTCTCGCTGGCACGTTCATGAGTGAGGTTGTAGACATGCTACAAAAGAATGGAGACAATTACGTCGTTGCATTACCAATCGAAGGCAGTGCCAAAATACCGTTTATTGATGTTGTAGCCGATACAGGTGAGTAGCCTTTCTCATTGACTCTCTAATTTCAGTCCACTGATATAAACATACATTTGACATAGGTCTATTTGTGAAAGCGATCATCAAGAACCGCGAAAAGCTTCTCGGAAAACAAATCTACGCCTCCGTTGCATACTACACCTTTGACCAGATCGTCAACGAGTTCTCCAGCGTGACCGGGAAACCTGCCGTGTATATGAAGGTTCCCGAGGAGATGTTCAAATCTTTCCTCCCGGAACACAAGGCGACGGAGATATATGAGATGTTGATGCTGATTCAGGAGTTTGGATACTACGCTGGAGCTGATCTGACCGAAAGTTTGGAGCTACTTGACGGAAAACCAACTGGGTGGAAAGAATTTGTGGAGAAGAATCGGGAGAAGTGGGAGTAACTGTCTCATTAGAAACGCCCCTTTTTTTCAAGCTTGCTAGACACTATTAAAAAATTTGTTAGCTCGTGAGAACCGTATGTATGGCTTAGATCAAACTAGAATAAAGCAAATTGATTGTCATATGGCTTAAGTTGAAATGATAGCTGACAACTACTCCTTCCGACAGATAACCTCGGCACTTAGAATACTAATCCAAGCGTCCTCGTGCTCGCCCCAGAGTCGCCACGCGTTGGACACCCCTTCTAGATCCTCAGTCGTGGCTAGCTTTCCGTCCAGGGCAGTTTTGGCAAACGCAGATGACACCGACCGTTCTACCCATAGATCGGCCCACCATTCGACTTCATCTTTCGAGCTATAACACCAGTTGCTCGAGCTGCATTTAATGTCGGAAAACCCAGCCTGTTTGGCCCACACGTGAAGCACGCGTCCGGCATCCGGCTCTCCTCCATTGTGCCGAGCGACTTTGCTGTAGAGTGACTGCCACTCATCCAACCCGTCACTTTGGGGGTACCACAGAAAGGCTCCGTAGTCTGATTCACGAGCAGCCACAATACCTCCAGACTTGGTTACGCGTTTCATTTCCTTGAGAATGCCGACCGGATCACCGACGTGCTGCAGGACTTGATGGCATAGGACAACGTCAAAACTGCCGTCTTCATATTCTAGCGCATTTGCGTCCCCTGAGACAAATTCTATGTTCGTCACACCCCTTTCCTGAGCCAAAGTGCGAGCCTGGCCAAGGATAACCTCGCCGACACGTTCTAGACCAGTGATATGTCCTTCTGGAACGTACCCGGCAAGGTCGACAGTAATCGTGCCTGGTCCGCATCCAATGTCGAGGATTTTCATATGTGGCTTAAGATGGGGAAGTAGATAGGCGGCCGAGTTGAGAGCTGTTCTCCAACCGTGAGACCGAATAACCGATGGATGGTGTCCATGGGTGTAAGTGGCCGATTCTGTTTTGGGCGCCATGCTTCAATAATAGGACAAGCGTAATCAGAAGTCTGTTAAAAGTTTAGCTGTTTAGCTGTTTAAGAAATTATAATTCCTTCTTTTCCAGATTCTGGATGCGATTTCTCTGTTTTATACTATTCCAAGAATACAACGATCTATAGATCATTCCAAGCCGATACCGGATTACCGCAGCGGGGCATTCCTGCTGATTACTCAGGATGCTCCGTTAGCGGCTGAGCTATACACAAGTTAGGTAGTATATACATCGATCTAGATAACTTCAAGCATTTCTTTGTTTTTACGGTCCAATGGCGTTTTCTGTTTGTCGTTGGGGAAAAAGCCGATCTCGGCTCACCAGTTGGCAAGCTTGTCCAATCAGATGTTTAGAGTTTATCATCATGAGCATTAGATTCCGTTTGAAGACTTAAGAAAAAGGAAATTGAGTAACGTATGCGCTTGTAATAATGTGTCAAGAATCAGATGCTCTCTTTCCTTCATGCTAGCCATGGCCCATATAATCGGCATATGGAGAGAATCGTGAATGTCTCAAACCGCTTCAAATCGGGACCTAGAGCAGTATCATGAATATCAAATTTAAGATCTTGGCCCTTGTTCTTTATTTTGTGTTACTTGGAAAACAAATATGTGTATTTGTGGGATTTTTCACTAATAGCGCTTTACATTACTATTACCACCCCAACTATAGACTGTATATACATGTATAGAAAATCTCGTTAAGCGTGCGTGGACGATAATGTACAAACACTCTTTAAAAAAAGCACTATAAATCAATGACCATTGAAAGTTTCCAATAGTATAGTATCTTGTACTACCCACCATCAAGGCGCTTTCGGTATCACAACCAATAGCCATGTCAAGATACAGTGTCTAGTCAGAGTCGGACTTTAAGTCGCTCATCGTCAGCCAGTCGTCATCAGAATTGCAACCACTACTATCTACAAGTACTGGAGGGAAAGTTCATATGTCAATCATGCAATGTTTCAAAAATTCCGCTTAGTTGTATCTATACACAACATATAGTAATTAGATTGAGCTATATGCTTACGGACAGACGTCACCGCAAGGCATACATATTCAGACAAAATATCGAGAAACAAATCGCGAAGCAGTCATAAATTCAGCCACTCTTTAAGCTACTTTAGCAAAAGAAAGCTTCTCGCAACCGTCCGGGGTTTTCGTTTCTTCGGTTGCCCAGTACATCTGGCCTTCTTCACCTCCTTCTCTGCACGCGAAAAATCCATGGAACCTCTCTTCATCAAGTGTAAGGCCGCCATTTTGGTCAAAAGCGAAGCCCTTGGTGGGAGTTTCGTAACCGATGAGGACTTCGCTAAGGTTTCCAGGACCGCCGGAGATGTCTGACAGTGACATTCCAGCCTTGGACTCCCCGCCTTCGATTTCAATTTCAAGGTTGCCTTTGCTGTTGATAGATGCCTTGGAAGCCTTGCTTTGCCCGTCGACGGCGAGACCGATCATGATACCTCGGCTGACCATTGTGTAGCCTAGGTATTTTCCCGCGTGGGTCTTGAGATAGGTGCCGTTGTTTTGACCGAGGACTGGCAACGCGGCGGCGAGGGAGAGGAGCGAGATGGTGGAGAAGCGCATTTTGTCGATTCAAGGGGTATAGATGGTTTAGGTTTAAGGTTTCTGAGGTTGTTGGGGTTGAATTGATGCAGGTTGTGGTTGTGGTTGTGGATTTGATTCTTTTATAAATTCAGGGTCAAGATGGAAATTTCATATATGAAACACTGTGATGTAACTCAACGTACAACCTCGCCCACACAGTTACACAATAGCTCTCATAACTCCAGTTATTCAAGCTGTGCATCACCAACTTGTCTCAACCCGCGTGTTTCGAGCGAATCAGGCCGGTGATGTTGGGTGGGGGTTACTGCGTATTTGCTGATCTTGACGATCAAAATTTCGGATCGCAAATCCTTCATAACTGGATTCAGTAAAGAAAGTCAGGCTCCAGAGCCGTGGGGTTCGATGGGTGAGTCTGACAGGCTCTGTTCTAGGCTCTCGGCCATACGCCGGATCTCGCGTGGGACTCCTTCGGCATCTAAGTTGCTAATTAGATGGTTGCAGGGCTATAAATACATCTTCTATGCCCTCAGATAAGGAATTCCGCTACTATCCCTCCATTCGAAATGACGCAATCGCGATTCCCAGGAAGATAGTGGATTGAACCAAGAAAAATGGGATCAGAATCTTGAATCTGTCGCGTCTTGGTCGCCAAACTGTCTCACCATTGATACCAATTGACTACAGAGTAATTTTTGGCTACTTTCGTTTTAAACACGAGGCAATGTTTTGAAAATGTCCCCGATCCGCCTGGCTCAGAATTCAACGACATTTCGGATAGGACAGCTATCCTACTAGAATTTCATAAATTATCTTTCAAAAATGTCGCCAGGATTGCGGATATTTGCTCGGGTTGATCTTCTGGGGAAAAATGGCCACAGTTGTCGATCACGTCTAGACTTGACCCCGGAATGGCGGCATTTAACTTGTGAGCCCAGTCGACGACCTGCCAGGAGTCGTTGGCTCCCCAAACAAGTTTCACGGGCAATTTACCGAGCTCGTGGTATCGACTGGCAACCTCCATGGTATGTTTTGGATCATAATGTCTCACTTGATGTTGAAACAGGCTGGCCTGCCCGACTGGGCCTGAGATGTAGTTGAGATAGACATTGAGAATACCGTCGGACAGCTTTTGTTGGTTTTGAACTGCAGACAAGAGCCACGCTCTAAAGTGGGCACGATGATCTTCGTCCTTTGCCTTGATCAACACATCCAGGCCATTTTTCATCTGTTCTTTAGTACGTTTTGAGGGATAGCTGTCAAAGCTCACAACGTCAATGAGCGTCAACGAGCGCACGCGCTCTGGCGAAAATATAGCGAAGCGCTGTGCAATACCCCCGCCAATATCGTGAGCTACTAGGTGGAAAGTGTCGAGTCCCCAGTGTGCCAGCAAGCCTTCCAAGATCGGTAATTGGCCGGTTATAGACGTATCTACGGACGGGTCTATGGGACGCTCCGAGAGCCCGTATCCGAGAAGGTCGAAAACAAAGATCTTGATACCAGACGACAGTAGGCCCGGTATTATATTGCGCCAGATGAGCGATGACGAGGGGGTTCCATGAACGAGAACGACAGGGCGTTGAGCATCGGCGGCACCGTAGACTCCGTACGCAATACGTTGCCCTTTGATGAGAACATTCTCGGTTGCAAGTGGTTCCATGACTGAATTTGTTTGTCAGAATTACAGCTCTACAGCTTTGGAGTAGTAACTATAAAGTACCTGGGAATTTGTTGATTTGTAAGCTGGCGCGGGGTGGGTGACGTTCTCGGACATCGATGGGCCAACCAGAGAAATAGGAGAGACCATCTTAAGCTACTTTTCATGCTGCAAATTGTCGTAATTTTATATTGTCATGTCTAACATGGGCTCGTACAGGAGAGATTTGACCCTGTCAAGCTATCAACTCTAATATCATTGTCTTCCCGTCTCATCAACTCGTGGTCAATACTTTCTGAGCTACGCCGGGTTCAATTAAATACGTGAATATGGCTACTGGTCGCCTTCTTCTGGCCTCGCTCGTACGATGTCGTTTCGGAAATCCAACCCAGCATCCTCCCTAGCAATCCCATACAAACTCGATGAATCCAGCGCTCTTCCACCATGAGTTTCAGAGTAGTCCCGTGCTCTCTTGAGATTTTCCATTGCTACCTCAGCTACTTTGAGCCTTGTACCTACTGCTTCTGCCGAGTCAATTCCATGCTGAACGTCCTTGATGGCGAGATGGAGATCAGACATTGCTTTTTGGCCTGGTCACTATATTAGGGAATGATGTGCGTAATTTGACAGGAATCAAACAAACCTTTCTCGGGAATATATACGCCAGTGGTAAGTCGTTTCGAGTCCGAATAGACAATATCCCCGAATTTCTTTCCCAGAAAGGACTCGAATAACTGAGAGTCTAGCCCTGATTTTTCAGCAAGGACATGAGCTTCCGAGACAACTTCCATAATACCGGCAACGACAAAGTTCCTACAGCAGAAAAGTATTCAGCAACTATATTTTCTTGTTTTCCAGGGAGAAATTACCCCAGTGTCTTGAGCAATACTGCCTTCTCTGGCAAATCGGACACAATAAGAACATCATTCGCAATGACACCTCTAAATGCCTGCACAAGCACATCCAGGAATTCTCTTCGCGGGCCAGCAAGGGCCATCATCAACTCGCCCGTTTCAGCGCTGGGCGGGGGTCCAAATACCGGGGCTGCGACAAACAAAACTCCGCGCTGTGACAGCGATGCTGCGACTTCTTTGGTCGTGTCAGGGTGGACTGTCGTTGTATCCACAATTGTCTTTTTTGTGAGGTCACTTTCTACACTAGAAATCTGCTGAATGACACTTTTCAAAGCATTATCGTCACTCATCTAGATCACAGGACAATATATATAAGCATGTTATAGTGGCCATTCTAGTGGCTACTTACAGAAATACAGATGACATCGCTTTTCTGCACGAGTTCATTTATTGATTGACACTGGATTGCTCCGCGATCCAGAATCTGCTGGCCGCGAGACGCAGTGCGATTGAAATAGTGCAGTCCTGGTAGCCCCTCGGATTGGAGATGATCCTGAACGCGAGTGGCCATGGCTAAGCCCATACTACCGAGACCTGTCCGTTATTAGTATGAGAAAGAAGAAACTTGTGGAAGAATAATTTACCAATCCATCCTAGTTGATAGTCTTTGAATAATGACATTGTGGTTTGTGGTTATAATTGATGCGGGGTTCAACCGAATGTAAAGTGATGGATGAAAGTAGAGGAGATTAATCAACTATTGCGGCATCTGTTGATCCGGATGAGTCATAAAGGATTCTTTCAAATAACATCTAAAGTAGCAAATTAACAGTAGAAACATTGAATCTAGCCTCTTGCAGGATTCGGGCATGGGCTAGTTGAGCCGATATATCAATTGGCACATATATATGACTCGGCATTTCAGTGGAGATACCGAAGCGGGGTTCTCACTTGTGAACACCGATGTAAGCATTTGGTTCGTAGCTAGGAAAAACAAAAATAAGATTAGTTGATGTTTTATTCGACTGTTTCACTTTGAATTTGTTTAATAAATGTATTTTTAGATCTTGGGATTGTCTGTTGGCCATAACTACCTATTGATGTCCCATGTAAGTGTATAACATTGAATCATTCGATGTTTTCTTTTTTTTTTTCTTTTTTTTTCCTTTCACCTGAACCTGTCGAAGCTGCTACCCAGTTTTGTTATATATTACACTAAACTGAGTTGCAGGGCTAAAAGGTTGCGTGCATAATATGCACGCAAGGAAAGTCCTGGCACTTTCAGGGTCACTCATTTGTATCAGGAAGTATTGAACAAGAAGAATAAATCAATTATGATATCATATTCTACCATGATAGCTGCAAATCTGCATGCCCTCTCTGAAACGCCCTTGTTCAAGGTGCGAAACTCCTCTCCACTTCACACAGTCTCAGGCCATCACCACAACCGCAACCCTAGATGTCTTTAGAAATGTAGAAAATATGATTAGGCGAGATTGGCGCCTGTCGGATTCGGAAGTAGAAGCAACAGGGGGCACAACGGTGTATGCCCCGTTAGTCAAAGATATCAGTCTGCGCCCCAACCAAGTAACCCATGCGAGTAGAGTAGGTGGGGACCACCTCCCCCCCATTCCACTCGACATTGTTCCCTTCCGACTGGAAAGCTGCAATCATCTGTTTGGCACCCTTGACTCCTTGGCCAGGGACGGAACTGGGAGTCTTGGGTATCTTGCCACCGGTGGGGTTTGTGATCTTACACTTGTGAGCAGCCATGTACATGTTCTGTTGGCCGAAGCCATCGGGAACCCATCTATATCACCCAAAGGAAATTAGCGAATCAGATCAAGTGTGATATCTGTCATGATATTTACTTACCCAGTCACACAGATGCACTCGTCGCAGGGCGCCAAGTCCGGGATGGAGTAATTGGCCAACCGCTCAAAGGGAGTCTGAGGAGCAGTCGAGATAACAACGAGCTTGTCCATGGTCACCGCCCAGATGTTGCTCTCATAGGAGATTGCAATGGCCGTTCCAGCAGCAGTGGACTTGTTTGCTGCATGCAGGTTAGGCGAGGCGAGACCCTTGGACTCGCTAACCAGGCCCTCGGCGATGACTTCAGGGTTTGTCACTGAGTAAGGAATAGGGCGCTCGTTGTATTCCTTTCCATCGGCATAATATCCGGTGGAGTTTTGCCAATTCGCCCATGGAACGGAAATAATGGAATTGGCTGCGATTTCCCAGACTCCGGTGGGCTCGGCTAGGAGGCAGTTCCGGCCCTTGGATAGGAACCTGTAGTTTCAATATAAGCACCCCTAGCCTTTTTCTGTAGCATGCCAAAATATAACTACATACCAACTGTCACCTGGAAGATTGTAAAGAGGGTCAAAAACGACCAAGTTGGGGTCAGTAGCGTTCGTCAATGTCCCTTTGTAGGAGTTCTACCAATCATTAGTCGAGAACGACCTGATATATTGCACCAAGCGACACTATGCGAACTCACCTCCGGGCAGTACATGCCAGGGGTATACGCGGCAAGATGAGCAGAAGCTAGAGGAATGGCGAAGACAACTGATGTCGCGAGCTTGGAAAGGTACCCCATTTTAAATGAAAGGCAAACAATGAATGAGATGTACAAATAACAGGGAAAGGAGTGTTACTGAGTGACCAGAAAAGTTCTTCGCGAGTGTAGAATTGTTTAGTATTAGAATGTGTTATCCTTTGCAGATATAGTAAGTACACTGGTACCCTCTTGTTTAGGATAGGCTTGGACCATTTCCTCTTTCCGTGTTAGCGGCCCGTTTTTGCTACGTGGGGGTGTGCAACCCTTAATCTCGATGCAGGATTCGATCTTCGCGTCAATTTAGCAGGGGCCGGATAATTTGAGATGGTTCAACCGATCTGACAAGGATTTTCGAGTCGTTACTGACCTTCTGGGTTTCAGTCCGTGCGCCTATATGAAAAATCAATTAACAACATTTGAAAGGCTATATCGGGTGTTGAAGGTGATATTTGACCGCCAGACTGACAAAATAGGGCACAAAGAAGACTAGGTAAAAGCCTGAACGTGGAAGTATAGATAAAGTAAATCACAGAGGGGTACAATCTATTTCAGCGAAGTCGAGGAACCGTTCTATGGCTGTCGTAATGTCGTCAAATATTTAATCTTGATTCTAATCTTTGGCGTGACCCGTTTGACTTCGACTGTGAATGGGTATAATCAGTCAGTCGAACGTTGCCCTGCTTCATTTCTCTGTTTAGGATGGTTCCAGGATTCCTCTGTTTGCGGCTGCGCAGCCCAGGCTATTGGAGCATAAAACGAGTAACCATATCCTGCTTTAATCTTAACAGCCGCTGCTGGTACATGTGAGTATTGTCTGCATCGCATTCACTCTACATATGTAGACTGCATACATGTATTCTTGATGTTCTGCATGTTTTGCTGTTGCTGTTCTTGCTGGGCGATTATAATCAGAAGAATGAAGAATTATATTAGTTGATATTGTTATTCAACTGTTTTACTTGGAATCGTTTAATAACTGTATTTTCAGATATTGAGGTTGTCCACATCAATGATGCATTTGGCTGCAATATGGCGCCAATTGATATCCCGTAGAAATATATATAAACTACATGGATCTCCCATATATATAGTGGGTGATATTATTTCAATGTTATATACATGTAATTGACGGATTCAAATGTGGGGCACATTCAATGTTGACATGTGAAATATCCAAACATTGCATGTGAAAGATCAAGTGGATTTAGACAATGCATGTAATGGATACCTGGTATACGCAGCAATAATAAAGTTCCCATCATAGAAACAATAGAACAAGTAGGTTATAACCCATTAAATCTTTGTATATAATACATACGACCATAGGGTGTGGAAAACAGGGCTTCCCGTCCGCTCAGCCGTACTTAAGCCACACGCCGGCTGGTTAGTAGTTGGGTGGGTGACCACCAGCGAATCCCAGCTGTTGTATGTTTTTTGCTCTCACTCACCCGTTCTACCTAACCTTTTTGTTGCACTTGCTGCCTGGAATCCGTAGCCGCTCTAAGCCTGAATCTTCCGGGAACACCCGTGAATTAAAGATCAGCTGACGTAGTCTTTTTTTGTCACTTGATTATACTTGCTAACGTAATCCACACCGGAGTTAGTCACCTCCGCCCGAAACCGTGCGCTCAATATTGATTTTTTTTCAAACCTCAATTCTAAGCTACATAATAAATTATATACAAAAAATTAATCACCAATAAGATTAAGACATTAAGGCCTTCTATGCCTGAGAATATTACACTCACTACACCAAAATTGGCGGCGTACGAGTGCTTACAAGGCTGGCAGCTCAGGCTCAGTCGGAGCAGTTAGTAGCACTTTTGAGATACCTCAATCTAGCCTTGTACATGCGCCTGAGCTTTCTCTCTAGTGATTCCTTGCCTATGTTCTATCTGCTTCCTAGATTGTCTGCGTTTTTGCTTCTTCTTCTTCTTCTTCTTCTTCTTCTTCTTCTTCTTCTTATATGCAACCCGTAAATCAGGAACTTCTTTTCTTAGAAGCATGAGGCTATTTGCAGTTATCTCGTACGCCTTGGATATCTAATCAATCTCTTATTAACTGAACATAATGGACTTCTGGTACGCTAGCTTATACGCCTCTTAATTATACTTAATTGGCGCTTAAATTAGCATAGATTTTGAGCTGTTTATAAGTAAGATAATTAAGTATTAGTTGATCGACTTAGACGGGATATAAAAGTCTTATACTGAACAGTAAGCTATTGATAAACTTAATCTGGATTATATGGTACTAATATAGTTACCGCAAAGCTATTATGAATAATCTCAGTTTTATATACCATCATATAGGCTTCTAGAAATGCGGTAAGGAAGTCAATTTTATTGATATAATTAAATCTAAGCGTCATCTGTGACTTGAGAAGCTATTTTTGCTTTATAACTGTAAAATAACTAATATGGAGAGGCTGTAAGGGATGAGAGAAATATGGAGATATACATTGGCGCGCGGGAAGGGGGTGCAGAAACATATTTCAACCCCTTGCCCCGGCGATAGTATGTTTCGATCTCCTAGATTCAGCACCGTTGTACGTACAGCGTTGAGCTTATATAGATGCCACATCCCCAGCAATCCTCTTTCTTAGTTAGCAAGTCATTATTGTCAGCGAGGCTGCAGGCTACAGAGGATCATAAAGACGAGGCACTGAATACTCGATAATATTGGGCTATCTTCAAGATAGAGATTTTCTGTGTGCGTTGGTATTTATGGTCATACTGCGGTGCCTATTTAGGCAAGCGGTCAGGTTGATATGCTTTACCAGAAATACCAAACCAACAATTATTTAGGAATATCAATATCATATTCCCTGACTTTGAAATGTACAAAAAGATATGATGTTGGTTAATAAACTATATCCTGGAGGAGCGAGACGCTGTATATTAATGAGCCATTAATCGCTACAGTAAACGTCTTGAACAATGGTTTATAAACTATGACGATGAGGACCTGGAGGATCTTATTGAAGGATATTTATAATCTGTAGATGAGTCTGACAGCGATTATTCGGAGTAATCTAATATATATGCTTTATTCTTTACTGTAGGAATATAATTATGTAACATCTTTGAAAAAGCTCTTATTATTGAACTGGAAAATCGTACTACGTAGTATGTTCTTGGCATACTACCTGAACCCTTCAAACTGAATTCGCCAAAGCCAACACCCCGATATATAAGAGTTTTGTTTTGGTGTATTATTACTTAGAAACACGGTTCCAATGAATACTAATTGATTGCGGAGCTGCCTCTTATTCAACTGCTGGATACAGCCAATATATCGCAGCTGCATATCATCATGCACGGCCATGCCACAGAAACACCGCTATCTCATCTTGATATAGAGTCGAGTTTCCCTTTTAAATGTTCACAAAGGGCTTCAAGCATGGGTGCAGTGATGCCTTGCGGGCGTCCGACGTCGTTCCGGGGGGCTCTGACATTCCCGAATACCTGTATAGTTAGTTATTATGGAGCTTAACCGCAACCGGCAGCATATGCTACCTGAAATGTAGTTAGTGAATTGCTCTGGATCGTATGATGAATGAGCTCGAGTTGTGGGGGTTTAGATCTGGTGCCATCTCGCTTGGTCGTCCTGCAGAGGAAGAGGATTCTGAGGGTAACGGTGGAGGATGCAGCCGAGTCTTGTGCCACCAAGTGAGGAAGTTCGCTGCTTAGGTAATTACACAGACAGCCTGATAGTTGGTCCCGCTTCCGTTGTATCACTTGTGAGGGAGTTGATGACTGGCTGAGAGGCTCCCAGCAACCATGTTCTTGAACTGGATGTCAATCTTGAGACACCCTCGACTCACTAGGATTTAACATTCCTGTATACTCTGAATACAAGATCTTCCTCTGAGAATGGCTTAGAATTGCCTCTTTCTGCTTACATGGCCAAACCGCCTTCAGCCTTGCTGATTACCCCTCATTCTGGCGGCTAATGCACGTACCTGGTTAGTGAACGTTCTATTGCGTGGCCGAAATGTCAACTCCAACCTGGTCCCAGAGAGACCTTTCTGCTTTATCCATGCCTGTCGTAACAGGTAGCTGTCTATCTATCTGAAGAATACCTGAGGCCGATTTATCCCTTCCTTGAAGTTTGTCAGATTTGTTACTACATCTTCGCCCAGTATGCGCCCATCCAGTCGGGACGGATTTGCGATCGCTATTATCTGCGCGCTGACCCTCGAGGCGGAAGCTGTCGAAGAACTTTTTGATGAAACTTACGATAGATTTAGCCGAGATTATAAGAAGCAACCCGGAGACGACAATGCATATATTAACGGAAAGATCGGGGATCATAATGTGGTTCTGTGTTATATGCCAGGCATTGGGAAAGGAAGCGCTGCTGGTGTGGCATCAAGCTTGAAAATTAGCTACAGAGGTATCCAAGTGGCACTGGTTGTTGGTACTTGTGGAGGTGCTCCGTATCCGTCAGCTAAGGAACAGATATTTTTTGGCGATGTTATAATAAGCGATGCAGTCGTTGAGTATGACTTTGGCAGGCAATACCCTGGTGGGTTCAAACGGAAGACAGCTGTGAAGGACACCCTCGGCAGGCCGAATCGAGAAATCCGATCACTCCTGGCAGGCCTTCAGGCAAAACACTCTCGCAGAGAGCTTCAAGCTAAGATACAACAGTATCTAGAAACAGTCCAGGAGTCACAACCTGATTGGCACCCCCCAACAGCTGATGATGATGTCCTGTTCGAATCATCCTACCAACACAAGCACTACGGCCTAGCTTCATCTCCTATATGTCTCTGTCTGGACAACACGTCTGATGATGCCTGCGAAGCAGCCCTAGACACAATCTGTACCCGTGTAGGCTGTGATGAGGACCGAATTTGTCGACGTCGACACTCCGCGGAATGTTACGGCCCAAGGGTCTATATTGGGACTGTCGCCTCCGCTGATACTGTGATGAAATCTGGCGAGCATCGTGATAATCTGGTCAAGTCAGAAGGTGTCATTGGGTTTGAGATGGAGGGTGCCGGAGTCTGGGACAACATTTCATGCATTATTATCAAAGGCGTGTGTGACTACGCAGACAGCCACAAGAACGAAACATGGCAGACCTACGCAGCAGCAGCTGGAGCTGCGGCAGCTAAGGCCTTTTTATATTTCTGGGCACCCACTGTTAGAGAAGGTTAGTAAATCTCAGTCAAGTTATTAATACTGAATGTTCACTTTTTTTTTTTTTTAAGAATCCAATCAATTTCAAATTCCGCTAGATCTTACAGCGGTTCCTGCAATTGAAGAATTTATTGGACGAGAAGACGACCTCAACCGTTTATGGGACTATTTACGACCGAGAAGTTTGCAGACACGAAAAGTTGCTGTCCTCCATGGTCTTGGTGGGATAGGCAAAACGCAGCTGGCAATCCACTTTGCACGGAACCATAAAAGTGATTTCACTGCTATCTTCTGGCTGAGCGGCAAAGATCGATCTGCATTGATCCTATCTTTGAGTTCTTATTTCTCTCAGATACCAGGACAGCCGGTGAACAATAAGGCGGAAAATGAAGAAGAAGCAGAAAAAAGAGCTAGTCAAGTACTACAGTGGCTAGCAGTGCCAGGAAATAACAAATGGCTAATTATCTTTGACAACATCGACCAATATGCTCCAGTATCCGACTGTAATACCTGTGGATACGATATCTGTGAATTCTTTCCAAAAGCCGATCATGGATCTATTATAATCACTTGTAGGGTCCAGAGGCCCATTGAAGTGGGGAAATCATTCCCAATTAAGAAGCTTACACAGAAAGATGCGACCCAGCTATTGTTACAGAGCAGTGGCTTCTTAACCCAAGGAGTTGCGCAGGTTGAAGCTGAACAAGGTATGATGTCTTTAAATACACCTTAGAACCTAGACTAACTAGTTGTAGATATAATCGCCATTGTTAACCAGCTGGATGGGCTCTCCCTGGCAATTGTGCTTGCCGGAGCCTTTATGCGTGAAACCGGAACCAGTCTCAAAGAATATCTACAACTCTATAAAAATGCGTGGTCTGATTTACAGTCTCAGGCCGTGCCTACACGTCACTATCAGCAAGGAAATATACTCGAGACATGGATGATCACATATCAAGAAATCCGGAGTCGCGATCCAACTGCTGCGATGCTGCTACTCTTACTTGCTTTCTTTGATAATCGAGACATTTGGTATGAGCTGCTTCAGTGCAGTTTGAACTGCTCCTATACGCCACCTTGGCTTGAGACGGCAGTGTCAAACAAACTAACTTTCAAGGCAAAGATCAAGACGTTGATAGGGTTTTCACTTGTTGAGATAAAACAACAGGAAGGAAGCTATACTATACATCCCGTGGTACAGGACTGGTGTTTCTATATTGCTGCCTCAGAGAAGCGTACAGTTCAGATATATCAACTGGCACTAGTCTCTGTTGGGTATATGGTCCCAGACAACAATGTCAGAGACTATGCAAGGCTTCAGCAGCGGTTACTTCCACATGCAAATTATCTGATCCAAACGGAGAGATACAATTTGCCATACGATAAAATTGCTCCTTGGCCGGCCTTCAATGGCTTAGGGGCTCTCTTCTTGAATCAGAGAAAGCTGAAGGAGGCAGAGGAGATGTATCAGCAGGCACTGGCAGGCAAAGAGAAGGAACTGGGTCTAAATAATCTCTCTACGCTAAATACAGTCAGCAATCTTGGTGGTATATACACTAATCAGGGCAAGCTGAAAGAGGCAGAGAAGATGTATCAGCGAGCACTAGCAGGATATAAGAAGGCACTGGGTACAGATTATGCAACTCATCTATCAACACTGGATACACTCAACAATCTTGGTGTTCTCTATAAAAATCTAGGCAAGCTGAAAGAGGCAGAGAAGATGTATCAGCGAGCACTAGAAGGATATAAGAAGGCACTGGGTACAGATTATGCAACCCACCTATCAACACTGGATACAATCAACAATCTTGGTGTTCTATATAAAAATCAAGGCAAGCTGAAAGAGGCAGAGAAGATGTATCAGCGAGCACTAGCAGGATATAAGAAGGCACTGGGTACAGATTATGCAACCCACCTATCAACACTGGATACACTCAACAATGTCGGTCTTCTCTACTTGGATCAGCGCAAGTTGGAGGAGGCAGAGGAGATGTATCAGCGAGCGCTGGCAGGCTATGAAAAGGCACTAAGTCCAGATCACGCATCTACCATGGATACAGTCTGCACTCTTGGTCTTCTCTACTTGGATCAGGGCAAGTTGGAGAAGGCAGAGGAGATGTATCAGCGAGCGCTGGCAGGCTATGAAAAGGCACTAGGTCTAGATCATGCGAAAACACGCATGGTGGCCGAAATTTTGGCTTCTCTTCTTAGCTTCAGTGCTGAACGGAAGATTCCTCATCCTATGCCCTCCTACCACTCACCACCACAGAACTAGCTATCAATACCCTGGAAAGCGCTTTACTAGAAAGCCTACGGAAAAGACCTATTGTGCCTAGAATTTTTGGAACAATGCAGCTTTGTTGCTGTCGGTATACATGCTTCAATTCAACGTGCACGAGTATCACTGATAATACGTATGCGGTGTTGGATTTGTGGATGTCTGTCTGCTTCTCCTTTTGGCTACCTAAATTGCTAAATACATGAGATGTGTTGGAAATTAGGATTAGGTGTAGGATGCAAATATGATATTGATATTATAGAGATCTGAAGGTCTGAAACTAATACATGAAAACATCGAATTTATACCCAAAACATGTGTGATTTTTCTACTAGATCATCCGGTTGATTTATATGATCTGTATGATTAGGTGTTGAGCCTAGTAAAACAATCGTTGTTGAATATAAGCAATAAAAATAGGGAAAATCGTTCAGTCTGATTGGTCAAGAATAGTAAGGTCATTTTCCGACAAGATGTGTCAACCTGAAAATATTTTAATAACTTATTTAATTTCTAACTAAAGAAAATTCTAAGCATAAAGAGAAAGAGAAAAAAAGAATAAGAAGAATGAGACCAAACAATAGATTCATATCGTTAGATGGGTCTTCGATGCTACGATCTTGATTGGTCTGTCTACGCAACAACATCTAGTTGGCCTAATGCTATGACAGATATATAAAGAAGACGATATATAATGTCAGGTTATTTTATTATCTTCTTTATTGTTGTTCACGGTATGTGTGTATTGAGAGGTTTTTATCTTATGATCGCGAGGATAAAATAAATAAAATAATTCTTGACTGACTATACCTAACAGCTAAAACTATGTATTTATGGCGGTTGTTAACCATCTCTAGGCCCGACAAGACTTTCCATTATTAAATTGTGATGTGTTTGTTCAGTGGTGTCCTTGAGTTGATCCCGGAACGGTTCCTGGATAGCCCCTGAACGGCCTGAATTAAAGCGGCAGCGTCTAGTTTCAATAATAGTGAGCACAACCATAATTAAAGATTTTGTATGTTTTTGCATTTTTATTATTTTTCTTCTTTCTGCTCCAATTCCAACCATAAACCCTTTATCCCCCTAGGTCTGAATATTCCAGGAATGCCCGCGAATTCGAGTCAGGCTAACATGGCTTTTTTTTTGGTTCAGTTATACTTGCCATTTCCCCAACACAGCTAACCAAATGAAATCCAGGTGTGTTATCGCTCTCTCAACAGTGAGGTAAACTGTAAGTGCGTGAATGAGAGACAATTTAATCGTAGGGTGGGAAAGACAGGATGGATTTGTATTTCAATGTGTGGCCATTCAGTTCCACGCCATTTAGTTCTACAGTAGGTTAAGCCTAATAACAGATGAGAATGAAGAAGCCCAGAGCTCTAGTTTCCTCGGGCCACAATGGGCTGCAGGATAGCCTCGACATCCGCCTCGGTCAGACTAGTAACACCCAAAACCTCATTGTCTGTCTTCTCGTACGCCGCACCATACCCCTCTCCGAACATGACGCCTTCCGAATAATCACCCCGAGGAGACCAGGAACAAGGCCGTGTTTGTGCAGTCTATCGTCACCTCGCAGAACAAGCTTCTGGACATTGTGAAGAAGCTCGCCCCGGGCAAGACGCAGGAGCCCCAACATGTAAGCACTGAGGATGTATTTAACGAATCGAACGCGAAGCTTGCCAAGGGTGGGTCGGAACACCGACGACAGACTGTTCGACGGATGCCAGCGTCGTGGTGCTCCATAGCTGATCTCCGCTGTCGAAGATGCGCGGCTTACCAGACTGCGAGTCGATCAGGGCGTCCATCTCCAGCCCCGAGTCGAGGAAGGCGCCGGTGCGGACGAAGGTGTATGTGAAGGCGGCGTTGGAGGCGGCTTTCTCCTTGGAGTAGTTGGCCGTGGCGACCTTGTAGCCAAAGACCGGGAGGGCGCCGGCTTTGGCGTTGTCGAGGCTGGACCCAAATTCCGAGGGCAGGAAGCGCGAGACGCCAGCGGCGACGGCGGCGTCGACCAGGATGTTCTGTCCTTGCAAAGCGGCGTTCCCGATGGTCGACACCAGGGCGTCTTGACCTTTGAGAGCCCCTCGGTGAGGGAGGCGACGGAGTCGAAGTCGGCCTTCACGACCTTGACACCCGAGGGTAAGGTGGAGGTGGAAGATTCGCGGACGAGGGTAGTGAGGGTGAATTTGCCCGATTTGACGAGGGCATTCACGATTGGCTTTCCGACAAGGCCGGAGCCCTAAGATGTGCGTTAGAATTATGTGATATGTTGATATGCGGGGTTGTTCTATCCATGATTACTTACACCGGCAATTGCGACGTTCTTGATGGCATTCATGTTGAGAATTGAGGGCAGATGTCTTTGCAAGGGAATTCTATCGGGTTGCTTTTGGAACATATGAGGAGGAGCCGAGAAGAAGCTGAGAGATGTAATGCTGGAGATAAAATGCTGAGATGAGATGAGACATATGAGATGCTGGAGGGGTGTTTGCGAGGACTTAGATATATATCAATATATACATGTATACTTCCTCCACTTAGTAATCCGCATCGCCTCTCGTTACAGTTCGATGCAATTCACCATGCCATTTCCAACCATGTCACGTTGACAAATGCACTTGTTGCCACACATGGTTAGTCGTTGAAATGCGTTACTATGACGCAGCCCGGCTTCTGCCTAGTGAGTGCTTGCTCAGCTACCGCGTGATGTGCAGGCTGTTTCCTCTATCAATCTCGCTGTTGCTATTTCAAGAGGACTGCTTGCCTGCGTATCATCTTGATACGATGGATAGCTCTCGCCAGTGAATGGCTGTAGTCAATATGTAGGTAGATTTCTGCATGTCTGGAAATAATATTGGGCACAAATTTGGGGGTTTGCGTGTGCTAAACGTATCAACACAGGCTAATTGAACGAAGCCACGGACCTAGTAAAGCTTCGCTAGTTCGGAATCCGAGGAATTACAAAGTCGCCTATAGATAATGTTGGAGGGACGAATCACCGTCGAGAATAGCGCCAATCATTCCCGCCCCCGCAAATTTAAATTTACCTACTACGTACAACGAAAAGGCGCTTGCACGTCGTGGAGATTCTACTCCAACCCAACCAAGCCCCCGCGCCAAAGGGTCATTCCACCCAACACTGATTCAAGTTTAAGCCTTCCAACACATACGGGTATTTTAAATACTTTGGCGGCTGAATGTATCTGTGTTTAAGGTGCGAGTAGCTTTTTCCACGTGCCTGAAACGAAGGAACCGAGTGAAAAGGGTTGCAACCCGTAGGACTGCACGAGGCTGAGCTGTGGGCATGCATGGCAGCGGGAGCTAAGACGGTAACTGGTAAGGATGGCCCTCCACTCCACCTGGCTTCCTATCAGGTTGTGTCCGGAGGCGTTCAGGGCACCCTAATATTGCGCCTCGTTCGACACGAGCTGATAAGCGGGCTGCGAGGCTGTGACAGTCCTTGTTTTTTAACCGCCCAAGTTCCCCCAGCATGTGCTCCTTCAGACGGGTCAAATACTGCATAACCAGCCAAGCATAATAATTAATACTCCTACCTTCTATCGCGTCCTCACCACGATCAGACCTTATGATCTGCCTCGGCGCAACGCTATCCTTGCTTTTATACATATCCGTCGCTTGCGGGCAGCAGCATCCTTCCGATCTCATCTGGCAGCTTGGCGATGTCGACCACTATCGTCCAACCAAGAACCCTTATCTTGGCTACCAGAATTTTACGTGGTGTTGCGTGAAGGCGGTTGCGGAGGCTCTTGAGGTGGAGAACGGCCTCCTGAAACTTCGCCCTACCTACGACGACTGGATCATTGTCGATAGCGGAAACGTCTCTGATCTCGTCAAGTACACCGATAGCTCGCTATTTCCGTGTACAGCCACCTATGTCAGCGGAAGCAACTATGAGACCCCTATTGTTCAAGTACCATACGCATGGTTTGTAGATGTCTGTCCGGGATGGCACCTCAACGACAAAACTAACCTGAATGCATGGCTCCAACCACTATCTGGATTCCTCTTGCCCGCAGTCATTTTCTGTCTGTCGGTCCCCAGAAGACGCAAACTTGGAGTCCCGCGAGCCTTGTTTAGCCCAGAACTCTCCCGCAGTAGTAGCTATCTCGTTGTACTCCCTGCTGCAATTCTTGCAGGTATTATGGTGTCTGTTGATACTATTATTTGGCTCTGCACTTGCTTCGCCTTTGCCGGACCTATGATACTTAGCGGACTGTACGAGGCACTCCTCGACAACAGGATACTTGATTTTGTGAAAGAGAAAATACTGAACAAAAGACTCACCTTGGACATGCGATGCCGTCTACTTATGGTAGTCCTCATCGGCAATCTCGATTTAGCCCTTGAGAAGCCTCAAAATGAAGAGACAGTTCGATCTGGGGGTATTCAAATCCCTCGGCGATCAAGGATATATCAATCAGCTCCCGGAGAGCCTACGTCTCCCTCTGTCACCACCGACAACGACGGAAGCGCAGAGCAGTCAGTCAGCCATGTTACCGTGGTAGTGGAGGATAGAGAATTGGAGACAAGATTTGAATTGGAAGACCGGGAACAAACAAGCAGGGACCGGTCCGGCTCAAGAAATTCACAACTCTTAGTGCAGGCTAGCAACCGCATAAGTCAGGAGCCAAGTGCAAACGTCGTTCGGCGATCAACAGACCATCTTCAGGCTTCGCCTTGGCGACACATGGAGAGCCTTCTATACGATATCCGCCTCTTCGACGCTGATGATCCCACACGATGGTTGTCGCCACGACAGATGGCTAGGTATGAACGGAATTGTACAGACGGAACAGCATGCCACAGTGAAAATCACCGTACGGTCCCCCGACCGAGAACGGCGAAGATGGAGAGGCAGATCCGGAAGACAAAAACGAGACTTCGTACTATGCTCCACTGTCAGTACTCGTTTGGCTCCATTGTAGGAGCGCCGGTCATGTAGGAATTTATCCGCGACCAACATCGTCGGTCCCGCTAGTATACTCTGTGTCTAATCGTCCCTAGATTCTTTTTGGGCGGGTTTATTTTCGCGCTACTCCAGAGTTTAACGATCATCGGGGATGAGAACGTGGCGCTAGGTCCTCTACCCTTTGACTGTATGAGTGCTTAGCTATTTGTTCTAACTTAAAGTGCAGGCCTTGCCTTCGGCCAATGGTACATGGTACATTTTCAGCGAAGATACACCTTTTCACAAAATCTGACTTGAATAGACAATTCCACACATTGCGATAGTCTCAGGCCTCCTTCTAGCGGGTAATAACCCCAATATCCTCGAAGGAGTCTTGGCTACCGTGCGAGACGGCCCAGAAGAGCGTGCGCCAGGCTCCTTGGGGTTCCGTTTCGAGCTGGCGTATCCGAGTTGCTACAAAGTAGCCTGGCAATGGCTGCGTGGCCCAACAAAGCGCAGGTGGATAGATCAGATAATCAAGACGTATCTCAGTATCGAGGATGTACGATGTGGGGGGAACCCTGGTTCTGACGATGATATAGGTGAGCTGCAAGAGCGGACAACATTGTCACTATTGGACTGGTCTTTAGTTCTAACCCTAACCTTACTTTTACTCGGTGTTCCTTTAATTTTGGCCTTCTTGACGGCTTTTTACACACCTGTGGTTGGAATGTCATGTCGATGTTTGACCATCACCGTTTATGGCTCCGTCCAGCTCGGTCAAATATTGCTCTGGCTCTGGGCCTACGCTGGTCCACCAACCGAAGTCAAGAACGGTACAGCCGTTGCAAACTTCTTCCGAAAACGGGGCTGGCTAGATTCGCATGGGTTCTACACTCCTACCTCTGTGAAGCACTTTATGCGCCGTGGCCCGAGGATTAATTTTCACGATTTTTGGGATGGAGTTCGAGATCCCAAGTTCTGGACAGTACAGTCGTTGTGGTGTGTGATTTGGTATGCAATTTCTCTGATGCTCTTTATCACCTCCGTCGGCGCTGCATTTGGAGGAACATTGATGCAGCTGATTGGAGTGTATACTGCCAACATCTGCAAAATCACTACAGGCAGTTGGTTCGCGCCCCTTCCTCAACGCCCTATTGTTTTGATCTCTGTCAATTCGCCTCAAATGATTGACAGTGCCATTCGTATGCACCCCCCTCTCTCACCACTCTGGGCGCCGGTTTGACTATGTAGCTCTGAAAATATCGGGCGCTAACTTAATCCACTGCAGAATATTGGGTTCGTTGCGCCGTCACCGCTATAGTATTCATGGTAGTGGTGAGCTTCATGGCATGGTGGTACCAACGTAGGATGAGAGACATGTTTACTGAAAGTGAGTTGACCCTGTAATCTTCGTGCTGCTGCCCAGATAAATCTTTTCAGACTTTTGATTTGATCATGCTGACCTACATCTGTCTAGTTGTTCGAACAATCGGCTCGGACAAGTGGGATAGTTTCGATACTGTGAAGTCACGGGAAGAGGGCAGGAGGGTGGAACTCGCCAACTAACAAAGTCTATGGGAAAATCATAGTCTGTCGTATTCTTGACGTTATGCGCAATAACGACTGCCCTGGCGCATGGTGATTGGCGGAGAGATTTTAGTCAATGCACAAAAGCTCTGCAGATCGAATTTTTTCGTGGACACAAGCGGATAGAAACTCTGCTTATGGAGTACATATCCTCAAGAAAATTATCTCAATTTGAAGATCTGGTTACAGAGTATAGTTAGTTTGTAATTCCCGGCGTGTTGTTTCTCTCATTGTCACCATCGCGGAACATGTTTGCAAAAACAATTTAATGGAACTCCACGTGCATGGCAGACTTGTAGTAGATGCCGGTACTTTTTCAAAAGGATGAACTCAATTATCCTAGATTCGCGGTTTAGAAAAAGCTCGCCATTGTTGATTTCTTCTCCGGGACAGGACTTTGACACAGAGACAGAGGGTCGCGTCCAAAGCAACAGCGTCGATCTCAACGTGATGAAAGTAGGCTCAATCACATGTTATTTAGCCCCACGGTTCACGTATTTCTCCAGAAAGCAAAGCTCCATCGCCACACCGGAAGTCACATTTGATGATGTTGTTGTTGGAAAGAGGTGATCATTCTTCTGCAGCGAGGAGTACAATTCTCTACTTGATGAAGAGATTACATTTACGGAAGATATCTTAGGCGACGAGGCCTAAGTTGTACCTCAACGGGAAAATTGGAATTGCCCAGTCTGGGAAGCCGAGAGCGAGCATAAATTAATTTGAGACATGGCATTTATTTCTCCGAAATGAGGATCCTCGGTAATTTAGAATCCACAAGATAAAATCCAAAGAGATACTATCATTTTGTATAAAATATATTGAAAGAATAGAGAGTAACATAGTTATTAAATAGGGCATATTTTGAATTAATAGAGATAACGAACTGAATTTCATATATAATTCGAATCACAATCTACCAAAAGTACAGTCACTCAAATTGCATGACGGGCTGCCAAAGAGTCTCAAACCGGCAAGACAACTTTGACACCCATATATTCGCGCTGATGCATAATCTTGCCATCGACAATAACCTGATGTGCACCGACTCTGTTCTGCACAGTATCAGTTGGGTCGGTGCAGGTAGCGATTTGAATTTCGCGCCATTGCTTGTTGGTTGGGACAAGTTGCCCCTGAGAAGTGAGATTCTTGAATTCTCTGTAGACACCTTGTTCCTCGATACATCCCTCTCGCTGGATGAGCGGTGATTCTAGGCGGTTACTTAGCATTTTCTTTTGTGGGACAATTCCGAATTACTTACCCTGCGCAGGAGCCATACGAAGATCACCAACAGAGCTGTTGAACAGCACTAGTGACAGGCGCTCCTCATTCAACTGATCCACAGGCGGCTTAAAGACTCTATGGCGTGTAGCCTTGAAATGGCCGCCCGAGACAATCTCCAAAGTATCTCCAATGTTAATCACAAGAGCGCCTGGCTTGTATGGCACATAGTACCACTGCTCATCGGCACCCCATATCTGGAGACATGAAATAGGAACAGAGAAGAGCAGCGTAGTCAATCCAAAGTCGGTGTGACCGTGCATGCGAAGCCCCTTAGATGCTTCTTCAGTTTGCTTCTGGACGGGCCTGAAAAGGGCGTGACGGAAGTAGCCTTCGCCAGTCGGGCCACCGTGCGATTGTACGTTATCCCACAGATAGTCGTCAGGCAATTCCAGAACACGCGAAAATAGGGTGAGGAGTCGTCGGTTGACAGACTTCGTGAGGTAGTTGGAGAATGCCTCAATCTCGTCCATAAACGGGCGCAGACAGGTTGGGGTGCGGCTTATATCTTCCCAGTCGGGTTTGTACCAGTTGAATTGTTCAATACCATCAGCAGGTCCGCGATGGCGCTGATAAACACAAAACAGTTAGATTTTGACTAAGTTTAGTATACTCGGGTTTTTTTCCCTCTACCTTGAATCCATATGGGTGTTTGTAGCCAGACCATTTACCGGAGGTGTCGGGATCGAAAAGAAGTCGTTCCTTTTCTTCCTCGCTAATGTTGTTGAATGAGTACTGGGCAAGAGCAAATTGACGGTGAAGCTATAGGAACAAGAATAGTACATCAATTAGTATGTAGTCAAAATAGTAACATGCCTTTCTTACCTGCTCGAGGGAAACGCCATAATTCTCAAGGAACAGGAAACCATCATCCCGAATGGCAATCTTGACCTGCTTGATCAGGTCCTCAACCACAGCAGGATCACCAGAATCCAGCATAGATAGGTCAATCGACTTTAATTTGGCAAAGTTGTGCTTCTCCTGGGTCACAGGGGGCGAAACCCATTCCGGCACAAAAGGTTTGCCAGGAAGGTCGACCGAGGGAGGGTTGAACAGGGCTGCTGGTGCCATAATTTGATTTATTCAGAGGATGTCTGGGTTTATACCAGGTGGAAGACAATCTTTGTACAGAATCAATTATATATTTGTGGGATATACCAGGGTGAGTACCTCTGTACGATCAGACAATAAGGATGATCTGCATTGGATGGAAGCAAATTACCAGTTGGCCCCAGGAGGCTTTATCTGTGAGAAGAGCTCCTCGGAGGGAAGAGCACTGAGGAGCGCATCAGAATCTCTTTGCCTAGTCAGCTACCATGTTCTCTTTCCGTTGGGCGAAACTTTGCTTGAATGCAGGTTCTCATGACCCTCAATCATCTCTGTTCTCTCCACTCTTCTTCGTACCTCCGGAGAGCTCCGCCTCTTTGCAAAGAGTACTAATCTCAAGTTCAAGCATGAGCTAGATTACTTTGCGCTAGTCAATAACTGGCTGAGATCTGCTAGTACACCCCACAAGCTGCATTTTAGGGTTGCGGAGGAGAGCTCCTCCCCGGCTTGGCATCCTGATAGTAGTGTCCAGATAGCAACTGTAAACTTTATCAGGGCTGGGCGTACTGGAGCTCCTCCATTTTGATATGAATTACCCCTCCTCGAAATCCACAGATGATATGTTATTTTCTTCGAAGCCAGAGGCCGGGGAAAAGTATTTGGACAATTAAAACCACCATTCCCAACAAGCTTTCTTCGTCGTATCAGTTTCCAACTTCGCCATACTCCCGTTCGAATAATCTTCTACAACATTCTTTCACATATTATTACCAAGATGTCGCGCCAGCTGATTTCGAGCGAGAAGTTCCCTCCCAAGCCTCACAATAGTAAGTGTGACCGTAGAGCCACAATTGCGACAATTTGTTAGCTAACTTCGCCTCGTAACTAGGCCCTGCAACCAAGGTTCCCGGACTGGTTTTCTGCGCCGGTCAGACAGCTACCGGAGAGATTAAGCAAGCCACCGTGAGTATCTTCTGTCAGATTCAGCACTTTAGCAACAAGCTAATCGACCCTATCTTGCATACAGCGCACTGTCCTCCAGAACCTCAAGGAAGTCCTGGAACTTTCCGGATCCTCACTTGAACAAGTCGTCAAGTACAATGTTTACCTGGCGGATATGAAGGACTTTGCTGCCATGAACGAGGTGTACATTGATTTCCTGCCCCAGCCCATGCCCTCCCGTTCCTGCCTGCAGGCGGTCCCCCCTGGCGATGGCACTGTCATCGAGATTGAATGCATTGCTCAAGCGTAAGGGACAGTTATGTGATAGTGAAAATGAATAGACTATAAAATGGAATACAAAGCAAACCAATACTTTTCGCAAATTCCTTAGCCAATTTTTATCTTTACTATTTATTAGACTTATTATTATAATTTTACGCCGGCTCTAATGATTGAAAGCGATCACCTTATTTCAAAACTCAGATATCAAGGGACAATTCCCTACAAATTGCGATGGTTCAACACTAAACCTGGATAACTTCTGAAGGGTCATTTGTAGAGGTTCCCCTCCTTTCGCGCAAGATCAGAAGATCAGAAAGGCACAAGACAAACTTTGAATGCAGAAGATCGGATAAACAGAGGTGGTTATTAAGAGTTACGAGGGCGACTAGATTAATGTTAAATTCGTAAACTGGAAGCATGTATTTGTCTATAACGAGGAAGCTCTATTATGAAACTATGAATTGCTGCGAGCAACCTCAAATTCTGAAATATACCAGTTCTGAATGGCTTTCGTGTCACCTGTTATGGCAACGGTATCATATCTCTTTCGAGCCTCCTTCGCCGTGGAACCATTGTTGACCATGCGCGCAGCCCACTTTCCGTGCTTCTTCGCCGCCGCGATAATCTTATCAACAGCAGCCACGAACTCTGGCTCATCACCCCGAGCAGGTGTATAGCCCAGAAGAGACTGTGCAAGATCATTAGGACCGATAAAGACCACATCCACGCCCGACACGGCGCAGATAGCATCCACATTCTCCACGCCCATCCGAGTCTCAATTTGAATCATGGTCAAGATGGTCTCATTGGCGGATTTCATGTATTCAGGGGTGGTGAGCCCGTGACCGATGGCTGGAAAGGCTGAGCCTTGACCGCGTACACCCTGGGGAGGGAACTTGGACGACGCGACTATCTGTTGCGCCTCTTCGGCGTTGTTGATCTGCGGGACCATGATGCCATGGGCGCCCGTGTCGAGGGCTCGCTTGATAATATCATGGGCAGGGCCGCGGATGCGTATCACAGGCGAGACACCCAGAGAGGAAATGGCTGCGACAGAATTGTGCATCGCGTCGTCCCCGATGTGACCATGTTCGCAGTCGATGATGATCCCGTCCACACCAGTCAACGCGATGATCTGAGCGATGCGAACGGATGGCAGGGCCATGAATGTCATCAAAGGGAACTCTCCATTTTTTATCTTGTTCAAAAGCCTCAATCGAGGGTTCTCGATGTCGGTCGTGTGGGCAGTGGGATAGCTGGCCATTTTGTCGGCCAAGAAGCTGGAATGAGGTGATAGGTGATGGAACTATTTCGTCCAAGCAATAAGATATCTGCTACTTATCATTCATACATTCACTCTCTCTGCCTTAGCGACAAATGCCTTCTCACTCTCCTCTTATCCAAATCCCGCTTGTTCGCCACATCGGCCCACCGGGAGGAGCTCACCCCTTAGCCCTAACTTAGGTACCAAGCGTCCAAGCGGGTCCCTGTACCCCAGATAAGACATTTTCAGTGCGGAGATCATGCTTGCGCGCTCCTCCCCGCCCCAATCTCTTATCTCCAACCTTCCTAATGGACTCGTGCTTCGCCAGCGCATTAATGAGTCGATTATTTGTATAGGGGCTGTGACCATTGGTCGGCCGTCGGAAATGCCTGAAAGTCAGAGTGATTGCTTGGAGCACTTATTACACAGGCCATCCTTGCGGGTGACCACCACAGTCCATCGGCATAAACTATTTTTATGCAGACGTCGGACTCCTGCCTACTACAAACATGTCGGCCGCAGTTATGGATGCCAAGAAAGATGCAGTGTATGTTGCCGACGATGACAATGTGTCGTCTGCGGAGGGGCAAGTCGTTGATACCACTGAGGGATATCGACAGATGCCCGAAGCGCTCCGTGGTATGAGCGAGGATGATATCAAGAAGCTTAACGGGAAGCTGGTCCGCAAGATAGACCTGATCATTCTTCCCACAATTGGCATCTTGTACATTCTAAACTACATCGACCGCCAGAACTTGGCTGCGGCCAAGCTTCAAGGTATCACCGAGGACCTGAACATGACGACCCAACAATTCGCTACTGCAGTCTCCATTCTCTTCGTCGGATACCTCCCTTTCCAGATTCCTAGCAATCTGCTCATCACAAAGATCTCCCGGCCAGGAATGTACATTTGTGTAGCTGTGGCCATATGGGGCTGTATCTCAGCATCGACTGCCGCTGTCAAGACCTATGGCCAGCTGCTGGCCGTGCGAGCTATCCTTGGGGCGGCTGAGGCAGTCTTCTTCCCCGGTGCTATATACTACCTCTCAGCATGGTATACAAAGATGGAGCTGGGAAAGCGCATCGCTGGTCTTTATATTGCTCAGCAAATTGGAAACGCCTTCGGTGGCCTCTTTGCGGCAGGTATCATGCAGCTTGACGGGATCCACAACATTTCTGGCTGGCAGTGGCTGTTCATCATCGAGGGCAGCGCTACCGTCGGCTTTGGTGTGATATGTGCGTGTGTGATGCCCGAGTTCCCGCATAACAGCCGCATCCTCTCGGATGTGGAACGCGCTCTAGCAGTCTGGCGTATCGAGTCTGAAGCTGGTGCAGCAGAGGGTACGGAGAACGAGAGCGTGCTCAAAGGCTTTGTTAAAGCCCTATCGGATCCAAAGTTGTTGCTCCTTATCTTCTGCAACATGCTTTCCCAGGTTCAGGGATCCATCGCCAATTACTTCCCTACTCTCATCGCGTCCCTGAATTTCTCGAGCACTGTCAGTCTGCTCATGACTGCGCCGCCATACATACTGGCCGGTATCGTCTACTACGGAATCATGTTCTATTCAGATCGAAAAAACACCGTCTACCCGATTATCCTGATATGCGTTGCAATCTCAGTTGTCATGTACATCATCCCAATGGCAACCCTCAGTATCGGCGCGCGCTACTTTTCCATGATGGTCCTTCCCTTTGCCTCTGTAGGCCCGCAGTTGCTCCTCTACAAGACCATCAACTTGCACCTTGCACGGCCGATTTCCAAGCGTGCAGCGGCATCTGCTCTAGTTAATGCCATTGGAGGTACATCGAATATTTGGGCGTCGTATCTTTACTACGCACCCCCGCATTTCTATGCTGCATTTGGGGCTATGATGGGATGTGCTTTGCTTCTGGCTGCCACGGTCACTACATACCGCTGGCTAGTTCTGCGTGAGAATAAGCGCTTGGATTCCGGAGACCCTAATGAGATTGCGAAGGCGATCAAGGGTGGTGTGACAGAGGAAATGGTGCAGCTCAATTGGCGCTATGAAATGTATTGAAAGTTGGGACTTTGCGAATATTGGCAATTTGATTCATCACTTGTTTTTTCATTCAGTCCATAGCTTACAACGGATTTTACATAACCATGGCAAGGCTAATAATAGTAATAATAACACGTAATGAGCTTCAGCGTAAACACTGTTTCGCAAGCTCATCCAAGCATGACATCACAAGCTTGCCAACTTGCCATCGCCCTCTGCGCTGGAAAACCTTCCTTGCCCACATTAAAGCATGCTCTTTGTTGCCATCATCGACACCGACAACGCGCATAGCACCATGTACACCGCCACAGATAAGTTGCCAAGCAATCAAAAATGCTTTGTACGCGTACAAGGCAATCCACGGGGCCTCAGAGTCCGGTACCAGTGTCTCATCAAGATAGCACAAGAACCAATCAACGTGTGGTTGAATAGCTTCGGACGCGTTGTCTTCACACAGGAAGTCATATGAAGCGGCCAGGGAAGCGGATTGATTCAGTACGGCATTGATGCTCCCCTCCACGATGCCCCCAGTATGAGACGGAGACCACATCTGCAATTCTATCATGGCTGTCTCCCATGTGGCCGTACAGGCTGCAGCGTTTGCTGTTGTTGTTGAGCTTTCGCGTTGCGGACGAATAAAGGGGCTGAGCGCGATGAGCGATGATCTCAGCGCCTCGAATCGTTCTATGCTCAGCATTCCCGTCATGGAGGACCAGCCCGAGATTTCACGGGCGCTGGAGATCAGAAATTGTGCAATGTTGATAGCTCCATATGGATCAAACGGCGGGATTGTGCTGAGATCCGAATCGGCTGAGATAAATCGCCGAACTGCAACCGCATATGGGACTGAGGGTTCAGAATTCCTCGCCACAAGACGTCGGTGCGCCCAATCCATAGACGAAGAAGCCGCCCAGTGGTCCTCTGGACATGGCAGATCATGCTTCACTTCCAAATGTGAGATTGAACGTGGAATAGAGAAGAATTGATACCAGAGCGCGTCAATTTGATGGACGGCAAAAACTGTTCGTTTATGAGTCTCGGCTCTGATGAACTCCCACCACAATGACTGTAGGTCCTCGGTCGTAGTAGACTCGATTGGCATTTGCTGCATAATTCCGCCGGCACGAGCTAGAGAGATCATGCTGGAGTGTAATTTTAATCCGTAGGCCGAGTAATCGCCACAATAATACATAATAGCACATATTTGGAGTAGCAGATACGATTGAACGAGGGAGACGTTGTTCGATAATGTACCTGCACTGCTATCCTCAGCGGCAATGAGAACTTGGGCTCGACGAAAGCAACAAAGAGACAGATTAACACCTGAGCTTTCCTGATCACCGCATTCGGGATCTTCAGCATATTGATAGGCGAGGGAGAGCATGCTGACGAGCAGGTGAGGAGGGGTTGTAGAGGTGTTAAATGTCGGTTGATGAATAAAAGGGACAAATAGAGAGACGTGTGCGAAGAACAGATCACAGCCCCGCTTAGTTTGTAAAGGAGACGGCATCCAATCGTCCGGAGATAGACTTGGGCTCAAGTCATCGAGTAGAAGAGGATCCGGTATATCTTGGTTAAAGTCGAAGACGGCCAATTCGGTGTTGTATGAAGTGAGTTGTGGCATGCCGGCGTCATTTGTGGGGTTAAAGAGGGATTCCTCGAGTAGGAGCTTCTGTTCCATAGTTGTCGCATCTTGCAAGGTCGAATCGCTGAATGAGAGCGGAGCAGCATTGTTTCTGACCTCTTTTTGCGCAGGATTTGTGCTCTCCGAATCATAGCCATGCTCCAGCTGAGAATCCCTCGGACAAAGAGACACCTCCAATGCACTATCCTCGACCGGCCTCTGAGGAGAAAACCCGCTGGGACGATTTGGAGGTGAAGCAGAGTTCATATTGTTTCCTCCAATTGACCAAACGTCAGGACTTCTTCTTGGTCGCTTCGTAGTCTGCTTTACCTCATATTCCGGGTGCTTTCTCTTCATATGGCGATGGCATAGATCCGGGCGTGAGAAAGTGGCCGAACAGAAGCTACAGTGGATCGCTTCATCGTTCTGGGAACGAACGTGGAGGGCAGCATGTCGCTTCAGGTTTTCATGTCGGGTGAAACGGTGTAGACAGATAAAACATTGGAATGGTTGATAGGATGGTACCCTTCTGACAGACATGTTCGTTGTTTAGTTGTTGTCAGGACATGTTCAATGTTGGGTTGTGTCAACGGCGAGAAACCCGGAGCGGGGATACACCAGTGTTATCGTCGCTATATGCCAATGGTCCATCCAGTTAGCGGTCGGGCAGTTATCAGCGCAGGACATTATTACACTAAATATAAACTTTATTTTTGTATTGATTT
Organism: Talaromyces sp. PX2406; assembly: GCA_023626115.1. Lineage (NCBI taxonomy): Eukaryota > Fungi > Ascomycota > Eurotiomycetes > Eurotiales > Trichocomaceae > Talaromyces > Talaromyces sp. PX2406. The sequence goes on from JAMAGJ010000013.1 coordinate 980,228, forward strand.
CAGACTTCATCATTGACGGACCGTAGATCATCTTACGCAAAGAAAAAAACGCAATAATGTCATAAATATAAGATCAACATTTACTTAGGATCCACCGTTACTAGTATTGAAGTACTGAATTTGCTAGGTAATAAAAAATCAAATCCATGATTGCACAAACCATTGTATAAACTGAATTAGTAGCCGGACAGTTCACAGTCAAGCCTGGGACATCTTAATATATTTATTATAGAGATGTGTCAAATGCCAAGTATACGTTGAACACTACCATATATTCAGAGACCAACAATCGTATCATTAATACATATGTAGATTGGAACTTGTGTAAAAGAAGAGGAATGATATCTACATGCACCATGGTACTATGATGTTGGATATGAAAGCCCAGTGATTATAACGTCTAGCATTTTCCTAGGCCAAGACCGTAACAGCCACCTACATGCTCCATGGATAATTTATATATTTGAGTAATTGGTATATATTGCTCATGGTTATTAAGTTAAGAATTGATTAAAAAGGGCTCACGTTTTCGTATGTTCTGACGTTCAGAGTCAGACAACATTAGCGTTGTTCCATTGTCAGAGGTATAGATAGAAATCCATGGTATGTGTGTTAGAAGAGAATCTCTCTCATCTTGTGATCGCATAGACTGAAACTATAAAACAAGGAGGTTATAAGCCAGTATATTCTTTTTTCTAGCACATACGACCATAGGGTGTGGAAAACAGGGCTTCCCGTCCGCTCAGCCGTACTTAAGCCACACGCCGGCTGGTTAGTAGTTGGGTGGGTGACCACCAGCGAATCCCAGCTGTTGTATGTTTTTTGCCCTTGCTCACCCGTTCTCTTATTTTTTTAAAATTATTATTTTGGATTCAGGCGGTTAAAATCAATTTTTACGATGTGGATCAATGGCAATGGTCGGAGGGAGGTTGTTATGGAAGAACGTGACGCCAAGAGTTTAGCTCTGTATCCCCAACACCAACACTTGATCTCACGTCTTGACCTCACCTCACTTGCCAAACAAGGTAGTCACGCATGAAAATCATGCACTAGTTGCACCGATTGAACGCTGACACGCCTTGATCCTTGCAACGACCCTGATGACCAGCTGGCTATGATGCATCTACATATCTGCAACTCGGTCCCGTCCGCGACAGCTCTGTTGCGATCCGTTCCGGCCAGAATCTTCCTGTTCTTCCTCGTCTTTTACGTCCTCCTCGTCCAGATCGCTCGCACGACGTACTATCGAGACCCCTCGTCTGCTTTCTTTGACCCCGAGACAGGCTATCTGCCACGATACTCGCACACGCGCTCTGAACAGGCAAATGCGTTCATCGACCAAGTCAACTCCTCTGAGCTCGTCCCGACGCATTCCTCCGGCGATGCAGACATCTGCCTCGGTTTCGCAACGATAGCTCGCAATGGCGCCAGATATTTTAAAACAGCAGTCGGATCAACCCTCGAGGGTCTCTCCGAATCCGAACGAGCGAGCCTGCACCTGATTCTCTTCGTCGCCCACAGCGATCCGAACCTGCACCCAGCATACTCGGAAAAGTGGTTTCACGACGTTGCCGACACAGTACTGCTGTACGACCACGACAAGGTGGATCTGAACCGGATTGTTGAATTGGAGCAGGCGCAGAACAAATTGTCCGGTATTGAGAAAGGGCTCTTCGACTATACCTATCTTCTCAAGGCATGCCAGGCCACCAACGCCTCTCACGTGGTGATATTAGAAGATGATGTCGTTGCTTTGGATGGCTGGTTACACCGCGTGAGAGAAGCACTGGATAAAGCCGAGAGCCAGACGGCCGACTTAGGACGCTCTGAGTGTGCGTATCCTTAACAATTAATGTGACGGACAAAAATACTGACCACATAGTTAGACCTGTACCTGCGGATATTTTATACTGAAGAATACCTCGGATGGAACTCTGAAGAATGGCCGACGTACCTTTTTTTCTCCCTCATTGCCACGGCAGCCACTTGGCTCGGCCTTGTGGGAATACGACACCGCGTTCACTCTTCCAAGCGTTTTCTGTCCAACGAAAGCATTGCTGTGATTACCTTTCTATGCATGCCACTGTTAATTGGCTTGTTTTTTGCTTGCGGCCGAGTGTCCATGCTCCCGATTGCTTATGGCGTTCACGATATGCCGAGGTTCGGCTGCTGCTCTCAAGGCTTCGTGTTCCCGCAGGAGCGAGTTCCGGATCTCATTGAATTCTACGAGTCGAGACATGTCGGCTACGTTGACATGTTGACTGAACAATATGCCGACGATAATCAAGAGCTCCGGTGGGCAGTAACTCCCGCGTTGATACAGCATGTGGGCAGTAAGAGCTCTAAAGGAGATGACTTTCATACGAATTCCAAATACCAGCGCAGTGTCGCCGAACGCATCTGGAATTTCGCATTTGAGATGAACGACCTAGAGGCGCTTCGTGCCGAGCATTTGGCGCACTTGGAAGCAGCTTGATTCTTTGGGTATTATGATAGTACTTCAATCCGCTAGCGGCCTTTTACGATGACGCTGTGACAAATGGCATACGAGGCGCCAGAGCCACAGTTGGGGCTGGCCACGACGTTGCAGGCCAGTTCAGGGTTCCTTGACGATCTATTCGACGACTTGCCGTAAAAGCTGGGAGTTTACCGCCCCTTTCACTGTTAGGGTCCCGGCTTTGACTGGAATCCTATCAGTGACAACTTCCCCAGCATCTGGAGGCTCGTCTCCAGGTGGTGAATCGGCTGAACAGCCTGGAAGTGGATCTCAGTCGCAAGGGCAAGAAAATGACGTGATAGGCGGATCTGGACCGATCTCTGCTCCAACTGCCACCGAGTCCACGCCGATCACTGAGATCGGAGGTGTTCCTGGTGGCGCCCAGCCTACAGCAGCCGCCATACCCATCAGCAACAATCCCGTGTCTAGTAGCATATCCGGAACGGCCCAGAACCTGCCCACAAGCAGCCAGCCTAGTGGGAGAATGCAATCGACATCTAGAAGCGCGACTATATCGGCTACTAACGCAGTGTTCACTGGCGTGGCTTCTATGGTACTATTTTTACCGTTTGCTTACTTAGTATAAAAGCTATAACTTAGTATGAAGACTGCCGAACAGATTGCTTAATTGTCGATCATGCCATGCCATGAGCTCCTTGAGCTGGTAGACCTTGATACGGATAGAATTTTAATGTAACCATTTTATTATTTTGTGAAGGGAATGTTAAATGAGACTTGTAAAGTCGGCGGGGATGTTAAACGGTTGACTGTTTTCCGGACTGTCTGTTATTACTTGTAACCTCGTTGGAACTCCATTTCCAAGTCCACGCCCATAAGATTTTATCTACGTAAAAAAGAAAGCTTAGTTCTGGAAAATCTGAGGAGCTGGAAAACATGATCCCAAGAGCAAATGCTGTGGAAAATTAATGACCGATTGGTCGTGGCCGGAGAGAAAACCGGTGCATAGTTCGGAATACTTGTTGCGGTCGACCAGTCAATAATAAGAATAACCAGCTGACTTCTTGCATACAGCTTTAACCAGTGATCATTCCCCAGCATGCTGGCCTTAGGCTCGTATTGACCATCTCAAGCCTAGAAACTGCGATTCTCATAGAAACTGCCTGATCCGGCTAGCAGCGTGCACACCGCTTCTCTCCAGCCAGAACACAAACGACCTGACCCGGACGATGCCTGGGAACAACAAATTCGAGTTGAACACTGCAGAATCGGCATAGATGTACTTTGTATAGCAAACTAACTGTATACTTTATGTAATTCCGAGCAGTCGGCGGCATCCCGAGTGCTGGCAAGGAAACCACTTTCCGGGTGTTGGAGCAGCTGCGAAAAAGCGGAGAAGCGCCGAGGCTTAACCGTATGCGTCAAGCATCTCCAAAGAACACAGCAGAATCAGTGGAGAAGAGGGGACCAGCTTGATACTAGTTGCCCAGTAGTTACCCCGCAGAAAACCGGAGACTGCTTCGGAATTGAGCTACCGTGGCTGCAGGAGAATCTCAACAGCTTGACCGCGGATCGTGTTGCTTGTGCCTGGTATATGAACCGGACTCTCGCTCATTGAATTTGTTTCCATATTCCAAGTCTGTTTGTTGTGTTCAGCTTTTGTTTCTCACTGTATTTCATAGTACATTTTCCGTCATATCCAGAAGAATGTCGTCTCCGAAGCTCCAGGTAGCCGTAGCCGGCTTAGGTCGCATGGGTAAGCACATAGCTTCATGTTGATGCAGTATTTATCCATTGGCTAATCAATTGACAACTAGGTCTGCGCCATGCTCGCCATTTCGCTACCCTGACTCCTCGCGCTGAACTCCTCGCAGTCAGCTCGCCCGTGCAGGCCGAGCTCGACGCCGCAAAGAGAGAATGGCCCAGCGTGCGAACATACCTCGACTACGACGAGCTGCTTAGAGAAGAACCTACCCTACAGGCAGTGGTCGTTGCAAGTGCGACGACAATTCACGCCGAGCAGGCCATCAAGGCTATTGAAAAGGGTCTCCATGTGATGTGCGAGAAGCCGCTCAGCACAAGCCCTGAAATTGTATGTTTTTCCCCATCTTACCTGAGTAACTGACAAAGCTAACCAACAACAGTCACAAAGCGTAGTCACTGCCTACAAGCAGTCCATCAAGAAATTCCCCGCTCAAAAAGTCATCTGCGGATTCTCGCGCCGCTTCGACGCTTCATATCGCGATGCTCATCGCCGCATGGTCAACGGTGACATTGGCGTGCCGTCAGTCTTCCGCTCGCAGACGTGTGACAAACTGGACCCTTCAGGATTCTTCGTCGCATACGCCGAGTTCAGTGGTGGTATCTTTGTTGACTGCTCGATCCACGACATCGATCTTGCTCTGTGGTTCTTTGGCGAGGAAAGCATTGTTAAGAGTGTCACTGCTGTCGGAATCACTGCTGTACAGCCGGAATTGCGGAAGCACAACGACCGGGACAATGCCATCGGTATCATCGAGTTCTACGTAAGCTATCCTGTCTTGCCCTTTTGCTAGTCCGCCAAACTGACTCGTACTTACTAGGGCGGAAAAATTGCCCAGTTGTACTGCTCTCGCATGATGGCTGCCGGCCAAGAAGACACCACCGAGATCTTCGGAACAGATGGAAAAATCGCAGTCAACACGCAGCCCCAGCTGAACCTGGTGAACCTCTACGAGTCCACTGGTATCCGACGCGAGATTCCTCCTGACTACTATGGTCGCTTCCGCGAGGCCTTTATCACTGAGGCCAACGAGTTCACGGCCTCGTGTCTGGATAACACCCCGCCGCCGATGCGCTTGGATGGAGCTGTCAAGGCAGTCAAGATTGGCTGTGCGCTGCAGGAGAGTCTGATCACGGGCAAGAAGATCGAATTCGACGAGATTGGCCGCCGTGTCGAGGCTGCGAAGCTATAAACGTGTTTCATTTCCCTTTTCAGCGATAATCCTGGCTTTATGTTTTGTGCTAGACGTGAAAAAAGAGACTTCTTTGGGGCCACATTTAAGACTACATGTAACGAATAACGTTTGTCAATATCACCACATGGTTCATTCCTCCAATTTATAAAAAGAAATATGTTTAGGGACGCCCCGGCTGCCGGCACCAATGGCACAACCAACGACAGAACAATTGGTTGGTTGGTGTTAAACTTGCTAGGAATAATAATGTGCGATTATTCATTCATTAATCTGACAATCTCACGCTTTATCTTCTTTATCTCGGAACACGTGCCGATCCAGGCCCTGGTCCACCATTCAGGCGAATCGGCGGCCGAAACCCGGCGAATAGCTCGAAAATATCCCGTTTAGGCAAGTAAGCTGCAGCTTCACTTAGTCCAGATCGGGAACATTTATCGGCGCATTAAATTATTAACACGATGTTGTAGGTACTTTTAGAGGACCCGAGGAGCTTGATATATAAGTCTATCTCATACCAGGTGTGCTCCCCCCTGTCAAAATCTTGGGACACTGGCATCACGCGAATATGGCCAGTCCCAGCGTCGACGCTGCGTCCGACAGCTCAACGACCCCGGTGCCCTCGAGCGACGGCATAGATCGAGACCTTGGGGGGGGCTTCCCCAAAGAACCCGAGCCAACGCCGAAGGCGGACCCTCATATCGTGAGGTGGACTGGACCAGATGACCGTGGCAACCCCCAGAATTGGACGTTTGCACGCAAAGCAGGAGTGACGGGGATATGGGTGTATGCATGCCTGGCAACGGCCATTGGAAGCAGCATTTTCAGCAGTGGTAGTCAAGCGATCAGCACAGAATACCACGTCAGCAGCACTGTGGTCACACTGGGCGTTAGTCTTTTCATGATCGTAAGCAGGATATTCAAGCAGACATGCATGATTCCGGGGCTTCCAGCTCACTATGTCTAGGGATACTGTGTCGGCCCTCCAATCTGGGGCCCCTTGTCAGAGCACTTTGGCCGCAAATGGCCAGCAGTTATTGGCATGTCCCTGTTCACCATGTTCTGCATCCCCGCCGCCGTTGGCCAGAATATGGCCACCATTCTCGTCTCTCGTTTTTTCCAGGGTACATTCGGCGCCGCGCCGCTCGCGCTCATCGGCGGTGCTCTGGTTGATATATGGAATCCGATCCAACGGTCAGTTGCATTGACTTGTTGCGTGGGGACGCTGTTCTGGTCGCCTAGCTTGG